>CM021109.1:441197064-441244447 GCA_007115665.2 Sequoiadendron giganteum | reverse complement strand
CTCCCACTCCCTCTCACCTTCTCCACCTCCCCCTACCACTCTACCCTTCTCTCCCATCATCACTGCCCTTCCCTCATCTCCCCGTCCCCGTCCCCTCCCACTCCCACTCCCTTTCTCCCCCACTGCCATTCCCACTCCCTCTCGCCTTCTTCCACCCTCCCACTCCCACTCCCCCATCTCTCCCTCACCCTTCCCCTCCCCCTCTCCCATGTCCTCCCCAGCCTTCCTCTCCTCTCCCACTCCCACCCCTCTCCCCTCCTCCCACCACCACCACTCCTCTCCCTCTCCCCAATCCCACTCCCCGTCTCTCCCTCCCTCCTCCCTTCTCCCCACCACCACTCCCTCTGTACTCCCTACCCCTCTCTCCCTCCCACTCCCACTCCCTCTCACCTTCTCCCCCTCCCCTTATTCCCACCACCACTCCTACTCCCACTCCCTCCCGCCTTCTCCCTCCCTCACACTCCCACTCCATATGACCCTTAGCTAATTTTCTAACTTGTTCAAGATTGATGAGGAAGGCAGAGGATAAACAAAGATTAAAAAAAAGACATAGAAAATAGAGGTGAACTGAAAAATGAAGACGTACAAAGTTTGATGAAATATGCTCTTTTATGTATTCAAAAAACTGAAAAAAAAAGCACTCTTTTTTATTTTCACATAGACTTCCAAGTTTAGCCTGAAAAGTCAGACTGCCAAGTTTAGCCTGAAAAGTTTGGTCAAATATGCTCTTTCATGTATTCAGAAAACTGAAAATAAAAAAACACTCTTTTTTATTTTCACACAGACTGCCAAGTTTAGCCTAAGCAGAGAAAAAAAGAGAAAACAAAAAACAAATTAATTACATATGATTTATGAGATTATGAGTTAAATTCTCATTTAAATTTGTCCTTGATGCCAAAATTCAGAAATAATTTGATGAAGAAAATAGGTTTGGGCAATGAAGAATGTAACAAAACAGTATACATGGTAGTTTGATTCAAAAACTAGTAATAGAATTGCAAAAGGAACCTGTACTATGATGAAGCTGAAAAAATATTCCACTGAAGAAATGAAGCATAAGGCCCAATCAAGACATACCATGAGAAGAAAAGAAATTAGGAAAAACTAAACAGAAAAATGTTTGAAGAGGAGACAGGCAATTAAGGGCCCAAAAGATGAGGAAAATAAGAATTTTCAGAAACACAATAATCAAAGGTGCTTATAAATATGTAAATTTACAACAACATATAGCAAAATTATCACATTTTGTATAAAAAACATGATAATGTGTTTATAAGGTTAATATATATAATCTGAAAATTAAAATCAACAAGGAAAGAAACATGGCTGTAATGATATAATCCAAAATATTTCAATAATTTTTTTAGGAGAAGAGAGGACTAAATGTCGGTTTACTTTCCTAAGTCAAAAGCTCAATTCAATATGATTTATTAATATGAAATCTGCCAGGAACACTAAATAGAGTTTTCTCAAAATCCCATAAATAATTTGTATATGAATCAGTTTTGTTTTAAGTAATCCAAGAAAGTGCAAGACAATATTAAATTATTTATACATCTTGAAAGTAATCTAGGGATTGAAAAGAATGCAAACACTCCATTATCCATCATCTTTTATCCTTTTTCTGATAACAGACACGAAATATGATACAAGAATTGTATACAGTTTTATGCCAAAAGCATTATGATACTCTTTCATAGACTGTTGAATTATCATGTCAATAATAAGATTGTTAAGGTTTCTGATCTCAATGGGGATGATACTAAAGTTATTTGTCCTCTAGGTCAAATAATAATAATATAGAATACTTCTTGGAACTTTGCTTAAGCCTGCAATATTTTAGTGCATAAGATAAAGCTCATTGTTGTGTATGGACAAATAATTGCTCCAACTAAAAAAAGCATTGAATTTGTTTGTTTGAGTAAAATAAGTTTATAAAGTTTGAATTTGATGAAAAATTAGTGGCACTAGTTGTAGAACAGATTTCACCATCTTTAAAGTAAATTGTGATGTTTGTTTTGAGAGCTTTGTTTGAAAAATCTGTGCAAGCTAGTTTTTTGCTTGCTTTTGCTACTATCTTAATAAAGGTAAGGCTTATAGGGTGATCTTAAATTTTAAATGACTACATTTGGTTGTATGGAAAAAAAAAACGATGAAAAAGCTTTACAACAACAATAATTAAACATAAATAATTTAATTTTTTAGAAGTTCATGATTGACATTTTTTTAGTTAAAAAGTAAAATTATGACCTATGTTGTAAACAAATTAATTCATTGAATATTTTCTCATGGCAACATGTTGCTTTGATCTTACAAGCTCTATGCTCTTTTAAATGTGTTCACTTTCAACATGCAATGCTTTCTCACTATGAATGTGGAAAGAACAATCTTCTGCTCTGTTCACTCATTTTTCCCTTGTATTTAACACTAAAAAGAAGAATATGATAAAGTTAGAGGCTATTTAGGAGGAGTAGCTAAATTGTGCTTGATGCTTGGGTTTGCGGTTCGCTAATGTTAAAAAATTAAAAATATGATATCACTTTTTCTAGGACATAATGTAAATCTCACTTTGACAACGCACCTAATGGATATCATCAGTAGGTACTTGATAAATCTCTATAAATGAAAAGTAGCTTCAAAATAGGGCAAATGCAAATTTTAAAATTGATCTCTGGCACTCCCTATAATGGGTGTGCCTTTAGGCATCAGTATGTTTGAGGATGTTTTGCAATGTAGTTTTGTTCAAGCCACAGAGTATGCTATCCCCGTTCTCAAAAGCAAATGCATTTGACAAGAAACACACTGATCTACATTTAGATGTTTAAGACATACCTCAAGGCTTGAAGATATACAAGAACAGACATCAGAGCAGCAAGTTGTCTAGGAAATAAAATCAGACATCTCACTTCTACTTTGTAACTGCACTAAAATTCCATGTAAAGTAAGCCTTACGCAAAATGTGCTATAAATTATTTTATTGTTAATTAAGTACTAATCACCCTACATGCAATGATGAGGCCTGAGATAGAAGTAATGGGAAGACAAAATTGAGAGCACCATCCAATTGAGGGTTTCTTAACCATCCATCATAAGGAGATGCAACCATTCTAGATAACTGGTCATGGAAAATAAAGCACCCAAAACATTGAACAAACAGATAATCTCATACACAATCAATCCAGAGAACTTTGAAAACAGATCATATTTATAACACAGATTTTAGAGTACTCATGATTTATTCTAAATGGCGAGGAAAAAAATGGCTAAATAGGGTTCAAGCATGAATACCTCCATAATAGATTCTATCATCCATTGATGAAGCTTGTCTGCAGTAACAACAACAGCCCAAAACAAATTATGTTTCATGACAATCGCCATGTCCTTCAAAGCACTATCTACCCTGTCTCCTACATTAATTGCAGCCCAAAACAGAGCTATTGCTTTGTCAGGCTCTTTGTCCACCAACTGCAATGCATAGAACAAACCCCATCATCCATAGAATATTGTAATTTATTCTCTACTTAAACCAATAGAAATCCTAACCAGAATTTATGCATCACCATTCATTTCAGCCAATCAGATCCAAATATACATTAAAATAAAATCAGAAAGACAACACATGTTTCATCCACAAAATTCATTTGAACCAATCAAATCCTACTCAAGCTCAAGTCCAATATCCTAATACACTTTGAAACCCAGCAAGATGTTCCTTTTCTAAATAACTCAAATACTAGCACTATCACAAAAAGGAAACAAGAATATATATATATATATATATATGATATCAGAGTAATTTCTTCTCTGTAATGTAATTTTTATTACAAGATCAAGTCAGAAACTAAACACATTGTATAAGGATATTTTCACATTATCAAGCTAAAGAAACAAAATCTAACATGAAAAAATAATGCATTGTCGTGTTCCAGAGAGGAAATTCATTACAATCAACACAAAAGAGAAGATAAAAGTTACTGGAAGCAAGAAAAATCCTCATTCATCTCATAAAACCCACATCAATTAAGCTAGTCTCAATGTTTTATAGAGGCCATCTAGCCCTTGAAATATTCACCAAAATCATATTTTGTAAGATCCCAATCCTAATCTTATAGTCTGAAAAAATAAAAAATGAGGGTATAAAAAAGAATTCAAATCCGGGTCATTTCTATTAATATTATCTAGACCCTGACCATTCCAAGGGAAAATTGAAGTATATCATGGATAGCAGACCAACTCTGAACAGCCTTTAGACACCCTTCAATCTACTCTGAATCCTAAACCATATCTGCGAATAATCTTCCCTAACAAATACACTCCAATCTAATTCAAAATCCTAAACCATATTTACAAAAACAACCCAAGATGAGGAACACTCAGCAGGCCCAAAACCCAAAGCCTAACCATTTCAAGACCAACCAAAGGGAATAATTGAAAACAGTCTTAAGCAAAACAAATCCCTCTTTCTTTCAGATGCCTTGAAACTCTAAAACATTCTACGACACCATTGCAACTAGAGAAGAGAATAATTCTCCCCCAAAAACACTTTCTAGTTTAACTTAAACCACTAAACTATATTTGCAAAAACAATCCTAGAAACAACATGCTTCATAGGCCCATAAAATCATCACAAAACCCTGAACTCTCATCAATAAAAACAAACCAAAGGAAGTTGTTGAAAACAAAGAAATCCATGCCACCTACACAGAATGGCAGATAATTTAGCAATCCCGAATGTACATTGTGACTGCAAGAAAGAAAACCTAAAGGAAATATTCTATGTAAAAATCAGAAGTGGAAGAAGAGGCCATCAAAGTCGTCATTGGTGAAAAACATCTATAGAGGGTGAAATCCATAATGTAGAGATTTTGTACAATTTAGTGAGGACATCGGGAAACTTTGAATGGATAGCTTTGTGAACAACATAATGGAACACAAACCATGCAACTTATTAGTCCCTGCCTTTTAAGCAAAGACTAATGTTTTCGATGGAGCAAAAATTGCATTAGTTAAAACATTGGGAATTGTGTGGGCAGTTATACAGGCCTTAAACCAAAGTCTGTTTGATTTTTACTATTTTCTTTGCATGAATATTGCAGATTTATTTGGCTTGCTGTTGGTCAGCCGCTAATTTCCCCGGGGTTTTAAGTTTTTGGAAAAAAAAATTAAGTCCATCCAATAAAAACGAAGAGGGCAAAGTATTAAACACCACTTCCTAATGTTTCATCCATTTTTCCGGAGAGGGCACATGGTACTGGAGCTGAATGCGTGGCACTGTTAAAGTGGTTCACGTGCCTTGTCTACGCTTCCACGTTTTACATTTCATGCATGCTAGAATTTTTTTAAGTTTGGTAGGATTATTGCAGCGATTCAACCATTCCAATCTCACACTCGTGGCTTTGACGAAACTTATGCACTGTTTTCACCAGAAGAATTCTCTGGATCTCAAGAAGCTGCAATTTGGTTGAATGTACAGATATATGCTTTGGGTTTCCTTATACCAGTATTGACCAAGTTGTGGATGTTCAAAATTATTGTTTGTCTAGTAATAGGTCCCGCTTTGAAATAAGTGTTAAGCCATGAATGATAAAGCATTGCTATTATTAATATGCAAGCATTTGTCTACTTTCAAATGCATTTGTTATTCTTATTTGTTTTTCACATTAATATCAGTACTCAAAATTTTTCGATGAACACAAATTGAGCATGCCATCGTATATGAAGTCTTTATCAAAATGTATGGCACCGAATTACATCTCTTCAACTGAGGTTGGGTTTCTGAGAGTCATAGCACCAAAACAACAACAATTTTGCAGTGGATGGATTTCTCACAGATTTTCCAGTAACAACATCAGAAGCAATAGTTGCAGCATCTTCATACTTCCAACTTTTACCTAATCCAGGCCTTGAGTTATTTGTGCTTTACTTTAAGGCCTAATTTCTGTGATAGATTACAAAATTTTAATTTCTATGATAGATTACAAAATTTATCTTTGTAGATATATCTATCTTGGTATTTTAGTGCATGGACTTAATCAGATTCCTCTTTATTAATGAAAATGCAGCTTGCTATGCTCACAACAATGCCACTCGTTCTCCCAGGGCAGGTACACAGAATCATTTGCATTATCCTTCTAATTGTTTGTTGTCTCTCTGTTATTCCAAGTTTCTTACAAAGATTTCGAGCAACTTTCAAAAGGCCTTCAGAATTTTATAAATTGGTTAGTTACATTAATCATGTTTGATTATTGACACTAGGAAACCCGCTAATTATTTCTCACAATGGAGCAAATGGTGACTACCCAGGTTGTACCGCTCGGTTAACTAAAATGCAGAGCAATCGTGCTAGCTAGGGTATTCTAAATGGGGCAAAACATGTATCTTTCTTCAGCTTTTGATTTTCCTTTTTTCCTAGATATGTTTGAGCTTGCAGACAAGATTCATATACATTGTAGAAGGGTCTTCCGACTCTTCTGGCCACTTCCTGTTTTATTTCTATATAGCAATACTCTCTGCTATCTGCGACTATGATGTTGATCTGAATAACAATGTACACGAACTGATGGTACTCAAAGCAGGTTCACACAACCCAAATTCATTTCTAGGTTTGTTGGATGAAGATGAGAACAGTCCTTACAATTGGGAGGGGGTGAAATGCAATCGAAGAGCTGGAAGGATAACAGAGCTTGTGGTGGATAATATTTCTCTATCTGGAAGAACTGGTACTATTTTTTTAATTTATAACTGCTTTAACAAAAAAAATGGAGAGACCCTAGTTTGGGCACATGCTTTTTTTTGGTTTGAAATGTTCAATTTTTTTATTTTATTTATCAGCTAGCAACAAAACTCTCTTTTAAATGTGCATAGTTTTGTCTTGTCATATAGCTTACCATTTTAGTGGGCAGCCCTATATTTTTTTTGCTGAATAGTTTTTAGGCTACAATTTAAAGCAAAATCCTTATTATGGTTTGAAATTAACTTGTACTGAAAATCTATTCACAATAAAAAGAAATTTTAAAATAACCTACATAAATATGGATATTGGATGCATGTAATGACACACAATTGCAACAATGTGTAGTGTGTATAGAAGAATTACCAGTTTGATTTGCATAATTTTGCAGAGCAAGTTATGGATGCCATTGTAGGGTAGTTGTCATCACATGGTCGTCCCATGATGCTCCATAGTTGAACCATTTATTGTAATCTACATCTTGATGATTGGAGGAGGCACAACCCATATTTTTTGAGTTTTCCCTCGCAGTGGGGTTCCAAAAAAAAAACATGGTGTCATGGTGAAAAGCACTACTGTAGTTTACTTTTCAGTTTCCTTGTTCATTGCTTCGAGTTTATTTTATTTCCAGCATTGTGCAAAATCTATGTTAGCTAATTTCATAATAAAAACACATAGGAACAATTTCATACATTTAATTCGCAAATGCAGTTGTTTCCAGAAACCTAAGATTATACAATATTATGTAAGCAAGAGAAGTTACAAACAAAGATTACATATAATTTTCAGTCATAGACACTAGCATGTTTTGGTGAATTGCTCATTAGTGGAAGCAAAACAATTATAGCTAACTATATTTTAAGTAGATGCACTGCTGTGGACACTGGGAAACTACCCAAAACCCCTTAAAATCTATCATTTCAATGCAAAAATAGAGCAGATAAAAACCAGAACATGTTCTCTGTACGTGGACTGCAAGCAAACAAAACATAATGTTTTAAAATAATAGCAAAGAGAGAGAGGGTAGTTGTCTGCATATTATGATAAGAAGAAAATAAAAGCCTTCAGGTGTCCACTCCTAACAATCTATTCTCCATGCATTACATGTAAGGACAGTCTGTGAGTTGTCTGGTTTTTGTTTGTCTGTAAGCTTTAAAAATGGTACACATGCCAACTGCTCTATACACTCATCATGACAAGCTTTTGACACACTGTGTTATTTTTATTTGACATTCATAAAGCTGATCCCAAATGAGTCATACCGACCTTGGATGATTTTCTATATATACAGTAGTCTTTTATTGCTATTCTATTATGCATTCAAGTGAAGCAGGCAGCAGCAATCTATAAGCAGTTTTTTAGTACTTTGTTTGCAGTATGTAAAATCCTTGGATAGTGCTATTTCCATCCAGTCCTTGGAATCACTTAGATTTGCAGCAACCTCCTTTTTGCCTCCTTGGGATAATAGTATTTTATGATCAATCCCTTTAGTTTTGAGCTATGATAAATTCTAAGACTAAAACCAAGCTAATCAATAGCAGTTTAAAACTATGCCCATAAGATGAACTTTATTCTATAACTTGTTTGATAAACTTGTAATTGAACTTGTGCTAGTTACTATAAACTTTCTTCTATAACTATCAGATTTTTCTCTTGCAGAAACAGTCTGAGGAGTTGTGGATAGAATTTTTTTGATGTTCAGAAAATGCAAGGCTGTAAGCATGCAAAGAAGGGGAAACAGAAAGAGACATCAAGAAAAAGCAAAGAAATTACAATACCGTCCCAAGAAGAGGAAGCAGAATTTATTTATGATTCTGAAACTTGGGTTGTTGCCTAGGAAAATTGGAGCCTTGCTTGGAGTTTTTAAAAGTATTGATGGCCTAGGTAAGGATCATAAGTACGAAAAATAAAATAAAAACAAACATCAAAGATCTTGCTTTGTATGATGCATTTCACAAACTTGGAACTGCAAAGATAGAATTGTTAATCCATGAGTTATTAATTGATAAGATGTCAACTTGATATTCTTTGACAGAGTGAAGACTTTTTATCGATAGTTGATTTTAAATATTAATTGGTTTTTTGGTTTGAATACTTACTAGATAATTTTTATTGAGTATGGCAAAGTATTGGATTATAAATCAATAGTTTGAATAGTTACAGATAATATTTATCGAGAATAACATAGTATTGGATTATAAATCAATAGTGTACAGTTATCATTTTCATTAATATTTGGATGATTATTTTTATAGTCATTAACATTATATCCACTATTCATTTCCTCTTAGAAAATTCTTATTCACTAAGGTGACTAAACTGCCTTGTTCATTGCCAATGGATCACTGCCCTTCAGAGTAACGATTGTCACTTAATGCCTGCACTGTCATTTGAAATTTATGTTTGTCATTCATAGGTCAGCAAGGTATAAGGTCCTGATATCTTTTTCATAACTGTCTTACTCCTTTTTGAACTGTCCCTTTCTCTTCTTCCTATCATGTGACTGCCGTGCCTTCATTCTAAGAGACTTCATATACCATGCTCACTGTCATATTTGTCTTTGACATGTTCTCGATACTTTGAACTTGCTCCTTTGTATTTGTCTTTGAGAGGTGTATTCTTATCTCATAGTTTTCATGTCTTTTCATAAGAGAACACAACCTATACTTCTCTGTATACCCACTATCTTGCATTTACACAAGACTATGATAGGTCTTTACCTCTGTCATGTATTTTAGTGACTATCTCTACCCCTTTCCTTTGTCAAGGTTTTTCCATTAAATACTTCATAGGGCTTGTTTTCTCATGAACTATCACTGTTCTTTGACTATGTATTATGCTTCCACAGATCTGCCCTTCATACTTAATACTATCATCCTCATTCTGAAATAGAGAAAACCTTTGACAATTTAATCAAAACCTAGGCTAAAGTCCACTATATCATATGATGGCACATGTCTTTTGATGATGGAGTCTATTGTCTTGTAGCAAGCTCTTTCTTGTTATCTTGGCAAAACAGGCTTATAGACTGTCAACATCCTGCTGAGCTTTGCACCGTTGTTGGCTGCAAGTAACCCTCTTTTTCATGTGAGCAAAGAGGCATTTGACTGAGAAATCTGCCCTTCGAAAGCATTTGGCCATTTATAAATTATATGCAACAGTGAATTAATGAACAAACTAGAATCACATTATGAAGTTTTGATATTTTAAAATTATAAATAATCTTGTCCAATTACAGCAGGATTGTCTACTGTCGCAATATTTGTTAATATTTTTATGCTTAGCCTCTACTAAAATGAATAATGTACATGTCTGAACCATATTGGTGTAAATCTGATAGTTGCCCACCCTCCTACAGGGACACCTATAGTGTTTATGTATGGAGGACCTACTAGATTGAAGACCGTTTTATTTGCATTGTAGTTGCCAAATCCATAGTAAAAGCTGAAACCGTGTAGGTGAATTGGATGGTTCTCTGTACCACTATTGGATTTGAGCTGCAAACAATTAAAATTTTAAGGGTTTTGAGACTTGATGTCATCCTCTGTCGAAATGTTTGTAAGAACTATTTAAAAGCCACCTGTGAAGTTTCTGAGTAGATTTAACAGTAAATAAGAGAGACAGATATTGAACTTCATTATTTGAAATTGCCAGTCCTTACCCTTTAGCTAATAAAAGCTTCAAGCTTAAGGACGTGAATGACCATCATGAAGATCTAATATGAAAAGAAACTATAACCTTTTAGATTTTCATATTTTATAAACTCGCACTGATGCTAATAACCAATGGGTTTTCTGTAGCATCTAACTTTTGGACATGTGAGAAATAGTTTACATACAGGCATAGGTTTTGATTCTCAATACTGTGGGAACTGTAGCTCAAGACAGGAAATCAAATTATATGGCATCAACCATGGTTTTAGTTTCATGAGACAATATTAACCACTTATGGCAATTATCCCAACCATAAAAGATGTGGTTAAAATGCGTGTTATGTATTTTCCGTCTTTGAGCTCAAATCGGCAAACCTTGTATCATTCTTTTCTTAGTATAAGTTTTGTTTGTGGTTGATACCCCTAGAACTTTAAATTTATGTATTTTCATTGGAGTGAAATGGTCATATTTCATAAGCAATTCGTTTCCCAGCATATGCCTTAGTAACGTTGTTCAGATGTTCTGCTTGGTTTCTAAAGTATAGCCATGTTCATAATTATTATGCTCTCACATACCTTAATTTATGTTGCAGAATCATAATACTCATAATATTGTTTTCCCTACACTCAGAATTGCCTAAGGCAGAGGCTCTGTTGTTTTCCCTATACCCAGAACTGCTTAAGGCAGGGACTCCAGCTCGCACAGAGCCCTTGTTATTGATAAGAAATGCATTACGTCCCAGCAAACAACTTTTAGACCTTTCTTTTCAGACATCATGCATTATGCTATGTTTGAAGTATAAATTTGCCAAGAATTAAACAAGAAAAATTGAAATCCCACCAAAAATGCAAGCCGGTGTGGCGCTTTGCAAACTATTTGGTATTTTCCGATCAAATATGTATTCTAACTGGGTTCTATTGAAATTCAACAAAGCTTGCAGATTCTTATTTTTATTTATTAATTGTATCGAACATTATGGCCATGGAGAATAGGCTAATTGCACAAATATTTAGGTGAGCCACAAGATAAAAATATAAATCCTATCAATTGCAGTCATGGAATTCATTTGTGAGTAGAGATTGTATTTACTTCACTTTTATCTTAACATTGAATTGTTGTTTTATGAACTACGCATAAGCTACAATTCAAGTAGATTTATAGATCAGTGTCATTCACATGGGAATTTATACCATCTATCGTATTCCTAATCAACTCTCGCGACAACCATTCCGTATCTTGCTTTTTCGTTCAATCTTTTAAAACTCATATGCTCTGCATTTTTTATTCATTTGCATACTTATCAGCATTGTCTACATAATTTTCTTGGAATTTGGTGCCTAGGGTTTGCCAAACTTATTTTTTACCCTTGAATTCACTGTTATTTGAGATTTGCTTATCAGGTAAAACTTACTTTGGGTGTTCTCTGGTTTAGACATCATCTTTGATATTTGATTATGTGGTGAAATTTACTTTAGCCATTTTCCTGATTCGAAGCCGTATCTTACTTCTCTCTATCTGTTTTTTTCAATCTGCATTTTTTAATCATTTGCACACACATCAGTTTTATCAGCATAATTTACTTGGAGTTTGTTAGAGTTATTTTTACCCCTGAATTTCACAGTTAGTAAAACTTACTTTGGGTGTTCTTGTGTACATCTTATGTTATTGAGATTTGATTATCTGGTGAAATTTACTTTAGGCATTCTCGGGATTAGACATTTTATTAGGAACTATTTTCATGGGTAAGAGGATACTATGTATCTATTTATTTTAGTGGAGTTGCAGTAATGCACTCATACTTTGCTTAATTGTAGTTTGCCTAATGCTATAATAGTGCTTGGTGAATTGAAAACATACCTCAAAACTCGAATATATTCAAGAGCAGACATCAGGACAGCAAGTTGTCCAGGAAAGCAAATCAGACATCTCAATTCTACTCTGTCACCCAGCTCTTTCTTTATTTCTATTTAAATGTTCTGCCTCCCACTCCTCCTGAAGTTGCACCTCTTAAACCAATCCTAAAAGGACCAAGTCAAGCATGCCAGTTTGTGTAAAAACAAAGCAAAGTCAGTGCTCGCAATGAGTATTAATACCCACAAAAGAATCAGCCAAAGAGCGTGAAATCTTGTTCATATTATTCTAAGAGATTCTGGAGTTTCAATGTCAGGGCTTGTGGATTCTCAGATTTGCAAGACAAAATAACTCAGACACCCAAGGGCAAATACCTAGCATATTTTGGGTTCTTGACTCTTTCTTTTCGGCATGAGGATTGTGTAGTTTTTAAGGGCAAATTCCATGTAAAGTAAGTCTTACGCAAAATGTGCTATAAATTATTTTGCTGTTAAGCATTAATCACCCTACATGCAATGATCTTACCAATTAACTTGCTGGAGGAAATTAACTTGCAAGACCATATGATGAGGCCTGAGATAGATGTCAAGGTAATGGGAAGACAGAATTGAGAGCACCATCTGAGAGGGCACAATTTAACTTTCACACTCTGAGAAGCGGAATGCAACTGTAGAATAGTACAAGAACCAAAGAGGTCACAAAGGATAGAATATCTTGGCTCCACCATACCATCTCGTACAGTTGTCAGCATTTTCTTGAATGTCAGCACTAAAAAGAAGAGTTCAGAGAAGCAAGAAAGCTGGAAGATCCTCCTCCCTCTGCCATGGTTTGAGCATAAGCAGGTGGCTCCTGCTATCTGCGATTTCTTCCAGTGGGATCTTCACATCATATCACCACCTAAACTCGCTTCACATACATCAATATCAGATCACAATCCAACTACAAAAATAAAACCAACAAATGAAGCTCTGGTTCTAAAGAAATGCAGAGCTTTGAATGTAGAATTTGAAAGCATGAATTGAATTTGAAGAGCCTTCAGCGGTTCAACGGCTAGTTAGTTTTTTGTTTTTTACAGCTGTCTTTATTGTTCCTTTTATTTAAATTGTTGCTTTCTAATAGGGAAAATTGCATACCCATGTTTATTTTTCTTACGATTTGACCCCTTTTAATAATGTTATTATTTTTAATATAATAACAAATTTATAAGTAGTAAATTAGACAAATTTTGTTTGCAATATTATTTTACTATTCTTATTATTATATATTTTTAGAATATTTATTTATCATTGTAGAACAAATTTATGGTTGTAAAATTGATTCAAATTAGTTTTGTAATTATAAATTTAAATCATAATTTTTTAAACTTTTAAAATTTATATTTACATCTTGCCAACCATTGGTGTTCAATCTACATTTTTTGTGTTGATTCAAGTGTGCTACGTTATTGTATTTACCATTCATTTGCTCATTTGAAATCATTGGGGACATTTTAGGAATCTATTGATAAAGGAATAATCAAAGAACATCAAGAACACCATGCAACATTATTAAAAGATACATCATCGTAGGTCAATTTAATGCTTGATTATTGTCCTCGCCATTATTCTTGTTATAATCACTTCATCTATGATTTTGACTTAGGAGAACATGACCCTCATGATTAAGTAGATTCCCCAAATGTGTGTAAACCTACCTATTCCTTATTAATATTTACACATGAAAAGATCAAGGTGAAGTGTTTCCAATCAACCACAATAATGTCAATTCATTCTTGTTGATATATGTTTAAGTCTATGTGCCAATTCACTTTTGTAGGCATGGATCTAAACTAGAGCATCATATAATCAATTTATAAATATTAAACATATTTTTAATCAATACCTTAAAATTCTAGTATTTAATGGTTAATGAATTTCTAACATCTTTAATATCGCTTTTCCATCTTCAAAATTTAACTAAGTGTTGTATTTTGTTCATTTAAATTTAATATTTATAATTCCATTTTAATAGCTCTTAAATCTTTTATTTCATTATTTTATCTAGGTAAATTTAGTGGAAGAACACTTATTTTTCATTGCATTTTTTGAGGACCTAAATTTCTTACACAAAAAAGTGTTTTTTCTACTTGATGGCTTTGATCTACTTCAAGTGCAAGTTTGGGTTACCATAAAAAAGAATATTGTTACATAAGAGAACAATAAATGGTACCGTAGACATCCTTCACAACATAGTGAAGTGATCCTTTAGTGCAATAAGTTCTTCATTAATCGTGTCTTTGAGCTTTTCCATGGCACTAGATTCAATGCTTACCTTGTGATAACATTACATGAATTCTATGATCAATCTTTCTCCTTGGGACTACAAGGTGTAGTTGTACTCACCACTCCTCCTACATCACTTTGTTGATGTCCTCTATCCATTGTTGCTAGGAGGTTTGGGCTAGTGCATTTGAGTCTACTAGGCTCATGAGGTATTCAATGTATATACATAACTCACCCTAGTTATTAAAAAAATGGTTTTCCTAATAACATTACATCTTTCATACTATCTTTATCAACCTTGAACATATTTTATCTAATCTGGAAATGCCAACTTCAAAGCCTTACCATCCATAGTCATGACAACAAATCTATATCATGATTTATACTTACACTAAAATATGGTACTCTCATAATTTTAGGATCATCCTTACATCCAAACCTAAACATCAAGAACTTGTTCATAATGGCCCTTTGTACATATCACTTCTTAAGAATTAGAGGCTTTACAATTCATACCCCAATAATATAATTTTTCATCCTAAATTTGGGATTAAGTCTCTAAACTTTCATTAAATTTAAGCTAATAATTAAACTAATGCTTCAAATCAATCCATATATAATAGTACTCTAACAAAATACTTTCTAATCAAGTATTATCTTTATGCCAATACTAATGTATGGACACACAAATCTATATAGTGATTAGTTGATACATGCATCATATTTACACATTATGATTATCTTATACATACAAAACATGTACACAATGTGACTAAATCATGCATGCATTATATGAATTAAATGTGATAACTCATGGATGCATAAAATATAAATATTGTAAATTTATCATGCATGCATCACATAAACATAGTGTGACTAGCTCATGAACACAACATATTTACTCCATGCAACTAGCTTATGCATACATCATATATACATAATGAGTAACACATTCATAGACACACACAGACAATATGAATATCTCATGCATTATCACATATGCATTGTGTGGCTTGCTCATGCATACAACGCACATACACAATGTGAATTTAACTCAATATCATTATATGTACACAAGTGACCAACCAACAAAAGATGCGGTTAGAAGCTTACTACAAGCAACTTCCCCTTTACCTATTTCTCTAAATGCATTATCCCTTAAATACATCCTAACCAAAATAGTATTAGCTCATCCTATACTACACTATGAGTCCCATCATTTATACCAGTTCACTACCAATTATGAAGACAAGTGAGCATCCTTACTACTTGTGGTAATCACCAAAAAGGCACTGTAACAACAAACAACATATTCAAGGTCATTAATAATATTTTCATAGCTTGTGAACTATTTCAGGCAATGGATGTTAATAGGTATTACCTCAATTCCACTAGTGAAAGTTAGTCCAACTCAATATGAGGTAGCTCTTGCCATCTATCACTAGTATGGTACTAGTGAAAGCTAGTTAAGCCATATCATACCATGAGTGAATCTTAGCATCCATCATCTACATTCCATCAATGATAGCTAGTTAAACTCTAAGGTATGGTAATTAATCCTAACATATTTCACCTACATGATACTAGTGATATCCAATAAAACCACTTGTATATCATAACATACATAGCTCCTAGAAAAATGCATCTCTAGAATATTGGTGAATGACATCCAATCCTTAATATATTATGAATAAATATATAACATCCATCTCCTACATAGCATTGGTGATAGCTCACAACCCATGTACCTATATTAGACTCAAATCTAACATGTAGGTCCATCTTATAGTCAAGTATGCATAATCAAGACATCACAAGGATCCACAAGCACTTGGTAGGTTGTCTTTTTATATACAAACATAACTTGTGATCGATAAACCTATACACATAGTATTCATAGGTTTCTGAAAGATAAATTTAATATACCATATTCAACAATGATCACTATTACTTTCCCACTATTTGTAATGGAAATTATAAGGAAATCTATCTTAAAATCAACATATATCCATGCTAATTAATATTTATAGTAGCTAGATCATCCACACATATTAAGGGTTGTTCAAACCATTAGATGAGAATTGCTTAATTCAAAATAATCTTAAACATACATTTTGTAGGTTTTTATAACTCATTCATAGCAATGTCATATCTAAGTTTATCATGTTCTTATTTCTTGGAAGAATAGAATTCATTAAATCTTGAGCCTAACATATACCTTCCTATACTCATTGAGCCAAGACACATTGTAATAGCGTTCAACACATAATTTTTAGCTATTTTAGTTCTAACAAGTCTAGAGGTATTCTCATATGTTCACATTAGAGATAGACCATTGTGATGGCGACTCTAAAACTCCATCCAAGAATAGAGGATATGTTTGAAAGGAAAATGTATTACGAACCTCAAAGTAGATAAACTGGATGAGGATGGATGCCTTTTTTTGGTTCATTCCTATATAACTAGGGGACATATTAATTGGGAAGATGAATTCACAACTATTCAAGGAAAAGTTTAGCCTCAAGATAGAAAGAATACTTGGAGGGATAAATGATTTATTTAAGTACAACGGCCCCAAACCTTGGATTTGTCCCCTAAAAATTCCACTACCAATTTAGGTTCATGGCATCCTTTCACCCAAGGATTTTTTACATACATATTTCCAAATGGTATCAATGTCACATGTAGTTCTCCTCACTTTAATCTCTCAAGGATCATACACATAGAATTCTTAAACCTAAGCTTTGATAACCACTCAAGAAAATTTCCTCATAGAAGTGAGATAGTATATGAGGAAGACCATAGAAGGGATTGAAATCATCTAGTGCAAAAAATCACCATTTAACAATGGCCAATCCAAAAAATTCATTTTTCCTAATGTTTTATTAATTAATAATAAAACTAAAAATTCCTAAATTATTATTTCACATCTCAAAAAACTTCCTTTAAATGATTCCCAACAAATAAAAATTCTTACTAGATTAAAAAATCCAAGCATGTTCCTAGTTTAGCAAACATATCCTAAAGAATTTTCATCCAAGGGCATCAAGATCTCAAATTAAACATCACCCTATTATAATTCATAACTCAACATGAACCTCCTAGAGTCCCTTACAAAATTATCTCATTAACATATAGGCTAGGTTGGTTACTTATAAATAATAAACAATCAATTTTTTTCCATTTCATAAAACTCATAATGCTCAAAATTCTAAAGTAATCACTAGTTCAAGTCTCCACACATACCCATTAGGATAAATAGAGAATATCCTAGAACTCTTTTAAACCCTTTCAAATTTCCCACTTGGTATGGAATGTTTCATTTATTTATGTCAAAATTTATGATAATTATAATTATATCATCCCAAGTTAAGTATAAGATTGTATAAATATGTATAGCTCAACTAACACTAATACCCACTTTATATGAAATTCTTATTATAAAAAAGTTAGGTTTCATTGTCCCACTCAATTTTATACTTACAATTATTAACCTTACAACAATAAAATCCATTCACAAAAAGTATGCATATTAATCGATATAAGATAAGCATGATCATATCAAAGCATAGGGAAAAATGAAATAGTCAATATATTGTCACAATATAAAAAGTCTGCAAACATGCTTTTATGTCTCCAAGTGGAGTCCTAACATAATATGATCAATGATATCAACTATCATTAATCATATTATATTGTATATCTTTCTTGACAAAGCACATCATACATCAAGAAGGGCACACAAGAATCATCTAAGGTTCAAGGGACATACAATAATTATAAAATTTCTTTAGACATGATTGATACTTAATTTATAATCAAGATAGTGGGCAACACTATATCCAACTCGCATTGGGAATTCAGAACAATCATCGTGCAGAGGCAGAGGCTGTGTTTATTAGTGTTAAGTATGCCATCAGCAGAGGTTACTCCAAGTTGTGGGTGGAAGGAGATTCCATGAACACCATTAATTATTCATGGCATTCAATCTTCAAGTTGGAGTGTTGATCATCTTATAAGGGATACTATAATGATGTTGTAATCTTGTGATGAGACTCACATATCACACGTGTATCGAGAAGGTAACTCGTTGGTGGATTTCTTTGCCAACGAGGATGTCAGGGTTGATGAATTTTGTTCATGGGAGGAAGGTGCAATCATTCCCAAGGAAGCCAGAAGGTTATTGTGAAATGATGGCGTGGAATGAAGTGTGGTGAAATTATGGCATGGTACTTGCCTCCGTTTCAAATGCTTTGTGGGTACTTTACTGCCTTTTGGACTTCTGTTGTATGCATTTCGTAAGGTCTCTAAGAATTATGTGCTGGTTAAAACATGGATGGAAAAAGGAGCCGAATTGAACCACATTCCTGTGGTGACATAAGGCGTAAGGAGAAGCTTTGGACCATTTTGCAGCATGTGAATTTTACTCCATACTTGGAGAGATTGCATGGGCATGATCCTAATGCCTCAACCCAATTCGTTTTGTTCTAGCATAACTGAAAGGCTAGGGTTAAAGGTCTGGAGGTGGAAGTGAATGAGGATTTGATTGCCTTGGTTATTGGTTTGCCAACCATTGGCAGGAATTTTTTTTAGGATTAGAAAAGCAATGAAGAGGCAATGACTCAGTTCTTTAAGGATGACGAGAGGAAAGCGTTAATCAAGTTGAAAACCTGGGGTTATGAAAGAACGTCTCTAAAGAAGATTTGGGCAAGTATTGCCGAGGTGATGATAAGGTATGTAACCTTGGAAAGGAGATTTAAGGCCATCCTTGGTCATCATTTCACGCTCCTTAATCATTTCAGGCATGATCTATTTGTCTCTTTTCCATTTTTTCTTTTATCCTCGCTGGAGATTTTGGTGTATGTGCACCTTAAAAATAGAAAGGCCCCAATCCTCCATAGAAAAAAGAAAAAATCAAATAAAAAAGAAAAAATCAAAACGAGTAGTCAAAAAGTAATTTTGTATAAATGAAGAAATTTCTTGTTAGTTCTTTTAAAATAAAAAAAAATGAAATGAATATCTTGTACCAAGTACGCTACGGCAAGCAATCTAACCCATTCCATTGGAATGTAGATATTCCAGTTCATAGTAAAAAATAAAAACAAAATGACGAAAAAAATTGGAACATCAATTTGAAAGAGATGGTAAAAGTAGGAGTTCATTTTGGTCATGAGACCAGAAAATGGAATCCTAAAATGGCACCTTACATTCTTAAAGAACGTAAAGATAGTCATATTATAAATTTAACTTACACCGCTCGTTTTTTATCAGAAGCCTGTGATTTTGTGTTTGATGGAGCAAAGAGAGGAAGGGGCTAATTCTTTTGATAATGGAACATATTAAGACCCTTCTCCTAAACCCTGCCATCAAAGGAAAGAAGAAGAGTTTATCTGATGATTTTGGGTCGATGTGTGAGGATTCTGAGGAAGAATGGAATGGTGAGGAGGAGAAATTTTCCCCGACCACTGTGGATACTTCTTCGAAGAAAAGGAAGGGAGGTGGTGTAAAGAGTAACAGGTCTACGAAAAGGATTGCTCGCTCTGAGAGTGATGAGATGGATGTGGGGTCTGATGAATCCTCTCCCAAACTAGAGGAGGTGACGGGTGGTAAAGATGTTGTTGGTGCTGGGGGTGAGGTGGGGTCCCAGATTAAGGAGGTTGGAGCTATTAAACCGAGGAGACTTTCTTCGTGCATTGCAAATTTGAGGAATAAATCTCTAGAGTTTATGACTAAGGAGCCTGAGGAGGTTGGTGGGGACAAGTATTCTAGCAACAAGACGGTGACCATTGTGGACTCCCCTCGACAAGAAGTGCCTAAGGACGAGGAGGATAAGGAAGAAAGGGGTCGGGAGGAGGTGACAAAAAATACTCAATCCCAACCTAGTGTTAAGGCTCCATTCGGTAATCGAGCCTCCAAGAGCATCGTCCAAGCTCCAAATGGTAATATGGGGTGGAAAAATGATGTTTGATATGGAACTCTTCACATAGATGGCGTACTTCTTGGTTTTTGAATGGGTGGCCATTGTCTATGATAATGGATTGGGATACACCATACTGACAAATGATATAGTTTAAGATAAACTTGGATATTTGTGTGTCGGTGATGTAGGTCATGGGAATAGCTTCAATCCATTTGGTGAAGTATTTGGTGGCGGTTATGATGAATTTATGGCCATTGGATAATGGAGGGTGTATCTTACCTATGAGGTCAAGTCCCCATTGGGCAAAGGGCCATGGTGATGTAATTGGATGAAGCTCCTATGTTGGTTCTCTTATCAAATCTCCATGTATCTGACACTGTGTACATTTCTTTACAAAAATATATGAGTCTTTTTTCATTGTAGGCCAATAATAACCTAATCTCATAATCTTATGGGCTAAAGTAGGACCACTCAAATGGGATCTGCATATAGCCTCGTGTACCGCTCGCAAGGTTACTTGTGCTTCTTCAACATCGAGACATCTCATTAGGGTGTTATCTAAGGTACGTCTATAGAGGATATCTCCGATGATGGTGTATTTAGCTGACTTATGGATAAAGGTTTTGCGTTGGTTGTTTGACAGGTCTAATGGTAAGGTTTGGTCATTTAGATAGTTGAATACGCCTTTGTACAAAGGGGAAGTAGGACCAACAATCATACACACCATCGCAGAATCAGGGACATTATAGACAGGGATTAACAACTGTTCAACCAAAAACTCAAACTTAGGCACATTGCTCGGAATATCCAATAAGGAACCCACGGTTGCCATAGCATCTGCAGCCCTGTTCTGAATTCCTATGTAGTCAACAAGACACCTAAAACACCATCCCTACAAACCAAACAAAGAACGCATGACAAATTTATTTTACAAGGAATATCTAACAAGCACAATAGATAAAAAAGATAATGATCGTCGCCCCATTCCTTTCTCTCTAAACCGTTTTGATTAGGCATCATCAAGAGGTCATTGGAATGAGTGCAAAATAAGATAAATCAAAAGACAAAGATTAGGATAAGTGGAAAGGGTGGCATTACACGACTGGACATATGGGTGACATATGAGAATGAGATACGATTGCTAGAATTCCTTTCCTAGTGCTTCGGCTATTATGAACATGTGCTCTAATTTGTATGTTTGGGTGAATATGTACTAGGCTACATCTCCACCTAAATTATTAGGTCTGAGGATGCCTCTAATCCCAATGGTGGTTGAGGAGATAACATCTAGGCCCAAGTTATACCCTAACCCTAGCCATTGTCCCCAATTAGGGACAATTGATTCAGTATGTGACCACCTTTCCAGGTTGTCATGGGACAATTCCCAATCTCCTGTACCCTATGGTTGGAGTGTTGCACAACCTAGAAAGATGGTCACACACTGAATCAATTGTCCCTAATAGTGGACAATGGCTAGGGTTAGGGTATAACTTGGGCCTAGATGTTATCTCCTCAACCACCATTGGGATTAGAGGCATGCTCAGACCTGCTAATTTAGGTGGAGATGTAGCCTAGTACCTATTCACCCAAACATACAAATTAGAGCACATGTGCATAATAGTCGAAGCACTAGGAAAGGAATTCTAGCAATCATATCTTATTCTCGTATGTCCCCCATATGTCCAATCGTACAATGCCACCCTTTCCACTTATCCTAACGATGTCAACACTATTGGCATTAATGTCTTTAAGGTTGTATATGTCGAGGATATTGAGAAACTTGTAATAAAATAAGTTGCAGGTTGTCAGTGATGCAGTGAAGTTCAGTATGATGGGTAGCTCAGTATATTGATGATAAGAAGTTGTAGATTAAAGGGTTTGTTGACTAGTATATCTATTTTTTCCACATCAAGTTTCAGAGGTTCGCATGAAGATTTGGCTAAGCCATGAGTATTTGTATTTTGATAGTTGTTATGTTGCTTTAGTTGGTGTTCCTGAAAGAAGATGATGTGATTCTAGTAATTTGAGTTGTTGTGGATGCTTTTGTGGTGATTCATGATGCTTGTGGATGTTTCTAGATAGTGCTCTATCTATGTTGTTGGTCCGCACTGATTGTTGTGCTCATGATTGGTGATTTTCTTCTGTGAGTTCATGTTTTATGTTTCTAGATCGTGCTCTATCTATGTTGTTGGTCCGCACTGATTGTTGTGCTCATGATTGGTGATTTTCTTCTGTGAGTTCATGTTTTTCATGATCATGGCCAATAGGGTGATTATAGCGTGTTGTGGATCTTTGAGGCATAATTTCTTAAGGTTTTTCGTGTTCGAGACATGTTGTTTTGGGTCCTTACTATGTTTTGGCTGACATTGTTTGATTCACATTGATAATTTTTTATTAATTTGGGCTGACAGTTTGTACACATTTCATATTTTGTTGGGCCGACATGTAGTTGATGTTATCTTTAGTTGCAGATATATATGATCGATTGTTTTGAGGAGAATGGTGTGCGATGTGTGATGTGTGAGTGTTGTGTGCAAATAATGTTCTAACCTTTGGAAGGCAGAAGTAAAGTGTGAAGAAGAGTGAGAAGAATAAAGTGTCTATGTGTTTAACCAAAACTATAATAAGGCATTAGAATATGCTATATTCTGAGTTCAAAATCTTTCGAATGTAATCTAAATGTGACTATAAGACAGTGAGTCTTCCTTTGGGCAGTGAGACTTTTGTATTTGAGTAGTGAGCTCTAGGTAGTGTGCTTGAATGCATGTGCATTCCCCGTTCATAATACTTTTAATAGAGTATAAACTTGTGGACTAAACTCCACCGTGGATTTTCCCCTAACAGGGTTTCCACATAAAAATCTTGGTGTTATGTGTGTTTTTGATGTGGTGATGGTTTATGCTTTCATGTTTATTTATCAGATCTAAGAAAAAGTTTAATAAGTATAATTTTTGTGACAACTAATTCACCCCCCCTCTCAGTTGTCTTCCTTTGTGTTGCCAACAATTGGTATCAGAGCAGGTTCCTCTAGAGAAGCTTGACCTCTTGAGGTGATCTGGGATGGTGACATATAAGAAGGATAGTCTGAGATTTGATGGAAGAAATATTCTCTATGGAAGACTCGAATGGAGTGTCATCTAAGATGCATTGGTGAACTTTACTAGATAATTACAAAGAATAGATATATCATCCCACATAATGTTCCTTCTATTGCAGGTGAGATTAAGGAAGTTGGGTACAATATTAGGGCTAAGGAAGCATTGTTGAGTGCTCTGACTAATTCTGAGATGACAAATGTAATGGAGTTGAAGACTACTTATGAGATCTAGAAAAAATTGGAAGCCTTGTATGAAGGTGATACCCATGTGAAGATTGCTAAGCTACAAAGCCTGAAAGGGAAATATGAAATGTTGAGAATGAGTGAAGATGAGAACATCACTTCTTTTATGCAGAGAGTGAATGAAATTGTGTGTAGTATCAGATGTGTTGGTGAAACATTGGAAGAATCAGAGATTGTTGCTAAAGTGATTAGATCCTTGCCTGCTGCATACAAACACAAAGTTGTTGCTATTGAGGAGATCTAGACTATGACAAATGTAACCAGAGACATGTTGATTGGGAATCTTTTTGATTTTGAATTAAGTGAGTTTGGTGAATCTCTTCCTAAGAAAGAATTTGCATTCAAATCTATTGTCTCTGGAAAAGATAAGTAAATATATGATCAGGGAGAAAGTTCTTCTAAAAAAATGTCTAAGTATGAGCAGAAAATGAGAGAAATTGAAGAAGAAGAGAGAAAACTAGATGAGCTTGAAGCACTTATTGTCAAGAGGGTAGCCAAAGGAGAAGGTAAGTATAAAGGGAAATCGCCTCTTAAATGTTTTTCTTGCAATAAGATAGGTCATTTTTCCTGAAGGTGTCCAGAAAGAGTTCCTAAGCCAAGACCTAACAAGCCTAGATTCCAAAGAAAGCGTTATTATGTTGTTGATGAAGGTGTGATAGATGATGAATCTGATAAAGGGAATGTAAGTGAGGATGAATGGGTATTTATTGCTATCAAGGAAAATAATCTAGTACCTATTGAATCTATTAGTTGCATGAATGTGGAGAAAGCTCTAGCTGCTAGAGTTGAAGAAAAAGATGAATGGGTGATTGACAGTGGATGCTCTCATCACATGATAGGTGATAAAAGTAAATTTGTGAGCTTGGAAAAGTATGATGGTGGTGTTGTAAGATTTGGTGATGACAATTCTGGTGTAATCAGTGGTAGAGGATTCATTTCTTTTGATGGTAAGTATAATACTGATGATGTTCTATATGTGGAAGGTTTGAAGCATAATATCTTAAGTGTTGGACAGATGGTTGACAAGGGATAGAATCTTCAATTCAAGGATGGAAAGTGTAAAATAACGGGGAGTTCCAGAAATGTGATTGCATCTAGTTCAAAAACAAAAGGTAATATCTTTCACCTAAGTACTACTAGTAAAAGTTGTATGATTGCTCAAGTTGATGAAAGTTGGTTGTGGCATAGGAGATTGTGTTATGTAAACTTTGACAATATTATCAAGATAAGTTCTACTCAAGCAGTGATAGATCATCCTAAGTTGATAAAACCTACTAATACTATATACAAGGAATGTTAGTTAGGGAAGCAAACTAGAATTTAATTCCGACGCAAACAACATTGTTCAAATGAATTATTGGAGCTTGTGCATACCGACTTGTGTGGTCCTTCTAGAGTCAGAAGTTTACAAGGATACATGTATTTCATGTTACTTATTGATGATTATTCTAGATTGATGTGGGTTAATTCTTAAGGGAAAACTTTGAAGCTCTAGATAAATTCAAGATCTTTAAGGCTATGGTTGAGTCAGAGACAGGTCTCGAGATTAAATGGATGAGATTAGATAGAGGTGGTGAATTCACTTTCAATGAGTTTAATTCTTTCTATGAAGAGCATGGGATAAAGAGACAACTATCTTCCCTACAGACCCCTCAACAAAATGGATTTGTGGAAAGGAAGAACAAGACAATTCAAGAAGTTGCTAGGACTATGATGTTGGAAGGAAATGGTCCTCATATCTACTGGAGAGAAACTATGAGTACTGTTGTTTACACTCTCAACCAGGTACATGTCAAAGGTGATACCGGTAAGACTCCTTATGAGCTATGGTTTGGTCAAAAGCCTACTGTTAGATACTTAAAAATATTTGGGAGTAGATTCTTTATCAAAAGAGATGAAGATATAGGAAAGTTTGATGCTAGAAGTGATGAACGAATCTTTCTTGGTTATTTTACTAAAAGTAAAGCCTATTGGTGCTACAATAAGAGATTGAGGAAAGTAATTGAAAGCACTAATGTCAAGGTTGATGAAGACACAGTTAGACCATACAGAACCTGCAGATATAATTCAGATGATCAAAATGATAGTTTAGATAAAGGAAAGAAAGTTCAAACTCTAAATCAAGTTCAAATCATTATGGTGAATCAGGAAAATCAAGAGGAAGAAACTAGTGAAAGTGCAGAAGTAAGATCACAAGAGCATCAAGTTTAAGAGCCTAAGACTCCAAGGTATGTAAGACTAAATCATTCAGAAGATCAGATTATAGGTGATAAGAAAAAAGGTGTTCAAAATAGGAGAAGAATTGTAGAAGAATATTGTTTGATCTCAAAGACTGAGCCTAATAGTGTCAATGAAGCATGCAAAGATGAACATTGGGTGGAAGCAATGAAAAAAGAACTACTGCAAATTGAGAAGAATGATACATGGATTCTTGTTCCTAGACCTATGGACAAAAATGTAATTGAAACTAAATGGGTCTTTCAGAACAAACTGAATGAGCAAGGTGAAGTTGTTAGAAACAAAGAAAGACTGGTGTGCAAAGGATATTCTCAGATGGAAGGAATTGACTTTGAAGAAAATTTTGCTTCGGTTGCTAGGATTGAAGCTGTGAGACTATTTCTTGCTTATGCTGCTTACAAAAACTTCAAGGTTTATCAGATGGATGTCAAGTCAGCATTTCCAAATGGTGAACTGGATGAAGAAGTGTATAATGAGCAACCTGATAGATTTCAATTGACTGATTAGGGAGATATGGTTTGTCGGTTCAAGAAAGAATTGTATGGACTTAAGAAAGCCCTAAAAGCATTATATGATCTTAGTGGACAAGCATTTGTTGAAGCTTGGATTTAATAAAGGTACTATTGATAGTAGTTTGTATTTCAAGATTGATCATGATAAAGATTTGATTGTTGAATTCTTTGTTGATGATATCATTTTTAGAGGAGATGATAGTTTGTGCATGAAGTTTGCTGATGAGATGTAGAGTGAGTTTGAGATGTCTATGATTGGAGATATGAAATTATTTTTGGGATTGCAAATTACTCAGCTAGATAGAGGGATCTTTATATCTTAGTCCAAGTATGTGAAAGAATTGCTAAAGAAGTTTGGTATGGAAGATTCAAATCCAGTTGGTACACCTATGGTGACCAGATGTAAGTTGACAAAAAAATATGATTCTCTTAAAATAAATTAGACTAGATATAGATCCATGATTGGTGGATTTCTCTTTTTGAATCAAACTAGACCTGATATCATGAATGTTGTATGCATTGTTGCAAGATTTCAAGTTGATCTTAAGGAATCTCATGTGATAGTTGTGAAGAGGATTTTTATGTACTTGAAGGGGACAGTTGATTTTGGCCTATGGTATCCTAAAGAATATGACCTTACTTTGAGTGCTTTAACTGATGTTGATTGGGTAGGAGATGTGAATGACAAAAAGAGTACTAGTGGTGGTGCATTTTTCTTGGGAAAGAAACTGATTTCATGGTTAAGTAAGAAGCATAATGCCATTTCTTTATCTACTGTAGAGGCAGCATACATTGCTGCTACTAGCAATTGTACTCAAGTATTGTGGATGAAGCAAATGTTGAAATATATCAGAGTTGTGTATGATGAACCTATTGCTATATTAAGTGATAATTCAAGTGTAATTAACATTTCTAAGAATCTGATGCTGCATTCAAAAACCAAGTATATATCTATCAAGTTTCACTTTTTGAGAGAGAAGGTGACTGAAAAGGAAGTTAGATTGGAGTATGTGCCTACTAAGGAACAAATTGTAGATATCTTTACCAAACCCTTGCCTAAGGATACTTTTGAGTATCTCAGAGGGAAGCTAGGGGTGATTACCCCTCCTAATCAGAATTAAGATGCAATGAATTGCATCAGTCCGAGCATTTCATAGCCATATCTTGTGATCCAGATTGATGTTGTGGTGGCTGCTACTCAAGGGGAGTAGTCAAATGTTTAGAAATGTGGTTCAAAGTTTGTGTGGAGAAAGATAATGTGTACCTTTGTCATTGATGTCAAAGGGGGAGAAGAGTCTTGTGAAAAACTGTAAAAGAGTTAAGGAGAAAATAATCAAAATCTACGGGGGAGAAAGTGCTAAGAGAAAGTATCGTTGATGGTGTTTTTCACATCCTGTGTTGCCATCAATACCAAAGGGGGAGATTGTTGGGTATTGCTGATATGTGGTGGTCATTGATGTCAAAATTATTGACATTGATGTCTTTAAGGCTGTATATGTCAAGGATATTGAGAAAATTTTAATAAAAGAAGTTGTAGGTTGTCGATGATGTAGTGAAGTTCAGTATGATGGCTAGCTCAACACATTGATGATAAGAAGTTGTGAATTAAAGGGTTTGTTGACTAGTATATCTAGTTTATCCACATGAAGTTCCAAAGGTTCACATGAAGATTTGACTAAGTTATGAGTATCTGTGTTTTGACAGTTGTTTTATTGCTTTAGTTGGTGTTCTTGAAACAAGGTGATGTGATTCTAGTAATTTGAGTTGTTGTGGATGCTTCTATGGTGATTCATGATGCTTGTGGATATTTCTAGACCGTGCTCTATCTATGTTGTTGGTTCGCATTGACTGTTGCGCTTGCGATTGGTGATTTTCTTCTGCAAGTTCATGTTTTTCATGATCATGGTCAACAAGGTGATTGTAGCATGTTGTGGATCTTCGAGGCATAATTGTTTAAGGTGTTTTGTGTTTGAGACATGTTTTTTTGGGTCCTTACTATGTTTTGGCCAACATTGTTTGATTCACATTGATAATTTTTTATTAATTTGGGCCGATAGTTTGTACACATTTCATATTTTGTTGGGCCGACATGTAGGTGATGGTATCCTTAGTTGTGGATATATAAGATTGATTGTTTTGAGGAGAATGGTGTGTGATGTGTGATGTGCAAGTGTTGTGTGCAAATAATGTTCTAACCTTTCAAAGGCAGAAGTAAAGTGTGAAGAAGAGTGAGCAGAAGAAAGTGTCTATGTGCTTAACCAGAACTCTAATTAGGCATTAGAAGATGTTATTTTCTCAGTTCAATTTTTTTTGGATGTAATCCAAATGTGACTGTAAGATAGTGAGTCTTCCTTTGGGCAGTGATCCTTTTGTATTTGAGCAGTGAGCTCTAGGCAGTGTGCCTGAATACATGTGCATTCCCCATTCATAATACTTTTAATAGAGTATAAAATTGTAGACTAACCTCCACCGTGGTTTTTCCCCTGATAAGGTTTCCACGCAAAAATATTGGTGTTATGTGTGTTTTTGATGTGGTGATGGTTTATGCTTTCATGTTTATTTATCAGACCAAAGCATAAGTTTAATAAGTATAATTTATATGACAACTGATTCACCCCCCCTCTCAGTTTTCTGCCCTTGTGTTGCCAACAGGTAGTAGGTTGGGGACTCATGTTTCACCCTCATGGGATATTCAAATTTCTTCCAAATATCCTCTAAAATAAATAAAAATAAAAATGGAGGATACAAGTTCTATTCAATAGTCATGCACAAGATCCTCAATTGGTCCTTTGAATTCTAATGATCAAGGTTCAGCTATCAAGAAATGGAGGTTGAACCTCTACTTGAATATTTCATGGATATAAATTTGTAAAGTATTTAGAGCTCTCTTGAGTTGTATAAATTTAGGACACTAAACTAGTCTCTTTTGGGTGGGTTATCTTATGTTATTAGCTTATATGGTGTTTTTCAGATCATTTAGTGGTTTTTTTCTAACAACCTAAATGCTACTCGTCCTTGTAGGTTCTTCACATTTTCTTTGATGGGATTCAACATTCTATCTATTCTTGTTTTTGTGAAAGGGTTGGAGTCTTTCAAAAGCCCCCACTATTTTACCTATATATCATTCTAACAAATATTTTCTAAATAATTTCTAGAATAGAATTCAAAGATAAATAAAGCTAAAAATAAATCTCCATGTTATTGAGATATAATATATTATCAAACAAAATAAAATAGAATTACAAACTATAATGATAAAGAATATTAAAAATAATGTTTCTAAAATAATTCATTCTTAACAAATTTTTTTAATTTAAAGATAAATAAGTCTAAAAATAAAAAATATCTTCATATTTTTGGATAGATGATTAAAATATAATATATTATCAAATAAATTAAAATATAATTACAAATTATAATAGTGAAAATTATAATGGAGATTTTTTTTTTTTAAATCACATGCATAAACATAAATCTCTCTAACAAATCATTTCTTGACAATTTCTATAATATAAATTAAAGATAAATAGATCTAAAAACTTACAAAAACAATGTTTTTTTATATAGATAATTGAGATAGAATAAGATATGTGAAGTCAAATTAATTTTAGTGAGTTTATAAGATTTTAATAAGTTTAATGTAATAAAACAAATAATTATATATTTTGGACAATGTTAATGTAAAAAATGATTTCGCTTTTTAATTGATTTTAGTTAGTTTATTATTTTATTCTGTCATCATTTTTATATGTAAATATCCCTAATTCTTCAAAGAGAGGGTGTCAATTACTATCAATGTCTATTTATAGCTCTTGAACTTGTGTTTTTGTTGCATTAATGGAATGTACAGTATAATTCATTGCATTATTGGCTTTGGTTATAATGTATCATTATGATTTACAAATTATCTTTATAAAGTTTAATGACCTTGATTTTTCCTTAATTCTTCAATTTTATTCTACTAAGTGTTAATTTGCTACTTAAAGTTGTTACTCTTGTTTCTTGTCAATTTTATCTTAGCTTAAGCTCATCAACCATGGACTATATAGAGATGAGATTTAGTTGAAGTTCTTCTACCTTGGTCTTTAAGGTAGCTTCTTGTTGAAATAATTCTTCCACTTTCTATTTAGACTCTTGCAACCTACCTATAAGCTCTTGACCCATGACCTTCTTTTCTTCAACAACTACCCCTGATACTTAGGTGGATATAGGTTTTTTTAATTCAATCACTTGAAACTAAATTACCTTAACTTTCAACTAAGTATCTTTCAAGGGACATATTTCATTTGTAGCTTAAATTTCTTTTCATTTAGCTTCATACACAGATATAAGTACTAAAGGGTCACAAAATTTGTACTCTTCTATAAGAATGTAGTTTTATCTTCTAGTTGTTCATTCTTCAAAATTATGGCCATGGCATACACTTGAGAGTAACTTTGCTATATTTTGGCCTTATACATGCTCATAAAAGGAGTCTAGTGATTGTAAATCATTGTCTAGCATGTAGGGTTCTAAAGGATTCTTACTTTTATGATGGTTGGGTGGAAAACTGTCTTATTTTGTCTCTTTAAATCCTTTTTCTAAGTTTGAGTCTAGATCTACTATATTGATTACTCAAAACTCTTTACAACACTTATAATATGACTACTAAGCGTAATCAATGGATACATTGTTGGATTGAAAAAAGGGTGGCAATGCCAACTATTGAGTGGATGGTATATTGAATCCAATATGGGGAATGGGAGAATGTAAAGCTTGGGATGGTGAGGAAAATGGATAAATTCCTAGAAATTGATAGGGCATGGTACTCACCATAGTGGAATATTTGAGTGGAAAGGTAAAACCTCTCAACAAGGACAAGATTGACTAAATAGGTGCTTCATATTCTAGAAATTCTATTGGACTAGTTATATATTTTATTAGTGTAGATAAACTAGTGGGTGAGGAAAATGGAGGATAGAATGATATCTAGTGTGTGAAGGGAGGAAAGGTCAAGGTAAAATATGTCTTCAGTGGCCAAAAATAAGAATTTGAAGGTATAGAACTTGATATCACACTTTTTAGAAGAGGGGAGAGAAGAATAACTATAGAAGAGGAATAAGGGGAGAAGTAATATTTACAATTTTAAATATAGAGGTAGCTTGTGGTGGTTGTGGAATTTCCTTTTACTATTTGCCTTCCTCTTTCTTTTATTTCTTTTTTTTATCAGTAAAAGCAAGGAGTCCTTGCATAATCTTATTTATTTATTCTCAATACTAATGCTTACAAATGATATTTACAATTTCAAACAACCTCCACCAATTGAAGGACTCCATACCCCAAAACAAAGCATCATGTTCTTCTTTGGAGCTGACATATTATAATTTACCACGACTCTACCCTGCATATGCCTTAGACACATCAACAATTCACACATTACATTTTCCAACTTTCCCAACCTTCCAAATTTAACACCAAACTCCCACCCCCATGAGCACGTCCTCCAAACCAAGGTACCTATCCTTCTCTATAGCCCAGCCATTGTCTTGGTTCTTTACCCCTGTTTGGCTTGGGCATACTAGAATAATCAAGTGTTATTCATCCACCTCCTCCGAATTTACCACAATCCAAACAATGATTTCACCCGTAACTATTCATATGCAATTTGTCACCAGCAACATAAATAATTTATTTAAATTTTTGCTGCAAAAATCTCTTCCTTGTTCTAGAATTCATCACCAAACATAAAATTCTTCTACCCTAATAGCCCTAAATTATTCAGATAAGACTTTCCCCTTCTCAAATGCATTCGAGACAGCCCAATTGGCTAAAGAATCTGCCACCCCATTGTCACTCATGTAGGTGTGTGATACTTTAAAATCTTGAAATAACTCTTAACTTTTGTTTGATGAGTTGAACATATTTATTTATCCTCCACACTTGGGAACTCCCATTCACCAAAGCATTCACCAAAATCTGTGAATCCCCTTCCAAATGCAGTTTGGAAAAAGATATTTTTTTGCTAAATTTATAGCTAACATTGCAGCCTAAGCTTCAGCCTCATTGTTTGTTCCTTCTTGAAGCTTTTGAGCACTTATCACCAGAATATTGCCTATATTGTCCCTAAAAACACACCCTGCTCTTGAAGGATTAGGATTCCCTTTGATGCACCATCAAAATTTACTTTTACCCACCCTACCTCTGGTCTCTCCCATTGCACAACCTTGCCTGAAGATGATTTCAAGCAGTTACTCATATATCCACACAGAGCTGGGAATCTAATCTATGGCCAATTCTATTGCAAAAAAATATTAGCTTGGCAAAATGGATATTTGCTTATATTTTGTTTCCCAACTTCCACATTCACCACTTCCGAAACTGCCAATTCTAATTTTGCACACATTGATTCAAAACTTAGTTCTTTTCCTTGAAAAAATCATTGATTTCATTCCTTCCTTCACATATCAGCAGTGAAGGGCTGACCTGCCAAATACATCCAACAGTTATGAGCGAATTCACAATGCAGCAACAAGTAATCCAATGATTCTTCATTCTTCTTACACATTACACACTGATTTGGCCCATGAAAACCAAATTTCTTAAGCCTTTCCCCAGTCAAAATGCACCCCCTTAATGCTAACCACGTGAAGGAACCCACTTTAGGTAGACAATTTTTGTTCCAGCTGAGTTGATTAGGCCATCCTTCTTCTTTCCAACCTTCTTCCAATAATTTATACCTAAGCTTGACATTATATTTACCATCTCCCGAACCACACCATGCTATTTTATCTCTACCACCCGACAATACAGCTTTTTGTACTTGAAAATTGTCCAATAATGCCCTTTGTTGATCCACTGACAAATTCAACTCTTCAATGGGTTTCCACACCCATTCCTCAATACCTTCTACTACCTTCCTGATTACATAATCTTTCACCTTCGATCCCCACTTGTCCTCTGTCACCCTTTGAATTTCCACCAGCCTTGCATCTCCCCTTAGAACAGGGTACCCTTCCCAAGAGTCTTCCCAAAAATTAGCTTGCTCATCTGATCCCAATTGCCAAGTGATATGTTCTGTGATTACCTTTCTATAGTAAATCATGAAATTCCAGATTGTCGATCCCTTTGGTGGATTTTGGATTGTGAGTATTCTCTCTTTTTGTGCATTGTCCAAGTATTTTCTTAGTAGAATCCTTACCCGTTTTTGTTCTGGTTTACTTACCATACTCCATATTAAGTTTTCCCCCAGAGCCGTATTCATTATGTTCCATTTCTGAATGCCTGCACCACCAGCTAGTTTTGATGTACACACTTTATTCCAAGCTAACAATGGATTTTTTTCCTGTTCATGGTTGCCACTCTAAAAAAATTTCCTCATCTTTTTTCATTACTGAAATAATCTTTGCAAATAATTTTAAGCACATCATAGAATATACAGGTAACACTGAAATGACTAATTTTAACATTAAAATACAACCTGCTGAAGATAACCATCTCCCCTTCTAGCCTTCCATTTTGCTCACACATCTATCTACTAAATGATTCCAAAACTTAGATTTGCATGCACCTGCAAATAATGGCATCCCAAGAAAATTTCTAGGGAGTTTCCCAACTTTAATCGCAAGAATTCAGACTAAATCCCTTTGATTGTCCAATCTCGTATTAAAGAAAAATACCTCTGACTCGTGCCAATTAACCGTTTGTCCTGATACTATACAATACTTCTCAAGCGTAGCATTAATTACCTGAGCTTCTCTTGAAGAAGATTCACCCATTAACAAAGTATCATCAACAAATTGATGATGTGTCACCTCCTCCACTCCTCGAGCTATACACACACCTTTCCATTTTCTTTTCCTTCTAGCCTCATGCATATATCTACCTAACACTTTAGCCATGAATATAAAATGAAAAGGTTATGGAGGACCACCTTAACGAAGACCTCACTTCTTTGCAAAAAAAACGTTGAAGGATTTCATTCACTAAAACCAAATATTTAGGGGTATTTATACAACTCTTCACCCATTCTATCCAAGAGAGAGAAAACCAAACTGAGCTCTAAGACTTTTAGTAAGAAGGATCTGTCCACTTGATTGCAAGCCTTTCTGATATCCAATTTTATCAACATCCTATCAGTCCTTGCCTTTCTAATTGAATGAATTGATTCATGTGTGATGATAATACCTTCCACAATGTTGCAATGTGGAACAAAACCACTTTGCTCTTCTGATATGATATCCTTTAATGCTAGTTTCGACATGTTTGCTAAAACCTTTGAGATCACCCTATGTCATATTGCACAAAGAAATCGGTTGGAAATCTTCAAAGGTCTAAAATTATTATTTTTTTGGGATAAGAGCTATTAAAGTGTTATTCATATCTCACAACATATAAGAGTTTTTCCTAGATTCTACCAAAGCCTCCCATAAATTTGCCTTTAATATTTCCTAGAAATTTTGATAAAAACATGCTAGGAATTCATCAGGATCTGGAGCCTTATCACTGTCCAATTGGAAAACTGCCAATTTCACTTCCTCCAATGATGCACTATTCTTAAGCATGAGATTTTGTTGTTCATTAATCACTTTTGGAATTAAATTTAACTTCTCATCAATTATTTATTCTCTTTCAATGATTTCTGGATTAGATCATGTATGAATTTTTGCATCAACATTTCGGATCACACTCCGTGATCCATCATCAGGATGAAAAAAAAAGAGCTGAAAGAGAAAAATGACATTTTGAATTAAGGAGATTTTGAAAGTCGTCAACCACTTCTCTATTAATATCCCCTTTTTCAATAAGATTTACTCCAACACTTCTCTTAATCTCAATTATTTTATTTCGGATCCTTCTTACTTTAACTAAATTGTGAAAGAACTTTGTATTACAATCAACCTCTCTTAACCAACATTCCCTTGACTTTTAACGCCAAAAAATTTCTTTCCTCGCTAAGATTTCTGAATATTCCCTATTCAAAGATTGCTTTTGCTGAAAATAAAAATCTCCCATACCTTGAAGTAAGACCTTACCATGGAGTTGCTCTAGTGCTTCCTCTACTCATGTTTTTTCTTCAAATATGTTCTTGAAATGACTCTTATTCCATTCTCACAGATTACCTTTGATGATTTGTAGCTTCTTAAAGAAAATAAATACCTTGGTACCTTCCATACTCCAAGCTTTATTCCTCCATTCCACAATCAACAGTTTCAAGCTATCATCCCGAAGCCACATTTTATCAAACTTAAATGAGTTCCTTGCTGGAACTGCATCATTGTAGACAGTGACAGTGGCAGGATAGTGGTCTGAACCTGAATGTGCTTGTATAACATATTCCACCAGATATGGCTTCTCATTCCATTTTCCTGCTAAAAATATCAATCCAACTTTTCCGCAATATTTGTGAATCCCTTACGTCTATTTGTCTCGGTAAAACTCCCATTCTTGGTAAAAACTTCTTGGAGACTATTCCCTATGACAAACTATTGAAATTCCATCTACACTATATTCAAACTATTGCTCCCTCCTTGACTTTCTTCACAAGACAGAGTGACATTGAAATCACCACCTATAATTACCAATTCATCCACTAAAGATTGCAACACCTCTGAAATTTATCTCAACACTTCCCTTTTTTGACCCTTACCAGTTGGGCCATATACATTAATTATAAAAATTATATCCTTTACCGATTCAAATTGAATCTTTACTACTTGTCACTGTCTATTTTGAACCACCTCCTCTGCCTCCACCTTTAGAGGATTCCATAAAAAGGCCAACCCGCCTGAAGCTCCATTCGCATCCGAAAAAATATATTTCCAATATTTCCATTTGCACATCAGCCTATTGGCATTTTCCTTATCTAGCTTAGTTTCTTGAATCAAAATGAAGTCAAGATGCATCTGATCAAGGCATCACTTAATTAGACGTCTCTTGTCAGAGGCATTGTAGCCCCTGACATTCCATGTCAAGGCCTTTATGGTGACTTGGGAAGGGACATGCCCTTCCTAGATCTTAGTTTTCTTTGCCCCTTTGTGCTGCCAGCCAGCTCCAACTTCATTTTGTTTGACTTCCTTCCACACACCTTCTCACCTATTTTTAGTTTTCCATCTATTGACAAAGTTTGTTTGATTTTCCTTTTTTCCAAGATTCCTTCGTTCACCTCACTGTACATGCTTTCTTCATCATCTAAAAAACCACTTTTTGAACATTCTTTATCCCCACCTAAAGATGTTTCCAAGAGATTTTCAGCACATGTAACAAATCAATAGAAATCAATGTTCGTTAGTGATTTGTCCCTTTCCAAGTGAAGGGTCTGTAGGTCCTCATACATTGGTTCTGCCTATACCAGGACATTAACATTCTGGTCTTCTTTTACTGTTTGACTTCCCTAAGGGGATTCAACAATTTTTTCACCTCCAAAGACAAGAAAACATTTTCACAAGCCCGTGCACCTTGAGACTCATTTATCATGAGTTCAATCTAAGGTGTGTTAACTATACCAACCTTTGCAATCGAACAGGTGGGGGACTTATGAACTCCCAAAATATTGTTTTCCATGGTAAAAGCTATCGTATCCTTCCCATCTGAGGTGCCTGGCACTGCTTCGGCTATACTACCCTCCTGAGCTTTTGTTTCTTTTAGTAGCGTATTTACCAACACCTCTTCGTCTATGGATTTCCCATTTTTATCGTGGATACAATCCCTACTTGTGTGCCTTGTACCCTTACAAACACTACAGTTGACAACACTCTTATCTACCTCTAATTGTTGCCTCCAAACACCTTCATTTGTTCTGATTTTGATCTCCTTTAGGAGGGGGGATAAGGTTTCCATTTTATGCAAACCCTCATATACATGCTCGAGTCTTTACTATCAATGGATTGATCTGAAGCCACGTATGTACCCATCCAATTGCCCACTCCTCTAAGAATTTTAGGGTCCCAATATTCAATTGGAAGATTATGAAATTGAATCCAAACTGGTACCTCCTCAACAGTTTCCTTTTTGGGATCAAAATTTAGAACCCAACCTTTTATGTGAAAGCCCATACCATCCATTATAAAGGGTCCACTATTTAATATCCAATGCTTTGTTCTATCTGAGTCGCATTCAACAAATAAAAAACCATTCTCCATAGATATTAATTTAATGCAAGGGTCCCATACCTCATCACACCACCTCCAAATCCTGGAAAAGTCCATTTCCTCCCCAACCCATTTCATGCAAAAGGATTTGGCTTTGAAATTCTTCAGTGCTTCCTCCCACTCTTTCCCGCCTCTTTGTTAGGATAGATCACTATGTCTTCTCTTATATTCACCCACACCTACCCATATTCACCATCTTTAGCTCCCTCTTTTGGCTTCCAAATCTTGTTCAGTAATTTATTACTCAATTGTTTTGGGATCGAGATGAGGTGACTATAACCTCAACCCATGGAACTTTGTTTTTCCCTAAACTATAGAGGTAGTCATTTTCCATTTCTATTTTGGTTCAGAACCTCCGATCCCCAACGCTTAGTTCCCACTCTCCTGTTAACTTCCCAGCTGAAAAAGTCCATTCTTCTTGCGCTTGGAAATGTCTTGTAGACCGCCATGGTCCATGCCCTCGTCCATTACCTCTCCATGCCATAACTATATAACACCTCTGTTTCTTTTATTTCTTATTCATCATATCTATTTTCTAATTTTATTTTCTTAAGCTCAATTAGATCATCATCTCCTATAGATCCTATTTGTTAATCTATGAGGTTTAATTAGATGAATTTTCTTGTATTTTCCTATGAGAGTTTTGATAGTTTTTTTTAGTTTGTTGACCCATAATAGGTATGTTACATGTTAGAAAAACTAGTTGGAGTTATATACATTGATGTTTAGTCATCTCATTAATTTTTTAGAGTTTGTTCTTCCTAAAATTATCTTTCTTTTGAGGATTTTTTGATACTAAATTGTATTTGTTTTATTTTGGTTTCCACTACTACTCCCCTTTGTAATTTTACCTTGAGTAGGTTAGATGACAATAGAGGCCTCTTGGGGTTGGCTAGAAGAAAAATATTACTCTTAACATCAACTATATTTTATCCCTTATACATATTATAACTTAAGGCTACTACCACACTCTTCATTGTATATGGTCTTACAGGTATCATCTTCATTAAAGTTCTCATATGGTCCACCTATCTAGCCTATCTCTTACCTAAATTTCCAGTAGACATTAAGTTATTGATGTGTAGTACATAGATTTAAAAGTCATTATTAAATATTATTCTTCTTTGATGGATCAAAATATACTTTCCTCTAAATTTTTTTTATGAGGGTTTAGATTTTTCCAAAGGAAGCCCCCATAATTCAATCATCATTTTTTGCTATTCTACTTTTGGGTTTTTCCTAACCTCAGGCCTTAGCTCATGGTCCTATTTTTCCAAACTACCAATGTTTTTCAACTAAAAATATCTGAAGGATCATAGTTCTAAATTTCATTAATGTGGCCGAGCTAGATATTCAACAATTTGTATTTTTAATATCTAGTTGCCTTTATCACTTCCAGGTATAACATGTCAATGACATAAATTTATCTTGTGAATTATAGGGAAAATACTCTATTAGAAACATACTTTGGAAATTTGAACAAACCATCACTAAAATTGTGCATCATTATCAACACATGTAATTCCCTCAAAATTACCATCACTAAAATTGTTCATTTCATTTTAAGAAATATGACAATCCGACGATAAATTATTCCTAGACCTTCCCCTTTTCAAGCTTCCATTATTGGGGCCAAATTTTGTTTAGAAAACTCATAATTAGGTGATGCCATGGTGAGAACGTGGGTTAAAATTATAATAGGTCAATTCTTCTTTGATAAAGTTATACCTACCATATTAATAATAAAGTATTTATAAAATTGGGGATTTAAAGAAATGGATGTAAAAGATAGGAGAATTTTAAATTTTAGGTACTTTCAAAATTAGACAAACACTGATGGATTTTCTTATTAATTGCACAATAAAAATTCAAACACTAATTGCTCAAATTTAATAAGGTTTATTGTGGTCAATTGGTAGGGATATCATCATCTAGATCATGTTAGATTTATCATGTATTAGCTAATAATTAATTAATCTTTAATTGATTATTAGTCTAATTTATTCTCATGCACTTAAGATAAACTTAGAAGTTCCTTATTCAGTTAACTAAGTGCATTTATGTTAACTAAAGTGAGCAATTAATGGTTGCTCTTATATAGAACTCAACCCTCATTGTAATCATCTCTCGAGCTTTCATATCTTTTTGATAGTCTCTTGCTTCTATAGCTTTTTCTTGTTGAGGAATATAGCAATTCTTGTTTGCAGATCTCTTGCATGGAAGGTGTATTTGTTTATTGTTTGATCTTGTGGCTCGTAGTTTTGTGCTTGTTTCAAAATTCTAAAAAACCATAAAAATATACCAACAATCTCAAAGCATGTGTAACATCCTTCATAAAAACACTAAGAAGCATTGGAAATTTTGACATCTATATATCCAATTCCCCAATTTTATTGTTGATACATTTTAATTTATGTTCTATTTTGATCTAATAGTTAGTTTTATTCTCTAAATTTCAATTATAAGTGCTTGATTGGACAACTAGAATTTTTTAGATTTGATTTGTAAAGATAAGAATATTTTGAGTTTGGTTCTTTGACTTGACCTTGCTTTTTTTTTTTTATCAATATAATTTTTTTCATATATATCTAATGTGCATATTGTTATACCATCCTTGGTGAAACACTCTATTGTAGTGGGTTATGATGGAACTTTTCTTTAATTTTTCTACTCGGATGAGGATAACCTAACACTTTAGGAGGTCCATAATGACATTTGTGACACTCATAAAAATGGCATGATCCTAGCTAAGAAGCTCCTTCACATAGGATACTATTGGCCTACCATGGAATCATATTCATATCAATATAAAAAAATGTCTTGCTTGTCAAAAACATGGAGACCTTATTCATGCACCCTTTCAATCCCTCCAGCCTATTACCACTCCATGGCCCTTCTTACATAAGGCATTGATCTCATTGGAAAGATTAATCCCAGCTCCTCCAACATCCACAAGTTCATTATTATCGCTACTAAATATTTCACCAAGTGGGTCAAAGCAATCACACTCACTTTCACTACCAATATCCTAATTTCCAAATTCATCCTTAACCATATCATTTTTCATTTTGGCATACCATCCACCATCATCACATACAATAAAAAATCCTTTCAAAACCATGAAGTGCAATCATTATGTGAGAAATTATATATTAAGAAAAAATGACCTCTACTCCCTATTACCTGTAGGGCAATGGTCTTGAGTTGAAGTGTCCAACAAAACCATCCTCAAAATCCTCAAGAAAATTTCCATTGATAGTTTTTGTGATTGGCACCATCAACTTAATCCTTCCCTTAGGGCCTATCACATCATAATTCATACTCCCACAAGTGCCACTCCATATTCACTTGTCTATTGTGCCAAATAAATCTTGTCAATAGAGTTTGAGCTCCCCTCCTTTCATATTTATTTGTATAACCACATCTTAGAGGAGGATTATCAAGAAAAACACTTTCATGAGCTAGAACTCCTTGAGGAACACTATCTCATTACTCTTAATAACCTTTAAGCATACCAATATAGGTTGTGTCATGATAATAGAAAATGCCTATACACTAGATATTTTGAGGTTGGAGACCTTATCCTTATAGAAAATCATAAGAAATATACTCATGATAGAGAGAAGAAAGGGAAATTTGATCCAAATTTGTTGGGTCCCTATGTCATTTCTACCAAGTTTGGATTTGGAGCCTATAAGCTAGCCACTCTTGAAGGTTATGAGCTAGATGATCTCATGAACATTGTCCATATTAAGAAATTCTATGCTTAATCTTAGCACCAATCTTTTAAAATATAATAAAAAAGTAGAAAAAATAAAAATCCAAAAACAAATTAAAATTCCTAAAAATAGTAAAGAGATAAATTTATCCAATGGTGAAAACCACTCCTTGTGGCACCTTAGGCAAGTACCATGATAAATATGGTAAACAAGCATCATGTGTAGTAGGTAACCACTCTATTTTATGAGCATGTTTCCTTCCATATTATTCCCATCATCATATTCCATTCATCTCATTATATCCCTCACTTTGAATTGCCTACTCAAGTCCTTTACCCATCTATCACAGTCCATCCATTTTTTCTATCACCTCCACATACATTTTCTACTCACTGTAATGTTGTAAGTTACACCCTATGCAATTTCACATCACATAAACATTCACTTTAGATAAATTAAATTTGATAATGCAATATTCCCCTATATTTTATCCTAACTCATTTGTCCCTGGCCGTTAAGATGATTTTTTGTCATGAACTACCACGTGTCGCACAAATGTTTGTGCACTGCACAAAAATCCTAAAAATATTCCTAACTAGAGTAGTCATTTAGACATTACACTTCCCACCTACCTACAAGTTTAACACCTCTACAACCTGCAGAAGTGCTAGGAACAACTCTTTTCATGCTTATACTTCATTTTCCCTCATTTTTCCATTCATTAAATTCATTCAATCTCTCTCATTCTCGGGCTCTCTTTCTCTTTTTCATTATATATTTCTCACTCACTCAATCTCTCTACTGTCTATATCTCTCTTTTCTCTCTTGCTCTCTCGTTCTCACAGTGAATCTCTATAGAAATTCTCTCTCACAACATACAAGAACACTTCTCTTGATCTTGGAGATCGCAACCTCTCTTTTTCGACATTCTCATCTTGCTAGAGGAGGGTAACTATGGATTCTTTATTGTATTATCATTTAATTTAGTTAGTATGTTATTCTATCATTTATATCTCTTCTTTATATCGTCTATTATATTCATGATAGTGATTCCCCTCCTTGTGAGGTTTGTTTCTATCACATGTCTTTGCTTTATCTATTTTATCTATATTTCTATCTAGTTGTTCGTGGAGGTGGAAACATCGAAACAGGGGTTTGACTAAGGCAAGCCCCTAAAGAGCCCAAATAGTTTTCCTTGGTCTTATGTGTATAGGTGTTGAAGTTGTAGATTTGTGGGAAGATTCATTCTTGGACCTCTTGTGAGTGTATCCTTTCTTATTTTCTATTATATCATTTCCTTTCCATTTTATTTAGTTTATGTTCATTATCATTATTCTGTTCATTTCAGTTATTTTATTTTTGATCAATGTTAAACAGGTTTTGAAGGGTTCCTGAAACCCTATACAAAAAGGAATAGTGGTAGCAAAGATAAAGTATTAGGCTACCAACCCAAAAAATTAAAAATAAGTTGATTACAAAAACATCAGCACACCATCAGTGCAAAGCAATAACAAACAACAAAAACAAAAGAATAGAAACAAACGATAATTAGATTAATTCCTTAAGCATCCTAGCCGCTTCCAGGTCCTTGGAAATCATCCTGTCATGCAACTCCATGACTTCCTCCACATCCTACCTAGGCACTGTTTCACATTTCTTTGTTTTACTTTGAATGTGAATACTCGACCCCGTACCCATTTCCATGGCTTGCATCTCCTTGTCAGCACTTTCTCCCATTTCCTTATTCACCTAATCATTGAAAAGAGATCTTTCCATCCATTCTTTGGCCTTCTCATTGAGGAAAATAAGACCCTCTATTAAGGACTCCAATTTCTCCCTGTTGAGGTTGATGATCGTATCCATGTCCTTGCATAGCTACCTATAATTCCTTTCTAACAACGAAAGCCTCGGGCCATAGTCTTTCTTCAAGTTGGCCAACTCATCCATCACACATCTGACATTAGAATTCAATGATTTGGCGAAACCAAAAATGGAGTCCTTCTCTTTGAGGCTATGAAGCATGGAGATATTGCACCAAAAAATTGTGTCATGCTTGTTGTGGAGGTCCTACACCTCCTGGACAAGCCACATCATCAAATTGAAAGAGATGTCGACTCCTTTTTTGACCATACCCGAAGCTTGCGAAAAGTCCATGTCCCCCCAAAATATCCCTCTCCCCTAATGGGACCTCATGAGGGGATCCTCGTCTTGCAAATAATCAGGATTAACCTTTGACTTACCTTTGTCTTTGGATGTTGTTGTATGGGTGGACTCATCCACATCAACAATACTATTCACCTTACCAACAACAAGGGTCCCTCCATCAACATTGGAATCTGGGTTCAAATTTCCCACATTCACCATCTCCTCACCTAAAATACCCTTAGACGCCTTTGGATGCTTCTCTGCCACCTCCTTGGAGCACACTAGACCCTGAATCTTTACCCTCTTTCCACTGTTCAACTCCTCAGCTTCATCATCACATACCTCCTTCAATTTGCGGCTAACACATGGGAGGGAGGGTTTAGCCTTACTTGTAGAGGGTTTCTTCCCACCAGTCGAGGGCATATAGTCTAGGTCAGTGTTGTACCCATTAGACCACACCTTCGACTCCACCTCCATTTTTGTCCCCTCACTCTCCATGACCTCCTTAATCTGACATTTCCCACTCCCTTTCCTCTTGTTTTTCTCAGGGGGGTGTAGAGTTTCACCAATACAATTAGCCTTAATGAAATCAACTATGATTAACATAAAACCCTCATACATAAAAGGGTTTCTAGGATTCTTTCTAAAACTCATAATTCCCTCTTCCAGTGAAAGCAACAAGTAGAAGGGAAAGGAAATGAGCTTACCGTGCTGAAAATGGTTCAACATTACAAAGTGGTGACCATACAGGGCCGTGCATTTTCCATCCAAAGTGAAGTATCGCATTAACACCATGGACACATCCTGCTAGATAGGTTTAATAGTGGACTTATCATATCCACCACAATCCAACCTCACCATTTTAATTCTCTCTTTGTCTCGCAAAAACAAATTCCTAGCAGAACCTGACACATTCTTGTCTTTGTAAAACTTCCTTCCTTCGTTCAATATCCCAGTAACCTCTGCAATGCAATATTCATTAATATTGGTATCCTAACCAAACATGCTCAAAACGCGACCATGCCAGGCATCGATGAAGTCCTTGAAAACACTAGATTTAAAGCCACACAACATTTCCATGAAAGGGGTGACCCCTCTCTTTTGCAGGTTAGCCCAAACATCTGCATTGGCTTTGAAATCATCATATCAAAGAAGTTCCATTCTACACCTATCCCCACCCATCATTGAGAACTCCTCATATGCAGAAAAAAACCACAACCAATTGCAAAAATATAGTAACATAAGAGGAAAATAAACACCTAGAAAGCGTGTGAGCCTGTCAAGTGCACTACTATGGACAACAATGGTGAAAAGGATCATGCACCTCTGATTTGGATGCCCACAAATTACAATGATCTTCACCATCTCTAAGTGTCTAATCAGACAAATAAAACCATGATAACCACACAAGCCTTTAGCCGAGGAGACAACAATCACCAACGTGCTAAGAATTGCCATCATTAAGAAAATTAATTAACTCAAATGGAAGGATATCATTTTCCTCACAATGCCTTGCTGAAGTACCCCATTATTCACCACCTATCAACAACCTAATTCACCTCAGGAAAGGAGTGAGAAATGTAGATTTCATTAAAGTCCTGCAGCAAAGCATGGGCATCCAAAATGAAGTTTTCAATAGTCCATGATGAGGGAGAACCCTTCCTAAGACAATTAATAATATTTAGGGATTCCCCTTCAATCCATAACTTTGATATCCCCTTGTCTCTAGCCATTTTTATGTCATGGTAGGTTGAAAAAGCTTTCAATTATTTTGTTATTTTAGTATATTTTTGATATTTTAGTGATCAAGTAGTCAGTAGGTTCTTTGTGAGTTTCTATAAAAAACTTGGTTTTCGTTCATACAAGACTATAGTGTGTCACGGGGACGTATGTGCACCACACTATCTTCCTTGGTTGAGAGCTTTCTAGTTTTTCTAGAGAACCTCTACAACCTACTCTTTTTGTTTTTGAAACTCTCTTATTTTTTATTCCACATAAAATATAAATAAAATATTTTTCCTTCTCATCTTGTCACCTAAGCTTTGATCCTTGAGGTAGTTGAGAGACATTCACCCCTTGGGATCACATAATTTTGAGGGTGTCAAATTACCTCCTCTACATTTTGGTGAACTCGACATGAACGCTACTTCTACACTGTTGTGGTTCACCACATTATGTTGAACCCAACATTGGAAATCTTTTTCTTTTTATCATTTAAAGTATTATTTGTTATTTTTGCAATGTCACCAAAAGGGATGTATGTCAACGTTATACCAACTTTGTTATATCTCTATTTCAAAATAAACTTTCTATTCTTCTTCCTTATATCCCTTTCCCATTTTTCTAAGAAACTTCAAGAAGTTATCTTACAAGCATGTGAAAGTGAGCACTTTTCTCCTTTCTTATTATTCTTTGTTGACCTCTCTCCTAAAATTCCTTCTACTTATAAGGATATTTTGGTGCAAGAGGATGAAATTATTAATAATTTCCTTAACAAAAATTTACCCCCTCATTATTCAATGCACTCTCTTTTAGAGATGATGCATTAGTGAATGAGGAATCTCTTCCCACATCTAATCCCCTACAAATTAATGTTGGGCATATTTCTTCAAATAGTTCCTCTTTAAGTCATAATGAATCTATTAATGTAGTTTATGTGAATTCAACTATTCCTTCTAAAAGGATTTATTTTATTCATGGGGTTCTTGTTGAAAGTGATACACTAGATGTTTACACAAAATTCATGCAATCTAAGGCTCCCTCTTATAGAGTGGTAGCCCATATTTTTAATGCTAGAATGAATCAAAAAAAATATTAACCAACCTACATCTCTTCCACCTTCTCAATCTAGACTTCCTCAAGCACCTAAACCTATAGCTAAGAAATCAGGTGAATATGATCTTGTCGAGAAACTTCATGTTACTCTCACCAAGATTTGACTTTGGGATTTTCTTCAGACTACTTTGATTTACCAAAGTATGCTTCTACATTGTTGTGGTTCACCACTTTGTGTTGAACCAAGATCTTCTACTAGGTCGACAGATGTTAATGCGTTGATAGATCATATACATGTGGATTCACTGAATATTATGTTCCATCTACATGAGCTCTCTCCTCTGAAAGTGCAAAATGAAGATGATCCATTCATGATAGTTTTGTTCGTAAATAATGTTGGTATTAGTTGTGCTCTCATTGATATTGGTTTGATGCTCAACATTTGTAGTGTTGATATTTTACCTAAAATCAATATTGATCCAAGATCCCTTACAACTTCCTCTCTATCTATACATGGATTTGATAATGTCAACCGAAAAGATCTAGGTACAATAATACTACCTTTGCAACTTAGACCCATTACTCTATCCACCCAGGTATACGTAATTCCAAGTGCCTCACAATATAATCTTTTTCTCGGTAGACTGTGGATTCACGCTATGGGTGCAATATCGTCCAACTTACATAAATCTATCAAATTCATTCATTATAAAGGATGGTCTTGAATGTATTTTATTATCAAAATGCTAAAGAAGATCAAACCTCAAGTTGTACTAATTTTAAGAATTTAATTTGTTCTTTATCTTCAAGTCTTGTTACACCACCATTAAATCCCAATCTCAATGATGGTGCTAACATAATTTCTTCTCAATAAAATGCATGTCTTGACCTAATGATTGGGATTCCTTAGAATTTATAGAATCCTTCAATGGATAATATAAAGTTAACCCTATCCACCTCAACATCTCGAAAACATCATTTTCACCCGCTATCAAAGATTATTATTCTTTTGTATCATGAGATAATGTGAATGACAATTGTAATGTCCTTAATTTTGACCCTCCCCCTTTTGAGGAGTTGTAATCATGTTATGGTTTAGGATTTAATATTCTT
>CM021109.1:440986094-441196964 GCA_007115665.2 Sequoiadendron giganteum | reverse complement strand
TTATTTAACTATAGATGAATAGTGGAAGATGAATAATTAAATAAATGAGAATTTATTTAATTATAGAGAGAAATAAGATGTTAGCGATGTAATTAAATAAATTAAAAATGGAAGAAGAACAAAGATAAGAAATGAATTAATTAAATAATTAAAATTATTTAATTAATAGAGGAATATGACCTTAGAATGAATTAAATAATTAAAATTATTTAATTATGTCGAGGAAAGAGGAAACAATGTAGAAAAATGGAATTCACAAACCAAGACATTTTTCAGTGTCTACATTTTCCCCTCTTTGACATAATATGATTTTGAGTGTTGTGTTAAAGAATAATTAAGAAAATTAAATTTAGAACATGCCCCAACATGCTTTGGAGAAGGAAGAATAGCCCCATGCCCCCGTGGCAATTTTTTTCAAATTTTGATTTTTTTTTGAAAAATGTGAAAAATTGTTTCGACAAGCATATTTAAAGCAATGATAGCAAAAGGTTTCAATTTTAGGTCCCCAAGAAATTTACATGAGGATTTAGGTTTAGCATTTGACACAGGTAGTAAAAAAGGGAGGTAAAATCCCATTTTAAAAAGGTATAAATGTGATTTGATTTCCAAAAATAGTCATTTGTGCATTTTTAATTTGAGTGAATAGTGAGAGTGAGTAAAACCTATTGTGGAGTTGTTGCCAAGATGTCACCAGTACCACATGTTGCACACCATAGATATTAGGTCAGGACCTTTAGACGACTAGAAGGCTCAGGGAATGTGGTATTTACACTAACCTTGCTTTGTAATTTTTTCAATTTTCGGTAGATTTAGGGCTCCAAAAGGGGGCAAATAGATGCAGTGAACCTTGTTTAGTGCATTTGTTATCACGCGCATCGCAAGTGAATGTGGTTCACCGTATTTTCTCGGTGCAACACAACTGCATAGGAGTTATTCGCAACTAGTTTTTTGTGACACAATTGAATTTTGTGACACAACTGTAGGATTTAGTGATGCATGTGAGGTTTTGAGCCGCATGTACAAATTTGAGATGCAATTGTGGGCTTGAATGACACATTTGACTAGAAGGCCACATTTGATAAGGCTTTTGATGCAATTACAAAATTGCACCACATGTGTGAATTTTATGATGCATTTGACTTTTGAAATGCATATGCTAGACAGTGTAATGCATTTGCTTGTTGGAATTTTTTCCCCAATTTAGATAAAAAATTATTTGTGACTAAGGTCAAATAGGTTGACCTAAGCTCTACAATTGACATAATGTGTTCACTTGTGATCATAGGTGGAATTAGACCCAATTTACACTCGAGAGAGCCAACCCTCAACTTTTAGACTACGTTCGCAGCTAGATGATGACTAGAGGGATCAACTGTTTTCCCTGGGATTATACTATGCCACTTTCATGCCCATGATTCAGGCTAATAGGGTTCTATTTAATTATTTGGCCAAGTGATGGTACTTAGAGACTAGCTCATTGTAGTTGCTGACAAGAGAGGCCATAGTGACCCTAGAGGATGTGTGGCACATTCTTAGACTACCCATTCATGGAGAACATGTGTCTTATGATATGGAGGGGGAATGTGCTATGATTATGGCTGATTTTGATCATGATGACATTGTTGAGTTGGGTGTGGAGGAGTACAAGATTTGTTGGGATGTTCTCATAGAGAGATATGATCTCTTTATCATTGTCTTGTGTAGCGTTATTGGTGGAGTCGTATGCCCTAATTGTCGAGGACATGGGTTTCTAGTTGGCTAGTGAGAGATGCTTGTCAGAATGCTGGATTGAGGAGTGGATTATGCTTTGGGGCCATGCATGTTGGCTATGTTATATTTTCAGCTTCATGACGTGGCATATCAAAGTGCTTAGAAGATTATTTTTGGGACTACTCTTTTGATGGTGTGGGCTTGAGAGCACATCACGGTGTTTCAACCGCTAGTACAAAGGTAGTTGGGGTAGGCTTATCATATTTTTTCATTTATAGAGGTAGGGTCACTCAGAAACATGTGGGAGATGTTTTTCATTAGAGGCATGCCATTGATATTTTCTATGCATTCACTTGGAGGCCTTATAGGGATGGGACCTCGTTCATGGATGAAGATGATAATTTACCCTGTTGTTGCTAGACTCGATACTTGATTGGACGTACTATTCAATCTCAGTGCATCATAGATAGATATTTTACAGAGTGAGTTCATCAAAAATCTAATGAGCAATAGGGTTTACTGGTGGGCATTGCAGAGTTTGCTTGATCTAGTCGAGGATGAGGAGAGGATGGATGTTAGGGAGGTGGAGTAGAGGACGGTGGAGATGATGGAGGAGGGGGAGGTGGCAGAAGGGATAGAGGAAGCAGGGGCATATGAGGAAAAGTTAGATATAGATGCCCACCTCATCCACCTCATCCATTGAGGTGAGACAGAGGTAGATAGGTAGAGGAGGCTCCTCATCAAGAGAGTGAGGCAAGAGTAGTAGTGGAAGAGGTTGCAGGACAAGAAGATGCACCTCCTCATTAGGAGGAGAGACATGTTGAGGAGAAGTTGATGATTGACATTAGGATAGATGTCGAGGTAGAGGAGATCAGTCGAGATGAGGAGATGGTAGACCAGGAGGAGGAGGAGGAGAGAGAGAGGTTTTTTATGGGGGAGGGGCTAGAGGATATTCCAATCTTTGAGGCAATGGAGGTGGAGGGGGAGGATAGGTCGGTAGATGCCTAGATTACAAAGTTACAGGCACAACTACAAGTTGCATAGGATGAGGTATAATAGTTGAGTGTTGAGTGGGACATGGTCATTATCAGGGCATAGCGAGCTAAGCTGAGATCAATTGATTTTATCAGTAGGATTAGTGGCCCATTGGTAGACTTTTCTTGAGAGCTTAGGAGATCCATCTAGGAAAAGCAGTACTACAGAGACTTATATGAGAGAGAGGTGCCTCTAGAGTGCAGGGAGCCTAGTTTTTCAGTGGCTATGAGTAGGTCACAGAGCAGGACCCACTCGAGATGATCACAAAGTAGTGGTGGGGTGTCGCAGCCACGACATTCACCATATTGTCGGTCATCAAGGCATAGGGTCTCGAGATCCCACCAGCTAGAGGACATACAACCTCCTTCCACAAGACCATTTGCATCGAGAGATATGGGGAGCACTAGGTAGATATTTATTTTATGCATTAGACATTGATATTTATGTATATTTTGATTGAGCCTACAAGCTCCATTTTTTAGAACATTTTGATATTGTACTATGACATTTGATTTTTTTGATATATATGTGAGATGTATGATTTTGATGGTGACTATCTGATTTTTTTATTTATTATGCATGTTCTATGTGATGAATGTTATGCATTTATATGATTATGAGATGGTTCTACATGTTATAATGCGTTATGAATTATGATGTATGGCTTATGCTCATGCATGATTATCTATCTTATGATTTATGGATAATGCACATAGTTTTATCTTTATGCCTACACCTTCTATATGCAGGATGGTTTTATATGACTATGATGTTTATGATGCTTATATGATCTTATAATGAATTCTTTATGATGTTATGGATACTTTATGATTATGATAATGTAATATGGACGTGTATGATGTATGCAGATGCAATGATATGGATAATGTACATGAATATGGATGGTGTATATGAAATACAATGATTATGTATGATTTATTTTTAACATGTAAATGTTATATGCATGCAATAAGATGTATGCTATTGATTTATAAATGCAAGATGATATTATTTACTCATGACATGTAATGCTTATATGGATGCATGTATGATGATATTATCTATGTTATGTATTTTCTAATACAAATGGATGACCTAACATGCTTATGATGATTCCCATGATGCTTCTAACATTATTATGCATGTATGATCATTTTGTGTGTCATAGGATTCCATCAAAATGATTGTAGAAGGAAAGGAGAGAGTGCAAAGAAGATGGATAATAGTGTGGAGTTAGTCAAATGAAAAAGGGATCGATATTCTTTGTTGATAGATGTCAAAATTGAATATTTTACTATCATTGGGTGGTAAAAATTATAGCAGGTGGACAATAAAAACCATGGTATGACATAGAACAAGGTGGGAAATCTCATCCCTTTGTGACAACAGACAAGGAACGCCTTGACTCATACTAAGGACCAAATTGACCCAACCTTTTTGTCAAGACAAACCACAAGCAACAATAAAAAAGAAAAGAGGTCATGATCCATCCTCGCTCCTCTAAATCCTTCTTGGGGCATCCTCGAGATGGCTATTAACATGACCAAAGCTCAATAAAAAAGATAAGACCAACTAGACCAACAAAGTCAATAGCCATTTAGATCAGTTACCAAAGTTTATTTGCTAATAGGGTTGATGTGATTGATTGACAAGTTTGACTAATTGATTGACCAAATTGATTAAGTGAAAAGGTTGATTGATAAGATTGACCAATTTTTTGATTGATTAATTGACCAGATTGACTAACTAATAAGATTTACCAATTGACAAGATTGATTGATTAATTGACCAAATTGATTGATTTGACCAGATTGACTGACTAATTGACCATGTCTTGTTTGAAGAAAGATATATCCTGTATAAGGCAAATGATAAAGCTGACAATTGAAAATATCCCAATTCAAGAAGGAAACATCTCGAATGAGAAAAAATAATAGGTCCATTGACTTGATTGATATCGATGTTTAGGCAATTGATCTGTTTGAATTGAAGACTAGTCAGATAGTTGATCTATTGATTCGTGATTTGGTTAGATATCTATTTCTTGTATCCAAAGGTGTTGAACTTAGGAAGGAAAAACTTATTGTAGGATAAATGACAATAGACCATAAACCAAGATAGACCCAAAAAACCCTAAGGGATTGACCTAACACCTTGAGGGCTCATCGAAAGATGGCCTTGCCTACATTATACATGTAGAGACATTATAGTTTGACTGACTTGGACCAAAAAAATGACTCATTATTATGATTTGGATCATGGTTGATTTTGACTCAAAAAACTCTAAGGGACTGACCTAGTTCCTTGGGGATCATCAAAATATGGCCTTGCCTCCATAGCAATATGTAGCTTGACAACATAGTTTGACTGGACTTAGAATAACACAAACTAACTTTGACTCTATTTTTTGGAGCTTTTGATGTTTTATAATTTTTTTAGATTTTTGATGTTTTAAAAGTTGATACCATTTTCCCCTAGTCAATTATAGGAATAAATTATTATGGGCGAAGGGGATTGATGAATGCTAAGGATGGTTATGGAAGGCGAAGGACACTAAATGTCTATAGTTCTCAAGCCATGAGAATGATTCCAAGGCTTTATTATGATAAACAAAGGATGGGCGGATGGAGGAGAAAAACAAGATAGAATAATGGTAGGTGATAAAGCAAAGAATGATTACACATGGTGCATTCTTTCCAATTTTTCACCATGGTACTTATCCAAGGCATGCCAAAGTGGTTTTCACTATTGGAAAAATTATTTTTTTAGTATTTTTTTTTGTATTTTTGCCTTTTTTGTATTTTTTGACTCTTGACGGGATTATCTGGAAGTTATGTGTAATAACAATAAAGATGCATGTTGTTGATGGGCTCAGGTAATGGTTCACCTTCAAGAGTAGATAGCTGATAAGCATCCGACCCATATGCATTTGTAATGATGTAGGGACCCAACCAATTAGGTTCAAACTTTCAGGGATTTTTTCAATCCATCTAATTCTTAGGATTCTCTTTCAAAACCAAGTCACCAATATCAAAGTATCTAGCTCGAACTTTCTTATTGCATCTACACTGAAGATAGTTTTGATATGCCTATAAATGGGTTAATAGATTTTATCTCTTCTCATCCAATAATTCAAGCTCATGAAAATGGGCTATATAGTACTCTTCCTCATCAATAAATTGTTGCATAGACACCCTCAAGGATGGTAACTCGACCTCAATGGGAAGAATAGTTTTGGTTCCAAAGATGAGGGAATATGGGGTGGCTCCTGTGGGAGTATGAATGCTAGTGCAATAGGCACATAATGCAAGATTGAGTTGGACATGCTAGTCATGGCCAATGTCATCAACAATCTTCTTTAAGATTTTAAGGATAGTCTTATTAGATTCCTTAGCTTGACCATTTCCTTGGGGTAGTATGGAGTGGTGAAATGATGTTGGATATGAAACTTATTGCATAAATCAAAGACATCTTGATTCTTGAATAGATGACCATTATCTGTAATGATGGATTAGGGAACACCATACTAGAATATGATGTAGTTAAGGATGAACTTAGATATTTGCTTTCTAGTAATGTAGGTCATTGGAATGGCTTCAATTTGTTTGGTAAAATATCTAGTTGCAACAAGGATAAACTTATGTCGATTAGCATAGGTAGGATGAATCTTTCCCATGAGGTCGAGTCCCCATTGAGAGAATGGCCAAGGTGATGTAAGTGGGTGAAGCTCCTAAGAAGGCATGTGTACAAGATCCCTATGTATTTGACATTGATGACACTTCTTCACAAAATAATATGCATCTTGTTCCATTTTAGGACAATAATAGCCCATTCGCATAAGCTTCTTAGCGAGGGTAGGACCAACAAAGTGAGCTCCCAATATTCCATTATGTACCTCTTGTAAGGTTGTTTGTGCTTCATATGAGTCGAGACATCTAAGAAGGGTGCTATCTAGACTACATCGGTAAAGGTTATCATTGATGATGATGTATTTGGAGGCTTTCCAAATAAAGGTTTTACTTTGATTTGTGGAAAAGTAAGAAGGGATTATCTGGTCATGTAGGTAGTTATAGAAGTCTTTGTACTAAGGAGATTCAAGGCTAACAAGTTCACACACAAGTTTTGATTCAGGGACTTCGAATGCAGGGATCAATAGTTGTTCCACCAAGAACTCATATTGCGAGGCATTGTTAGGAATACCCAAGAGAGATCCAATGGTTTCCATTTCATAAACCGCTTTGTTTTGAATCCTCAAAATTTTCTCAAAAGAAATATTATTTACGTACAACTTAAAACTATCCACCATGCACTTGTAGGGTGTAAGCTTCTCATCCTTTGTATCATAGTCATCATTCACTTGATGGATAACCAATTGGGAATCACCATAGACTTGAAGATCCTTGATTTTCTATTTGATTGCCATGCAGAATCCTATCAAAAATGCTTCACACTCAACCATATTATTTATGCACGGGAATTCTATTCTATATGAATTAGGAATTGAGTCCCCTTGAGGTGTGATAAAAATAATACTAGACCCTGAACCATGATTTTAATAGGACCCATCAAAGCACAATTTCCACATTGTAGGAGTCTTTATTGCAAAGATCGGTTCATTAGGAAATTTAGACACTAGAGGATGATCTACTATCATTGGTGTGTCTATAATTTTATAATCTATCACTTGTCCTTTTATTGCCTTACAATCAACATATTCTATGTCATACTCACTCAAAATTATAACCCACTTTGCTAGTCAGCTTGTCAAAGTTTCTTTTCTCAATAGATATTTCAAAGGATCAATCTTGGATATCAATTTTTTTTATGGTTCAACATATAATGTCTCAACTTTTGTGTGTCAAAAACTACCACAAGGCATTATCTTTCAATGGGACTATAGTTAAGCTCATATCCTAAAAGAGTATGACTAATATAGTAGATAGCTCTCTATTTTCCATCATTATCATTTTGTGCTAGTAATGCCCCTAGTGTTGATGTAGTGGCTGATATATATATATAAGATTAAGTGTCTCCAATCAATAGGAAGCATGAGAACTAGAGGGGTCAATATGTAATATTTTATTCTCTTAAATGCCTCTTGACAACATTCAGTCCATACCAAGGGAACTCCTTTACATAAAAAGTGTTGAAATGGATGAATCTTATCTGCTAACTGCACAATGAACCTTTGAATTGACTATAATCTTCCTTGTAGAGTTCTCAAATGACTTATGTTGGTAGGTGGGGGCATATCCAATATTTCTTTTACCTTTGCAGGATCAACTTCAATTCCTCTACAAGAGACAATGTATCCCAAGAGTTTTCTTGATTGGACCCCAAACACACATTTCTTTGGATTTAGTTTGACCTTATATTATTCTAGTCTTCTAAAAATCTTGTCTAATACTGCTAGATGACCACCTCTTGTTAAGGATTTTTGCAATAAGTTATCAACATAGTCTTCCATAATTACATGCATGTAGTCATGAAAAATGGTTGAAAAAGCTCTTTAATATGTCACTCCAACAAAAAGGCACCCCAAGTGCAAGTGAAATCTATTTTGTGTTGATCTTCAAGGGAAATTTTGATCTGATTGTAGCCTGAAAATCCATCCATAAGTGAGAACATCTCATATCCCATTGTGAGATCTACTATGATGTCAATATTAGGTAGTGGGAAATCATCTTTAGGACAAGACTCATTTAGATCTCTAAAATATGTGCATATTTTGGTACCACCAGTTGGTTTAGTGATAGGAACAAGATTAGATATCCATTTTGCATAATCTATGGGATGAATAAAACCAACATCCAGAAGCTTCTTCAACTCAACCTTTACTAAGAGTGCGATATGTGGGTGCATTTTTCTTAATTTTTTCTTGACTAGTTTAGCATTTGGAAGCAATGGAAGATGATGTAGAACAAGTTTAGGGTCCAATCCAAGCATATCAACATATGACCACACAAAATTAACTTGTCTTTTCAAAAAGAATGTAGTGAATTATGGTTTTTCTTTAGGAGATGCTATGAATGATTCTAGGATTGTCCTTTTTGCCAAGATTGACTTCTTCTGATTCTTCTACTAGCAATGGCGATCTCTCTAGGTCAATGGGGAGACTATCCAACCCTCCATCCTTAGGCACCTCAAAGAAGTTTTCACCTTCAAATATATCCTTTATTTTTAATTTTTCATGGTCTAAAGGCACCTTTTGGTTTTCACCTAGAGATCTATTCTTTTTTTTTGTTATCATTTTTCTCACTTTTGTGGCTAGAAGGAGGAGCAGACTCTCCAAAATATGTTGCATTATCAAGCTCAATGATGAAGCAAACTTTATGATCCCCACTTGGTATTCCTTCACAAAGTCGCATTAACTTTGTAATTTCTCTGTCATTCTTAATTGTGTGTAAACTCAATGGTCCTTGTTGGTCCCAATCTATTAGTTGCAGGTAAACAAGGGGTAAGTCATCATCAATATCATCAAGGAATAATGATTAGGTAGATATGGTAAAGACTGAGGTATAGTTAGGATCCCAAAAGGAATCAATTTGGATATCAATATCCATGATATTGTTTGGGGAAGATAAGTCAAACTCTTGAAAGGTCTTGACTAGGTCATATTCACTAGATGTGTAGGAATTCCATTCCCACTCATTAGAATTGGTTTTGAAATATTCCTCTCAGATGTCTCGATTTCATTTGAAATGTTAACGTTCTCACTTGAGGGAAACTTCTAGTACCAAGAATACTCACTTTTGATGGTACATACCCTATCCCAATGTACTTTGGTTGGCAAGGAGGTAGTATCAGTTTCATCATTCCATGTTTATTTAGTCCAAGACCACTATGCCCATCATATCCTTGTTGCTTCATTATTTGGAACCCTTTAGTATATTGCTCAACTGGTAACTGTTTAAGCTCAATGTCTTCCTAATCTTTGTAAATCCATGTAGAGATGTCCTCACCTATGGGCTCTTTGTTTAATTCCCCCCACTTGATGAAGGTAGTAGGAGAGTTGTGGATAATGATTTTAGGCTAAATAGGATGAGGTTTTCCATAGGATTTTGGTGACTTAGGAAGCTTTCTAATATAAAATAATATCTCCATATTATATTTCCCACATCCCTTGTCACAGATCTAGACTTTAGGTGTAGAATGCGCCGTGAATGGAGTGGATGATTTGATGATGAAAGATGGTTCAATGTAGTGTGATGAGGTAGAAGATGAAGCTTCTCAATTAATGAGAACTTGATGCTCAGTAGTTCCTCTTAGGTTGCTGCAATATTTGAAAGGATCAGGATCACCTGACATGGTAATTTCAAGGCCATTGTAGGGAAACTTCAGGCATTGATGGTAAGTGGAAGGTATAGATCTCATGGCATGAATCCATGGGCGAACTAGGAGAATATTGTAGGGAAATTCTAGATCCAAGACATGAAACATTATGTTCTAAATGGAGGGTCCAACCCTTATGTTAAGTGTGATTAATCCTTTAGATGATAACTCAACATTGTTATAATCCTTGATAACAATTGTTTTAGATAGATCTATGCAAGCCTCAGATAGTCCCAATGATGTGACCAATTTTAGAGTACATATGTTTAAACCCACTCCACCATCTACCAAGACTCATTTTATTTTATGTTTATTAATATAGACTTCAAGGTGTAGGGGATCATTATGATTTGGATTTTGTGCGAAAAGATCTTGTTCGAAAAAGGTGACATGGTGGGGTGTAGCTAGGTATCCAACCATGGTCTGAAATTGGTTGACATTTAGGTCAGATGGGACAGATGTATCTTACAAGGATTTGTCCATAATAGCTCTATGCTCTAGGGAAATGTGACGCAGTTTAAGAATGAATATTTGTGTGGGAATCTTTCCTAGATGATCTAGGAGATTGTATTGGATTTTTGGTTTCGGATTAGAGGCATCCCCTTGCAGGGTCACCTTGGCTCTATGAGTGGTAACAACACATTATGAACTTTTGTATTAATGATAATAGTAGCAACATGATTATCAAGAGCTCAAATGTGATGAATGGTATAGTCATGTGCAACATGGATATAATTAGCATTATTATTATTTCTTGAACTAAAGGCCTTCCCTTTTCCATGTTCTTGCAAGGGAGTTTTGAAATTGGTGTAATCAACATTGGTTTTAGATTGTGAACTACCCACTTATATATCTCCTTGTTCAATAATATCTTGAATGAGGTTTTTGAGTGTCCAACATGATGATGTTTTGTGTCCTTTTCCATAATGATATTTGCAAAATTCATTTTTATTCCAACAATTTGGTTTGACCAATGTTGGTTCATATGTCTTAATGTTAAGAAGTTGAATGATGTTTGATTGTAAGAGTTTCATTAAAATTGACTCAATGGGTTCCCCTAAGGGTGTGTATGTTATTTTAGTGTGTGGAGGTCCTTTACATTGTTGATTATTTTGGACTGCATTCAATGTCTGAGCATGGATAGGTGTTGGTGTGTTTGATGTGGATGGACCCTTAAGATGAAGAGTAGGGTTACCTTGATTCACCACTTTATCGTCTACGATCCCATCATTGGTGACATTATTTCAAAACCAAAATTTTCCTTTGTCACTTGGAGCATTTGGGGTTTCTTTGAAGATTATGACTAGTCCTTTGGCCACAAGAGTCTTCTCAATAAAGACCCCTTTTTCAATGATATCCTCAAAGGCGGTGAAACATTGTATTTGAAGTTGGATCATTAATTTTTTATTTAGGCTTTCTATGAAAATGGTAACCAATTGTTTCTTAGGTATGTGACAAGGACATTTGTTAGCCATGTTGTGTCATCTTTGATAAAATGATGTAAATGATACCCCCTCTGTATGTTTGGTCATGCACAATGTTTCTAGGGTTGTGTCACTTTCTATGTTGTATGAAAAATGTGTAATAAACTTATCATCCAACTCACCCCCTATTCGTATCCCAAGAGGAAAGTGTGCAAACCATTCTAGAGCTAGCCCCAAAAGGCTTTGTGGAAATAGTCTCATCAAATAGGTATGCTTGAAATAAATTTCCATACATGTCATGTTAAATTCTCGTATGTAATCCACTAGATCTCCTTTCCCTTTGTACTTGCTAAAGTTTGGAGCGGTGAAATGTGGGGGAAAAGGTGGAATGTATAGACTTCTATCAAAAGGGTAAGGGCACAATTACTCCATAGAATATGTCTTCTTAGTTGTTCCCAATTTTGTATGCTTTCCATTTGTTATTGTATTGTTTGAATCTATTGCATCAAGGTGTCCATGGGGGATGGTGTCATGTTGGGTTGACTTTGCACAAGGGGATGAATATTGGTGTTAGGCATGTTGAGATGATTATATGATGAATTTGGTACCAATGTATAATTCAGATTGATATTTTGTTGTAAAGGATTCAGATTACCTTGTTGATAATGTGGGGTGAACATGGTATTGGTATTGATTTGATCTTGAGGCACAAAATTGGCATTTGGTGTGACATTTTGCTGCAATGGAAGGGGATTGGTATTCAAATTTTTCCCAAAAGTCATGTTGGTATTAGGTGTAGCATGTTCAATTTCCTCAGGAGTTAAACATCCATTGACATCAGTTAACATGAGATTTCCAAATGGATTTGATGTTTCCCTTTGTGGTGTTTAAGGTGGATTTGAATATGACCCAAGGTTCATTTCACTTGTGGGATTGAAGAGGGGATCACTTGAAGAATCCATGTCCTTTCTTTTCCTTTGTGACCTTGTTTGAACCATATAAGACTTGCAACTTAAGGTTTGATAATGCAAAGGTGATAATGCAAGGTTAGATATGAGACTATGCTATATTTTTTTGGGGATTTTTTTAAAATATAAGAATGCCAAATGTTAATGCACCTAAGACCAAAGGTTTGAAATGTAATGATGATAATGACCCTATGACCAAAGGATACAATATGATTATGACTAAAGTTTTGATATGCAACTAAGGTTATGGTATGTCAAATGAAACTAAGCGTATGAACCTTTAGACGTAAGAAAATTTTTGCTAACCAAGCTATAGTAGTCCAATGTAACAAACCAGATTGTTATGACCTCCAAAGGACAAGATACTGATAGGATTATGTTTTGACAAGGTGAGTCTAAACTAAGATGTAATTTTGAGACCCAATGATAGTGATGATTGATTGATAGAAAAGATAAGGTCAGAGACAATCTAAGCATGTAAAAATGGACTGATCAAGGACATGGTAGAATTCCTAATCTACAATCTGAGAGGTAGAAATGACGTAGAATTTTCTAAGGTTAAGCAAGCAATGCAAAGTGGGTAATGCAATTTTCCTAAGCCAATGCAATGCAACCTAAGTGAATGTGATGAAATGGACTACAAGGTTGTAATCAAAGAATAAGGTCACTATCAAAATATGTTTGAGATTGTGATTGGACAAGGATATTTTCAAATTATATATTTCAATTTTTTTGGCTTACTATTTAGCAAATGTAGTGTAATGTTTCACAATTGTGGTTCACTATCACTGGAAAATGTGGCTTACTGTTCAACGTTTGTAGTTTATTGTCTAATAGTTGTGGTGCACAGTTTTTTTGTTACAAACTTGAGGTTTTCAAATGGTTTCAATTTTGGATTTTTTTAAAAATGTGATTGCAAACATAGAAAGCACTCTGAAAATAGATTTTTGGCTGTTGACTTGACAAAATTTCATGGCAATGTATATATTTGAGGGTTATTCACACCAATTTCCACTGGTATAACACAATATTGAAAATGCACCAAGCACTTATTATCCCTAAGGTCAAGACCAGTGGCAATATTTGCAGACCCACAACTTGGAATCTCCTCCAATGCAAGTGTAGGGACACCTTTAGGGGGTGTATTCACTCTTGGCTTTGCAAGAGAGGATAGCTAGGGGCCTCTATGACTAGAATGATTACCCAATCACCCTCTCCTCGGAAAGCTACAAGTAGCTTATGATAAGTTAGGGATTTTTGTATCATCTCAAGGGATCATTATGGTGAGCAACTTCAGGGAACGGTGCACATCCCCTGCACTGAAAGTGATGCCAAATAATCTCAATCAAAAGGGTGGCCACTAAATAAGGTGTCTAGTCACAACTCGAGGGACTGATGTCTTACGAGCATCCAACAAGACACTTAAGGCTTTAACCAATCCTACTAGGGTACACTAGAATACCTCACATAAATGTGGGCACTTCCCCTTTCAGTTTGGAATTGTATGGCAAAGGCTAATACCAGTAAGGACTTGTATTTTTCCTTATCCCTTTTATATAGTGGTCTGAGGGAAAAACTACTTTGGGTCACCTATGAGTTCTTCGTTAGGATGTGTCTCAAAGATACGCCCTTCTACAAAAGAAGAGATAAGATGGATTGATTTCTCTTACACCTAAGATCTACAAAGTGGTGAGGGGACAAGATACTCTCACTACACCTTATTAAGTTCTAAAACATAGATTGTGCAAGTGCACCAATCACAAAATACAATGGTTTATTTTAACCCAAAAATTAAATGTTCCTAATTTAATGAAAGAAAATGATTTATTCTTAAACCCAAAATTAAATGTGCCTAATTTAACCAAAAATGAAAGCACGAAAACCCTGCAAAACCATGAATTAATAGTCTCAAAAAGATTCTTCAATCAACGTTCTACAATAAAGAGATTAGTATTTTTGAGGGTAATTTCTTCTCCAAAATGAAAGCCACATGCTAAAAATAGAAGATTAGTACACTAGTACAGAAACAAGAATAAACTACTAAAAAAACTACGAAAAACTGCTTATAAATGACTGAACTTGGTCATGTGACCATTATTAGTTTATTGTCTGTCATATATAGCATGACCAAATTGATGAATAAACCATTTTTATTCATTTATTGGTTATTTTGATTGATTGATTTGGTAGTATATTTAGTCATTAATTTTGTAGTATATTTGGTAGTATATTTAATCATTGACTATTGTTAACTGGTCATTTATTTAGTCACAGTAGTAATTTTTTTAGTCATTTATTCAATGATTTATATCAATTGGTACTATATTTAGTCATTTTTATTCACTGATTTCATTGGTCATATATTTAGTCATTTATTCACTAATTTCTATTACTGATTTCACTAGTCATATATTTAGTCATTTATTCAGTGATTTTTTTCAATTGGTAGTATATTTAGTCATTTTTATTCACTAATTTCACTAGTCATATATTTAGTCATTTGTTCACTAATTTTTATCAATTAGTAGTATATTTAGTCAATTTAATTATTAATTGATGTCAATTAGTAGTATATTTAGTCATTTTAATTGATCGATATTTGAGGATTTAAACATAAAACATAGAAATACACATCAAATCATCAATTGCACACAATAAGAAAGCCATTGAGAAGGAAAAATCAGTGAAAATTATCAATAAAAGAAAGGTTTTCTAGTTATAGCTTAGAAATAGAGTATCACAATTTTTAGTTTCAGTCACAAGACTAAATATCTGAGTTACAATATTGCACAAAAATGACTAAAAGAAAGAAACTTCTCCAAAAAACTTCTACAATGATGGAAACGCATGCTTGGAGCCCTTCAATGTGAGCACATGCCACTTCATCTCTTAAAACTTCTACAATGTGGGAAATATTCCTAGAGCAAGCTGTAATGTGTAGAATCCAAGAAGGAGAGTGTTGATTGTGTCCCATATATGAAGCTCTCTCATTCAATGTAGTCAACAATAACCCAGTTAGAATCTTTCCTCCTTTATATTCAATGTGCCATCTGATTTGAGCAACAAGGTTTTCCTTTTCCACCATGAATGAAGCTATGCCTCAATACAACCAAAAAAATTACTATTAGTCTCAATTTAGAAAGAATAAAAGTTCATTGTATATTGTAAGTTTACAGAAGTAACTCCAAACACAACAAAAAGATAAATCAATTAAAAAATTGTAGGAGACATATCACATCCACAAACATGGGAGAGCTATGCAAAATTGGAGAAATTGGCTTGGCAAATGAAGGTAGCATGGTATTTCTAGATTCAAGATTTTTACTTAATGTTGTGGAATAAAAGAAAAAAGAATCATTTATCTACCACCATTGTAAATCCATTCTTTTGTCCTCCTTAATTCTGGGTGCATTCACATTTCCATCAACATGACTTAATCCTGTCTCCTTGATGTAATTTATAAGTTCTCCAATAGATAGTGAATTGTTTCTAATTCTTGCAACATTATATAATCTCTTGTCAAAATTTGTAATTGAATCAATGCCTCTAAATTTGTAATTGAACCAATGCCTCTAAACCAGTGTACCCTTTCTTATTCTAATAGAAATGCATATATGTATATTCAGTTCTAGAAACAAAAGCTCCACTACCATAATTTTAATCTAAAAGAATTCAATAGAAAGAATTATAATACCTTTTGAGATAATTAATATAGTCTTTGGTGGTCATTTTTTTCATGACTTCAATCTCTTCTTTGTATTCAGTTATATACATAAAACATACATCATTTTAATAGTATTATGCAAAGGTAGATGTGTGTGTAATTTAGAATATTAAAGTGTTATATGCATACCCAATGTAAAATTCTTACAAGAAAATTTGTTTTTCTTTTGTCACCCCAATGCTTGAGAGTAGCCTTGTCATAAGCTCTTGTTGCTTTCAATTCAATGTCATAGCCACCTACAAGTACATCAACTCCAAGTCAAAACTTCAATCCAATCTAGTTTAGTTGACAACTAAATGTAAAATGCCAAAGACAAGAGTATCAAATCAGTATTTAAATCCAATTCTTAACAACTTCAATTTATCTACAAAATGACAATGCTCACCCAAATATATTGTTGAAGATTTCAACGAATGTCCAAATTTGAAGGATGACAAGGTCACACACAATTTTTTTAGCATTAGTATATGTATAAAGACATATTAGATATATAAACAACAAAGAAAATCAATTACTCTAAGAGAAAAACTAATGAAAAACACTAAAACATACTCTAAATACAAACATTAGGGTTCCAAAATCTATTGTAACCATAATTAGGGTTTAGGTTCCATAGTCTATTATAATTAGGGTTCTATAGTGTATTATAATTATATTTATAAAATTTTGATAAAACTACATAGTAATTTTTATGATCAACACTTCAAGTTAAACTTAGAATAGTGATACATGGGCAATCTTTCTTATGGTAATCTAAATCCTTTTAACATACCTTGTCTTCCCTTTCATTTGTGACCTCCTTTGATGAAGTTGTCCCACAAATGGGCTTCATATCTCCTTGTCCATTTATGTCTGCAAGATAAAATGTCCAAGAGCTGCAACCAACTATAAACTTTGGATGTTATTAGTATGTTATTGATATTGAATCATGGACTGGGTTGTTTGATACCTTATGAATAAATATCTTGTATCAATGAGGAGATATGGATCTTGTTGCCACTAATCTGCCCAAAGAAAGCCATATGCTAATATTTGACTTCTAAAATATACTTAGATATTTGATTTCTTGTTTCATGTGCCTCCAAAGAGGTGCATCAAATCCTTGAAGGGGATTAACATAGATTTATTTAGTAGGCAAAAGAGATTAATTTTTATATGATTTTTCTTTATAATTCATCCCAATGGTGATAACGATCAATCTCAACTTTGAAAAATACACATCATTAACTAATAAGTTCTTAAAAAAATGTTAGGATTTTCCCTTCCAAGGGACATACCTCTCCAAATTTTTAAAAGGATTGCAACTAGTCTAGCCATAAAACCTTAAGTTGCATAGTGTCAAGGGACTACCTTAAACTATATTTGACTAATTAGTAATTTTTTCCAACAACTTATGTTTATTTGACCAAAGATGTGCATTTCATGAAATTCTCTTTGATGCCTCCTTGCATTCACAAATATGCATAAATTTGCACTATGGACTTAACTGCTTTGTCTTTTCCTTCAAATTCTAATAGTCCATTAAGAGGCTCAAGAAATATTCTTAGCTCTCTGTAGAGGTTGACCACGTTGGAGCCTTCCACTTTGGAAATAATGGCATCTGCTTCCATTGAAACTTTTGGTGATGGGTGAACTACTTCCAAGCTATACATGTAGGTTTCCTTCAGTGTTCAGATATGGTTTTGTATGGTGTTGGTCTCTGCTCCTTGGAGTGGTGAGGAGAAACCCTTCCACGATCTCCCACATACACTCCAAGAAGTGTTTGTGGGAGAGCAGGGAAGGTTGGGATGCACCCTTCCAAGGGATAGACCCCTCCAAATTTTCAAAAGAATTGCAACTAGTCTAGCCATAAAATCTTAAGATGCATAGTATTGAGGGACTACCTTAAACTATATTTGACAAATCAGTACTTTTTGCCAACAACTCATGTCTATTTTACCAAATATGTGCATTTCGTGACATTCTCTTTGATGCATCCCTGTATTCACAAATATGTATGAATTTGCACCATGGACTTAACTATGTTGTCTTTGCCTTCAAAGCCTAACAGTCCATTAAGAGGCTCAAGAAAGCTTCTCATATCTCTATAGAGGTAGGCCATGTTGGAGCCTTCCACTTTGGAAATAATGGCTACTACTTCCATTGAAAATTTTGGTGATGTGTGAACAACTTCCAAGCTATAACTGCAGGTTTCCTTCAATGTTTGGATCTAGTTTTGTGTGGTGTTGGTCTCTACTCCTTGGAGTGGCAAGGAGAAATCTTTCCTCGCTCTCCCATATACATTTCTTGAAGTGTCTATGGGAGTACAGGGAAGGTTGGTAGGATTAACATAGATGCATAGTGTTGAGGGACTACCTTATACTATATTTGACTAATCGAGTGTTGAGGAGAAATCCTTCCCTGCTCTCTTTCAAACACTTTTTGAGAGAGCGGGGAATTTTGGGAGGATTAACATAGATGCATAGTGTCGAGGGAATACCTTAAACTATATTTGACTAATCGGTACTTCTTTCCAACTACTTATGTATATTTGATAAAATATGTGCATTTCATGATATTCTCGGTGATGTCTCCTTGTATTCACAAATATGTACCAATTCCTCAAGTTGCACACCAAGGTATCAAAGAGTGAAGTTTGCAATTAAGAATGAAGGAATCATGTTAATGTCATGTCATAAAAGCTATATCAAGAAAAATATTTTATAGGACAGAACTCCCTTAATTAATAACCATAATCAATTTTATCTTGACTTCAAACATCAAGAAAGCAATTGCTTGATATAGCTTTCAATGTACAGACATTGTACCTGCTACTTAATATTTTTTATTCTTTAATGTTTGTCACTGTGATATGCTCTTATTCTTCTTGAGCTTCGTATTACTGTATTGGGCATACAATAGGCACTCTCAACGTGTACTTTTTCAACACTGTATTAGTTTTTAGTGTCATTGGCCATTCTTTATATACCTTAATATCACCTATCATATCTCAACTAGGTGAGTACTTACTATAACCTTATGTTAGAGAAAATCCTCTCACATTTTGATTTCCTACACCCCCCTACCTTATGGCCAAGTCCAATGAAGCAGTGCTTATGACAATCTACAAATTTGAACATCTTTCTATTGCTTATGACAATGAAAAATGAAACCATACTCTTGTTAAATTGTGCTTATTGACTAAAATTTAAGTGGCCAAAACTAGTTCAAACACCATAACTAACCAATTGCATCTGCAAAAAGACAAATGTAATATTTATCTATGATGTATTTAGATGCCTCAAGGTTCCTCTAAAACTTGCTACAAATTACAAATGATAAATATTGCATTCATGAAAACTAGTTGTTTGTTCTGCTGTCAAGTTGATCTAATATTTTTTAATAAAAACTAAGCTTAAATAATCTTCTTAAAGAAATTCATGTCTTTATAGCTATGTAACCTAATCCTTTACAAGAACCAAAATTAAACAGTTCTCTTGAAATAAATTCATGTCTCTATAACTATGTGATCTATCCCTTTATGACAACTGAACTTAAACAATCCTATTGAGAGAGATTTTACAATTTTAGAACTCAAATTTCCTATAGTGATGTGTTCTAAACCATACACCAAGCAAGCTAAAACATATACTCAAGAGAGGGCTACAATAAAGTATCTCAATAAATATGGTGGTTTGGTCTTTTGGCATGGCCTTATTCAGGGACAAAATTATCTCACAATGATATATTGTAGGCTAGGAAAGCTTAAACAGGGGGATGTGAAAACCATCAATTGTAATGCAATAGCATGTCCTTCATCTTAGTCATTTGATTTTTCAAGCAAGCACAAGAAGAAATTATCTTTACTATTGCATAGTTTTTGATACAAAATACAAATTCAAAAGCATTAGAAGTTATTAGAAATCATTTTTCTTCATACTATGAATATACAAAGTTAAGATGTAGGAAACAAAACTAAATTAATTTCACAAACCTATGTAGATTTATTTTTTCTAGGTGCACCTGAAGTATAGGTTGAAGAAGAAGAAAAAATTCATTATAAGTAACAAGAAACTTTCAATCTATAAAATAATTCAATAAAAACTTTAACTAGAGAGAGAGAGTTACCACATTAGAAGCTCCTCTAAAGACAACCATGAGGTTGAAGAGCCGCCTGTGTTGGGTAAGGAAGAGTTATCACCTTTATTGCAACACATAAGCAATGATTTATAGATGGGAAAGATTGTAGGGTGCCCAAAGCCTCAATTTATACAAATAACCAGATTGAAAAAAGAGATTAAGAAATATTTGAAAAGCAAAAAGATAAAGGCTCACTTCATTTTTCCAAAAAAAATTGGAGTATTGTATTCTAATGAAAAGATATTATGTTGGATTGGTAAACAATAAAATTTGTTTATGTTAGATGTCATTTGAATTGTTCTTTCCATTGTCCTTTGATTATGCACTATGCTTTCATGGACTGTCATCAAGCTCTATGTGAAACTAACTGTCTACCACCCCTTCCAACATCTTTTATGGCAGTGACTATCTTATCTAAATTTTTTAAGACTTCTACGAGTCTTTGTAATCTTTAAATTGTCTAAGGTTTATTCTCATGACCATCACTATTCTCAAGCACATACCTCTTCCTCCTTTTTGTAGTGGTAGTCATGTGCTATTTGATACAATATTTTATTGATCAAAGTCACTATCCCATGTTCCTTGCTCATTGAACCTTCATCTTAGCCTTCAATATTCTACAAACATATTTTTCTTGAAAACTTTTGATATTATCATCTATAGGTCTACATAGAGCTTGATTTTCTTTCATAGGATTGTCCCTCTGCGATTATGAAGAATATCATATATAAGGTGGAAAAAGAGCATAAATGTTAGTTGTGATTTGGTCATTATAGTTTCATGTGTGCTTTGACTGTCACTCTCTATGACTATCCTCACACTTATTCACTATCCATAAAGAGTTTCCATAGGGTAGTCATCATGCATAGTAGGTTATCTTTGACTTTTCCCTATAGTCTTTATCATCTCTTGTGACCACATGTCTCATGACCTTCTCTATAATATGCCTCTCCTTTGTTTTCCTTATCATAGTTTTGTAGACCCCTTGTATGTTCAGAAAATTTTCCAAACCTATGGGTTGTGCACTATCCTTTGGCACATGACTACCCTTTTCATTTTAATGTATTCATAGGACTGTCATCTTCATCAAGGACTATCCTTAATACACTGTCATATTACTTGACAAACATAAAAATGTCCTTTCTACTATCATGGTTCATGATTTCTCCATATTTTCCTTCCAACCTTTCCCATATTAGACCTACCATACTAGCTTGTATACTATCCACTATTGTTTGAAATTCATTCATTGCATTGTCTTTATTTGGCCTATAAATTAGAGTCTCAAGACTCACTCTTGTCTATGCATACTCTAGTATCTAAGATTCTCTATGATTTCACTTTAGGCACTATCATAACACCCTGTTATCTTCATTATAGTTTTTAAGGTGACATTTCCTCTATTCATGACCACCCTTGATCCTATTTCACACTACTTGGATAGGCTTTTAGAATTATACTCTTACCTCCAATGATAAAACCTTATAAACACTTAGAATTTAGGGTTTATGAAGGATGGGCACTCTTGTCTCTATGCTTCCAAAAGGACAAAAATAAGGATTTGATATAGGTTTTCACAAGATTCTATATCATCCAACAAAGTGAGCAAAGATAATCATCTAATGCATACTTCTTATATTATGACAGTCCTAAGTATCGTTCTCAACTATTAGTCATCTATGTAAGTTCAACATTGATAAATAAAAATATTTGTAGCACAAGAAACAATCCTCACCCATCTAACCAAGCACCCATAAGAAAAACCCAAAACATATGAGTTTATCACAATCAATTTATTTCGTTCTGCCTGAAACCCCAAACTGAAAATTCAAAACTCAAAGCACCATTTTTACCTTTGTCACGGGACAAACTAATCAATGAGCACCAAAACCTTATTGTATTCATCAGCCTCCTTAAGCTTTCTTTCCCCAGTGCAAATGATTAAATTTGTAACCAAACCAACCACCAACCCCATGAGTCTTGAATCTGCAGCCTCTGCTAGCTTATCATACAAGTTGACCCCTTTGTTTTCATTTTTGTTCTCCTTTTTCCTCACAAACGCTCCAACATCCTTTTCAGCCATGTTGGAGCCTTTCTCTTTGGAAATAATGGCATCTACTTCCCTTGAAACGTTTAGTGATGTGTGAATGAATTCTAAGCTATAGTTGTAGGTTTCCTTCAGTGTTCAGATTTGGTTTTGTGTGGTGTTGGTCTTTGCTCCTTGGAGCGACGAAGAGAAACCCTTCCCTATGAAGGATATAGGTAGGAAATGTTTTACACATTTTAATTGTAATTAAATTTTTAAGTGGTGGGGAAGAGGGAAATCACCAATTTGTGTGACTAATTATTTAGTCATTTATATTTTTGTGACTAGTTATTTAGTTGTGTTTTTTACCTGATGATCAAATTAGTCATTTATTTAGTAATTTATAGTTGTGTTGCAAAAAAATAGTAAATTTTAGTCCTTTTTAGTTGTTGTGACTAAAATTTGTAGTCACCTAGTCATTTATTTGCCAATTTTTACTAGTGGTAACACCAAAAATCCTAACCTAAAACAAACCAAAAGAAAAAACTAAAAGAATGCTTGAAATTGATTTTTTTTACCTTAATATGAAAATGTACCATTATGGTTTACGTATGTGTCACATAGACGTGGCTCAAGGTTTGGCAACTACGATGCATGGAACTATGACTATGACAGTTAGCTTCATAGATGCGACTCACTGTTCATCAAATGCATCATTCTAGATTTTGGCAATTACGTCGTAGAGACCTGCAAATGCATCGTTATTTGAATTTTTGTCACTCTGCCAACGAATGTGACTCACTGTCTTGTGATTGTGGATCATTAACCTACAAAACAAAAAAAAATAAAAACATACATATTTCTTGTGAAAATGCCAGATTCACGTCGGGTTCACAAAAGTAAGGAAGGGGAAAATTCTAAATAAGAAGGAAAAGATCAAGTAGCAATCACCTTACCTAAAATCTAAGCCAAGAATCTGAAATCCAAATCAAGAAAGCACAAAATGATAAAGGAAATAAAAAAAATATCAAAGCAATATCAAACTTCCCATATCAAAGTCGGTTCATCTTCCTTGCATCTCCTCCATTCTTCTCAAGTAGCAAGCTTTCCCTCAAATTTTGAAGTGCTCAAATACTTGCAAGGGACAATGACAAGATAGCAAGAATTTTGGAGAATGTGGTTGTAAAGCCAAAATGAAGGAAACAAATCTCTTTTATAGAAAAGCTTCTCAAATGGATGGTCAAGATTGAAAGTCTAGAAGATGCCAAGATCGATGAGGTTGCATGCACCATAGAGTAGTGGGGCTAGGGACAACTAAGGATAGAAAGTCAAGATTAAAAGAAGAAAAGAGGGAATCAACAATTGAAATTTGAAAGAGGAAGTGGAGGGAAAGTGGAGGCATCAAATAATAATTTTTAATTGGAGAAAGAAACCTTGCCAATTAAATCATCTTATTTAATTTGAGAGAGGATGTGGAGGAATAAATAATAATAAATGATTATTTATTTATGGAGAAAGAGGGAAGTGGCATTTAATTAAAATGATTATTACTTGACTATTTAATTAAATATGGAGGAAATAGAAATAAGGGATATTAAATAATTAATTTAGATTAATTATTTAATAGAGGAGAGAAGAGGTTAAATGAATAGCCAAATAATTAAAATAATTATTTAACTATAGACAAATAGTGGAAGATGAATAATTAAATAAATGAGAATTTATTTAATTATAGAGAGAAATAAGATGCTAGCAACATAATTAAATAAATATTTAATTTATTTAATTAATCGAAGAAGAATAAAGACAAGAAATGAATTAATTAAACAATTAAAATTATTCAATTAATAGAGGAATGTGATCTTAAAATATAATTAAATAATTTAATCAAGGAAAGAAGAAACAATGCAGAAAAATGAAATTTGCAAACCAAGACATTTTTTAGTGTCTACACATTCAATTAATTCGATCTCTCTCACTAGATCATGATCTCTTTCTATTTTATATTTTATATTTCCCACTCTCTCAATCTCTCTACCATCTCCATCTCTTTTTTTCTCTATTGTTCTCTCACTCTCACAATGAAGCTCTGAAGTCTCTTGCAACATACATGCACACTTCTCTTAAGCTTGGAGATTGTAGCCTCTCCCTTTCGATATTCTCATCTTGCTAGAGGAGAGTAACTATGGCTTCCTTATTGTATTATTATTTAATTCAGTTAGCATGTTATTCTAGAATTTCCTTCTTTTCTTTATCTCTTCTATTATATTTGTGATAGGGGTTCTCCTCCTTGTGGGGTTTGATTCTATCACATGTCTTTGCTTTATCTATTTTATTTATTTTTCTATCTGGCTATTCATGAAGGTGGAAACACCAAAACAAGGGTTTGACTAAGGCAAGCCTCTAAACAACCCCAAAAAATTTCCTTGGTCTTATGTGTGCAGGTGTTGAAGTTGTAGCTTTGCAGGAGGCTTCATTCTTGGACCTCTTGTGAGTGTTTTCTTTCTTCTTTTCCATTCTATAATAACCTTTCCATTTCATTTAGTTTATGTTCATTATCATTATTCTATTTATTTAAGATATTCTTTTATTTTAGTATATTTCTGAGATTTTATGATTGAATAGTTAGTGGGTTATTTGTGAGTTTCTATAACAAACTTAGTTTTTTCAGTATGAGACTACAATGCACCATAGGTATGTCTACACTCCGCGTTGTTTTCCTTGGCTGAGAGTTTGCTGGTTTGTCCAAATGACCTCTACAACCTACTCTTTCTATTTCTAAAACTCTCTTATTTTTCATTTCAAATAAAATATAAATAATCTCTTTTGTCTTCTCATCTTGTCACCTAAAATTTGATCCCTAAGGTGGTTGAGAGACATTTACCCCTTGAGATCACATCATTTCAAGGGTGTCGAATTTCCTCCTTCACCAAATTTCTCAAATAACCAACACTCCCCTCATTTTCATCCATCCACCTTCCCCATCCATTCATTTTACTCCCCTCCATCCTTTCATTTCATTTTATTCCTTTTTCACTTCACCCTTTTCTTTGGGTCACACTTAAATGGGGGCATCCCCTTGTTTATATTTCCTAGGTAATGGTTACCATATATATATATCTAGTGGGGAATGACCTTTTCATCACCATATATCATCACATTTTTCCATGATTTTATCCTTGTTTGGAATCTACCCATTGATTCTCCATCCCTCATTTTTAATCCTCTCTATTTATGGCTTCAACCTTTCATTGGATACCAAGTCATGTTTTTGTATGCTTATAATTGATTGATTTCTTGTATTTGTTTGTGCTTTTCCCTATCTATTTATTCTTTGTTTTCATTTTTTATTTTTGACTTTTTTCTTGTTTGTTTCATATAGTCCTAGTATTCTATATATCACAACATCATGGTCACCTTCATCATTCATATGATGAGGTTTCTATGACAACATGTCTCTTGGATCACTGTACTAATTTTGTTTTCTTATCTTTAATTTTTAGGTTTTTTTGTTTGTCGCTTATAATCCTAGTGTTACATACATCAAACTATCATGGTCACCATCACCCTTCATATGTTAGTATGCCTATGAAAACATGTCTATTGGACCACTTTACTATTTGCAACCTTTTTTTTTGGGTTAGTTATTATACACAAGATGCATCATCATCATGATCCTTTATATCATGGTGCATAACAAGATGCACCATCATCATGATCCCTTATATCATGGTGCATAACATTAAGTTCTATAAAAAAATAAAATGTTTCTCTTTGCACATGAAGTACTATGATATCATGTATCCATCAACCATTTTTATCTTTCATCCTTTATCCACACCTTGAATCATGTGTCATTTAGCTGCATTATATCCTTGTGAAATTTCATCGCCAATCATATACATTCATGTAATCTAGAATCCTATCATCCAATCATCATAGAAAAATCAATCAATATATTCAATCCTTACCCATCATCGGTATTATATATTTATGGAATGTACATCATCCTTATATGATTCCTACCAATTTTATCTTTTATCAATCATGACACATATATTTCTCATCCTTTTTCTTTTCAAGGTACCTCTTGGGTTCTATTTCACCCAACAACTCTTTTGAAGGAGATTCATTTCCATCATGATCCCTAAGTGACTGGAGAAACTTGACACTGAAGCTTCATCTAACCCTAATTTTTATTCTTCTTTGACACAATACCACTTTCATGATATTGTATCAAATAGGGGAAAAATGTAGACACCTATAAATTCCATAGTGTACCTAGTTCCTACAACCTAGTCAATTCCTTCACCTAGTCCCAATTGACATTAGATATCACCTAGGCCAAGTCCCCTTTACCTAATGTTACACACTTTATTAAATAATCATATTATTTAATTAATCCCTTTTTCATCTCACCTCATAATAAATAATAAATAATTACCATTTCCACCTATTATCCATCTCACACATGGCTAAAACAATTATTATTTTTATTATTTAATTATGCATATATTCCCTCAACACATTCCAAGAATAAAGGGCGCCTAAGAACACTTGTCCTTATGGTTCCATTATTAACTCAACCCATCTCAAGATAAAAACACTCCTAGATGCACATGTCCCTTACTTCCCTCATGGTCACAAGCACTTACTAAATTTAGTAAGTTCATCCTAGACATTCACAATCCAACAACCTCCATATCAAACCTCTATTCTCTCCTTGATCCTATGTAAATCCTCTCAAGCATCCTTCCCCGTTGATGTCACCATCAAATATTGACCATCCATTGCCTCCTCTAGATTTCTATAAATTTAGGCACTCCTTACTCATTTCATAATCATCATCACTTGAACTAAGTACATGTAAAATTGGTAGTCTTCAAGCAAAGGATCATCCACATATCAACTAGTTAAGGATAAAATCAAATCACAATGGAGTCATGAGTGACATTTTGAGTTTATTACTTTTGTTATTGTATTTTTTGAATTTCATTGTGAGCTCTATCTAGAGGTTTTGTCTTGGTTTGAATAGGAACTTGCTTACTATATTTCTTCCATTTTCATTTTAAATCATTAGCATTATAATATTCTCCATTATGCATGTATCTAAGTGTCTATAAGTACCTAGAATCACAAGGGTAATTATACATATTTGATAATGATTTGATGGTCTAGCTCATGACCCATGTCGTGTGCTTATTTCTCCTTACATAATTTTCTACCATGATGGAATCCATCCTAGAGCTATTGTATCATTCTTCAAGTGTTCTTCCACTTTTATTTCCATCATTACGGCCTCCTAGACCTTTTTCCATATAAAATTCCTAATCCTATCTCAATTTTTAGTGAAACTCAAGTGACCTTAGAGTTTCCTAAGCGACTCGTGTTAATCCATAGGGTGGCCTAGGTTACTAGCAATAATAAGAGGGGTGATTTCTCCCATTATGCAGGTTGCCTACCAGTATTTTTGTATGGTTATAAGTCCTTCATATTTTCTTTTTTTTTTCCATTTTCCTTCCCAAAACTTATAATTTTAGTAGGAGATAGTATGTTTTCTTTCTTTCTTTCTTAAATGTTGAGTTTATTTCCCTTTTTGGTTTGATCATTCCTCTTTTTTCCTCTCATATTTTTTAATATAAATCCAACCCTTGGCTTCCCACAATATAGAAAGATTATTTGGTTATCTCTGTAATTCTTCCCAAAAATCTCTACATCCCTGATTGTTTGGTTATCTCTGTAATTCTTCCCAAAAATATCTACATCCCTTCCCCATGAATTAGATCACCTTAGAATGTTGCAAGCATCGCTATAAACCCCAATCCAAAATCCACATCTCTAAGAAGCTAATGTTATCTTCCTCAACAATCCCAACTTTCCCTTTCCATCAAGAAAATTACCTCAAGTTTGGAAGAAGAAAATATATTACGTATACAACAATTGCACAAGAAGCTTCAAAGCTTCTTCCAAGTTTATTTATTTTTAAAAAGTTAAATCTTTACGTGATTTTTTTAAATTTTAGTGATTAGACCACATAAACTTGTCTAATAACTATAAACTTTATTATTGTTTCTTAGTTTACTTATATTCATCGTAGCTTTCTTAGGTAGGTTATAATTAGATTGGTTTCTTTAATTTCCTTACAAATAGATTGTGTTCATTAAAAAATATTTATAAAAAACACACACAAAAATGCATAGTACATATTTCATTTGACAATTCATATAGAAATTATTTGTATATAGCTAATTGATTCATATTTTTAATTGAAAAAGCATAAAAGGGAAGAAGATAAAATATCTATTACATGTATTTTAGAAGACAATGTTTAGTTACAGTCATTCAAAACTTTTCAAAAAATAATATACAAAGAGAAAAATCCCTTGATACCAACATGATAAATCTAACAAACAATCAACTCAAATAAATAAAACATTTAATTAAAATGAAAAAATCAGTAAACATCATCGTTTAATTTTCTTATCCCTCACTTGGATTCTCACTCTAAATGTGTTTAGGGATTAAGGAAAATTAGATTGAGTTGTTTTGAACAAGATTAAACAAAATGTGCCCCTTCTTAGGAACATTCAAGAAGAGAATAAACAATGAAAATAAGGGAAGATTGCTGCAGAAGAGAGAACACATTTTGGACACAACTCATTGAATTTGTTGATACTTGTCTTATATTAATACTGCTCCAATTTTCCATGGTAAAATTCACACCAATGGATCAACATATACCCAAGAATTCAAGTAAATGGTGAATGTTGGTGTGGCAATCTTGAGAGATTTGAATTTGAATTCGCTCTCTAGTGATCATGGCAGATTTTAGTTTGATTTTTTTTTTGTTAAGTTTTTGTTGGGGAGGATGACTTGTGTGGCATGGGGGTGGTCAATAATTTGGGTTGCCTAGATGAATGTGTGGTTGTTGCTTTCAAGGAGGCATGTGAAGGAGTTTTAGTGGTGGTGGATTCATTTCAAGCTCCAAAGGACCCTACGGGTCAGGTGTTGGTTGTGGGGTCAGTAGTTGGTGCCATGTGGGCCCCTTCTGGTGGGCCATTTGAGGCTCCCCCAAAGCCTAATTCATGGGTTGAGCATGTGTCGGTGGAAAAGGTCTGACCGGTGGGCCAATCTTCTATCCTCGGTCAAAGGTGGGTTGACCTTTTCTCTTCTAATCTCAAAGGTAAGGGTATTACTTCTTAATCTGTATCTTCTTCAAACATGGAGGGTGGTTTCACCCTATACATTCTAGACTCTATTATGGATAAAAAAAAATACGAGAATGGATTTTTTGTTGGTGGGCAAGTTCTTGGGTCCTCAACCTAATATTGAGGAGGTTCGCTCTTGGGTTTGTAAGAAATAGGCTCTTAAGGGTCAGGTGGAGGTTGTTGCCATGGCCAAAGAATTTTTTCATTCACCTTCTCTTGCGATGAAGACTTAAGACTAGTCTTCTCAAAAAAATTGTGGGTTTTTGGTCACCTGACTTTGGTTTTGCATCCTTGGGAGCTTGGTATGGATCTTTCAAAGTGCCTCTTCCACTTTTCCCCAGTTTGGGTTAAGTTTCCTAATCTACCATTGGAGTATTGGGATGAGGAGGTGTTTAAAGTTGTTGCTAATTCTTTTGGCCATCTAGTTTCCATCGATGAAGCTACTTTATCAAGAAGACATTTGGTTGTTGCCCGACTTTGTGTTATGATTGACTAGGATGCCTAGCTACCTAACTTTGAAGGTAGGCAGTTGGAAACAATAGGTTGTCTTTGAATCTTTTCCTTTTGCATGCTTCAAGTGCAAAAAATTAGGCCACTAGATTAAGAATTGTCTTTCCAAGGTTGTTCCTGCTAAGGTTGTTCCCCAAACCAATATCTGGAAGGTTAAGGAGGTGAAAGATTCCTCAACCCCTCAAGACTTGAGCTCTACTAGTGATGGTGGTGCTTTGGTGATTTATGCTAATGTGGAAGCCTTGGTTGTTCCTCACTCCCCTACGGGTGAGGTTTCCAAGCCTCATGAGAATGTGGTGGCCTATCCTTATGAGGATATTGAAGTGGACCATGTTTCAGATTCATTGTGTTCTCCAAAATGTGTGATCTCGGAGTTGAACATTGTTCCCTCATCACTCCTTGATCATGCTTTGGGTCTTGTGGGTGGTGAGGTTGCTTTGGTGGTTGCAGACACCCTTAATAAGGATGAGAATGGTTATATCCATGTCAAGGGTAGGAAAAAAGAAGTTGAATGCATCCCCCCTAAGGCTCATAAAGGGGTTACCACAAGAAGACAAAAAGTAGATTGTGGCTTTGAACACTAGGGTCAGGGGAGACCCTCTTCTCGGAAGAGTAGGGAGAGGGAATGTAATAAAGACATTGTAGAGGGAGTCTAGAAGACCCTCTTTTATTTTTTCTCTAAGAGAACTCCCTCCTCTTGCAAATGAAGATCATATCTTGGAACATCAGGGAGCTAAATAATGTGCATAGCATGACCTCCTGAAGAATCTTATCTGGGACCACAAACCAGATATTTTGTTGATTCAAGAATCTAAAAGGAAGTCTAATAAGTTGGAATCATTGAATATTTATTTCTTTAAGGAGTGTGGCTTTCATGGGGTGAGCTCTGAGGGTGCCTCTAGTGGTTTGTTTACTTTTTGGAATTCTAGAGTGGTGAAGGGCTTCCTGATTGTGAAGGATTTCAATCATGTGGATACCCGATTTACTCATCTTCATGATAACTCTTCTTGGGTTATTTCCAATATTTATGCCTTGAATTTGAAGTGGGATAGGAATAGGATTTGGGATAATCTTGGCTCTCTTTATTCTACATTTTAGGACTCCTCTTGGTTGGTCATGGGGGATTTTAATACCCCCCTATTTAATGATGAAAAGTTGGGAGGATCTTAGATCCCCCTAATAGCTGGATGGATTTAAGAATGTTTATAGATGATAATTCCCTCACTGATTTGGACCTAATGGGGTACAAATTCACCTAGTCCACTAGAAGGGTTGGCATGGATAATATTCAAGTGAGATTGGATCATGCTCTGGTAACGAACTCTTGGTTTGTTGACTTTTCTTGCTCTCTATCTTCCATCACAATATATGGGTCGGATCACTTTCCTATTTCTTTAGTGGCTAATAAAATTTATAGAAGGAAGCATTTCCCATTTTACTTTGAACCAATGTGGTTAAGGGACTCAAGCTTCATGGAGTGTGTGAGGAATTGGTGGCAAGTGAATATAGATGGAAGTGTTATGTATAGGGTTGTTAAAAAGATAACCTTTGTAAAATGTAGCCTTAGAAGATGGAATAAGGTGTTCTTTGGGCATATTTTGGTAATAATAAATCTCTTACTTAGCGGTTGGATCAGGTTCATAAAAAATTCAATCCAAAGGTTGATCAGAGGACCTTCAGCTATTGGAAGATTCTCTTTTGGCTCAAATGCACGATATTGTTTCCAAAGAGGAGGATTTTTGGAGACAACGCTCTCATACTATATGGATCAGGTTTGGGGATTGAAACTCTAAGTTCTTTCATATTACTACTCTCAGACACAAATCTTCTAACAAAATCACATCCATTATGGCTGATGGGATGCTATTGACTGATGATGAGGCTATGAGAAATGTTGTTTCTATTTTTTTTGGGAATCTTCTCAAGGATGAAGTGGGTTGGGATCAACAAAGTGTGGACTCTACGTTGGAAGTCATTCCTAATCTGGTTTATGAATATTTTAACAAGGACGTTGTCGTGATTCCTTCTTCCGATGAGATCAAGAAAGTCGTGTTTTCCTTTTAAGGTAACAAGGTCTGTAGCCCAAATGGTTTCCCCTTGTTTTTTTTTCAATCTTTCTTGGATATTGTTGCTCTGGATTTTATTAATTCCACTAAGGAGGTTTTTGGCTACTGAAGATTGCTTAAGGAATTGAATGCTACTTTAAATGTCTTGATTTCCAAATTTGTTGAAGCTAATAGCTTTGGGGACTTTAGACCAATTAGTTTATGTAACTCAATTTATAAAATCTTTTCCAAGGTTTTAGCTGCTAGAATTCAGAGGATTATTCCTAACCTTATTTATAAGCAACAAAGTGGCTTTGTTCGGGGTCGTCAAATCTTGGGTTCTATTATCACTATTCATGAAGTGGTGCATTCTCTTGCTTCCAACAAAAAAGCTAGGTTTCTTTCTTAAGTTGGATCTCCTCAAGGCTTATGACCGGGTTAATTGGAGGTTTTAATTGCTGGTGCTTTCTCGTTTTGGTTTTTGCCAGAAATTCTTACAGCTTGTGGAGCAGCTCATTTTGACTCAATTTACTATTCTTGTCAATGGTTCTTCCTCCACCTTTTTTTGGATTTCTCGAGGGATCAAACAGGGGGATCCTATTTCCTTTGATTTCTATCTTGATGATTTAGGTTTTAGGAATAAATATTCAGAAAGCGTTATTGGGTGGATCTTTGAGGGGCTAATTCCCTCCTCTAGGTGTGAATATATCACTCATCAACAGTTTGTTGATGACACTATCATGATGGTTGAATCTTCGATTCATGAAATCAAGACTATTAAAGTGGTGATTGGTACTTATGAGAAGGCTTCTAGTTAGCATGTGAACTTTCCTAAGAATCAAATTTTCTTCTTGAATACCCTGTAGTTTCTTCAATTAAAGTTGGAAAGAATTCTTTCTTGCAATCATGGCGATCTACCTTCTACATATCTGGGTTTTCCTTTGTGTGTGGATAAAGTTCCAAACTCTTTTTGGCTTGGACTACTGGATATGTTTAATAGAAATTTGGCTGGGTGGAAGGGGGCCCTCTTAGTTAGGTAGGGAAGGTTCATCTTATTTCTTCCACTTTGCAAAATCTTCCTCTTTATGCTTTGAGCCTCTTCAGGATTCCGGTGAAATTTTAAGATAAGATGGAGCAAATCATGAGATGGTTTCTATGGTCGGGTGTGGAAGACAGATCTAGAATTCCTCTGGTTGCTTGGGACCTTGTTTGTAAGTTTAAAAATGGGGTGGTCTAGGTTTGAGGAACATTAGGTTCTCTAATAGGATCATCCTTTCTACGAACATTTGGTGTTTCAATAATTTGGGGATGTTGGTTGGTCTGCTCTGATAAGGAATAAGTACTTGGCTAGTGTGGGGAGAGTTTGGGATTTCTTATATGTTGATTTTATCCCCCTAGGGTCTTGCTTCTAGAAGGTATCCCTTGCAGGGAGCTCATTGCTAAGGGTGCTAGGTGGTTTCTAGATGATGGTACCAATATTTTATTTGGGGAGGATATTTGGTGTGATGGTGGTCCTTTTGTGAATCTTCCTTGGGATACTCCTATTGTTTCCTTTTGCAAGTGTAACATTGGTCATTTGGTGGCTGATTACATTCACAATGGTTCATGGAAGGACCTTGAAAATTGGGATCCCTCATTGGATATCATTTAAAATTTCTTGGCTAACATTCGTGTCCCCTAGTTTCCAAATTAGGATCGGGTTATTTGGGCCCCTAGTGCTAATGGTTTCTTTTTTTTTTCTTCAACTTTCATCACCTCTTTGGAGAAGCTTGATTCTTATCCTTTTTGGGGAAAATTGTGGAATAAGGTGTTGAATCCTAAGGTGAACATATTTTTTTGGGTTCTTATGCAAAGCAAGGTGCTAACTCAAGATCATCTTTACAAAAGAGGTTTTCTTTTCCTAATAGATGTGTTCTTTGTGAATGTGATGTAGAGAGTTCTTATCATCTTTTTCTTGGATTCAATTTCTCCTTTATCATTTGGAGCAAGTTTCTTTCTCTTTGGAACTTGTTTTGGGTGTTCCTGGATTCCCTTTCTAACTTTGTGGATCATTGGAAATGTCTTTCTTCCTCTCCTCCTCTTCGGAGACTTTAGAATTTGATGGCTCCACATATTGCTTGGGGTATTTGGAAAGAAAGAAACAATAGAATTTTTCACGATCCAATGCTTAAATTGGATAGTGTCTTTATCAAAATTAGGAGGGCCATTGTGAAAAACGTTTCCCTTCAATCTTAGGATTCCAATAGGCGTGCTCCAACATCTTTTTTGGATGGCTATGAGATCATGGTGATTACTAATTGGACGATCTTTTCTTTGCCTTTTGACTTACTTAAGTCCAATACAAAAGCTAGATTAAATACAAAGTGGAAGCCCCCAAACCCAAGGTGGGTTAAAATTAATTTTGACGGGGCAGCCAAGGGTAATCCTGAGCCTGGAGGTTATGGAGGGGGTGTTGAGAAATGAAAATGGTAGGTTCTTGAGTGTGGTGGCACTCTCATTGGGAATCTAGACCAATAATCATGTTGAGGCCAAAGTTGAATTCATTAGCATAAAATATGCATTGGATAAAGGTTATTCAAAAGTTTAGGTTGAGGGAGACTCTTTCAATATTATTAATTGCTTACTTGGAAATCAAAATCCAAGCTAGACTATCGATCATCTTATTATGGATTCTATAATGGTGCCAAGATCATTCAATGAAATTTTTCACATATCTATAGGGAAAGTAATTCCTTGGCTGATTTGTTTGCAAATAAGGCTGACAACCTTAATAATTTTAAGGTATGGGAGGAGTATTGTCTCCTTCCTAAGGAAGCTAAACAATCAATGCAAAATGATAGCTAATTTAGTGATTGTAATATGGGGTGATTGAGCTATTATCACTCATCTTTTTATCATATGCTTTGTGGCTCTTTTTTCACCTAAGTCACTGTTTAATTCTACTAGAGTGTTTGGGCTCTAGTTTTTTCTAATGGTGGCTGGTGAAATGGGAGGTGATATAAGTAGAGTTGAGCCACTTTCTTGTGGGAACTGGAAGAAGAAGTGAAAATTTTGGAGAATCCTGAGGTATGGGCAGTTTACACCTTTTCTGGAGAGGCTCCATGGTCACAACCCTAAAGTTTTGGCTGAGTTTGTTCACTATTGGCACAATCATTGTTTGAAGGTGAAAGGTGTTGATTTTTTTATTAATGAAGACTTTATTGCCTTAATTACTAGGTTGTTGATGGATGGCCATTAGTTTTTCAAGGAGAGGAAGATCAACAATGAGGCTATGGATCAATTCTTCAAGGATAAGGAACGGGAAAAGCTAATAAAGATGCCTACTTGGGGATATGAACAAACCTCTCTTAAGCAAATCTAGGTTGATGTTATCAAGGTTATAATGTGGTATGTGACTTTGGAAGGTCATTTTACTACAATTTTAGGGCACCATTTTACCTTGCTTAATCATTTTAGACATGGGTTGCATGTTTCATTCCCTTTTTTTCTTATGTCATCTTTAGAATTTTTTGTGTATGCTCACTTGAAGAATAAGAGGGCCCCTATTCTCCATGAGGGCCTTATTTTTCTTATTATGGAGCACGTGTGTTCTCATACTCCTATGAATTCTATTGAAGGCAAGGAGAAGGTTTCTAGTGAGGATTCTTCTTTGACTGGCTCTGAAATGAGTGTTGATGGTGATGCTGACTGGAATACAAAGGAGGATAATACTGTGGGGGGTTCCACTTCCCCCATGGTTGCTTCCTCTAAAAATTGAAAGAAGGGGATTTGAGGAAGAAGGTCCTCACCAAGAAATTGATTTTGTATAATTTGGATTCCTGTGGGCCCCCTTCTGATGGAGAAGACACTATTATTAGTTTTGGTGATTCCCATAGTTGTCAACCCAAGGAAAAGGTTAATATTCATGGGGAGAGCTCTGGTGGATTTTTGTAGTAAGGAGAAGGTTTAGTTAGTAGAGGTTAGGGTTAATGTGGCTAAGGAAAACTAGTGTAGGGCTTCAAGAAGGATTGCAAATTTAAAGAAGCAGGGTTCAAAAGGTGGTAGGAAGGGAAATAAAGCTACCCCATAATAGGTAAAGGAAGTGGTGAATGCCATTATTGAAGATTCCATTGTTCATCCACCTTATCCCCATGGGGAGGATGATGGGTTCCCTAGAAATGTGGAGGCCTTGATTGAGAAAATTGTTAGTGAGGAGGATGGTGTCATTCCTAACTTTGGGAAGTTAGAGCCATTGAAGGTCAATCCTCTTTCTGGGGACTTTTATTATCTGAATGATGATAATACCTCCATGTTTGAATTGTTGGATATGGCACAGTCGGGTGCTACATGCACCTTTAAGCTTTCTAAATGGATGTTGCAGTAGTTTAACAAGGTTAATATCAAGATCAAATGCCTAAAGGAAAACATGGTGAACCAAATGAAGGAATCCTCTTTTGATCTTCTTATTGAATGGTTAGTTGGTTTGGAGTGTTGCTTCACTAATTTCAAGACCCAGTGTGAGAACTGCCTTACTAAGATGGAGGGGAAGATAAAGGAAATGAATGAGGGCATCAAAAAATTATTGTAGGTTAGTCATTGTTCAATTAAGAATAGTGCAGATCCCCTAAAGGTGTTGTTTGACAAGATTAGTCAACTAAGGGAAGATCAGATGAATTTTGTGGAGTTGCTTGAGAATGACTAGACCTCTAAAGGTAAGGGGAAGAAGATTGTGAAAGATGAGGCTAAAGGATCATGCACTTGTGTAAGGGGGAATATTAGTAAGTCCTTTGAAGATGAAAAGAAAGAACTCTTGGAAATGGCCAATCTAAATTACAACCAGGAGATTGAGGTGGCCAACACCTTGAAAAACCTGAAATAATTATTGTGTTTTTGTTGTTTCTTCTACTTTTATTTTTTGTTGATGGGTCACTATTTTTGGATTTTGGTTCTTTGTTGGCCGCTACTTAGGCTTTAGTGCTTTTATCTATTCTAGAAGCATTTTGGTATAATGTGATGTAAAGCATTTTAGGTCCCTTTAAAACCTACTTTTCCAATATAATCAAAACATCTAACCAAGAAAATAATACAATAATCCACCATATTTCCTCCTTCCTTGAGACATGAGCAATCCAAGTGGTATAATTCATATCAATGATAGTGTTGTCACTCTCTATACTTTCCAATTTTTAGTAAGAGGGTAGTAAATTCAACTCTGTGCTAGTTTATTCTAATTTTCCATGAGAGGAGTAGTTAGATTGTGTCCATTAAGAAAGGGTGCAATGAAATGTGTCAGTTTGAGTCTATTTCATCACTTTTGGGTGAGGTAGATTTAGATACCACATATTTTGGTCAACCTAATATGAAGAGCAAATATTTATGTAATGTATTTTTCATTTCTATATTTCCTCCATCCATCTCTTTCATCTTTTCTCCTCTTTTCATCCCATTTATTATATAGTACATATAGTACCCCCAAATATATAAGGATCAAAAATATGAAAAGGTCTAGGCCCCCTCTTTATGGTTACCCCTCCATAATTCAATCAATACATCCCCACTAATCCCTTGAGACCTATTTTAAATAGGTGTAGTTATGAAGAAATTGAATCAAATGGAGAACCACAAGAATCACACATCTATACCACTTCCAACAACCTAATTTGGAGATAGTATATTATACTTCAACTAAACTTAGATCAAACTATAACACAATGGGTCCTTGTTTGGTCAAAATTCACTAATGAGGCCATCCCATGAAAAATTATAGAGACATGACCGACAAATTCAACAATAAGATGAGACACTTAGAAAATGACTTAGAAGAATCTTAAGAAACTTAATCTCTTTATGTGACCTTTCAATATGAACAAACTAACACATAATAAGGAGTTCCTAAAATCTTCCTTGAAGAAAGAACCAATGGGTGACTCAACCCCCACACATTGAACAAGACCCTCCTCTCAATTAATAAGTACAAGATATAAGAGGGTACTCCCAAATCCCTTATATCCACCCTAGTCAAGAAAAGCAAGAATATTGAAGATAGAAGTACTAAGAAACCAAATCATAATTCTATTCAATAAAAAATAACCAAAGTCTTCAATGTACCAGCCTAACACAAACCCCTTCACAAATGAAACTATGAAACAAAACCAAATGGTATGCAAAATACATCCCTATGTCAGCTTATATGCCCATAACATAATTAATGAGGTTTTCATTCATCCCTTTCCTTCATAATGCAATAGGGAAAGCTTCGATCAACCAAGTGGGATATTTTTTTATAAAAAACAAACTTAAACAATCCAACTTGACTCAAAATATTAATAAAATTTTATCTAGCTATCCAACTCTTTAAAGGTACTAATGGCCTAGTGTAATCTTTTTAATGCAAGAAATACAACAAGATCCACTGATAGGGATAATATTTGGATGAATGGACCCATCTACATATAAACCCTTCTTAGTGGCATACCTCAAATACCTTAAGGAGCCTTTGGATCTTGATATTCATAAAATCATGTTGCCACACCCTCTTCTCAAAATTTAAAATTTAAGGAGAGTAGGAGATCCCAATTCACAATAAAATGCTATTTGATGATAATGTGAGAAATTATTCATTGGGATGGGGTGGTAACATGAGTTTTTTGTAAAATTATTGGAAGCCATCACCTTGGATTGTTACTATCATCTCTTTAATGCATCGATTTTTTTTAATTGTAACTCATTGGTGAGTTTGTCACCACCTTTGACATGAATACATTATTCAAAATAGGGATTCAAGATTTCCCAACCATAAAATATGAGGCAAATGAGTCAAGGGCACAATTTATCACATAATGGAGGAAATTCCTCTATTCTTCAACTAGTGTACTAAATATGTACTAGGGAACTATATGATCTCTTATATCCTTAGTAGGGACAAATAGGATGAGGTTCAAAAAATCTCTTGCATATCTTATGAAGAGTCTTAAAATTTCTCTAAAAATAGACTAAGCCACTATAAATAGTGGAAGAAAAGAATATGGTGTTAATGGAAGGTTGGTGACACAAGCTAACAAATATTCATTTATAAGAAAATTAAATATAATGATCAAATGAAACTATCAATGGAGTCACTAAATTTTCACCATCTAATAACAAAAATAATCATAACTACAATAACTACGATGGTGGAAATAACTACACAAACTTAGGAAACCAAAGCATCAATGTTGTTGACTATCCCCTTTTAAATAAATTCAAATAGAAACTAAACAAAAACCATACAAAAATAAAATGCATGTATTTCAAGAATGACGGTTTTGTCATTGATTTCAATTGGTCAATTGGTTATCAAATAGTTTTTGTTGTCATGGATGTAGGTTATTGGCTGTATATGTCAAGGATATTGAGAAAATTGTAATGAAGAAAGGTTGCAGGTGTTCATTGTTTGTTACAGGTTTTTCTCCTATGTTCGTGTGGTTCAGATATGTTGATCATGGATGTTTAAAGCTTCTATATCCATATTTTAGGTTTCTAGATCATTGTACAGTGTGAGTTATGTCCACTAGTTGTGAACTGTGTCGTTTAGGGTATTTGGCTGAAGTCTAGGAAAAATATAGTTGCTCTAGATTTCTTCTTGGTTAAGTTTGTTGGTGTAAATAAAGTCTTATACCTAGTTAATTCATTACTAGGGGAATTATTTACACATGTTAAGTTTACTTAGGTCATAGGAAGGAATCTTTCTAGAAGGTGTTAGTTGTCATTAGTTGTTATCTTATCTTTTGACTTGTAACTCATGTGAACCTAGATAAGTGTGATGAGTTGTCTCATGTCATATGATTAAGACACTTGTCATAATCCTATGGCATCTTCTATCTCACCTTGGCTATATAACCAAGGGGTCTCTACTACATTGTAAACACAATCATATGATTGAATCGTATTGATAAGAATACAGTTTATTCTTGTCACATTCCATTCTCTCTTTGTGCTTTCTATTTGGTCTCAAGATCTTGGTATCAGTACACAAACATGTCTGTGTAGGTACCCATAGGCCTAGATCACCACATGACATCTCTTGGTTCTCTCACATGGTGGTCATGCCATCATACCCACACAAGTCAACATTTCCAAATTTCGGTGAACAGTTCTTCTCGAGCGACAACCATTCAAATTAAAATTATGGCAGCCTTTATTTCAAAATCAATAGGTGAAAAATCAGTAGCGACCACAATAATATTCTTTCTTGAATAATATTATGTCTTTGCAAAGATTCCAGAACTGTGGAAGGAATATTCTAGGGAATCGAAGATTTCATCGACAGGGTGAATCAAACATTGGCCAATGACGTTTGTTTGGATGTCAAATTTTAACCTCAGATGTGTTTACATCACCAACTAGTTTGAAAATTTTCCTACCCCCTTCTCATTTACATTTTGGTTTTCATAGGAAAACTTTGGAGCTTCATAACTCAGGCATATGACCTCCTTCTTTGGTGCATTTGTTTTTTATTTGGGGTAGAATTTCACGCTATTTATAGTGGTGCAACTAGATTTTGGTTTTGGTTTATGGTTTTTCTATAAATTTCAGATTTTGAAAGGTGTTGCTACTTCGTCCTCATTCTGGGAACTTCAAGAGCTCATATCTTGCTCCTACAATAACATTTTTGGGTGCAGTTTTATTGAAAGTGCACAATTTTTTCATGTACTTTTTAGTGGTATGATCATATTGATCTCATTTTGTACCAAAAATTTTACTTGATTCTATGGCCAAATTTTGCATTTGCATGTACCAAGATCAAAGACCACTTCGTTGTTTTGGCAAGTGGAAACTGTAAACACACTAAATATAAAGTGCCAAATAAGATATTGCTTGGGGGGTTTCTTGATTGAGTGATTTGGGGGAGGGGGGTAATCTTGCAGTGGTTGGTTGCATTCTTTTGCTTAGTTTGTGTTCTTGCAATGGGGAAATCTCAAATTGAACTTATAACTCCACATAATTATACTACATGGAGAAAATATGTATGAAACTATCTCATGGGAAAAGGTTTAATAGGCTATCTAAATGAAACCATTTCTCAACCTATTGATGCTTTGAAATTGGAAAGATGGTAGATTATTCATGAGAAAACACTTGGATGCATAAGTTCATTAGTATCATTTGATTTACAATTTCATATTGAATCATGCAAAACACCTAAAGAAGCTTGGGAGAATTTTAAAAAAATGTATGGTAAAATAGATAAGATTAGGGGATATCAGCTTGATAATGATTTGATGAATCTTGATCCAAAATTTTTTGACCACATCCAAGACTAAATCTCCAAAATCAAGCAACTAAGAACATAGCTGAAGGAATGCAACTTTGATAAAGAGGATTTACAGTTGATGATGAATGTGTTATCCAAGCTTGGTCCTAAGTATTCAGTGTTTGTTTCTATCTTTTATACCCATCGACCTTCTTTGGGAGTATCATATGTTGATCCTAGGTTTGATGTCTTTGAAAATCTCCTAATCCAAGAGGAAGCTAAGTTAATAAAATTGGGTCTAATCAAGTCTTCCAAGTCACAAGAATTGTTGGAGAGTGAGTCTAAGGGACAAAAAGAATCAGGGAATATTGATAAGAAGAAGAAGAAATAAAAGAACAATCCACATAAAGAATCATAATCCTCAAAAGGAGAATCATCTAAGGAGAGGCCTTTTGTGCATATTGCAATAAGGATGGACATGAAGAAAACTATTGTTATAAGAATGATATTGATGAGTTGAAAAATCTTCTCAAAAGGAATCACATTAATTTTCCTTCTAGAATGTCTAAGTCACCTCCATCTTCTTCAAAACAGTCTAAAAAGGACAAAGGTCAAGCATCTACATCAGGAAATAAAGGTCAAACTCTTTGTACTTTTTCAAGTCTAGGATTAGGGAGATGGCTTCTAGATTCAAGAGCATCTCATCAAATGGCATCTTCATAGTCTATATTCTCTTCATTTCAATCTTGTACTGCATCTCCTATCTTGATGGGAAACAATACTTACATGAGTTTAATTGGGAAGGGATCTATTAGTTTTGGGGACAACACTTTTCAAGATGTTTTATGTGTTCCCCATTTGATGAGCAATCTTCTTTCCATATATCAAATTACACATGGTAGAGATGGGAGAACTATGGATTTTACAACTGATTCAATCATCATTCGAGACTTTGAGAGTAGAGAGATCATGGCTACTAGGGTGGTTGATCATTCATCTTGATTGTGTACCTTTATAGATTTTGCTTCTGATGGTGGCACTGTTCCTGCGACTGTTGATCACACTTCTAGAATGAACCATGATTCAAAGGAGACATTTGACTTCTTAAACTTGGGATTTCTCACATCAGATCCAGTTCTTGAGTCATGCATTTCATCTCCTCCATCTATTGTTGCAATTGATGATGCTTTTGTTTCAAAAATCTAGGTTCCTTGTGATTCAGTGTAGCAAGTCATACATAGTCTTTCAGATTTGGCTACTTCGAATGGCTTCTTGATATATATTTCAGAATTGTTTGTGGAGTCTCATCTTGTAGATTTTGGAAACATCATTGATAGCATTCATCTTCTCTTTGATGGAGAAGAGCCTTATTCAGTTGTTGTGAGGGAACACTCTAACCCTCTTGTTGATTATCTACATGATAATTCTTTGCAATTTGACATGATTGTGGATACTTTTGGACAACATTTGGAGGAGGCTTCTTTTTCTTCAGAGGGGATATATTTGTCTTTGGATCATGTTCTGCATTCATCTCTACTAGATTTTGGATTGACATCTTCATCAGTGTGGCCTAGAATGCTTGTTTGGAGTGTGTCATCTTTTGACATTGATATGGAGACACTTGAGCATGCTTCAGAGACATCATCTTGTATCATCCATTTTCTTGGCATCCTACATAAATTCATGGTTTTGTTTCTTCTTAAGGGGAGGAACGTTATTCGATGAGATTGGATCATCTTCAACATTCAATGTCGAGCTTCTACAATAATTGCAGGAAACTCAACATTGAGGGGGGTTGCCTTGTCTCTCTTCTACTTCTCTCTTATGGGGGGTCTTTTTCATCACATGGGGTTTTACCTTCTAATGCATCAGTGAGATTAGTTCATTGTTGTATTTCATCTCTCTTTTGGGGAGGAGTTTTTTCCAACTGGGTTTTCTCCCTCTCTCCATTTCTGAGAGATTTCTTTTGCATTTTTACATGGGTACCTAACATGACTTAGTAGTTGAGACCCATTCTTGCATCTTTGTGTCATTTTCATAATAATATTCTACTCCCTAAGTTGCACTTAAGAGGGGGTGTTGATGTAAATAAAGTCTTGTACCTAGTTAATTCATTACTAGGTGTATAGGAGCGAATTTGCACCCCTTATGCAAATTCTACTTTTACACATCCTCACCTTAGAGAACCAAATCCAAAGGTGAAATTCCACATCACCCAACCACCTTCATTCCACTTGTAATCTATCTATTGTGTCAGTGGGAGAATTTATCGGGGACGTACGTGCAACATGTAGACATCTGTGTGGCACATTGTCGTCCCTGATGGATTCCTACATCTAAAGTTGGCAAAGGCGTTACACTTTCGATTGGGGTCAATTTGTAGTGTAACTCTTCGACCACATCACCCTAAAAATGGTAGATTCTCCCCATTCCACCTTCAAATTCATCCATTCTCACTTCATTTTGATCTCTACACACATTCTCAAGCCATGCCTCAGCATTTCCAACATTCACTTCACTCTCAAGCAACACCTCAACACTCCATTGTAGCAGTAACACTCTTTCAAGTCTGCAAAGCAAGGGTGAAGCAAGCCATATTAGTTGTAGTGTCCTTTAATCAGCTTAATAACTAGGAACATGAATTCCTTTACTTAGGGATTGAACATCACAACCGACACTCATAACCTGCTAAAGAACCTCATTTAATCATCAACCCAGGGACGTAAACTTGAAATGGGTTAGCACAATATATGCACTAATTACCTTTCTCAGACATGCATAAATTCCTAAAGATTCTTATATTGGAATTTGAATTACTAGAAACAACTTTACTGGATAAACTTGCTTGAAAATGAAAATTGAAAGACAAAACTATTCTGCATCTAGTGGCTGCAGGAATAGTTGACAACTCTGTGTTTCTGCCAGTTGCAGGAACAATCACATTAACCTCTATGAAAGGAAGTGCAACTATTCTAACTTGTAGAATGAAAGGATGGATAAATCCCTAAGTGGGGCCCCTTAGGTAGTGCCAAAGGTAAACAACAGATTAGACTGTAAACTTCATAAACACTTTATTGATTCAAGATAGACAAGTACATAGCTCACAATCTTCAACTGTATTTCTGAAAACTGAAATGTATTACAACAATGATCTTCCAACCCTTTCTCTAAAGGAGAATGGGCTATTTATTGAAAACTTAATCTAACGACTAACCAACCCTTCCCTCATAAAATGGGAAGTATTTATTACATCATAACTAACTAAGTGAAGAGGTGGATGAAAAAGGAAGAACTAAGTCAAATCAGTTCTGAAGTTTTAAAGTGCCACCATCCTAGATTCATGTGTCACCAAGATGCTTGGGCTAGATTTTTGGAACACTCTCCCTGCATGGCGGATGACTTGAAGTTGCCTCCTTATTCTTTGTTGCTTAACCAGTCTTCATTGAATTAGTCTTCAGCCTTTAAGTGGAAACTGAATTTCTTCCTCAAACGTGGTACCTACAAAATATCTTAACAACTATTCCTGTGGAAGAAATTTAGCTCAACACATTCAACCTTTAAGACGATCCATCACCTCATTTATACATTCATTAAGCATTAATCTAAGGCAAACATTATTTCAGACATGGCTGTAGGAAATTCAATGGTAGAGGCTATAGGAAGGGTTTGTCATCACACAAAGTCATAAGGCATTCATCAAACTAATAAAACATTTCAAGGTAATAATCATGGAAAGACTTGTCATAATATACTTATTATATTAAGCATAAAAAGTCTATTTCTTGTCCCATAACCAACACTAAATATTTGTCTTAGCATAATAAGAAGCATAAAAGTGTTTGCAAAAGCATGATCTAAATGTGCCAAAAACTTGGCTCATCATTAGCGTGGGCTTGGAGTCTTGTGAGACCTCCCTTCATCACAGTCGAGGCTGTGGTGATATTTCTAAGCCCATTTTCTCCTCCATTGGCTAGTGAGATTTTGGGTGGAGGTTGTAACATTTTTCTCCTCTCCTTTGTGATTTGGTTGAGTAGCTATTTACTATTTTGTAGTGTTTATTGCATTCCTATTTCTTTACTTCTTTATCATACATTTCTCTCTCATTTCTATCTAGCGATCCGTGGAGGTGGAAACACCAAAGCGAGGGTCTGACTAAGGTAGACCCCTATACAACCCCAACAATTTTCCTCTCTTCTTTGTGTGTAGGTGAACGTGCATTTGGAGCTAGTTGGTGCCTTGGTGGGATCATGTTTGTCTCTTTAGCTCTCATCTATCTATTTTATCATCTCCATTTGTACCTTTCCTATTTTTTATTTATTTTTCTCATTTAGGATTACTTAGCTAGGCCATCAACTTGTTTTTTGGTGGTTAATATTGTACTTTTTGTCCTTTGGTCGTATGAATTCTAGCGTACCTATGAGACACCAATGTGCCATGTTGTCATCTTAGAACCATGCTTACATCCTCGGGCAAAGAGCTATCTTAGGTATTGTATCGACTTTGAAAATGATCTCACCTAGCCTAAACTTAGATCTTGGGTCTGAAGAGTGATTGAAGTACATTATAGTCCTCATCATTCTCAACCCTTATTAAAAAGAATCTCTTTAGAGTGAGGTAAGTTAGGGCATCCCTCCACTCTTGGCTCTCTGTGACCTTGAGCCTTGACATGGTTGGTCGCCCTCTCTTACACTAGGGGACTTATTTACACATGTTAAGTTTACTTAGGTCATAGGAAGGAATCTTTCTAGAAGGTGTTAGTTTTCATTAGTTGTTATTTTTTCTTTTGACTTGTAACTCATGTGAACCTAGGTAAGTGTGATGAGCTGTCTCATGTCATATGATTAAGAAACTTTTCATAATCCTATGACATCTTGTATCTCACCTTGGATATATAACCAAGGGGTCTCTACTATATTGTAAACACAATCATATCATTGAATCATATTGATAAGAATACAATTTATTCTTCTCACATTCCATTCTCTCTTTGTGCTTTCCATTTGGTCTCAAGATCTTGGCAACCATAGCCAATTCTAACAAAGTCTTATGACTTTCGATTCTAGAGTTAAGCTATTATGATCATATTGAAGATAATTTTGTTGTCTACAAAGAATTGGATCATGTTAAGGGATGTGTGTACTTAATTGTTCTATGTGTTTTACAATGGTTTGGCCTATCTTGCATTAAACACTACTTTCAAAGTTTATGAAGTGTGTTGGGACTTATTTGGGTCCTCATCAAGCGTATGTTTGGGTTTCCCTCATTCTAATTCCACCCTATAATGTTTTGGCGTCGACCTAATTCAAATTTAAATGATGTATGACCGACTTTGGATATGTTTCAAAGTTGAAGATGGTATAAATATAGGATGAGATATTGGTGAAAGGTATGCAAAGAAATAGAGAAATCTAGATGCAAAAAATTGTGTATGCGATGCGAGTTTGGCATATCAATGAGAAATCTAATTGTTGATTTTCTAGATACAGTGAGCTGAAGGTGTACTCTATCATTCATGCATGTCTACAAGTGGTTGAGTGAGTTGTGGTGGAAATATCTATTGCATTGAGATTGTATTCTCTTTGTAAATATCTCTTCTATGTGCTTTGTATCAGTGTGGTAGTGAGCCCTCCGGGTGGTTAACCCTTGTTGGATAGTGAGTCTTGATTCAGATAGCGAGTTCTATTTTGCTAGTGAGCCTACTATGGTAGTGAGCCTTTGTAATCAATTTTGATATTCTTTATATTGTAAGCTGATCTTCACCATGGTTTTTCCCTTATTAGTTTTTCCACTTAAATATGGTGTTACTGTGTTTGTGTGATGCTTTTCAGTTTCTGCCTTTGCACAAGTAATGTTTAATCATTTTAGTAGAGTAAAGGATTTTTGATTGATTTAATTTTTAGTGAAAGTTCTAAAGGTTAAAAATTTTCACAACTAATTCACCCCTCCTCTCAATTATCTTGTTCAAAAATTGGTATCAGAGCATGGTTCCTTAGAGAAGAGCTTAATTGCTTAAGGAAGGTCTAGGATGGCAAGAAAAATCACTTTTGAGTATCTGAAGTTTGATGGAACTAATTATGCTATCTAGAAAATACTGATGGAAGAATATCTAGACTATTGTGGATATGATGTTTTGAAAGCTTACAAGAATTCTTACACCCCTCCTACTAATGGTCTAAGTACAACTGATGAAATCAAGGCGCATGAAGCAAACAATAAGGCGAAGTTTATTTTGAAGAATAGTCTTGCACATTCTAAGTTGATTAAAGTTTAAAATTTGAAGACTGATAAAGAAGTTTGGGATGCTTTAGAAAAGGCACATGAAGGAGATGAAAGGGTCAAAGAAGCAAAGTTGCAAAATTTGGAGACACAGTTTGAGCTCCTGCATATGTCTAAAGATGAGAACATTAAATCCTATGTACATAAAGTGGATGAGGTGGTAGGTGGAATGCGAGGACTCAATGCTACAATAGATGAATCCAGGATGGTAAAGAATATTCTTAAAACTCTCCTTGATGCATACAATGAAAAGGTATCTACTATTGAAGAACATATAGACTACAAGACCTACACAAAATATCAGTTATTGGTAACACTAACATATTATGAGTTGAGAAAGCAGAATTTTAGAAATGGAACCAAATTACAAACTGCTTCCAAGGCTACAAGAGCTAAAGATACGGATGAGGAGAACCTTGATGAAGTAGAAGATAAATTTTTGAGAAGGATGAGGAAAGGCTATGGTAAGTATGAAGGTAAGCTAACCTTTAAATACTTTAGTTGTGGAGGAATAGGTCATTATTTTTTGAGATTTCTGAAAAGAGCTAAGAAGAATAAACAAGGATTTATCAAAGAAAAAAAAGGTAAGAAGATCAATAGAGCATATTATGTGAAAGAGGATGCTAGTATTTCTAATGAGGAATCTGATTATGGAGATTTGGATGACAATGAATGCTTGTTCTTGGCTATAAAAGATGAACCTATTTCTACCAATTCTGAAAGATAGGTGAAAGGATGTCTTCTAAAGAAAGAGAAAGAGAAAGATACGGTAATCTCTTCTCTAAATGCTAAACAAGAAAGGAAATATTGGGTTGTTAACAGTGGTTATTCACATCACATGACTGGTGATAAGAGTAATTTTGTTAAAATTGAAAATATGATGGAGGCTTAGTTATGTATGGAGATGATACTGGTGCTAAGATTTGTGGGAGAGGTTCAATAAGTTTTGATGGAAAGCATAATACTAATGATGTCTACTATGTTAAGGGATTAAGGCATAATCTCTTGAGCATTGGACAGATGTGTAGTAAAGGATATAATCTTGTGTTTGAGGATGAGATATGTGAAATCAAGAAAGGATCTGGAACAGTTATTGCTACGAGAAAGAAGTATGAAGGAAATATAAATCAACTTAAGGGTGTTGATGGGTGTTGCTTTATGACTCATATTAATGACATTTGGTTATGGCATCAGAGAATTGCCATATGAATTTTGATAAGCTGTGAGAGATTTACCAAGGATTATAAAGCCTATTGACACTATTTGTAGGAATTTCCAGTTTGGAAAGCAAGCAAGAAATAAATTCAAATCAAAGGAACAATCTACTACCAGACTACTAGATTTAATTCATACATATCTTTGTGGTCCTACAAGAGTGAGAAGTCTACAAGGTGAAAGGTAATTTATGCTTTTGATCGATGATTACTCTAGGTACACATGGGTTACATTTCATAGAGAGAAATCTAATGCATTAGATAGATTCAAGAGATTCAAAGCTATGGTTGAGAATGAATTGACTTTGAGAATAAAATGCTTAATTTCTGACAAAGGTGGTGAAATCACCTCCCATGAGTTTAATATATTTTTTGAAGTTCATGGAATAAAAAGACAGTTATCTACTTCAAGAGCTCCTTAGTTCAATGGAGTTGTTGAAAGGAAGAACAAAAAATTCAAGAAGCTACTAGATCAATGATTACTGAAGTTTGTCTATCGGAAGTTTAATATAGAGAAGCTATTCACAATACTGTTTATGTGTTCAACCGAGTTCAAGCAAGAGCCAACAGTACTGAGGCCCCCTATGAGCTATGGTGTGGAAGAATCCCTACTGTTAAGTATTTCAAGGTATTTGAAAGAAAATGTTATATCAAATGAGATGAAGAAAATTTAGGGAAGTTTGATACTAGAAGTAATGAAGGTATTTTTCTTGGATATTCTACTAGAAGTAAAGCTTACATATGTTTCAATAAAAGACTGAGAAAAATTGTAGAAAGCACAAATGTTAAGGTTAATGAAGCAATGAAGAATTCTATTGAAGTTGATGGGTATGTATCTGATGAACCTGATTGCGTAAGGATTGAAGAAGTTGTGGAAGAATAGGAAGAGGATGAGAAAGATAAGTAGAATGAAAAATAAGAAGGAGCTTTGGTGGTGTCCCCAAAGACACCTAAACATGTGCAAAAAAATCATTCAGATAGTTAGATCATTGGAGACATGACAAAAGGAGTATTAACAAGAAGCAGAGCTGCTACTAGTGAGATAAATTTGTGTTTACTTTATGAGATTAAATCAAAGACTATAAGTGAAGCATGTAAAGATGAGCATTGGATGGAAGCTATGAAAGAAGAACTTATGTAGATTGAGAAGAATCAAACTTGGGAATTGTTCCCTAGACCAACAGATAAAAACATAATTCGATCAAAGTGGGTATTCAAAAAAAAGTTGAATGAGAATGGAGAAGTGGTCAAAAATAAAGCAAGGCTTGTGTGTAAGCGCTACTCACAAGTAGAAGGCATATATTTTCAAGATACTTTTTCTCTGGTGGAAAGAATGGAAGATATCAAAATGTTCTTAGCATTTGTTGCTCATAAAGATTTTAAGGTCTATCAGATGGATGTTAAGTTTGCATTTTTGAATGGTGAGCTAGAAGAAGAGGTCTACGTGGAACAATCAGAAGGATTTCAGTTGTCAAATCAACCAGATATGATCTACAAATTGAAGAAATATTTATATGGATTGAAGCAAGCTTATAGAGCTTGGTATGGAAGGTTCTATAGGTATTTGATTCAGCAAGGTGTAAAAAAAGGTACAAAAGATGATAATCTGTATTTTAAAATTGATTGGTAAAATATTGATTGTGGTTGTATATGTTGATGACATTATATTTAGAGGAAATGAAACTATGTGCAAGATTTTTGTGGAAGAAATGCAAAAATAATTTGAGATTTTCATGTTTGGTGAGATGAATTTCTTTCTTGGGCTACAAATCAATCAAGCAAAGGAAGGGATTTTTATTTCATAGTCAAAGTATTTAAGAGAGATGTTGAAGAAGTTTGGATGGATGGTTCCAAATTGGTATGCACTCTTATGGTGACTGGTTGCAAATTAAGTAAAGATGATGATTCACCTAAGGATGATCAGAGCAAATATAGGTCTTTGATAGGTGGATAATTGTATTTGACTGTAACTATATTGGATATCATGCATGTAGTTTTTATTGTGGCTAGATTTCAAGAAGATCCTAAAGAAAAACATGTTGCTATTGTTAAGAGAATATTTAGATATTTGAATGGAACTCTGGATTATGGCTTATGGTACCCTAGGTACTGACTTTACACTAAGTTCTTATACAAATGAAAATTGTGTTGGCTATGTAGATGATAGAAAAAGTACAAGTGGTGGTGCATTCTTTCTTGGTTGTAGAATGGTGGCTTGGTTGATTAAAAATCAAGATTTGGTTTCTTTGTCCAATGTTGAAGTTGAGTATATTGTTGTTGCATCATGTTGTAGACAAGTTTTATGGATGAAATAGACATTGAAATATATCAGAGCAATATTTGATAATCCTATTTCTATTTTTTGTGATAATACAAGAGCAATTAACATTTCAAAGAATTCAGTGATGCACTCGAGAACAAAGCACATATCTATTAGGTATCACTTTTTGAGAGAGAAGGTTGTGGAGAATGAAGTAAAACTAGAGTATGTACCTACAGAGGATCAGATTGTTGATATATATATGAAGGCTCTTCCTAAAGACACTTTTGAGTATCTCCCGGAGAAGCTAGTGGTTATTGCCCCTCCCTTCTTGAAATAGATGCATCACTCTAGTGGGTCTATGGATCTATCTTTCTTTTAGACCGATGTTTTGGTGGCTACCTCTTAGAGGGAGTAGGTAGTGTCATGTGTTGTCATTGAAAGAGTATTTTGTTCTTAATTTCAAATGGGAAATAAATGTAAAATATCATTTTCCTTTGCCATTGATGTCAAAGGAGGAGATGTGAAAAATATTATGTACTAAGGGGGAGAAGTAGAAAGTAAAATCATGAAAAGTGTTTTCAGAGTTATTGTGTTGTCTTTGATGGTTTTCACATTATGTATTGCCATCAATGAAAAAGGGGGAGATTGTTGCAAGAATGAAGGTGTTGTCATTGATGTCAACTGGCCAAATAGTTATAAACTAGTTGTTGTTGTCATTGATGTCATGGATGTAGGTTATTGGTTGTATATGTCAAGGATATTGAGAAAATTGTGATGAAGAAAGGTTGCAAGTGTTCAGTGTTTGCTCCAGGTTTTTCTCCTATGTTCGTGTGGTTTAGATATGTTGATCATGGTTGTTGAAAGTTGTTATATCTAGATTTTGGGTTTCTAGATTGTTATACAGTGCAAGTTATGTTCACCAGTTGTGAACTGTGTCTTTCAAGGTATCTAACTGAGGTCTTGGAGAAATGCAGTTGCTCTAAATTTCTTCTTGGTTGAGTTTTATGACTTGTGGTTCTAGAGTTAAGCTATTATGATTGTATTGAAGATAATTTTGTTATCTAGAAAGATTGGATCATGTTAAGGGTTGTGTGTGCTTAATTGTTTTATGTGTTTTACAGTGGTTTGGTCGACCTTGTGTTAAACACCAATTTTGAAGTTTATGAAGTGTGTTGGGACTTATTTGGGTCCTCATCAAGCGTGTGTTTGGGTTGCCCTCATTCTAATTCAACCCTAGAATTTTTTAGCACCAACCTAATTTTAATTTAAACAATGTATGGCCAACTTTGGATATGTTTCAAAGTTGAAGATGGTATAAATATAGGATGAGATATCGATGAAATGTATGCAAATAAATAGAGAAAGATAGATGCGAAATAGATGTGAAACAATATGTATATTATGTGAGTTTGGAAGATCAATTTGAAGTCAAATTGTTGAGTTTTTGGATGCAATGAGTTGAAGGTGTACTCTATCATTCATGCATGTTTGCAAGTGGTTGAGTGAGTCATGGTGGAAATCTCTATTGCATTGATATTGTCTTCTCTTTGTAACATATCTCTTCTATCTTCTTTGTATAAGTGTGGCAGTGAGCCCTCTGGGTGGTTAACCCTTGTGTGACAGTGAGTCTTGATTCAGACAACAAGTCTTGTTTTGGCAGTGAGCCTTTGTAATCAATTTTGATATTCTTTATATTGTGAGCTAATCTTCACCATGGTTTTTCCCTTATTGGGTTTTCCACGTAAATCTGGTGTTACTATGTTTGTGTGATGCTTTTCAATTTCCGCCTTTGCACTTAATGTTTAATCATTTTAGCGAAGTAAAGGATTTGTGATTGATCTAATTTCTAGTGAAAGTTCTAAAGGTTAAAAAATTTCACAACTGATTCACCCCCTCTTAGTTGTCATGTTCAACAATATGAACCATATCAAAAACCTTAAGACTACAATAGCAGCAAATATTAGATTTTTCATAAGAGAAGAGGACATGATTCCAATTCATGTTGAGAGTTTCAATGCTTTGTATTAGATTTCCTAGATGAAAATCAACATATATTTATAGATAAATTCCTCCACCCTCAAAATTAATCAACTATACTATATATATAAATGCTATTGACCATTTCCAAGCAAGATAACATAGTAGTAGACAAATCCAAAATAGAAATAATATATCACCACATGTGTTTGTACTCCTAAAATTTGTTGAATGATTCAATGGATAACAAGACATTATAAATGAATTAATATTTAAAGATATCAACAAAATCATCAATGTAACTTTGACCAAAATATGTTAGGCCTTGTAGCACTTAATATAGATTAGAAAGTTTGCACTACCTATGGACCTAGAAAACCTAACTCCACCCCTATTGAGCTTCATGATTCAAACCTTTCTCACATATTAGACCTACTTAGGAGCTCTCTCACTTATATGAGTGCTCTCTTGAATGTCCTATGTTTAGGTAGTTCACTACATGAACTACTTCAATACCTCACATCAATAATGAGACATCTAATATTTACCCACCTAACTCACCTCTTAAAGATGATATTTTACATATTTCACTTTAAATAATTACCTTTAAATGATGATATGGTAAAGTAAGATGACCCTACTATTTACCTACAGTTCTAAGTTTACAATTATTATATTAAGCATGTCATGATGTATTTAAAATTAAACAATTATCTCTTTCCCTCCTCAAAAGGATGGACTACAATGAGTCTAATATTATACACACTAAATATACGGTCCTCATAGATCATGATAATATTAAGAATCCTATCATTGGAAAGTTTAACCTCCTTTTCATTGCTTGTCCTAAAATCCTTCCTACCTAATTATTTATCATAGATAAAGAAACTAGCTACAACATGATTCTTGGATGACCTTGGATTCATGGGATGAGAGCCATAAAATCTTGACTATTTAAATATATAAACTTTCTCCACCTTAGACAAGTCCAAATAACCAAGGGAGATTTTGATCCTATTACTATTTATAAAGTTGGACAATAGAAGAAAAAATCTAAATCAAATCAAACATGTGATCCCTCTATGAGACAAAATCGATCTTAAAGACAAAAATGAGATTAAATATAAAACCAAATAATGAAACCCCTAAAAAATATCCTAATGCAATTATTATATTTCCTCTAAGATAAGCCATCTTTCATTTTGATCCTCATTTGATAGGAATATACACATCTAAGAGACTTAATACTATTCATATCTATGATATCTTAGGTATTTACTTGTTTGGGAGTCTAAATATGATATTAAAATAAGAAAGTGTCCCAAGAATATTTAAGGTTAGAGACTTTATACTCAAAATTGATAATATCATTAACAAAAGGGCTGGTGAAAGCCAAAAATTCAAGCTAAACGAGATTAGTCCTTATATACTTAAGGATGGCTTAAGAAATGCCACTTACTTATTGTTCACATTGGAATGAAAATAATTTGGTGAAACTTTTAATGCTTCCCATCTCAAATAGTATTATATCTAGAAAACAATAAAAATAAAAATAAAATATTGTAAAAAAACAAAAACATGAATTGCATCTTGTTTCACTCCATCTTTCCACTTACTCATGTTTTTTCTCTCTTTTTTTAATTTTCTTCTTATTTGGGGTCTTAGGTTTCTCAACATATTTTCCCTTTATTAAGCCACAAATTCCCAAAATCATTATCACCATTATTCCCTTACATTTGAACAATTTCACATAAAGTCAAACTTGTTTTAAACTAATCTTGGTCTAATCTACCATCTAATAAAGTCTAAATATATTTTTTTAAAATCCTACAATACCTAATAGAAGCTAGCAAGTATGCCTTCTTATCTCTCCTTGATAAGGGGAAGTCTTACGAGTTAGTTACCCTTTTGGTTCCACCTATCCCCTTACTCATTTGGCTTAATCCTTAGGCCAAGGGGTAAAAAATCCACCAAATAAATTTAAAAAGAGAGAAAATTGTTGTTCTCCATAGTACTAACAAAAATATTAGACCTATATTATTTTATAACAAATTTTTCTTAGTATATATCAAAATTAAATATTTAATTTTTTATTGAAACAAATGCATATGTGAAGTGTTATACATGTTTATGAGATTTTTCTAACAATATTTATTATTTTACCTAGTGTCTTAAATGTTGGTGTAGGTTTTTATTTTTCTAGTAGGTTAATTTATTTTCTCTTAGTCCTAGGTTTTTCCTAAACTTTGTTAAGCTTGCTTAGGATAATAAAGTGAGTTTATTACTAGAAGATAAGTGTGTGGTGTCCTCTTCCTTAAAGGGTGGAAGACTTTCCACTTTTGGTGGCATCCTCCATTTTTGGTGATCCATCTCCACTTTTTGTGGTTGATTCCTATTGGTCAGATTTGCCACCTACATCCTCTCCTTAGTTCTATATAAACTCACTACCTAGCTTGTATTTTCATCTTTTGGCATAGATCTTTTGTATTGATATTTTTCAGCTTGGAATCTCTCAATGCAATTTTCACATCAACATTGCATAATCTCTCAGAGTCTCGATTTGCATTCTTATGTATTTCCATTTTATGTAACTTTGATTTTCTCTTAAAAAGTTCCTTGGGTTATTCAATCTAGTTCAGATTTCTAACATGGTAAAAAAGCTTTTGTTTTGAGAAATCTAATTCATAGATTCCTGATTGAGAGATTGAGTTTTCTTGTAAAGATCTTGTAAATTACAGTATGCTCTTCTCTTGTGTTATAAACGATCTGGAGAATCAGAAAGGATTTGCAAATATCTAATATAATAAAATCTTCATATTGCATATGTGTTTTGTAAGATCTGGGTGATTGCAACATTTTTGGTTATATTGGCAACATTTTTTACTATTCTAACACATCCAGAAGACTCGAGAAAGTCAGATTTGTCTTTTGTTTCAACCAAATTAGAGACCATTTCACAGAGTTGCAAACAAGGGTTTGAAGCTCAGATCTAGCGAACAACTTTTTATTGGAACATTTCGAGCCAAATAGACCTTGTCATTGTGCTCAGAAGACCCAAAAAACCCTATTCTCATATAAATTTATCTATTTTAGACGAATTTGATTTTTGACAAATTTTTATTTTGCTAGGGGGTCGTCACTGCAAGCTAAATTCAACGAATTTTTCAAAATTCATAATTTTTCACCATGGTGTCCATTTGTAGAAAACGAGATATTGTCAAAAAATTTGGAGATGAGGAATTTCCATCCATAGAGGTATTGAAAAGAAGTTTTTCCATTTTGTACCAGATATTTCAAGTTGATGTTGTTTTGTGCTAATTTCTTCAATAGACCATAAATTTCACCTCGATGCTCCAATTTTCAGAAATGAATAAGCATTGGAAAGGTCTTGGAGAGAATTATACAACCATAAGGTTAATTTTCAAAAAAAATTCTCAAGTTCATTTTGTATCAGAATTTTTAATTTTGGCTATTTTGAGCCGAATGAGCAGAGTATCTTGGAAAAGGCTTTGTAAATGCATTGGACTATAAAGTGTCAATCTTATAATATTTGGGGATAGGTGATCTTTGATACTAGTGAAAAGGGTGGGAGTGTATTGGTATTTTCTTTTGGTGTTCCTTTGTAATCATTTGAGGATTTTATCATGGGTTTTTCTAATCATCCTTTTGTGATAAGCCTAGATAAGGCCAATTATGAGTCCCTGGAAAAAAGGCATTCTAACCCATCTCAAATGGCTAAAACTTTTTTCTTACCTTTATGGGCTCATGCATGAACCGGGGTAATAGAATTGATTATGTATTAGGAGTAATTGGTTCTCTTGTCGATACTTACACTATGTTGGTTATAGCGTACATTGAATGTCCTCACACACTTTAGGCCAAAATTTGGGAGATGTTCGGAGATACTCATGTTTCTCCATTACTAGATGACCCTACTACAGATTGCCTCATTTCGCTTAATGATCAAGATAATATACCCTTAGATGATGCTAGTTTAGATGAGCTTGAGTATTATGCATGTCTTGAATGTTCAAATGACACAAAGACTTATCTTCTTGCTTCGTATCCTCATGTTGAGATCACATAAACATAACCTATTGTAGATTTAGATTCCAGAGATACTTCTTTTAGAGCCTCCAGTGAGTCATTGCAACTAGGTCAGTTATGTCTTCTAGATTCAATTCATTAGGACCAATTTCTACTAGGTATTTCTTGTTTATTTGTATAGTCCTCATCTTGGATCTAGATGACACTATTGAGGACATATGTATTTTTTTATTGGATAATTATTTGGTCCTTACATCTTTTTCTACTTCAAAGTTCAGTGTTTCTTCTTTGAAAGCTTTCAATGACTTCTTGCAATAGGACATCTATAGTCTTCTTGATTCAACTTTGTGGGATGATCACTTGATAGGTGTTTTAGACTTGTTTATGGAGATGCCTATTTCAGATTTGGAGGACACTTTTGAGGGTTTATCTCTCCTCTTTGATGTCATTCATTGCACAATTATTATCAAACAATAAATTTCTTTATCTTGTGTTCTACATCAGTCTCTACAAGATTTTGATTTGTCATCTTCAAAAATCTAGCCTAGAACACCTAATTTGATTGTGACAACTTTCAACATTGAAATAGAGACACTTGAGCCAACTTCAGAGATTTCATACATCTTACACTTTCTTCCTACACATTCCTTTCAATACTTGGGGAGAAATCATGTGTACACCTTTGGTTATGTTTCTTCCTAAGGGGAGGAACGTTGTTTGCTGATTGTGGACCATCTTCTCCATCTAGTTTTGAGCATCTACCATTGGATCTCTTTGGGGGGGGCTACTTAGTCCTTCTTTAATTCTCTCTCTATTTGGGAGGGGCAGATTCTTCTTCCTTGGGGGGAATTTTATATGTACATGGGTACCTAACATGGCCTCATTTTTTGAGACCCATCATCTTTTACATCCTCTCAAGCTATGCTTGAGGGGGGGTGTTGTTGTAGGTTTTTATTTTCCTAGTAGGTTAATTTATTTTCCCTTAGTCCTAGGTTTTTCCTACACTTTATTAAGCTTGCTTAGGATAATAAAGTGATTTTATTACTAGGAGATAAGTGTGTGGTGTCCCCTTCCTTAAAGGGTGGAACACTTTCTACTTTTGGTGGCATCCTCCACTTTCGGTGGTCCATCTCCACTTTTTTTGGTTGATTCCTATTGGTTGGATTTACCACCTACATCCTCTCCTTAGTTCTATATAAACTCACTACCTAGCTTGTATTTGCATCTTTTTGCATAGATATTTTGTATTGATATTTTCATCTTGAAAGATCTTAATCCAATAGTGTCACATTAATATTGCATAATCTTTCAGAGTGGTAGTTTGCATTCTTATATTTTTCCAATTTATGTAACTTTTCTTTTCTCTTAAAAAGTTCCTTGAGTTATTCAATCTATTTCAGATTTCTAACATTAAATGGAGGTCATTATTTTTTAATGGATTTGCATTCATTATATATATAATATGGAAGGAAAAAATGCATATAATTTTTAGAAAGATAATACTAAGGTCTACATATTTACAAAATGACATTTCTAATTTGACTCCATTCAATGCTTCAAAAGGAAAAATAATATTTTTTTGTTAGTACTTTGATAGGTACAAAGTAGATTCCATTGGTGGTTTACTTTTATCCTATGGGATTCTTTTCAAGGGTTTTTGATCTAACCCTCTTTAATCTAACCCCATTAGATAGAACCCCTATAGGATTAAATCATTACATTTAAAAAAAAAATAGGATTTTAGAAAACAATAGGATGTCTTGTAAGTGGGACACACAATTGAGAGCTCAATGAGGTACTGAAAAATTGTGTTGCTTATTTGCATCAAAATATAGTGTAATTGTCTAGTCTAGATAAGGATCGATATTTATCCTTATACATAATTTTGTCTTTAAAAAATTAACATCTCCTACTATTCCCACCTAAATCCCTACAAATCTATGTTGAAATTTTGACGATTCATCCTATATTGAGTTAGTTTTCTATCCCCCTAAGTTAAAAATCACATAAATAACTACATTGTTAGTAAAATTTATATATGATAAATATAAATGTCATAGAAAATATCCTTTTCAAAAATTAAAAATGTGAATCGACTATCTCATTTCCATCAAAATACCTGAATATATTCATGCATATTAAACATTGTACATACATAAAGGATAGCTATAAATGATGGTAAATACATACATAAAATAAATGTAATGCCCTAAGCTAAACACTCAAGGAATTAGCCAAGCACCCAAGGCATTAGAAAAGCACCAATTATTTTTAAAGAACAACATTAAAAATTAAGATAAGGTATTGACATGATGCAATGCTTACTAATATGCACATCTAGTATAGAGTCAATCACAATGACACCAAAACACAAAAAACATCACCATTGCACAAAGAAAAGAAGAATATTTGGAAAACTTACTAAGAGAGGTTATCAAATTTCACCCAACATTGATACCCATAATACGTTGAGAGGGGAAGTATTGAAGTTAGATAAAATCTAATATCCAAAAAGGGGTGGTATCATGGTTGGCCTAACTCTAATACCCCAAGAGGGATGATATCAAATTTGGCCTAGCCTTAATACCTTGAAATGGACCATATTGCAATTGTTCCAACTCTAATTCCTTAACATCTAGCTTGAAACTAAAACTACTAAGGCACAAAAGAAATAGTAGGAACAAAATTTCTAACTTAAATAATCAAAGACAAGAAATTACACTAAGGCCATTTATTTTATACAAGCATAGCAATGATAACACAAATCATCGAAGGTATTAGATTTCTAGAAATTTTGATACTTTGATGAGACATTGAGGTTTATGGTGTTAGTGTGAAAAGAGGTATTATCAAACTAGTTAGCTTTTAGCCTACTTAGTAGATTCCTATTCACAGTACACTTAAGCTCACTTAGAGGTTATCTAAAATTTTGGCTCACCTCTTGTAGACTCACCAAGAGTCTCAACACTTATCCATAGAGTCCTACACTTGTTTCATACTTGGAGAGGTAGTCAAAGTTTGACTCCTACCTTATCACCTCTTCATCCTTGGAGAGGTAGTCAAAGTTTGACTCCTACCTTATCACCTCTTCATCCTTGTCTTTATAAGAAAGACTCGTGTTTGTACATTTTTAAAACAAACTATATGCTTATGATATTTTCTCATTTTGCATATGTTCATTTATGGATTATTTTGAGTTTGCAAGCAGATCTTGGGTGCTCCAACATCACTAAATAGGTGCACAACAATAGATTAGTTTTTCAAAATAACACATTCTTCTTCAAGCATCACTCATTACTGCAGATTCTATGATCTTAATTCCAAAACCACTCAAAAATTTGAAAACCATCATCACTACACAATAAAACCACTTTCTCCCCTTTTGGGTGGTTTTCCAACTTTCAGATGGTGGTTCTCAACTTTTAAGGCGGTTTTGGGAAAAACAAAAAGTGGTGTTGGAATATTCCAGTCATGAGGAATATTCTGGTGGAATTTTAGAACATTCTATTGCTGACATCATCATGGTGTCAACATAACTTAATTATTTTTCAACCCCAAGTTTCCCCCTTCACTATTGACCTATTTTTATTTTTGGCTCAACTTCAAGAGCCTCATTCTCAAGCATACAAATGTCTTTTTGAGTGTTTTTTTCATTCTACATATTTTTTATCCTCTATCCAATGGTATAATTTTTTTATTGTATCATGTACAAATTTTCCCAAAAAAATAGATTCTATGAGGACACCTTGCACAATTCCCATATTTGTAACTTTAGAGGGCTTGTTTGGGCTCATTTTTTGGGTCTTGTTTTTTAACTTGCATGATTTTTTGAGCCCTATGTAGATGGTAATTTTTATGACTATATTCTAAAATTTAAAATTTTGAGTATGTATCTTTTGAACTTTTGTACATCAATCCACTTTGTGGAATTTGTAATGCACTAAAATAAAGTGTTATATCATTGTATCATTTCGGGGGGGTCACGCTTTGAATAATGGGGGTTTTCATTTTTTTGTCATTTTCTTGAGTTTTAAAAGGCATACTTTATATGTCTTCATTTTTCACCTCATGACATGAAATTATAGCAACTCAAAACAACAAACAAGTTTGTAAATGCACTCATATAAAGTGCCACAATAGTTGAATGTGTGTTCCTTAGGAAGGGGATTTTGTACTTACACTAAATTATAAAGTGTAATGGGGGGTTGTTTAATGACTTGGTTTTCCATCACAACAATAGATCCTTGTGATTCTCACCTTATACATGTGTACCTTGATGCACACCCTTTTTCAGTTTATTGTACATATTTTTGGACCTGATGCTAGGTCTACATTTGTGTGCACACCTTTGTGACCTATTTTAGTTGGTCTGCTTATACCTCTTCCTTGTCAACATTAAGGGGGAAATTATCATAGTGTTATGTTAATGCTTCCTTGGTTTTAATGGACTATTGGAGGAACCTTAGTGCAGCCAAATGGACTTCACAACTTTCTAGGGGGTCACATAGACCCGCTCTTTGTTTATCTCTCCTATGGGGGGATTTATTTTAATTGATCATATTTTGTGAGATTCTAGTACTTATGTAGAGAATCATGATACATATTTTAGTAGTGTACTATAGGTCACTCATGCATTTTTTTATCATACTCTAGAATCATAGTACTATCTACATCTTCAATTTCATAAAGTTTGGTTGCCTTTGTGTCATCTATGTATTCATGGTTGAGCAGTGTTATATATGTTCAATCATGTAGTGTTTTGTATCTCTTATCTTGATCTATATTTTTTGGAGGTTCATTGATTCCAAAATACACCAGTTCATCTTTAGTAGAGTTTATAGGATCAACATGCTTTAGGAGTTCTTCATCATCATGTTCCTATCTTCATGGGACATTTTTCAAGAGGTATTATCCTTATCTTTCACTCTTTTGGAGATTAGTTTTGTTCCCATTGAGTTTTCTTCTTTTTCTCCATTTGCGAGGGATTATTATTGTACATCAATACCTTATTAGGCCTTGTTATCGAAACTCATATTTTTAATATTTAGCTTACTCCTTACATATCACTTAAGGGGGGTGTTAGTGTGAAAAGAGGTATTATCAAACTAGTTAGCTTTTATCATACATAGTAAAGTCCTATTCACATTATAATTAAGCTCACTTAAAGGTTATCTAGACTTTTATCTCACCTCATGTAGACTCGCCAAGTATCTCAATACTTGTCCATAGATTCCTACACTTGTTTCATACTTGGAGGGATAGTCAGAGTTTGAATCCTACCTTCTCACCTCTTCATCCTTACCTTTATAAGAAAGTATCAATTGTGCATTTTACAACACAATACATGCTTATGATATTTTCTCATTTGGCATGTTCATTTATGGATTGTTTTGAGTTTGCAATTAGATCTTGGCTGCTCCAACATAGGGAAATCTGATATGTCAATGATGTATCAGGGCTTAGGTAACTTTGATACTTTGATAAGGTATCAAGGTTCAAGGAGATTTAATACTCCAATGAGAAATTAATAGACAATTAAATTCTAACTTATATAACCCATCTCTAAAGAAAATCATTGAGTTCATTCTATTATAGGCTCAATAGTGATAAAAATGCAAATAATTCATTTTCAAGAGATGGAATTAGTGATGAAAGGGACATATAACAACATGCATTCTCAAATCCAAAGTTGATACACAATAAAAGTAATAAAGATATTAATAACACTTATGTGAGTGGTTTACATTCCTTCCACCTAGGAGATCTCAACAAAAGTCATAGTTATAAAAGAGGACTCAAATGTCTTGAATTATACATGTTAAAACTTGATACAATAAAATATAATAAATAAATACAGGATTCTCTCTTTCATCTTATGCATGATCCAATTTTTCTCCAAAAACATTTCTAGTCCTCAATAGTGATTCCATGCCACCATACTATATGGCACCCAGAGGTCCAACCCACTATGCTTGGAGATAGTCGTATTGGCAATATATACATTCACACTAGATGGGGAAGTAAGGCTTATACACACACATAAATACTATATATTATGCATACAAAATATGCATGAGAATACAAACAACCAAGGTCTCATCCACTCACATACATGGCTAGAAATGGTCTTGAATTGGATACAACTTCCAACGATAGCAAGGACAAGGATCCTAGAGGAAGGAAAGGAGTGCCATCACACTAGCCCATACTAATGAATAAGCATAGATCAACATGATATATAGTAGCTTCTAGATGATGGAATGTCCTTCATACTCACATTGAACCTTTATAAGCACTCCAAATATATCACAAAATTACATCTTTAGTCATATTATTACCCCATGAATTTTTTAATTATCACTTGATTATAACTCTCCACCTATTTTATCCCCACATATCACTTTGAATCCAATTTTTTTTTGAGAGCCACTCATTTCCCTAATACCTCAATCATAGGTACCTTAAAATTTAGATAGCCATTTGAACATTACATAGGAAAATAAACAACAAACCACTAGTTCCTTCATTGATGAGTACTTAAAATTTAAAAATGGAAGTTCCAACAAGATAACGATACCCTTTTAGCTCACACATGCATAACAACATTTCATGGGTGATAAATTTCACAAGTTTTACCATAGCCATAACATCAAAATGAATATTTCTATAATTCTAAAAAATATAGTTAAACTATTAAAATACAAATAAATCATTCAATAATTATAGCCATATGCTACCAATAGTGAGGGGCTGACATGCGTGAAATGAGAAAACAAAAAAAGAAGAAGCTAAAAACATGAAATATCACCTATTTGGAGCTCATAAATATCATTTTCCTTCAAATAAATTCAACCTCAAGAGTAGTTCAAATGAAGATTAGTCACATTTTTATCCTTTGCAATTTGAATTGTCCTAGCCCAAGCACAAAACCACCTAGCAATTTTTCACAAATAAAAAAAACTTTCTTCTAGAGTGTAAGAGAGAGGTTTGAGGTTTATTTCTCACATCAAAAAATCCATTAACTTATTTTCCCACTCTTTTCTTCTCTATGCCATCAATTAACCCTCATACTTTCTCCCCCCTTTTAATTTCCCTTCCAACTCTCTTACGCTTCTTTCCTTACAATTTTTATATTTTTATTATTTTCCCCAATTCATTTTACCAAGAAGAAATAATATGATTTGACTCAATGTTAAAAATATTTTCCTTAATTTTAGAATAAAAAATAAATTAATTGGCATATAATACTATTTAACTAATTAAAACAAATGTATATAATTCAAATGTCATTTAAATGTAGTATTAACAATTTATTTTTTATAGAATGGAGCGGAGTGGGAGCGGGAAGAGGAGCGAGGGGGGAAATTTGAAATTAGGGGTTGACGATGGTGAGGGAGGAGATGATTCTGGTGAGGTAGATGGATTTTTTTTGTTGGGATGGTTGTTACTGCCACCTTGTTGGGTTAAGAAGTTGTTGTCTCTGGTTTGGAGGGTAGCACTGATGCGGGGCTTCATGATGTTGTCATCCTTTTGGGTAGTTTTGGTGTTCTTTTTGCCTTCTGGCACTTGTTTTGGGCCTAGTAGGTGATGTTTTGTTGCTTATGTTGGCTATTTGGGCACCTATGATGGCTCCTTTTTCCTCATGGGTGTTGCTACTCTTTTTTTGGGTCATCCTTGGCTATTGGATTCTCCTTGGTTTTTGTTCTATGTGTTTTATCTTTTCCTTCTATGGTTTTGTTTTAGAGTCAAGGTGGGTTGTTGCCGTCTTTCTCTAGTGCTAACCCCATGTAGCTTCCTTGGTAGTTTGTGGTGGTCATGGGTTCTCTTGGTCTCAAGAGGGTCGAGCTTAATGATTTTTTTACTATTGAGACTATGATGGAGTGGTGTCTTTCCCTCCATGTTGCTATTGTGGGTGTTGGCCTAGTCATGGAAGCTTTCCCCCTTGCCTCTATTCTGCTATTGTGATGGTGTTGCTATTTTTCTTGGCTACTATTATGTTGGTGTTGTTGTTTGACCATTTTTTCATGTCTTTTGTTGAGGTGACACTGTTGTTTGGTTGTGTTATCTATTTTCCCCCTTGGTATGTCTTGTTTTTATTATTGTTGGGGGTGTTCTCTCTTGTAGAGGTTTCTTTTCCTAGGTGGGTTTCTCAAAAAAAAAATTGGCTAGGAACCATGTCGGGCCTTTAGCTGTTGATTTTTTTTAAGGGTCCTCAATATGGGTTTCTCCTTATGTGCTTCTTGATTGCCCATGTTCCTATTTTTAGTGTGGTGGATGGTTTTATCCCTTTACTTCTCTTGCTGACCCATTTTCTCAAGTTGTCGGTGGTTGTCATTGTTCTCCTTGTTGCTAGTTGGGTGGATTTCTTTCCTTTTCTACAATATGTGTCTTCTATTGAGGTGAAGATTACTCTTGTAGAGGTGGAATCATCTCTTTTAGAGGTAGAGTTTGGGTCTATGGATTTATGGAGGTGATTTCCTTGTTGTTGGTCCCTTCTGTTCTAGTACCTTTTGAGGTTCTACACTCTCCTATGGAGGTGGAGTTGTTATTTGTTATAGTTTGGTTGCAGTGGTGGTAAGGTTCTTCATGGAATTTTCTCCTATAGAGGGGAGCCTACTCCTTTTGAGGTGGAGTATGATTCAAATATTCATGTTTGGTGGTGTTGCAAGAGGACTTCTTCTCCCTGTTGGTGTGGTTGGGGGGTCTACTCCCATGTTATGATGTGATGGTGGTTTGTGTTGAACAATCCATTTTGGTGTTATTGCCTAGTGGATCTACGTTGTGTTCATGTGAGTAGTGGGTTTAAGGTCCCCGTAAATACCTTGTGTGTTGTGAGGGATGATGGTCCCTGTAATCTAGCCATAAGTGGGCTTCAAGTTCCCTTCTAAATATGGTTTGAGTTCAAGTTCCCTTCTAAACATGGTTTGAGTTCAAGTTCCCTTGTAAACCTTGGTTGTGTAGGGTTTAAGGTTCTTGTTAAAACCTTTTCTGATTGGTGTAGATTGGGTAGTCATGATGTTCATTTAGTGATTTGTTGTTGGTTCGTTTTTGGTTGTTTATGTTGTATTTGTGTGCATCTTTTTCTTCATTGAGTGGGTTTCGGGTCCCCATAAAAACCTAATTTTAAATGGTTTCAGGTCCATTCAAAACCTATTATAAATGGTTTCAGGTCCATTCAAAACCTATTGTAAATGGTTTCAGGTCCATTCAAGACCTATTTTTTCTCATATAATCAAAACAATGTTTTTTTTTTTTTTTCAATTTTCAAATACATCATACAATTTTATCATGCAATATTAATTCACTGAACATAAATAAATTCCATGAGGGAATGCCCAAACATGACTAAAACACACACATACAATTTACCCACAACACAAAAAGACTCCAAAATCACCATCGATCCGGGTTTTTCTTTACATGTGGTCTCATATCACACATCTCATGCTCAATTTGAGTATGTTAGAGGTTAAAAAATCTTGCATGAGATGTGTGATAAGGGTCTATAAGGACATCACTTTTTGTGCCTCTATCACTCTTTAAAATGTTGATAGCATGGGGGCATAAGGGGAGGTTTTCAAGAAATATCTCCCCAAGTTACTAAATAAATTGTGAAATAGAAAGAATCTCAACAATTCCATTCCTATCTATAAGGAGTACACTCCTTGATAATATAATTTGATAAACATGTCCCTTTTCTAGATCCCCTCCATGTCAATGTAAGTTTCTATGATAAAATCATCTTATGTGAGAGTCACCACTGTTAATGTGGTCATTAAAATTTTGACTCTACACAACCTAATAACTTTAGGATCTACAAACTCTAGTAGGATAATCTCACATTGATAAGGCCTAATGTTCTCTAAGATCCATAGAATCACTAGATAAGGTAAAAAATGGCCAAATTTCTCCATCATGCAATCTGGTATAAATCTCTATAGACCAATGCCAACATTTATACTCCCTAGATAAAGATTCTACCTTAATTTATCTCTCAAATGTTTAGTTCCCGACATCATCTTAGCATAGGAGTTTTCTTACCCCCTTAAAAAAATGAGTGGAAATCAAATAAATCAAGACCTTCCATAAGGCTAAAGTAGTATGTGAAGGAACAAAGATAAGCTATATTGAAGTAGCCAAGATCATAATGCAAGTACCAATGATATCTTCCACAAATGAAAAAGAGCACAACAAGCATGCCTATCATAAAATATGAATAAAATGTACAATGCAATTCCTTGTATAAGTTGGAAAAGTATGAAGAAGGAAGGTATAATTAGATGATTGACTAACCCACCAAGAATGAAACACATGTTAGAACACTTGGGACAAGTGTTAACATGTGTGAATTCCTCATTAAGTGGGACAAAAATGTAAAAAAACCCAAAGTTGGACTTAAGCTAAGTGTGAATAGGCCAATCTATAAAAGGTCATTATCTAACATGATATGAAATGACCCTATTTACACTAACACCCCCCTTACGTGCAACTTAGGGAGAAAGATACAGTGATGATGTGTCTTGGCTACTAGGCCATGTTAGGTACCCATGTGCAATTTTTTAATAAATGGAGTAAAGGAGAAAAACTATTGGGAAATAAAATTTATCTCCAAAAGAGATAAGATGCATGGAAAATGTACAAGTGGAGAAGAAATAAGGACCTATCATGACCCCCAAAAACTAATTCTAGCACAAAATATAATAAATGTTTCCCCTATAGGATAGAAAAAAATTGAAGGTATATGTGCCCCCAAAAAAATGAGAAGGAAAAAACCCCATGTGAAGAAATGATCCCTCCCAAAATTGAGGTGAGAAGAGAAACCATGTAGCCTCCCTTCAAAATTATTATTGTAGTGTTGGTAGATTCTTGACATTAGATGTTGAAGATGATCCATGATTGTTGAACAATATTTATCCCCCTGGAAAGAAACAACACCACAAATGCATGTAAGATAACTTCCCATTACAAATAGAAATAAGTAGGAAGAAGGGTGAATGTCTCTGAATTTTGCACATTAACCAAAGATAATTATGTAATCCAATTTGATGTCTTTGAATTTTTCTCAAAAGTCTCCAAACTACTATCAATATGTGACAAAAGAAGAGGATGATGAAGAACAAGTGCATCCAAAGAAAATGATGATTCAATTCCATTGAAGTTGTCATCAAATAAAAAAGGAAAGTCCTCAAGAGTGTCCTCCAAATATTTAATGGAGACTCTACAAGAAAGGATGATATGTTTGTCATTTGGTAGAAATTTTTCCTACTGTAATGAATCACTAGAAACCATAGACAAATCAACATTGGATCTTAATGCAATTCATTGTAATGCATCCTTCATTCCTAAATGATGGTGTTTCACAAGATGTCTGAGTGACACCATATCATGATTTTGTAGGTGTTGGATCTAAATGATAATGTAAATAAATGCTATGATCTAGAAGAATTTTCTTCATTTCATGAATTTATATTGAAATACAATCTTCTTTTGTATTCTTTTTCTTCTCATAATAATCACATCTATTTTCTATTTATTAGAAGAATTTAGAGGAATACTCAAATGGAAGGGATTTAGTGTGAGAGACATAATATCAAAACTAATGAATTGAAAATAAATAAATAAGCACCAAATTCCCCTTGATCTAATCAATAAAGCCCCCCAAACAATTATATTGATGTGGCACTTTATATTTAGCGCATTTACAATTACCACAAGGTGGATTTCATGCACGTAGATTACAAAGTCTCAAAATGGAGATATACGTTGAAAGTGCAATCATAAGATAGTTTCAAGAAGAACTAGCAACACCATTGTGTAGTGCTACAAAAATAGTCAATTTAAAAAATGGGACTAAAAGAGGAGGTTATATGTGTCAAAACAAGCCCTTTGAAGTTTTAAAAATGGGAACTATGCAAGGTGGCCTCTAAGAGTATAATTTTTTGAGAAATATTTACCCCCAAATTATAAAATGATGAAATCACTAGGTAGAGCACAAAAAATTACCCTGAACAAAAAAAATGTGTTCGAAAAAAATTCCATATGGCCTAGATATGGGCCTTGAAAGTTGGAGTGCCAAAAAAATGTTGATGGAGAGGGGGGAAATTTGGGGCAAAGGAGGGTGATTATAGAATGACATAATGTTAATATCAACAAACAAAAATTCTTTGGTACATGACTTGAAAATTATTTCTAAACTAATAGTGCTTACAAAACATTATTGATAGTTACATGAAATTTTGGTAGTTAAGTAATTGATACCTATGTTTGGTAGATTATTAGTGGTCAACAATGGTTGGAGAAGAATTTAGTGGCAAGGTTAATGTGTGCTTGTGGCACTACTTGGTATATTGGTGACTCATCAAAGGTCAACAAAATGTATAATGGTGATCGTTGTGTAAATTATTGATGTCACAACCACTTGTGGTAATTGCATGTGTGTTGCATGCCTAGTATGGGTGGTCAAGTGGTTGTAGGAATTTTCCTAGGAGGGTTTAGGGACTAATGGATCAATGAATACCTAAGGATAAATGATCCTACAAACACCTAAGATCAAATTATCCTATAAAGGCCCAATGAGCTAATGAAGTGGTTGAGGGATTTGTCAAGGTTGAGTTTGGAATGGCTCAAATGAGACCAAAATCCCTGTCAATAATGCCATTAAATTCTTTTGAAAACCTAAGTGTGGGTAGCTAGTGTGATTCTTGGTGGGAATGGCTAGTAATGTGCCTTATAGCAATTCCCAAGGCTTCAACTAGTCCAATTAGGGACAAAACAACTTGCAAATATAGTAGAGGGTGGTAGAGTTGATGCCCCTTTGCTAAAATAAATCCTTTTAAAAAAACCATATATGTATCGATCCGTATAGATTCCATACAACACAATAGGGTGCAAATTATATTTTTTTACAAAAAATCATTTTTACCAAATAAAACAAAACAAAAGGTTATTTTTTTAATTTCTTGGGCCTTCCAAACTCAATGGTGATGATTCTTTGATGATAAGGTTGAGTGTTGGATTCACCAAACTTTAAGAAAGGACTTCCAATTCATATCTCTAACACCATGTTTGAGTATCCAAGAGTAGAATGTTGAATTCAATGACAACTTCCACAAATAAAAAAAGAGCACAACAAGCATGTTTGTCATAAAAATGAAAGTAAATTGTATAGTGAAACTCCTTGTATAAGTAGAAAAAGGAGGAAGAAGGTAGAATTGAATAACTAACTAACCTTTCACGAATGCAATACATGTTAGAAAACTTGTGACAAGCACGAAGACATGTGTAAAGACCATATGAAGTGAGAAAAAAAAGGAAAAAGCACAAATTTGGACTTGAGCTAAATGTGAATAGGTCAACCTAGAAAAGACAACTATCTAACTAGAAATGATATGACCTTATTTACACTAACAAGCTAGATCCCCATCCTATCTCAAAGATGATCATTCTCTAGGAAGGAAACCCACTCTAGTATTTATCCCTTGAACCTTGCATTAGGTCATGTTAGTTTCTCTTTGTGCATAGGATCCACAAATATGTGGTAAACATCATAAGATTGATGGTGTACTCTCCTCTAAAGCCAAGAAATTGGAAGGCGTCTCAATAAACATCCTTGTAAGTTAAATATCATAAAAAATTTGAGAAAAAGTTCATATGATTAGAACACATAGGTATCACTAGTCTAGCTCTATGCAAGATGGTCACATTTGCTTTGTTTAGTGCCTCAACTATACACACAAACCAAGCCTAATCCTTAGTGGTGCTCCAATGGATGTAAGTGTCTTGTGAAATTAGAAACCATGTTACACTTTAGAAAACCTTTAAAAATACAAAGCTTGAAAAGCTAAAAAGAAAGAAAATCTAGTGAAAATCTCAAAAAAAACATGTGTAAAATCTAGCTTGCAACCATTGAAAATGATCTCAAATTCTAGAATTATTTTGGCTATTTACAACCAATACAGGCTACTAAGAAGGTTTCTTGGTTGACCTTATGAGAGCCTAGGTAACCCAAGAAAAGCTATAGGGGCACTAAGGCACCCATCCCCTCCACTTGAATGCACAAGTGGGGCTAAAAGGGACAATACCACTCATGTCATTTTCAAATTACAAGCACTCCAAAACATGTAAAATTAAGTGAAAATGATGGAAGCATTATAAACCTAAAAATTGATCTAAAACAACAAGCAACTCTAAATTCAATAGACAATTTCAAGTGAGATCAACAAAAGGAAAAGTAGTGATTTTTTCTCATTTCTACCCAAAACCAATATGAGAATGGGTGTCTATAGATAGATCTAAGAAATGGATGGATCTTAAAGACTGCATGAGACTAAGAACCTAACATAAGATCAATCTCATTACTTATAGATCTCTATTGAATATTTCATTGTTCAATTGTGTCACTATTCTACCAAGTCCCTCTTCTTACCCCTCTTCTTCCCTCTCCTCTTTGTACCATGATAAGTAAAATCGACCTATTTTTACTCTTTTTTGCCTTCATAGATCAGGCTTTAATTCCACACCATCTATTTCTCACCATTTCCTATAGATCATCGAAGTAGAGCAAGTCAACACAAGTATACCTTGCACTGATGTTAAGCTCTCTTGTCTTCTTTTATATTTTTCTTTCTTGATTGTCATATTGCTTGTGATTAACAATTGTTTTGTAAGTCTATATGTGGGGCATTATAAATAGGTAAGTGTAAGTACCACATGGTTATTTTAGATAACACCTACCTTCTATGCAAATTTTCATACTAGAGGGGACAATATGTAAGTGCCCATAATCACATGGGTGCATGTGTGATGATAATTTAGTGATCTAGCTCATGACTCATGTGGCATATTCATTTATCCTCACAATCTCTTTTGACTTGATATAATCCATCTTAGTGCTCTTGTACCTTCCTTCAAGTGATTTTCTCCTTCACCTACTAATCATTTTCACCATTTGAAAGTCTTGATGCCTACCTTAAGCTATATGGATTTTTAGGAGACTTTAGGGTCATTTTGACATCTCATGTTAAGTTGTAAGGTCACATGAGTGACTAGAATTAGTAAAAGGGGTGACCCATACCTCAACATGGGTGACTTGCCATCTTTTTGGTATGGGTAAGTCCATATTTTCTTTATTTTCTTCATTTTCCTTCCCAAAACTCAACTTTTTTAGTAGGATATAATATTTTTTTCTTGCTTTCTTTCCTTTTTTAAAGTTGAGCTTTCTTTCCCTCTTTGGCTTGATATTTTCTTTGTTAGCCTCTCATATTTTCCTATGTCAATCCTCCTCTCTCAATCATAAGAGCATAAGCTTTGAGTAATTTCAAATAAGCTTATCTCCACACATGATAGAAAGATTGCTAGGAGCTTCCTTTGTAATTCATTTCAAAAATCTATGCATCCCTTCTCTAAGCATTGGATCACCCTAGAATATTTCAAGCCTCATTATAAAGCCCTATCTCAAATCCTCGTCTCTAGGAAGCTAATGTTATCTTCTTGAGAAATCCCAATCTTCCCTTTCCATCAAGAAGAGTACCCCAAGGCTAAAAGAGGAGAAAATATTACAGATAAAAGTAAGACTTTCTAAGACACACTTATGATGGTTGCACAAGAAGCTTCAAAAGCTTCTTCCAAGGTCGTTTATTTTGGAAAGGTAAATAATTTATGCAAAAAAATATTTGTTAGTAATTAGATCACATACTCTTGCCTATGAACTATAACATTTTGTTATTTTTTATTAGTTTAGCTTAAATTCTATGTTTCTTTCTTAGGTAGATTAAATTTAGATTATTTTCTTTACTTTCTATAAATAGAATAAATTCATTTTTAAAACCTCTATTGAAAGCACACAAAAAAGTGTAGTAAAAATTGTATTTGAAAAGCAATATAGAAGTTGATGTTTGCATATAGCTAATTAATTCACATTTCAAATGGGAAAATCACAAAAAAGGAAGTAGATAAAATCTATTTTGCATGCATTTTATGTAGTTATAATCATTTAAAATATTTAGAAAAACAAAGAAAAAAGAGAAAAGTCCTCAATACCATCACAAGACACCCTATGAGCATTCAACTCAAACACAGTGAATATTCAAAGTAAATAAACTCAAAAAACATCATCCTTATCTAATTTTCTTAACTCTCACTTGGTTTCTCATGTCAAATATGTCTAGGGATTAAATAAATTTGGATTGAGTTGGATTGGGATGAGATTCAAGAAAATGTGCCCTTCTTAGGCATATTTGAGAAGAAATAGAACAATGATAGATAAGGGAAGAGTCTCACATAAGAAGGAACACCTTTTGGATAGAGCTCATTGAAGTTATAGATTCTTGTCTCATATTAATAGCCCTCCAATGAGTCACAAGATAACACACAAACATAACAATGACTAAACATCCAACTATGCAAAACAACACAATAATCCACCATCTAGCCCTCCTTCCTCATGAAGCAAACCATCCAAGTGGTGAAATTCATATCACTAATAATGTTGTCTCTTGCTAGACTCCCCAAGTCTAAGAAGAGGGTAGTTAATTCAAATTTGTGTCACTTGATTGGATTTTGGTTATTAAGCAACGATGTAGTGAAATGAGTCATTTTGAGTCCATTTCATCATTTTTGGGGTGAGGTAAATTATAATATCATAGTGTCTAGAGCTATGTCATTAAGCATCTCTTAGCTAGGAATCTTGGCTCTAGTTACATCAACTGGTGTCAAAACTTAGGGTGTAGCTCTAGGAGTATATGACTTGAGGAAGGTGGGTCACATAGGATTGCAAATAGAGGCCTTTCCATAGTTGTTTCTTGATAAAACACCTATGTAGGATTGTGATAAGGGGTTTACAACAATATATGACCTATGTTTATAGGTAGAGGAGAATCCAAAGGTACATGAGCCAGATTTGTAGTCATTCCCATAGAAAATCCATTATATGAGGAGGAACCACAAGTTTTGGCTACATGGGGAGGAGAATAGCCAGAAAGCTACAATACAAACTAGTTGTGTGAGAAAAGAATTGGTGGGCAGTAGTGGGGTTTGGCCACAACCCTTGAAGAAAGAAGATATCCTCATAGCTTGGATGAGGAGGGGGATAAGTTATGGGCACAAACCTAGTAGTTTGATGCAATCACACCACAAGAGTAGCTTGAAAGGAGGGCATTGAATGAAGGTGTGAAGATTTATCATGGGAGGATTTGGCACAAATCAATGATAATATAACTTTGCACAAGTCTAGGATGAGTGACAAGGAAAAGCCCAATGAAGGAGACAAATAACATATGACCCAAGTAGGGTCAATGGAAGAGGAAGAAGGAAAGGAAGAGAACAAGGAAGTCATGTCAAAACATAGACATATGATGGGGAAATAGCTAAGACCATTTCATTAAATGGTCTAAAGGTTGGTGCTACCACTCATTTTCACTTGTGAGCAAGGGCTCACATTTCTTTCTATCTAGAGTTTTTGATGAGGGGTGCATTCCAGATTAAAACAAAAAGACTTTTGTAGTTAAAAATCAAGGTAGGATTATTTTGGTTTCTCAATTGGTCCTACCATTAATTTTTAATTTTGAGAGGGGCTCACATTCCTTTCTATCCATGAGGGGGCCATTCCAAGAAGAAGACTTGTTGTAGCTAGAAACCAAGGTATTTATTGTTGGTTTATGAAGGTTTGTAAGATAAGCTCACCACGAAAGGGAGATAGATACACTTTGAGCACAAGGACACTTACAAATAAAAGTCACCAAGGAGGAAGATAAGACAACAATGCTAGAATGTGCATAGATAGGGCACACAAATGTGTAGTAGAAAGGTCACACGAAGGGTGGAAATTGTGTGCAAAACAAACAAAGTCAGGCATGATGGGGAATGCAGAGGACAACACAAGTTGATTTCATGGATAAGAGTGCCATTGGAAGGTGCATTCAAAAATCCTTCTTTATCCATATGATGACGTGCCATGGAAGAAGAAATAGAGTGAAATGATAGACTTGCAGACTATCCATGGCCTCGACCTATGACCATCCATTCAACTAGACCAGATTTGTACAAAAGAAATCTCATTCCCTTACAAGATCATCATTGTAACTGAAAATTTATGTGGCATGGAGTTTGTTTAGTGGGTATGTATAGAAAGACAATTCTCAAGTGTTTTGAGCTCTCCACGTACAGTACCCACCATAACGGGTTAGAAAACATAAACAAACTCTTTGGAGTTTGCTGACAACTTGATTACAGTTAACCCATAATGTAAACCCCTCATATGGGGTTGACTCTGCCACATCAAATGTCATTCCCCACTAACAAGGTTGCCCCTTATCTCCCACTCTCTTTGGGTTATACATTGACAAACTAGAAGATTGGTTAAGCAAAACCGATGGGGAGGGTATTCAGCTAGTAGGTTATGTGGTGAAGTTATTGTTATATGCTGACGATCTTATCCTAATCTCAGAAACTGCCTATGGTTTGAAAGAGCTTTTGAAGGCCTTGGATCTCTTTTGTTAGAATTTTGGGATGCAAGTGAACACCTCCAAGACCAAAGTCATGATTTTTTCCCTAAGGAAGAAAAGAAAACAAGATAAATTTCTTTTTGAAGGTAATCCTTTGGAAATAGTGAAAGAATACAAATACCTTGGGATTGACTTTCACCATAAGCTCGGGTGGGAGACTACTAGAACTAAAAGGATACAAGGGGGTTGGAAGGCTTCTTTCTTACTCCAAAACAGGTGCGGAAAGGCTGAACTTTGGGATTGGAAAACCAAGAAGAGTCTCTTTGGTTTGCTGGTCACTCTGGTGGTTCTCTATGGTTGTGAGGTGTGGGGAAGTAGCATGTCAATTCATAGTTGGAGACAACTTGAAAGAATCCAAAAGCACCTAATTACTAGCAACCTCAAATTCAAAACTACTATCCCTTATGATATTCTCTTGGCTGAGTCGGGAACTTTATCATTGGAGGCTTTGGCTATAAGTCGGTTACTAAGCTATCTAAAGAAATTGGAAAACATGGATGATCACCGTTGGCCCAAAATTGTCATTGAAGAGGTTTTAGACCATAGGAAGAAAACATGGATGAAACAAAATAAAAAATGGCTAAAAAAGTGGAACATTAGCTTGCGTGAGTGCCCTAATACCAATGAAGAAATTAAAAAGTATGTTACAAATAAATTCAGGACTACCATGTGGACAAAGTTGATTGGTCAAAAGAAAACTCACTATGTCAAAGAGTTCAACCCAACTTGGGAGCACGATGAAAAAACCTACTTAGGGGAGGCTATTAAAGGTAAAGAAAGCATGTTAATTGCTCAGTTGAGGACTGGTTTGCACCATCTCATATATGAGACCGAAAGGTGGACGATACCTAAGGAAGCATGGGAGGATAGAATTTTCACTTTTTGTAACGAGGGGGTGGTGGAGACAGAATGACACTTTATCATGGATTGTGCTGCCTATGGGGACATTCACACCAAGTTTGAGAGTAGCTTAAAGGCTGACAATCTGCATGAGTTGTTTGAGGAGGAGAAGATCAACAAGATTGCTAGTTTTTTGGTCAAAATTCATAGCAGAAGATCCAACATTGAAAAGACTTTGGAGATTTCTTAGCTTTTTTGGGTTCTTAGTCCCATAGATTGTTTGGTCTCGTGGACGACATTAAAATCTCTCATTCATTCATTCATTTTACCAAGAAGAATTAATATGATTTGACTTAATGCTAAAAGTTATTTTCTTTGATTCTAGAATAAATAAATAATATAATAGGCATACAATACTATTTAATTAATTAAAATAAATATATATAATTTAAATATCATTTAAATGCAATATTGATAGTTTCTTTTTTATTTCTTTTTCAATTCCCAAATGCATCATACAACTTTACCATGCAAGATTCATTCATTGGATATAAACAAAATCTATGAGGGAATATCCAAACATGACTAAAGCACACACATACAATTTTCCCACAACACAAATAGACTCCAAAATCATCATCAATTTGGGTTTTTATTTACACGTGGTCTCATATCACACATCTCAAACTCAATTTGAGTACGATAGAGGTTAAAAAATACATTAAGCTAAATGTGGCATCTGTTATATAACCACCATTGTGGAAATAACCTTGTACTTGCACACTCAATGCATATGTCAAGTGTACCTAATCCATATGTATAATAGTTAAAGTAGTTTAAAATCACCAAATGGGATACACCATTATATAAATTATATAATCATTTCATCCAAACATAGAAATATAAAACATTGAGATCAATAATTATCCATAATCTTGATACATATAAGGATATCAATCGAATGAAGCATTATGATAATCCAATCATTCAAAAAATAACATATGTAACTCAAATTCTAATTCCTTTTTAATAACATCCATTTATGAACACACACACATGTGCATGTAACTATAAAGATATATCAAAATATAGATGCTAAAACATAATAACTAAGAGAATTTATGCAAGAGGCATTATAATAAAACTCAAGTTCTAAGCTAACCATGTTCACAAGATAGAAAATTGAAGATTTCAATCATAAGCTATATATAGATCAATACTAATTCTTGAAAATTAAAGTTACACCAAATACATGAAGTTATCAAAATATTAAGTGCATAGGCTCTACCAAGAGAGACTCATAATCACAAAGTGCATCAATAGTAAAATATCCCCATGCAAGGGGGGGGGGAAAGAAAATGAAGTATTTGAGGGCATAAGGAATCAACAAAAGCCTCAATATTAGCTTTGATCTCCAAGACCTACTTCATCATCTCATCCTACTATCTACTATTGGTGACTGTAAAGGTGTCCATTGAATTTGTCCCTCAAAATAGACTAGTGTGATATTTTAAATACAAGAATTGATCATTGTCCCAAATCGTTCATGACCATGTGGTCATCAATCATCCCCTAAGTTATCCATCTCTCATAGAAAAGAAACCTCAGTCTCTAGTTCCACAAATTTAGTACTCTAGGATACTATGTATTGAAGTTAACATGGTAAGTTCAAACAAGAATGTTTGTGTTTTGATAAGCTAGCGAGGGAATCTATGTATCCACCAGAAGTGCCTCTCGAATAGCCCTCATTTAATCTTCAATAATATAAGTAGAAAATGTATCTTGATTCAGCCCCAATGCCTCCTCATCGTCTTGTGCGTCCTCCTCCTCCTCTTCATCCTTTGGGATGTAGTCCTTGTCTTTCTCCTCTTGATCACTCCTTGCACCACAAATTAAGTAGCATATAACCCTATAAAGGTCATGTAGTAGGCATACTTGGAGTGAGAATGTTCTATAAAGATATCACTTTTTGTGTGTCTATCATCACCTTAAGAGATAGATAGCATGGGGGCATAGGGAGAGGTTTTTAGGAAATTTCTCCTCAAGTTACTAAGTAACTTGTGAAATAGAAAGAATCTCAACAATTCCATTCCTATCTATGAAGGAGTACACTCCTTGGTAATTGGATTTGATAACCATGTCTCTTGTCTAGCTCCCCTCCATGTCAATGTAAGTTTCTATGATAAAATCATATTTTGTGATAGTCACCAATCAATGTGGTCATGGTAAAAATTTTACTCTACAACACCTAATAACTCTAGGATATGCAAACTATAGTATGTGAATCTCACATTAATAAGGCCTAATATTCTCTAAAATCCATAGAATCACTAGATAAGGTGACTAAAGGCCAAATGTCTCCATCATGCAATCTTGTATAAGTCTTTATAAACGAATGCCAACATTTATAATACCTAGGTAAATATTCTACCTTTCTTTATCTCTCAAATGTTTAATTCCAAATACCATCTTAGCATAGGAGTCTTCTTACCCCCTTAATAAACTAAGTGGAAATCAAACTATAATCAATATCAACTTGCATAAGGGTAGAGTACTATGTGGAGGAACATAGATAAGTTATGTTGGAGTATCCAAGATCATAATGCAAGTACCAATAATATCTTCCACAAGTGAAAAAGAGCGCAACGAGCACGCCTATTATAAAATATGAATAAAATGTACAATGAAATTCCTTGTATAAGTAGGACAAGGATGAAGAAGGAAGGTAGAAGTAGATGATTGACTAATCATCCAAGAATACAACACATGTTAGTCTAACACTTGGGACAAGTGTGAGGACATGTGTAAAGTCCCTATGAAGTGAGACAAAAAGGTAAAAAGCCTAAAGTTGTACTTAAGCTAAGTCTGAATAGGTAAATCTAGAAAAGGTTATTATCTAACAAGATATGAAATGACCATATTTACACTAACACCCCCCCTTAAGTGAAACTTAGGGAGAAAATGTACAATGATGATAGGTCTTGGCTACTAGGCCATGTTAGGTACCCATGCACAAATTTTTCATGAATAGAGTAAAGGAGAAAACCTTATACGAAATAAAATTTATCTCCAAAAGAGATAATATGCATGAAAAATGTACAAGTGGAGAATAAAGAAGGAATTATCATGACCCACCAAGGACTACTTATAGCACAAAGTACAATATTTTTTCCCCCTATTGGATAGAAAAAAGTGAAGGTTTATGTGCCCCACCCAAAAATTGAGAAGGAAATAACCCCATTTGAAGGAATGATCCCTCCTAAAATGAAAATGAGAAGATAAACCATGTAGCCTCCCTTCAAAATGCTTCTTGTAATGTTGGTACATGCTTGAAATTAGATTTTTAAGATGATCTGTGATTGTTGAACAACATTTATCCCCCAGGAAAGAAACAACACCACAAATGCATGCAAGATAACTTTCCATTCTAGATAGGAATAAGTATTAAGAAGGGTGAATGTCTTTTAATTTGCACATTAACCGAAGATAATTATCTAACCAATTATGATTTCTTTGAATTTTGTTCAAAAGTCTCCAAAATACTATCAATATGTGACAAAAGAAGAGGATGATGAACAACAAGTGCATCCAAAGAAAATGATGATGTAACTCCATTGAAGTTGTCACCAAATAAAAAATGAATCTCAATAATTTCCTCCAAATATTGAATAGAGACTCTACAAAAAAGGATGATATGTTTGGTAGAAATGTGTCCCAATGTGGTGAATCTAGAAAACTAATACTAATATCCTACTATAATGAATCCCTGGAAACCATAAACAAATCAACATGGGATTTGAATGCAAGTCTTTGGAATGCATTGTTCATCCCTAAATGATGTGTCTAACAAGATGTTTGAGTGACACCATATGATGATTTTGTAGGTGTTGGATCTAAATGATCATGTAAAGAAATTCCATGATCTAGAAGAAGTTGCTTCATTTCATGAATTTGTCTTTAAATACAATCTTATTTTGTATACTTTTTCTTCTCATAATAATCACATTTATTTTCTATTTATCAAAATATTTATGAATGATACTCAAATGTAATGGATTTAGTGTGAGAGACATAATATCAAAACTAATGAATCTCAAATCAGAAACACCAAATTTCCCCTTGATCTAATCAATAAATCCCCCCAAACAAATATAGTGATGTGGCACTTTATATTTAGTGCATTTACAATTACCACAAGCTAGATTTGATGAACATAGATTACAAAGTCTCAAAATGGAGCTATATTTTTAGAGTAGAATTTTGAGATAGTTTCAAGAAGAACTAGCAACACCATTGTGCAATGCTAAAAAAATAGGCAATTTAAAAAATGGGGCTTAAAAAGGAGGTTATATGTGTCAAAACGAGCCATTTGAAGTTTTAAAAATGGGAACTATTCAAGGTGATCTCTAAGAATCTATGATTTTTGAGGGATATTTACTCCCAAATTATAAAATGATGATAGCACTAGGTAGAGCACAAAAAATTACCTCAAAAAAAAATGTTCGATTTTTTTTTCATATGGCCTAGACATGGGCCTCATGTCAAAAACAAAATGTTGATGGAGAGGGTGGAAATTTGGGAGCAAAGGAGGGTGATTTCAAAATGACATCATGTTAACATCAACAAACAAAAAATCTTAGGTACACGACTTGGCAATTATTTCTAAACTAATAGTCTAGTTGCAAAAAATTATTGGTAATTACATGAAATTTTGGTAGCTAAGTAATTTCTACTTATGTTTGGTAAATTGTTAGTGGTCAAAAATGGTTAGAGAATATTTTAGTGGTAAGGTTAATGTGTGCTAGTGGAACTACTTGGTATAGTGACAAGTCATCAAGTGTCGACAAAAGGTACAATGGTGATCATTGTGTGGAGTGTTGATGTTGCAACCGCTTGTGGTAATTGCATGTTTGTTACATGACCACTATGGGTGGTCGAGTGGTTGCAAGAATTTTCCTAGGAGGGTTTAGGGCCTAATGGGTCAATGAAGACCTAAGGATAATTGTGCCTACAAAGAAATAAGGCCAAATGATCTTGTAGAGGTCCAATCGTTGACAAAGTGGTTGAGGGATCCTTCGAGGCTAAGCTTGGAATGACTCAAATGAGCCCAAAAGCCTTGTCAATAATGCCCATAAAATTCTTGTGAAAACCTAAGTGTGGGTAGCTAGTGTAATTCTTGGTGATAATGGCTAGCAATGTGCCTTATAGCAATTCCCAAGGCTTCAACTAGTCTAATTAGGTCCAAAACAACTTACAAATATGGTAGAGAGTGATAGAGTTGAGGCCCTTTTGCTAAAAAGAATCCTTTGAAAAAAACCATATAGGTATGGATCCGTATAGATTCCATATAAAACAATAGGGTACAAATTATATTATTTTTTATAAAAATTCATTGTTACCAAATTTGACAAAACAAAAGGTTATTTTTTGTTTCTCAAGCCATCCAAACTTAATGGTGAGGTATATTTGGCTCCATGATTCTTTGATGATAGGGTTGAGTGTTGGATTTTCCAAAATTTAGGAAGGGACTTGCAATTCGTAGCTATTTGAGTAGCCAAGAGTAGAATTTTAAATCCATTGATAACTTCCACAAATAAAAAAGAGCACAACAATCATGTTTTTCATAAAAAATGAAAGTGTAAATTGTATAATGAAGTTCCTTGTATACGTAGAACAAGGAGGAATAAGTGGATGACTAACTAACCTTTCAAGAATGCAACACATGTTAGAACACTTGGGACAAACATGAAGACATGTAAAGACCTCATGAAGTGAGTAAAAAAGGAAAAAGCACAAATTTGGACTTAAGTTAAATGTTTATAGGTCAACCTAGAAAATATGACTATCTAACTAGACTTGAAATGACCTTATTTACACTAACAAACTAGATCCCCATCCTATCTCAAACATGACCACTCTCTAGGAAGGAAACCCACTCTAGTCTTTATCCCTTGAACCTTTATTAGGTAGTGTTAGTATTTTTTTGTGCATATGAGCCACCAATATGTGATACATATCATAAAGATTGATGGGTCACTCTCCTCTAAAGACAAGAGTTTGGAAGGTGTCTCAATCAACATTCTAGTAAGTTAAAATTTCATAGAAAATTTATGCAGAAGGTCACATGATTATAACACATAGGAATCACTAGTCTAGCTCTATACAAGATGGTCATATTTGCTTTATTTAGTGCCTCAACTATGCCCACAAACCAAGTCTAATCCTTAGTGGAGATCCAATGGATGTAAGTATCTTGCAAAATTAGAAACCATGTTACACTTTAGAAAACCTTAAAAATTACAAAGCTTGAATAAACAAAAAAGAAAGAAAATAGTAAAAAACTTTTAAAAACCATGTGTAAAATCTAGCTTGTAACCATTGAAAATGATCTCAAAATATTCTAGAAATGATTTTTTTGGCCATTCCTAACCAATAGAGGTGACAAGAAGGTTTCTTGGCTGACCTTATGAGAACCTAGGTGACCCAAGAAAAGCTATAGGGGCACCAAGGCACCCAATCCCCTCCACTCCAATGATCAAGTGGGGCTAAAAGGGGCAATACTACTCATGCCATTTGCAAATTACAAGCACTCCAAAACATGTAAAACTAAGTGAAAAATGATGGAAGCATTATAAACCTAAAACAAAAAGCAACAGTAAATTCAATAGAAAATTTCAAGTGAGATCAACAAAAGGAAAAGTGGTAGTTTTTCTTGTTTCTACTCAAAACCAAGATGAAAATGGGCATCTATAGGTAGAGAAGAAATGAATAGACCTTAGGGGCTGCTTGAGACTAAGCACCTACCATAAGATCAATCTCCTTACTTATAGATCTCTATTGACTATTTGATTGTGCGATTGTGTCATTATTTGTCAAACTCCCTCTTCTTCCCTCTCCTCTTTGTACCATGATAAGTAAAAATGTCATCTTTTTCCTCTTTTTACTTGTTGGATTTTGTGGTTGTCATTCATGTCAACACTATTAGCATTAATGATTTTGAAGGTTGTATATATGTCAACGATATTGAGAAAATTGTAATAAATATGTTGCAGACAATCTGTGAAGCTGTAAAGGTTAGAGTGATGGAAAGTTTTGTATGTTGATATTTAGAAGGCGCGCATTAAAAGGTTTGTTGTTGAGCCTATCTAGTATTTTTTCTGGAAGTTTCAGAGGTGCACATCAAGATTCAAGAAAGTTATGAAGTGTTGTGCTCCTACAGTTATTCTGTTCCTGTAAAAGGTTTTTCTGAAAGAAGAGAATACAATTCTGATAAATTGAGTTGATGTGTATGCTCCTGAGATGTTCAGTGATGTTTCTAGATTGTGCTCTATCAGTATGGTACATTCGTGTTGATCGGTGTGTTTGTGATTGAAGATTTTTCCTTTGTGTTTTAGTTTTCATATTCTTGGCCGACATGATGGTGGTAGCATGTTGCAGATCCTTATGAATTAATTTTTGAATGTTTGGCATGTTCGGGGATATTGATTTAGGTCCTCACTATGTTGAGACTGACTTAAGTTGGTGCACATTGAGATTTGTTCATATATTTAGCTGAAAAATTGTAATTCATTTATTCCTTATTTTGTGGCCGATAGAGTTGTTGATGTAAATCCATGTTGCAGATATATAAGAGTGATTGTTTCCTCATTTTGAGGTATCTCGGTGTATGTATACGATGTATGTGCAAGATATGTGTGAATAAAGATCAGATCATCCGAATGCAGAGCAGAGTGTGAAGAAGTATTTTTGTGCCTAACCGGAATTGTCATCAGGCTTATGAAGAAGCTAATTTCTCAATTCAACCTTATCAGATGGATTTAATTTGATTGTCTTATGTAAGGTAGTGAGCCTTCCCTTTGATTAGTGAGCTCTAGGCAGTGTGCCTGAATGCATGTGCATTCTTTACTCACTTTCTTTTATACTTTTAACGTGGTATAATTGTGGATTAACCTCCACCATGGTTTTTCCCCTAACAGGGTTTCCACGCAAAAATCTTGGTGTTGTGTGTTTTTGATGTTTTGATGATTCTTGCTTTCACTGTTAATTATCAGATCTATGATTAAAGGTTGATCAGGTTAAGTAAAGTTTTAAATTCTAAAACAACTGATTCACCCCCCCGCCCCCCTCTCAATTGTCTATCCTTGTTTTTCCAACATTACCTTCTTAGATTAGGCTTTAGTTCCACACCATCTATTTCTCACAATTTTCTATATAGATCATCAAAGCAAAGCAAGTCAACACAAGTATACACAAAACCTTGCACTGATGTTAAGCTCTCTTGTCTTCTTTTAATTTTTATGTTCTTGATTGTCATATTGCTTGTGATTAACCAATGTTTTTGTAAGTCTAGATGTGGGACAGCAATAAACAAGTAAGTGCAAGTACCACATGCTTATTTCAGATAACAACACCTATCTTCCATGCAATTTGTCATACTAGAGGGGACAATATGTAAGTGTCCATAATCACATGGGTGCATGTGTGATGATAATTTGGTGATCTAGCTTATGAATCATGTGGAATGTTCATTTATCCTCACAATCTTTTTTCAATTGATATAATCGATCTTAGTGCTCTTGTACCTTTCGTCAAGTGATTTTCCCCTTCATTTTCCATCCTTTTGACCTACTAAACCTTTTCACCATTTGAAAGTCTTGATTCCTACCTTAAGCTATATGGGATCTTAGGAGACCTTAGGGTCACTGCGACATCCCATGTTGAGTTGTAGGGTCACCCGAGTGACTAGCACTAGTAAAAGGGGTGACTCATACTTTGACATGGGTGACTTGTCATCTTTTGGTATGGGTAAGTCCTTAATCTTTGCTTGCTTTTCTCCATTTTCCTTCCAAAACTCAACTTTTAGTAGGATATAATATTTTTTTTTTCTTTATTTCTTTCCTTCTTTTGCTTGATCTTTTTTTTGAGCCTCTCATCTTTTCCTATATCAACCCCCCTCTCTCAATCACAAGAGCATAAGCTTTGAGTCATTTCAAAGAAGCTTTTCTCCACACATGATAGAAATATTGCTAGGTTACCTTTGGAGTTCTTTGTAAAAATCTATGCATCCCTTCCCTAAGTCTTAGATCACCCTAGAAGATGTCAAGCCTCACTATAAAGCCCTATCTGAAATCCTTGTATCTAGGAAGCTAATGTTATCTTCTTGAGAAATCTCAATGTTCCCTTTCCATCAAGAAGAGTACCCCAAGGTTGGAAGAGGATAATACATTATAGATAAAAGTTAGACCTTCTAAGACATACTTATGATGGTTGCACAAGAAGCTTAAAAAGCTTCTTCCAAGTTTATTTATTTTGGAAAGATAAATTCTTTATGCAAAATTTTATTTGTTAGTAATTAGATCACATACTCTTGCTTATGAACTATATTTCTTAGTTTAGCTTAAATTCGATGTTTCTTTCTTAGGTAGATTAAATTTAGATTTATTTCTTTACTTTCCACAAATAGGTTAAACTCATTTGAAAATATCTATTGAAAACACACAAAAAAGTGTAGTACACATTGTATTTGAAAAGCCATATAGAAGTTGTTATTTGCATATAGGTAAATAATTCACCATTCAAATGGGAAAAGAACAAAAAAGGAAGTAGATAAAAGCTCTCTTGCATGCATTTTAGAATAGAACATTTAGTTAGTGATCCAAAACAGCCTAGGGGTGATTTAGAGCTGTCATTTCAAGTAGAGATGGAAAATACTAAAAATTCAAAATTTTCAGTATTTTCTACATTTTAGTAAATCACATTTTGGAGGCATTTGGAGCAGAATTTGGAGTCGAAAGTCTCATCGATCCCTTAAATTCAATTTGTCATAGGCATTGGATTTAAGGGATTGAAATTAGATCTCTTCAAGATCTTTCCAATGAGGAAGAGAAGTTCAGATTTCAACTGTAGGCTAGGAGTTATGATCCTACCAAGTTGGGGTAGAAAATAACACATGTTTTTTGAAATTTTTATGTTTTATTTCTTTAGTTTTGTAATTTCAAATTCCAAACAATGTGATGATTGTTGGAATTCCTCTTGCTATGTACATATTCTAGTTTTGAATGTAAAAAATTTAGTTTTTGAGCTGCATACAACTCTTTTCGAGTTTGTTGTTCTTTTTGAAAACTCTCACAATATCGCACGTTGTGCGCTAGGTATTGTCTTCATATTTTTAATTCGGATTAAGTTAGAATCATTCAAAACATTTAGAAAAACAAAGAGAAAAGAGAAAGGCCCTCAATACCATCACAAGACATTGTATGAACATTCAACTCAAACAAAGTGAATATTCAAAGTAAATAAAGTTGGAAAACATCATCCTTATCCAAAAATTTTAACTCACTTGGTTTCTCATGCCAAATGTGTCTAGGGATTAAAAAAAGTTGGATTGAGTTGGATTGGGATGAGATTCAAGACAACGTGCCCTTGCTTAGGCATATTTGAGAAAAAATTGAACCACAATAGATAAGGGAAGAGTCTCTTATAAGAGGGAACACCTTTTGGACAGATATCACTGAAGTTATCAATGCTCATCTCATATTAATAGCACTCCAATGAGTCACAAGATAACACACAAACATAACAATGACTAAACATCCAACTATGCAAAACAACACAATAATCTACCATCTAGCTCTCCTTCCTCGTGAAGTAAACTAGCCAAGTGGTGCAATTCATATAAAAAATAAGGTTGTCTCTCACTAGACTCCCCAAGTCTAAGAAGAGGGTAGTAAGTTCAACCATGTCATTTGATTGGATTTTGGTCATTAAGCAATGATGTAATTAAATGTGTCATTCTGAGTCTATTTCATCATTTTTGGGGTGAGGTAGATTTAGAATATCATAGTGTCTAGGGCTATATCATTAAGCATCTCTTAGCTAGGAATCTTTGCTCTAGTTACATCAAGTGGTGTCAAAACTTAGGGTATAGGTCTAGGAGCATATGACTCAAGGAAGGTGGGTCACGTAGGATTGCAAATAGAGACCTTGCCATAGTGGTTTCGTGATAGACATGCCTACGTAGGATTGTGGTAAGGGGTTTGCAACAATAGATGACCTAGGGTTATAGGTCGAAGGAGAAGCCAAAGCTATATGAGCCAAAGTTGTAGCCATTTCCATAAAAAGGCCGTTGTATGAGGAACCACAAGTTTTGGCTACATGGGGAGGAGAGTAGCCAAAAAGCTACAATAAAAAACTAGTTGCGTGAGAAAATAATTAGTGGTGAGTAGTGGGGTTTGGCCACAACCCTTGAAGAAAGAAGATATCCTCATAACTTGGGTGAGGAGGGGGAGAAGTTGTGGGCACAACCCTAGTAGTTTGATGCAATCACACCATGAGAGTAGCTTGAAAGGAGGGTGTTGAATGAGGGTGTGACGATGTATCATGGGAGGAGGCATCAAGAGGAAGGAGGGAGCGCTAAAGGGGCACACACCTTGAAGGAGGACATAAAGTGAAGGTGGGTCAAAGCCCAAATGAGGAGGCAAGAAGGAAAAAGGGTCAAGAGGATCACAAACCAATAACAACCTAACTTTGCACCAATCTAGGATGAGTGAGAAAACAAAGCCCAATGGAGGAGACAAACAATGCATGACCCAAGTAGGGTCAAGGGAAGTGGAAGAAGGAAAGGAGGATAATCAAGGCAGACGTAAGATGGGGAACTAGCTAAGACCATTTCATTAGATGGTCGAAAGGTTGGTGCTACCACTCATTTTCATTTGTAAGTAGGGGCTCACATTGCTTTCTATCTAGAATTTTTGATGAAGGGACATTCCAAATCAAAACAAAAGGAATTTTACAGAAACCAAAGTCGACTTTTTTGGTTTCTCTATTAGTGCTACCACTCATTTTCATTTGTGAGTAGGGACTGACATTCCTCTCTGTCTAGAGTTTTTTTTAATTTTTTATGAGGGGGCCATTCCAAGTCAAAACAAGAAGACTTGTTGCAGCTAGAACCCAAGGCAGGCTTTGTTGGTTTATTAGGGTTTGTAAGAGAAGCTCTCCACCAAAGGGAGATGATACACATTGAGCACAAGGGCACTCACAAACAAAAATCGTCAAGGAGAAAGATAAGACAACAATGCAAGGTGGTGCACGGATAGGCACACAAATGTGCAATGGAAAGGTCACACGAAATGTGCCAAGGGTGGAAATTGTGTGCAAAACAAAGAAAGTCAGGCATGATGGGGAATGCAGAGGACAGCACAAGTTGAGTTTATGCATAAGATTGGCATTGGAAGGTGCATTCAAAAAGCCTGCAACATCCATACCAGATAGAGTGAAACGATAGACTTGCAGACTGTCTATGGCCTCGACCCATGACCATTCATTCAACTAGACCAGATTTGTGCAGAAGAAAATCTCATTCCCTTACATGATCATCATTGTAACTGAAAAGTTAAGTGGCATGGAGTTCGTTTAGTGGGGATGTACAGAAAGACAGTTCTCAAGTGTTTTGAGCTCTCCACGTACAATACCCACCACAACGGGTTAGAAAACATAAACAAACTCTTTGGAGTTTGCTAACAACTTGATTACAGTTAACCCACTCTGTAAACCCCTCACATGGGGTTGACTCTGCCACGTCAAACGCCGTGCTCCATTCTGTATGCTTGCTGACGTGGCACCCACGCATCGATTTTATCCCCATCTCCCTTCCAACTGCTCAGCCAAATCACGAGAAAACGACATCTGATTTGATTTGTTTGTTTCCTCTGCTTTTGTTTGTGACGGTGCAATAAAATTCATCTCCGTAAAGCCGTGATCTCAACTGCATTCATATATATCTGCAACTCGGGAGTTTTTCTTCTCATTAAATCCTGCTTTTTCGCTTTCAAACCAGTCGGGAAAGAAGAACAATGAGCCGGAAAACGTCGTCCATTGAGACGGAGCCACGCACTCTCAACGAACATGAGCTGCACTCCGCCAGGGTTCGATTCCCGGTTCTTTGATCTCTGTCTTCTGTTTTCTGTTCTCTGTTCTGCTCTGCATCCGAGATTTTCGGCTTTACTCGGAATTTGCAATGAAGTTTGCTGTGTTTTTGTGTGGATGCAGGAAGCGGCGGTGGATATCCTCCAGAAAAAGGAGCCAGCGGAGGCTTCTGACATTTTTACTCAGGTCTGTTTGCAACATTGTTAGGTTTCTGATCTGATTGGTTTTTGGCATTTTCAAGCTGAAATTTACTCATTTGCATATTGTTTGATGGAAGGAAATTATAGTTTCAGTTTCAAACAAGCCAGCCATGAAATCTATGCTCCTCTTGCTTATGCGGTTTTTAATATTTTCGATCTTGATGTAAATTTATGTGCTCCTCCTGGTTATAGATTTTTGAGTCTGTTCGTCTTGGTGTAAGTTTATAAGCTCCTGCTTATGCATTTCTTAATATGCTCATCTTACTGTAAATTTGTATGTGCACCATTGCCATTTCAAACCAGCACATATTTTTTGCCTTTTGAAGTGTCAACATTTCTCTCCATTGTTAACCAGCACATTTTATAATTTTTGTTTACTTCCATTGATAAGAGGAACTTGAACTTAAGCCACAAGTGTAGATTGATTGGTAAGGCATTTAAAATTATGTTCAAACCCTAGCAACCTTGAGTCTTTTTCCCTCTACAACTTTTTCTTTATTTTTGAAGTGATCAACCTCCTTGATATTTGAGTATTATACAAGAATAATTAGTTCATGCTTTCTTTAGAGTCTTTTATTTTAGATTTTTTGATTCATTAAGTGTGATTTAAAACATCATTTGAAAAAATATTGGTAACATTTTTTATCCATAACCTTCACAAAATTATTAAAACATATTATGAAAACTTATTATGGTGCTCTAGTTTAAGATATTCTTGTTATAAGAATATAAGATGTTCTTTACTCTTGCTTTGATCTTCTTATAAATGGTCTTTATCTTCATTCTTTTCGCCCAACTTATATTTCTCATTGTTAAAAATACATACATTATGATATTTTAGTACAATCTTTCTTAACAAATATTACAAGTAATTTGTGCCCTTATTCAATGGCTATGTGGATTGATTCCATATATTTGTATTCTTTAATTTTATTGTTGTTAAATTTAGTTTAATGTTTTTCATTTTGATCATTGATGTAAATATTTTTTTAAAACATTTTTATCTACTAAATTGATAAAAAAGTAGATGTAGCTCAAAGTAGTGATATTAGCATGTGGAGTACATTCATAGTTGTAATGGGCAATGTAGGGATTGCAGCCGATCCAACTTGTTCGAGAGATGGAAAGAAGGATACAAGGAAATGTGCAGGGACAAAAACAAGATCAACAACAGGGTATAATCCCTTTACAATGTACTAATTGCCAAAAGGTAGTGAATGATGTATTTCCATTACATCTACATTGTTGCGAATGTGAATATGATCGAAATGTACGAACATCAATTGAAGGGCCCTCTTCTGCTCCTTTTTGAATTAGATTTCCTAACAAGAGCTAGGTCATCTTGATTTTGTTTTGTATGTAAATATAAAAATATTTTTTGATTACACTATATTTGTTTGGGAGGACCGACATAAAAGCAAGAAATTTATATATTTTTAGTAATTGTGATTTATTATTTTTATATTTATTTATATTCATGAAATAAAAGTATAAATGCTAATCTTACAATAAAAAAGGTCCAAAAACATCACACATTGGGAGAAGTGCCAAATCTACGTTAAGACAAACTATATTTCAACCTTTAATCACTAGAACTTAAATATAAATGATTTAAAAAAGAAATAAAAATAAATTGTTTTTTTTTAAAAAGTCTTAAATTCTTTATAAAAAAAACAAATTTATCAACATAAATTTAAAAATTTAATATACTAAAATTTGGAGGCGCAAGCAATTAATAAAACAAAAAATTAAGCCACGAGAACAACCATAACACATCTTTATGGAAGAGAAGGATTTGTAAGGTTGTTTGCTTAATCACTATCCCTAGCAAGACCTTAATTACTATTAGGTATGTGATCTTATCTAGATTGAAAATCTTCATGTTCTTTACTTTAATTTTCCTATTGGATTATAGAGATAGGTAGAGCTAAATTGAGAAATTACCCACCACTTTTAAATTTGAAAGTATTAATCAATATGTGTTAATTAAATTATTAAGATAAATTAATTTCATTAAATACACAATAGAATCTAAGTTGAGAGTTATGTTTTTATACAAATGAAAAATGAATTAAATTACTTAAATTTATAAAAGAAAATTACTTCATAATATTGAATATATGATAAATTTGGAAATATGCAAAAATAAGTACATAAATAGAAATAACTAGTTGTTTTGGATGAACTTTTGGTTCAAGAATAAATTATAGGTGTGTTATCATTTAAAGTTGATGGAAAATAAAATAGACCTATACAATATTACAAAATAGATATGATGAGAAAGTGAAGGTAATAAACCCCAAGTAATAGAATAATTTAGAATATTTTCTGCTAAATAAAATAAAATAACTAAAATGCAAGAGAATGATAAAAATACGAAATCATTATATGAATCTAGAGATGATAAACTCACGAATCCACTAGATGTAAATTACATCTACAATAGGAAGAAGGGGGTGAATTTATAGGAGCTTGCCAAAATGGTCAAGCTCCTATTTTGGCCTTTCGACCTCCACAACATTTAAAGATAAAGTTGAAACATGTGTGTTCTTAATCTATGTGTGTCTAGGTCTAAGAGTTAGATGTGTGTGTGTGTCTGTGCTTAGCCCAAGTGCATCTAGGATTAAGCTAAATTATAATGACAAATAATTGAAATTGTCTTAAAATTTATCATTAATTTACTATGTGATAAAATAATAATAATATGCTTTTGGTCTATGGAAATAAATATTGTTATTTTTTGTGTGTGGGTATGAAATGGGGGAATGGTAAGATACCAACGTGCCAAAGAGATAATACAAATCTCATAAGAGAAAATATGAGTAGTGTAATGTCGTAAATTGCATCCTATGCAATTTTGCATTCCATAAACGTCCCCTTTAGATAAATTAAATTCGATAATGCAATACCCCTTTTATCCAACCTCAATCTTGTCCTTAACTTTTTTTTTCCCTATCGTTAAGGTGAGTTTATTTTGTAGACGAATGTGTGCACCACATAGATGTTTGCATGTTGTGCAAATGTCCTGAAAAGATTCTCGATTGTAGTAACTGTTCGGATGTTATACTTCTCACCTATTTATGAGTGTAACATCTTTGTAGCCCGCATATGTGCTAGAACGACCCTTTGTATGCATATACCTTCTCCAAACTCCTCTTTTTTGTCTCTCTCTCTCATTCATTCTTTCAATATATCTCATTCCATTCACTCAATCTCTCCATTCTCTCAATATTTATTGCTCTTCTACACCATAGCAGCTTCATCCTACCATCGTTATTGTGTGTTCTTGTTCTCATCAGGTACTCAAGATTGTTCTATCAAGCTCAATCTCTTCTTTCTAACATTAGTATTTTTCTAAAGAGAGGGTAACTACGATTCAATTATTGCATTATTGTTCAATTTAGTTAGCATATCTATTTTATTTTCTCGTCTATTTTATTTCTATCATGATCATATCTGGTTGTCCATGGAGCTGGAAACACCAACGCGGGTGTTTGACTAAGGCAAGCCCCTAAACAACCCCAACACTTTTCTTGGTCTTATGTGTGCAGGTATTGGAGATTTATCATTGTTGGAGACTTCATTATTGAACTTCTCATGAGTGTTTCCGTTCTTCTCTTCTTTTTTTTATAATTTCCTTTTCATTTAATTTAGTTTATGTTTGTCTCTGTTATTTCTCTATTATTTTACTGCATTTCTGTTAGTGTAATTAATATTTAATTACACTTGCATAACTTTACTTAGGTTGAGCTAATTTTAGGTCAACATTAGGGTTGCATACTTTGCCTTTATAAGGCAAATCATCTCATTGTAATATTGAATTCCTGAATATATCTTTTTGCACATTGACATGCAAAGCTCTGCTTTTTTATGTTTTCTCTTCTGTGGAAGGTGTTTAGGTTTGCATGTCTGATCTAGGGTTTCTAACATGGTATCAGAGCCTTGACATGCAGCCCCTTCTCAAATTTTGGAGAAAACCATTGCAGATTTCGTTCGGGGTTCCTCAAGGATTTTTTGCCTTGAGTTCATTTATGCAGCATTTTGGATCAGATCGGGCTTCACCATTGGATTCAAAGCGCTGGAAAAAGTCAGGTTTGGCTTTTATTTTGCAGATTTTGGTCATCATTTGCCAGATCTATGAGGGTTTCAGTTTTGGTGTTTTTTTGCAAGCTCTGGAGGTAGTCGTTTTTTTGAAGCATTTTGAGCAGAAACGGAGGTCACCATTGCGTTCGCAGCGGCCAAAAACCCTAAAATCGCCTTTCCTTTCGTTGATTTTGGCGAAGTTGATCCGGAAGGCAAAAAATTTTTGCCAGGGAAGCCGTACGGCTTCCCCAGCACGCATTTCGATGCAGATTTTTGCTCGAAAATCGAGGAAAAAGGACGAAGATTTCATTGGTTTCTGCGCCTCCAGTTTTAAAAAAATGCGCCACCCGGGGGCCACCGGGCGGCCACCAGGCGGCCGCCGATGCGCCACCACCGGGCGGCGCCACCAAATCCCGCCGCTCCTCAAGCTCAGCCCCCGCGGGCTCTTGCAGCCAGGCCACCGGTCCTATGGGCGACCGGGCGCTATGCGCCCAGCCCCCGGCCGCTTCCTCTGCATGCCTGTGGTCACATGGGCGACCAGGGGCTCCACCCCAGGCCCCTGTCCGCCAGCCCTTGGTCGCATGCAGGACCAGGGGCCGAGATTTTTTTAGCCCCCTGGGCTGCCTGTAGGCCATATTGGCCTTTCTGGAGCACTTTCACGAAATCGGGTATAACTTTTGCGTACGGTGTCCGTTTTTTGCAAACGAGATATCGTTGGAAAGCTGATTCCGACGCCGATCTATTCAACATTTCAGTTTTTCTAGATTCTGCTCCAGATTTGTTTTGCAGGTCCTTGAACTCAGATGTTGTTGTTTTCACTCCGGAGGGCATATCTTTTGACTCGGTGATCCTTTTTTCGCCATTCTTACGGCGTTGGAAAGCTGGTTTAGTCCTCTACACAGATCTGAGATCTATTTTCATTTTCTGTTTATGCATGTTAGGCATTCTCTCTTTTTGCAGTCATTGGGGATTGTAATAAATGAACTATTATAAAGTTCCTTCGGGGGGGTTTCTTGCATAATAATCTTCATCGTGTTTTGATGGCAACTCGCATGGGTTGTAATCTGGTCTCTTAGTTTCTTTTGGCCATTTTTGTCTTAACTTGACACATATCAGATTCTTTTTGGTTCACACTTTAGATTGAGAGCCTATGGTTAGTGATCTGCATCGGATCCATCTCAGTTTGAGGGCCACTAAATTTGTGGTTATTGTTCCCGAGTCTGTATGGTACTTTTTCCCATGGAAGAGTTTCAGTCTTAGTTTTGACATCGGCATCGAGATTCATGGCTTCCAGATTCTGTCATCATCATTTCATCTACTGTTGCTTTATGGATTCCAGGGTTGTTCCAGTTTGGTGTTTTCGAGTGTTCCGTGGCATCGGGTCTGCTGTCACATTATTATGATTCCGATATGGTTTCTTGTAGACAGAAGTATCTTTCCTTGCTTGCCGGATTGTGGTTCCAGTGTTACTCCACAGTGTTCTTCCAGTGCTTCTTTGCAGCAGTCATCTCATTGTAGGGGGGGTTGTCCCACTGGGTTTTCCTTCTCTACCTCATTATTGCATTTGTACATGGGTACCTGATCAGGCCTTGTTGCCGGGACCCATTCATGCTTTCTTGCATTCATCTTAGTTTTAGGTGCATGCTTATTTTAGTCTCCCTAAGTTGCACTTATGGGGGGGTGTTAGTGTAATTAATATTTAATTACACTTGCATAACTTTACTTAGGTTGAGCTAATTTTAGGTCAACATTAGGGTTGCATACTTTGCCTTTATAAGGCAAATCATCTCATTGTAATATTGAATTCCTGAATATATCTTTTTGCACATTGACATGCAAAGCTCTTCTTTTTTATGTTTTCTCTTCTGTGGAAGGTGTTTAGGTTTGCATGTCTAATCTAGGGTTTCTAACAATTTCAAGATTTCAATTATCTGTCTGTTAGTATGTTCCTAGCAGTCTTCTATCATAAACTTGATTTTTGGTCTGTACGAGATGCTTGTGTGTTGTGGGGACGTCTACACACCATGCTATCATCCTTGGCCGAGAGCTTGCTGGTTTGTCTAGAAGGCCTCTGCAACCTACTCTTTCAGCCTCTGAAAATCTCCCATTTTAATTTTGCATAAAATATAAATAAACCTCTTAACTTTATCTCATCCTATCACCTAAGCTTTGATCCTTGAGGTAGTTGAGGAGCATTTTCCCCTTTAGACCTTGTTATCTTGAAGGTGTTGAATCTCCTCCTCTACATTTTGGTGAACTTGACATGAACTTGTCTTTGCTCTAATCTTTCTTGATTTTTTTTTTCTCTTGTTTGGAAGTTTGTTGGACTGAGTGTTGTAATACTCATATGAGTTTCACGACCCAATCTACAACTTCTAGACACATAGTAAGAAGAATCCTTTGACACTCAGGCATGGGTTCAAGACGCCAATTCAATCCAACCTGTCAAGGCCCTGAATTTGATCAATTCACCACAGATTTATCATTTGATTATACACCTCCTTGCATTTTTGTTCATCTATCTACTAATGTTCAATCAATTTCTTAACCAAATACTCCATCTAGGTCTTCTTGTCCTAAATACCATGAATCTTCTCTTAGGGCACCCTTTGAGTAGGTTCAATCTTTGGAGGAAAGACTTAAAGAATATGAAGAATTTCTAAACCATGATAACTTGTCTACTCAAGTTGCTCTTGTTGTTTGTGGTATGAGAAATCTGTTCATCTCAAATCACAAGGGTCTTGAGTTGCTCTGTGGAATAGCTAATATAGTAGAGACTCATGTACCCTCGTACATGACAGTCTTGAGCCACCATCAAGATACCCAATCGGAGATCCTTGGTACACAGTTGAATCTTTTGATGCCAGAGGTGTCCATGCACATGGTGGATACTAATCCCTTTATACATTCTCTCACTTATGCTAATGTTAACACAAACATCGTGTCCCTTGTTAATCCTAGATCAATGTGAATTATGTTCCTTTGGGGTATGAGATTCTTGAATCCGCATCCCAAACTTCCGCTATCATGACTAATCAAACTCCTCCAGCTCTACCATCGAATCTGGTTTTGAATGCCCTATTGCAAAATATGGGTTGGATGCAGTCACAACTAGCCAACTTGACCATCACTACTTCTCATTCCACATTGCAACCCTATTACCATCGTAGTCCCTTGGCCCTAAGCATCTTAAATGTCCCCATCCCTCAAGGGGTGGAAATTCTAAAATTTGATAAATACAATGGCAGGGGTGATCTGCAGACCCATGTGTCATCATTTACTACCATGTGTAGTGTTTTTCTCTATCATGATGAGTTGTTAGCAAAGCTATTCCTGCGATTTGTAATGTCTCTTTTTGGAAGCAAGCAATACAAATAAGAGAAAAAATAATATTTTATTATTTTTTATTTTGGTGCTCAAGGAGGAGGTTAAATGATATTTATTATGATTTTTGGTGAAGGAAAAATATTTTTATAATTTTTCTATGAGGTTGGGCGACCCTTTTTGGGGGTTAAAAGAAAAAATTACAAAACAATATAAAAAAATATTAAATTCTAATTTTGGGGCCCAAATTGGGTCAGACCAATTTGGAGGGAAAATACAAGCTTGGTATAAATAAAAGATCTTTGTGAAGGAATTTCAACATCATGGATTATTCTTCTTTTTTGACTAGCAATTATTGCAACCATTCCAAGGACAAAAACCCTTGTGAATAATAGAGGAGTTGGACAAAAACCTAGCTCTTTAACTATTGGCTTTTATCATATTCTACTTTAAAGTAATTGCTCACAACATGGTATTTAGAAATTTCTTTAAAGTAGGGGGCATTACGCCTCTCGCTTGTTGGTTGCTTGATTTGGTGACCTCTTATCCAAAGTGTTGTCTTCTTATTGGTTACATTGGGATTGATGTCCTTCAAGAGCATGATATTTATTGGTATATGACATTCCTCTTAGTGGTAATGCTATGGATTGCATTCCCTAAGGTGTGAATCTTTTATCTCTCGACTAGTCCTCTCTTGATGGTGATATTGAGTGTGATGTTCCCTAAAGTGAGTCCTTTCATGAACTAAGCAAAACCCCTTTGAATATCTTAAACCAAAACTTTTGGCCACTAAACATAACACAACTTTCTTGGTGGTGCCTTTGTTTCATGAGTGTCTAGCATAATGCAGCTTGCTAGCCTTATGTTTATCGTATGTGGCACCTTATCAAAGTTATCAAGGAGTATAAATTTTGGTATGGTTGATGTATAAGAGCCTATAGACCTTGAATTAATTTCTCATCCCCACTTGTTGTTTCACAAATAGTTATCGTTGCACCAAAAGATCAACCTATTAATGCTCAATACAACCACTAGATTTAATGAATCCATGGGAGGCAATTAAGCCATGTCATGAACCTGAGAGCTACCCTACACAACACAAGGATACCAAGGTTGCACACCTTGAAAAAATCCCCCCCAACTCAAGCGAGGGATTTGAACCCATGACCTAGGCTCTGATACCAATTTTTGCACAAATGATTGTCGTTGCACCAAAAGATCAACCTATTAATACCCAATATAATTTCTAGAGTTAATGAATCCATGGGAGGTGGTTAATCCATGTCACGAACCCAAGCGTTGTGTTGCAGAGTACAAGGAGACCAAGGGCAAACACCTTGTAACACTTATTTTGTGGGTTCACATCTTGTAGACCTAGTGTGTGTTTCGCACTTGTTTGGGCTCATTGAGTGTATATCAGACTATACTTGTGAGTGTGTTTCTTATGGCCACCTTTCATAACACAACTTGCTTGCCTATGGTTCCATGAGAGTGTGTTTGATGGACTTTTCATAACACAACTTGCTAGTTCATCTTTTTCTTTGCATTAATTTTGACATTGTATGATGGTTTATCTTGTGTCGTTGCAACATTTGTATGTCTCTTTGTGCCTTTGTTGGTTTTCAATGGGATATTTGATCTTGTGGGCTTGATCCTTGTAATCTCATCTTTCCAACATTTGTACAATTAGATCTCTCTTGAATTATTTGTCTACTTTAGTGTGAACTTAAGCGTAGGACTCATACTCTCACTAAAGTGGGGGCTAAATGTAGTGTAGAAAAATGTACTCCTTTACATTTTCACACTATGTTTGGGTCCCTTAATTAAATTGGACTTAATTAAGCTTCTAATTACCTAAATTATGCATTCCCAATCCTTATTATTCCTGTTTTCCAAAAGGGAAACCACCATTAAATAAATGCTAACATTATTTTAATTATGTTGGAAATTGAGTGTCCTAGATTTAGGTCCCAAGACCCATTCATCCAAGGGTGAATGGGTCCTCCTTAAGTTTAGCCAAGACCCAATTTTTAACATATTTTTGGTAGTATTTTAATGATTCAAATTCAAGTTTCAAGTGTGAGCTTAGGGAATCTAATTTTTTGGAAATTAGATAAACGCATTTAAATACATAGTTATTTTATAAATTCAACATTAACACACAATTTATGCAAGCATTCATATGATACAAAATTATTGTCAAGAGCATTGAAGAGCATATTTTTCAAGCATCTATAGCAGCAGTCAAGATCATATCATCATGTCAAATTTATGTGTGTTCATATTATGTTTCAGAGCTATCATTGTGGTGTAGGTTTCAAGCATTCAAGTGTTAAATCAAACAATCATTCAAGTCAATTCAAGCAAGATCCAATCCTTCGAGAGATGTGTTAGACTTCAGTCCTCTAAGGGCGACCATTGAGGGTTTGGTGAGTTGTGACATAGATTTTTTCATTCATCAATCCTTGTCATTTGTCATTATATTTCATTATCAAGGTTTAATTACCAAAACAGGGTTTGACCAAGGCAAACCCCTATTCACCAAAATAAACATTTTTTCCCTCTGTGTGTGTGTAGATTTTCAAGTGAAGAAGGACTGAAATTGGAACAAAAGTGAAATTTTGCAAAGTTGTCAAAGTTGTCATCAAAGTTGTCAAGCCACAAAAACTCACCTACAAAATTTATTTCTGACTTTCTGACAGTGGAATCTAAAGAAATCAGGAGTGCAGATCCAAGATCAGAGGATTGTGAAATCAGATTTTGGAACCCTACTCAGAGATCTATTTGTGAATCTATCTTGATAGGACACTCAACAACCACTTTTGGTGACAAGTACACACTATTTTACCCTTCTAAGATCTACCAAAAGATTATAGTTTATCCTTTATTTCTATATTTCAAGTATTACATTACATAATTGAGTTCATTAGGCATTTTATTTGTATCTTCCAAAAGTGTATTTCAATTATATTTATCATTTTTTTCATAAGGGAAACTGTAATGCCCAACAAAAAATTAATGACGAGAAAACCCCAACATTTTTTTTCTACATCTGATGAACACTTATGCACTCCAAAGGTGGTACTGGTGACATCCACATGAATACCTAAACAAAATTCCACATAATAATTACATGGTGTGACTCCTTGTCATAATTATAGACCCAAGCTCAAGGAAGATGCTAAACATCCTCAAACAAAATCTTATGAATTGACTCCTCCCTTAGAAGAGGGTGGCAAGTGATTAGGAGGTTACAAGGTTCTATCCAAATAATTTTGTTTCTTAGGGATGGGGTAGGGGAACCTACAAACATCAAGAAATAAAATTAAGTATAGATGGGATTAAAACATTTATCTAAATTTTAAGTTTGTCTTGTTTATATCACTAACCCGTGTTGGCATTTTACTTTGATTGACTAGAGTTTAGAGCTATGGTTTAAAGGCTACACGAGTTCACCAATGAAAGAGTTTATTCCATACTCTCATTAATGACTCAATGTGAGATGCCTACAGGTGGATACAAAACACCTTTCAATGGAATAAAATAGAAAAGAGACAGACCTCCAATCTACTAATGAGTTATTAATTATATTCAAACTTTTTCCTAAGTTAAGGAATGAACTCAACCCGAATTATGAACATGGTAAGAAAACTCACTCCCTTCCCAGACATGGACACCTCAATATTCCCACCTTTAGCTAGGAACCATTTGGGAGTATGACGCCAAGATTATACCTTATTAATATAATACATCAATACATTAGAAGGATGTGTTTTATTTTATTTTATTTTGTAACCTTGTTAAGAAAGAGTAGAAGAGATAATAAATTCGAAGAGTCATTTGAAATTTATCCTACTCCCCAGTACATTGTCCATACTTTCATTCACTTTATGAGTTTCATATAATTTTGTTCCTTTATCTCACATAACTTATATATTGATTTTATGATGGCTTCTATTGTAAATTAATTAAATCATTGTAGAAATCTTATGTAACTTTTGTATTAATTATTTTTTTTTAAATAAAAGTGGCTAAGCCACTAAGCCATTTTATTATATTAGCAAAATTTTATAAAAAACTGGTTAAAAAAGGAGCATACCGACAAGAAAGAACCAGGAAGAAAACCTCTGGTTATAGCTCTGATCCAAGGACACATAATCAAATTTTGGGATACAAGGTTCCACCAAAAAACACCACCACCCCGACATTACAAAAACCCAAATAGAAGGGCCCAGAAAAGAGGGGCAACCAACTGACCAAAAAACCCTCTAGGACAACCAAATACTTTTTTACAAGAATAAAAAACCAGCAACATAACAAAACATTCCACCCTCCCCTAGCCCCCCCCCCCCGCCCCCAACATATTAACTGGTTCACGCTTCGTAGTATGAAGAAGGTAGAAAATGCTCCAAATAGAAATTTTCCTTCAACTTCTTAAGTGGAAGAGATGTTTTAATATGTTTTGGTTTTATTATGTATGTGTTTTTTTAGATTTATTAAACATAGGTTTTTCACCGAAAATCAAGCTCTTTGTTTTGCACATGTGGAAAAATAGCAGATTATCAAAATAAAAAATTTAAAAATACGTTGAGGTTGGGTATTGATGTCCTTGATCCATTAAAAAAAAAAAATTTGAATTTCGATTCATACAAAAAAAGTTATGTTGTATACAGTCCGCCTATGTCTGAATTGCAATTTGTTTGACTTTGAAACTTGATTAAGGAAAAATATATTCAATAAAAAACTATGAGACCAAATAAAAGTGCTATATATCGTAGTTACAAATCTAAATTCGAAAAAATTAGAATTTTATCCTTCATACAAAAAAAGTTATGTTGTATACGGTGAGCGCCACTTTTTAAAAATGTTGTTTTATGAAAAAAATCAGTTTTCGTGGGAGATGGAAAAAAAAGTGCAATCTAATTCCAAAAGTTTTGAAAAAAATATTTTAAGAATCTACAGATAAAATGTGATGAGACTCTAGTTTGCATCATCTTCAAATTTAGCTTGAAAAAAATTTCAGGTAGGGGCATCCATTTTGCCTCTCTACGTGTCAGCCTCTTATCCACCATACTAGGAAAGGAACCATGAAATGGCAAAGATTTGAGTAGAGGCCAGTTTTTAATTATAAAACCATCCCAGTTTGAAAAAAAAATCAATTTTCCATTTTTTTAAAAATATGAGACCAAACCACTTTAGAAATTGAGGCTTCCAAGGTGAGGAGTACTTCCTCCAAAGCAGAGCACTTATTCCTAAAAATTCTATTATTCCTTTAATTCCAAATTTTCCATATGATAAGAGAAGGGGTGACAATCTATAAACAATGGAAGAAGGAGGATCGATGCAATAAAGGCCAAGATTTAAACTAAGATGAAAGAGAAGGACAAACCATTGAACACCAACCCAATTTGTCAAAAACCCAATACCATTAGTTTTTTACAAATAGACAATGCACAAATAGGTGATTCACCGACTCTAAGAAGTGATCGCAGAAGATGCAAGGAAAAGTAATGACTAAACCCAACTTGTCAAGTTTGTCCAATGTTAAAACCCTACCATTAAAAACAACCCAGGCAAAAGCACCCACCTTTGGAAGGCACGCTTCATCCCAGAAAAGGATATGAGGGGGATCAGATTTACCTAAAGAAGACAAAATAATTATAACCATCTTTAACTGTATAATTCCTCGATTTGGATTTGGTCCAAATAAAGACATCTTCTTTATCCGAGAAAACAATATTCCTTTTGCCCAATTCTTTTTTGTAGGCTTCTTTAATAGATAATGAAATATCAAGATCGTCAATGGGTTTCCAAGAGACAATAGGAACGAATTCAATGATTACAACATTGAAATAATTAGCAACATAAAGACCCCAAAGATTTTTGAGAAGACTCATTAGATTTCCCAATTCCAAGAAAGAAGAAAGGGTAGGAAAACTGTTCCAGACATCATCCCAAAATTTTACCTTTTTTCCATTATGAACCAACCAAGAAAGGTGATGAAGAATAACCGATCTATACGACGCAATATGGTTCCAAATTGTAGAACTTTTAGGTAGAGTAGAAGACTTGAAAAGACACTCCCTGGGGAGGGAATGCAAGTATTTAGAGAACAATAGTTTTCCCCATATAGTATGAGGGTTTTGATATAATTTCTAGGTAAGCTTAGCTCCTAATGCTGCATTTTGAAGTTTGAGATTTCTTATTCCAGTACCCCCCAAATCCTTGGGAAGACAGATCTTATCCCAAGCAATCAGAGGGAGTTTTTCTTGACCCCCCACATTATCATTCCATAAGAAGGAAACAAATTTTAATTGATTTAAGGTGGAGCATGGCGCCTGTAAAACTGAAAAAAGATAAATAGGAACAACATTTAGAACCTATCTAACCAATTGTAACTTTCTAGCGAAGGAAAGCCATTTATGTTTCCAAGCTAGTATTCTGTATGAAATCAAGTTGTAAATCCTTTCCCAAAAAACACTCAAATTATTCCCAATAAAGAAAGGAATGCCAAGATAGGAACAAGGAAGAGAGCCAACTAAAAAACCCAAAAAAATTATTAGCCTAATCTGAATAAAGTCCAGGACATTAAATAGAAAAAAAATAGATTTGGCTGAGTTAACTCTTTGACTTGAAGCCAAAGAAAAATCTGTTATGACACTTTTGATTGCCTTAGCTTCCAGAATAGAGGCATGACCAAAAAAAATGGTATCATCTGCAAAGAGACCATGCGTATGGTTGTTCTGCATATTTGGAATATGAATGCCTTTCCAAATATTTAATAAATTTTCTCTTTTAATTGCCCTACTTAAGCTTTTATCCATTAGGATGAAGAGAAAAGGTGATAATGGATCACCTTGTCTTATACCCCTGGAAGAGGAAAATAAACCACAAGCAGAACCATTTATCAAAATTGAAAATCTTGCAGAAGAGATGCAGGGTTCTATCCATTTAATCCAACATGAAGAGAAACCCAATTTACACTAAACAACCAGCAAGAAAACCCAAAAATGTTTATGGTAAAGTTCATTCCTATACCACGAGTCAACAGAGCAAGAAGTGGCACACTATTTTACTGACCCACACCAGATTACAACAAAATAACTTATAAGGAAAGAAAGTTGCTTAATCACTCAAACAAACCTTATAATCATTTAAATAGAGTAGATATACTGATTTTGACATAATGTATGAACAAAGTCCATTCCACACTCACCGTCAATCTCAAAACCATTCCATCCAGAAGTCTCAAAATTCGGCGTATAAAAAGGTTGAGTGAATTTATCTTTCCTAAGGTAAAGGTGAAAGTAGGCGGAGATCATTTTGGAAGTTGTGGCTGAGGCTTCCACCCCATTCCATGCGGTCCCTCCCTACTTCCTCTCTAGCGCCTAAATGCATTATTCATAAATTTATTTTTCTCTGTTGGCTTCTTCATTTGCTCATTGTTTTAGTTGTTACAAACCCATAACGCTATAGAATAAGGGGCACAAACTATTGTTAGAGTAATAATTTATTACGCTTAATTAATTACATCATACTGGTTAATTAATTAAGTCACTTATTCCTCTAGTTGCTTAAGCTAAACTTAGGCACATTGATAATTGATTAATTATTAAGTGTGCACACTAGGGTTTCATTTAGGGTTTCCCTTTTAGGGTTTCTTGATCTCCTTCATAAGGATTGATCTCTTTGTAATAATTGAGATTCTCATAATGCATTTTACACTTTGAGGTTTAAAGATCTTGTTTGTTCTGAAAGTCTTTTGCATGTAACAAGTTATTACATGCAGGTGATCTTGGATTCTAACATGGTATCAAAGCTCCAGACCTGGCACTACCTGTTCATGACCTAAAGATATGGCTTCTCAGTGAGTTTCAAATGCAAGGGTTTCCACAGGCATCTTTTCTGCAAGATCTGGGGGTAGCTGATTTTTCAGCACACTTTGGGCTCAAACGGACGTCGCCATCGTGTTCGTAGCGCCTTGAAACCCTAGGAACGCCTGTCGTTTGGTTGATTTTGGTGATCTTGATCTGGGAGGCAAAAATGTTTTACCAGGGAGGCCGTACGGCCTCCCCAGCATGCATTCCGAGGTCTAAAATTGCACAAAAATCGAAAAACGGTGTTTTTTCGGGCTCTGTGTCGGTGCTCATAGTTATGATGGATTCCGCCACTCGGCGGCCACCAGGGGGCCGCCGGTCCGCCGCCGCTGGGCGGCGCTTAGCCCATACGCCACCTCCAGCTCCGCCAGCCCTTGAGGGCTTCTCATCCTCGGTCGCCGGTCCCATGGAGAACCAGGGGCTCCGCCCCAGCCCCCGTCCAGCGCCTGCGGTCATATGGTGACCAAGGGCCGAAATTTTTTTCGTAGGGGACCGATTTTTTGCTGCGACGACCTGCAGGCCATCAAATTCATGCCCGTGAACCGCTGACGTCAGCATGACGTCAGCGTTCGTACGGTGGTGTTTGTCCCCTCCTAACCCTAGTTTTCTCTAAAGAAGCAGTTTTTTTCTTTTTTGTATAACTTGGGCATACGGTATCAAAATCGGGCAAACGAGATATCGCCGGAAAGCTGGTTCCGAGTACTTTCATTTGGTGCAGTTTATTTTTCAGTATTTTCCTGTTTTACTACATTTATTTCTGGTTGAAGTCAGATGTACTTTTTATGCTTCCGAGCTCATAACTTTTTGCCACGATCTCCGATTTTCGCTATCTTTGCGGCGTTGGAAAGGTATTGAGGAGCTCTATGTTGCTGTCTGTGCACTTTTTTCTATATCTGTCCCAAGTTTTTTGTTAATCCAGATTTGGCCCGATGGGTGTTTTGGAAATTACCTGGATATTTTGGCAGTTGGGAGAGTGCATCTTGCATCTTTGCACTTCGTTTTCAGTGATACATCATTCAATAATCGACTGCTGCTTCATAGATTCCAGCATTGTTCCCGTTTGGAGTTTTCAAGTGTTCCGTGGCATTGGGTCTGCTGTTGCATCATTATGATTCCGATATGGTTTCTTGTAGACAGAAGTATCTTTCCTTGCTTGCCAGATTGCGGTTCCAGTGTTACTCTACAGTGTTCTTCCAGTGCTTCTTTGCAGCATGTCATATCATTGTAGGGGGGTTTTGTCCCACTGGGTTTTCCTCCTCTACCTCTTTCTTGCATTTGTAAATGGGTACCTGATCAGGCCTAGTTGTCGGGACCCATCTTTTCTTGCATGCATCTTATTCTAGTGTTTTAGCTTCTTCCTAAGTTCATCTTAAGGGGGGGTGTTAGAGTAATAATTTATTACGCTTAATTAATTACATCATACTGGTTAATTAATTAAGTCACTTATTCCTCTAGTTGCTTAAGCTAAACTTAGGCACATTAATAATTGATTAATTATCAAGTGTGCACACTAGGGTTTCATTTAGGGTTTCCCTTTTAGGGTTTCTTGATCTCCTTCATAAGGATTGATCTTTTTGTAATAATTGAGATTCTCATAATGCATTTTACACTTTGAGGTTTACAAATCTTGTTTTGTTTTGAATTGTCTTTTGCATGTAACAGGTTATTGCATGCAGGTGATCTTGGATTCTAACAACTATGACTAAACCCATCGTTGGTGCATAAGGGCAAGGCGTTTGATTTTGTGGGGTCCTTTTGCTGGTGACTGGCACCACCAAAGGGTTGCGTCACTGCCCAGAATCCCACACTTTTTCTCATCTCATTTTATATGAGGGTTTTGTTTTTATTTTTGTTATTTATATCTGCATACTCCAATTTAAAAATAACTAAATCTCGTAAGATGCATGTACAGACTCCATACAACATTCACTATATATGTTAATCTTATGCCCGTTGAAGGCATTGGAGTTTCAGTTCAATAAAACCCATGATTTAAGGTTTCCTTTCTTGCAGGCACTTCATTTAGCCAACAAGGAAAAAAATAAGGAGAACTCCATTAGAAGGAAGATTTAAGACTGCACAACATATAAGATAATTACTATTCCTTTCATTATATGAACAACCAGAATGCTACATCTAAGGTTGGACAGTGGAGAACTAGTTTATTCCCCAAAAGTTAGTGAATCTCATAAGTTTATTTGTTCTAGCTCAACAAATTACCATCCTTTTTGCATGTTACTAACTATTTTTAATTTATTTTACATGTAGATTTGAAAGGACCCTTAATACACCAAGAGGCCAAAATTATTCCTAATTTGTTGAAGAAATTTCCAGATACAATTACAAATGAAAGATTACAAATGAAGGGAAACTTGTTTACACAAAACCAAAATAAAATAAAATATATTTTCTCTCAAGTACATAAATATTGAAACACAACTTCATGTTCCATCCTTGATACAAAATTCTCAAAGATTGGTTCAAATATATAAAATTTATTACAAGAAAAATTTAGCTGAATGACATGCCATTATCTTAAAGAATGTTAGCATCAAAATCGCTACATACATGAGTTTTCATAGGCTTCTTACCTCACTAGTATATTACCTAAAGGAGGAAATGCTCTCAACTATTATTCCTTGTTGCTCTGTGCCAAACAACCAAATGGGAAAAATCTCTCCACCCTACCTTAATAGGCCGTCAAGCCATAAGTCCTCACCATACCCCCAAGCCCAAGAGGACCAACAAGGACTCGAATAAAATATTCCACATGGAAACACAAGAAAATTATACTTGTATACACCAAAAGAATAATGGAATTACCTGGTTATAACACAAAGAGGCTCTACCCAACCCATAGGAATGGTTTGTTGATTGCAAAAGAGTAGGGCAAGCTAAGACAACTGTCATGTACTGATTTTATCATTTATTTAAATTCAATTATTAATCGTGAGATTTCTAATAATTATGTTAGATGATTATTTAAATTGAAATTGAAAGTGAAATTTAAATTTAAATGCAAATGAAATGATTTGAAATTCATTATTATGAAATGCGGGGTTTGTCATTACTGATGAGAAATTGAGTGCAAGTGAATGTAGGAACAGGTGAACAAGAATGAAGGCGAGAACATTTATCAGGTAGAGTCGTTTTAGCCATTAGACATTAATGAGGATGATGGAATCTCACACACCACTTAATTAATTAGAACGTAATTTGCATGATTAAATGATTTAAATTTTAATTATTATAATGGTTATGTATTTGTTGAACGAAATTGCGAAAAATAATTTGTTTGTTTTAAATGGAAATTTGATTATTTTCTATGTTGAAGAAATAGGTAAATATCAAAATAGGTTATTGAAAACAAATTAAAAAACAACAATACATTCAAAATTGAAATTGGAATTGAAAACAAAACAACATTTATCAAATTGAAAACAATTACATCACAATCAATTTTGCATGCAAAATAAAAAGAAGAACTTGGAGTTTTGGCCGATTTAGCTGGAGATCAAGCATGAATAATGGATCTGATTTCTTTGATAACAACTATCATTTGCATGAGATTAAGGATAAAGAGAAAATTCAAATTAAGGAGAGAGAGAGGTAGAAAAATCCATTTTTGGAAGTGACAGGAAAATCCAAGCATAAAGGAGAGTTGCTTCTATCTTTTATTTGGGGGGGACTCTGCTCATTTTCCAGGCGCAACAAATAGGGAGAGATAATTTATTTTAATAAGTTTTCATTCTCCTTATTTCCCCATCAGGCATGGCCAAAGAGAGAGGAAGGGTGGAGCGTAGTTTTTAGTTGGATATTTTTGATCTTTTGTTCATCAAACTCCCATGTGCACATGGAAGGAGACAACAGGGAGAAAGGGAGGTGATGCGCATGAGGGAAAGTGAAGGGGCGGCCAGGTAAGAGTAAATAAAGAAAATAGAGAATTGCCTCCCTCATCCCACATAAGCCAGAAGGTAAAGAGCAACAAGTGCACGCCCAGGAAGGAGGAAGAGTTAGGAAAAACAAACAAAATCAGTTTTGTTTTAATTAATTTGGCATTCTACTTATCACACGCCAAGGAGAGGAGGAGTCCACTAGGAGAACAAGAAGGAGAATGCATGGGCATCAGGAAGAAAATAGGAGAACAAAGGAACAACAACAGGAAAAGATTTGACAGAGGAAACAAATAATCATTGTCAGATTCAAGAAACACAGCTACAAAAAATAAACAGGTAGATTCAATGAAAAGAAATTCACAGTCAATTCAATATTGAATTAAATTATTTCTATTATTCTTGTATTTTAATTTTGAATAGGAAAGAAAATCACTATTTTTAATTAATATTTTTAGGAAAAAGATCAAACACAAAACTGAAATTTTAGTGAAGACAAAGTATAGATTTGAACAGAAAATTGTAGAACGATCTTGAATAGAAAACAATCAAGAGACAATAGATTTTGTTGTTTAGTAAATTCTGTAATTGTATATTTAAAGATTTGCACAAAAAATAGTATGTTGTAAACTCACAGAAAAAAAATCAAACTGTTAGAGAGAGATAAAATTGTCAAAACAAAAGAAACAAAAAAGATAGTGTTTTTGGTTTAAATAAAATTGTTGAATATTTTTCCAGAATGTTAAGATTAAATAATTTTATGTAAATATTTATGCTTGAAAAGTAAGAATGAAATTAGATAATTCTATGGAAATGAAACTAAAAATTGCTACAAAATAGAAGAAATTGAGAGGTGTTTATGTTTTTAAAAGAGATAGTATTTTAGGGAAATTTGAAAAACAGAAAAGAAAGTAAGTAAAGTAAAAATGTAATTACTTTGAAATTAAACAAATTAGAAGAGGATTATATTAAATTGTGATTAAATTTCACGAGTAAATGAACCGAAAGAATGTGTGCTCATTTATTCTGATTTTATATGTACTTAGATTACATACATGAGATACACCTTTTTTAAATTTTAACTTAATTTTGTTATTTTATTTTAATGATTTAAATCTGTGAAATTATTGCATTAAATACCATGTTTGCTTGAAAGATAAAGTGCAGTTCATGTGTTTGTGAAAGATCATTTTTATTTTGAATGGAGTCATGCATGCTTGATAATTGAATGTGCATGACATGTGTTTGGAAAGTTACCTTCCGAGACAGGTGCCAAATATGGGTTTTTAGAGAGTGTATTTTTGCTTTTCCAAAACTACTATTATTTGTTGTGCATGACAGTTTACTTGGCCACGTAACTTAAGGACCATTGAAATAGATGGAATGAAATTTAACTCTCTACCATATCCTAGTATCGAACTTGCTTGTTTCTTAAATGAATTAAAAAAATGAAAATGCTTGTGGATTTACTAGTTATACTAGGCATGCACCAGATTCCATCTCGCTTGTCGACTACTTTTTGCTAAGCGATTAGTGTAGGGTCAGGTATTCTTTGAATGACTAAGGAATTTCGGGGAAGTGTAAGCTTTGAGGTTAGGTGGAAAAAGCGCTTGATTCTTGTTCTCGTCTTCATGTTTGAAGATATGCAATTGGATTGAAGATCAAAGGACGATTTCTTCATATATGTATTATTTTATTCCTGAATTGATTATTGTAGATCTTAAGGCGACAGAACGTTTGTCTCGAATTGTAAACTTTTTTTACAAATGCTTTTGTATTGTAAATGTCATGTAAGATGACACGTTTATGAAATTAATTGGAAGAATTATTGAATATTTTGTAGACTTTAAGTCGATATGTTTGGAATATTTTGGTTTTTATGAAATTAAATGAATGGAGTTTTGACCTTATTTGGAATACAAATGAATTTATTTAAGGAATTATCGATGTTTTGAATTAAAGAGTTCTACTCTTTACATTTGGTATCAGATCCCTAGTTTTGAACACTAGGGTCCTTTGTCCATTATGCTAAAGAAACATTCCTTGATGCAAGAATTGTTGATACTTAATGGGTTCAAGAGGAAAAGGAGCTGCTGCAAGTAATGAGAATGATAGGCTGGATCAGATTCTCAATCTTTTGAATTAGCAAGGTTCCAGAATGGATAATCTTGAAAAGGAAGTTCGAGGAGTGAGAGAAGAACAAAACCCTTGGAATGAAATTCCCCAAAATCAAGAGCAACCTGCTAATGAGAATCCAAGGGTTGAAGAAATACCAAATCCTCAAGCTAGGATTAAAGGGGAGTTGGCAAAAGAATTGAAAAGGGTAGCCCCACCCAAGTTTTATGGTAAGACCATCGATGATGGAGTAGAAGCATGGGTAATTGAAATGGAAAAGTACTTTGAGCTCAGGAATATGTCTAATGAGACCAAGGTATTTTGGGTTGCATATCAGCTTACTGGAGAAGTTGCTACTTTGTGGGATAATGAGAAGACTGAGAAGAAGCTATTACTAGGTGGAACTACATGGGAAGTATTCTTGCAAATTTTCAGGAAGAGATGGCTTCCACAACTATTCTTTGATAGAAAGATGACAGAGTTTTAGAATCTGACACATGGTGGTTTGATAGTTACTTAGTACTGGGAGAGATTCACTGATCTCCTGAAGTATGTACCATAGTATTAGATGGATGAGCGGTTCCATATTTAGAAATTCATCCTAAGATTAAGGCCACAAATAGGAGTTGATGTGGATATTCATAATCCATTGACTATGGATGAGGTCTTTGAGAAGGCCATAAAATAGGAACAAAAGTTGCAACAGGTAGCAAACTACAGAAATAATGTGAATGCTAAATCTGGATTTGGAAATAGGAAGTTCCAAAATAATAATAGTAATAACCAAAGGGGTAATAACAATCAGCAGATAAGGAACCTGAAGAGGGGAACAAACTCTCAGGAAAAAGGAGAAGGAAGCTTTGGCGGAAAGAAGAAAGTGAATAATAATAACACCAACTTCTCTAATACTAGGAACAAGACAAGTGGTCACCCAGGGCCACGAGGTGGATGTTACAATTGTGGAGGAGATCACTATGCCTCCAATTGCACTCAGTGTTCAGGAGGTCAGTGAGGAGGAAATGATCGGCAAGCACCGCAACACAAGATTCATGTAGCGGTTGACAATTGTCAAGCAAATTTTAAAGCTTCACCTATTCAGATGACGGGTAAGATTTTTGGTCAATCAGTTTCCATTTTGATAAATATAGGAGCTACTAAATGTTTTATTGATCCTAAAGTAGTTGCTAAGTTACCTATTAGACTTGGTTATATGTCACATGCATGGATGGTTCAATATGGAAACCGAGCAGAGAAGAGGGTAGATTCATGTCTATCTTGCAACGATTTAGAGCTATCTGATTTCCTAACCCAAGTTAACCTATATGTAGCACCGTTGGGTTCATATGATGTGATCCTAGGGATCAATTGGTTAATTGAGGACAAAGCCATAGTGAACTTTGAGGATAAGATTGTGAGTTGTCTTGATGATTTTGGACATCCAGTTGAGATTTTTGGATCTCAAGAGCCTCTTGAGTTGAGACATATCTCATCTATGCAGCTAAAGAAATCACATCGGAAAGGATGTTCCATGTATGCTATATTGGTGAGTGACTTGGATAATGTCCAACAAAGTCCAGAGGGCTATCCAGTTCTCAAGGAGTTCTTGGATATCTCTCTTGAAGAACTTACTGAGTTACCACTGAAGAGAGAATTTGATTTCATGATTGAAATTTTACCTGGAACTGAGTCTCAATCCAAGGCTCCATACAGAATGACTACTAAAGAGTTATATGAACTAAAGGTTCAATTGCAGGAGTTACTGAAGTAAGGATTTTTTAGACCTAGTGTATCTCCATGGGGTGCACCGGTAATCTTTGTGAAGAAGAAGGATGGGACCTTGAGACTGTGTATGGACTACAGAATGCTAAACAAGGTTACCATTAAGAACAGGTACCCTTTACCTAGGATAGATGAGTTATTTGATCAGATGAAAGGGGCCACAGTGTTTTCTAAGATTGATCTTAGATCAAGTTACCACTAGCTAAGGATTAAGGATGAGGATATTCCAAAGAAAACCTTCTGAACTCGGTATGGACATTATGAGTTCACAGTGGTACCTTTTGGTCTAACGAATGCCCCAACTAAATTCATGAATCTTATGAACAGTATCTTTAGAGATTGTTTAGATGATTTTGTGCTTATATTCATAGATGATATTTTGATTTACTCCAAGACAAAAGAGGAGCATGAGAAGCATTTAAGGATAGTCTTGCAACAACTAAGAGATTGAAAGATTTTTGGTAAGTTTTTGAAGTGTACTTCCTTTCAAAAGAAGGTTCACTACTTGGGACATGTCATATTTGCTGAGGGAATCTCAGTTGATCCTGCAAAGATAGAAGAAATTGTGGATTGACCAACACCGCAGAGTGTTACTGAAGTTCATAATTTCATGGGACTTGCAAGATATTACAGGAAATATGTGGAAGGATTTTCCAAGATAGCAACACCTATTACTTCTCTTCAGAAGAAGGGAAGGAAATTTGTGTGGACTGAGAAGTGTGAGGAGGCATTTCAATTTCTAAAATAGAAGCTGACATCGACACCAGTGTTGACTATACCAGATCCTAATAGGCACTTCATAGTGATTATGGATGCTTCAGGTGAAGGTGTAGGAGTTGTGTTGATGCAGGAAGGGAAAGTGGTTGCATATGAGTCCAGAAAATTGAAACAATATGAATTGAATTATGTGTCACATGATCTTGAGCTTGCAGCTATTGTTCATGCATTACAGATGTGGAGACATTACCTCCTAGGGAAACCATTTGAACTAAAGACGGATCATTTAGGACTTAAGTACATCTTTACACAACCTAACCTCAATGCGAGACAAAGGAGGTGGCTTGAATTCCTAAGTGAGTATGATTTTAGTATTGATTATATCAAGGGTAAGGAGAATAGAGTTGTAGATGCTCTTAGCAGGAGAAGACATCTCGCTGCTATGTTGACCACAAGGTCAAATTTGAGACAAAAAGTGTTGTAGTATCTTCCAACATATGAGCATTATGAGAGGGTCAAGCAAGCCTTAGAGGAGGATCCTTCAGATCATATATTTGATGGATATGTGATGGAGTATGATGGTATTTTGAGATATCAGGGAAGGATGTATATCCTTGAGGGTGGAGACTTGAGGAGGTTGATTCTAGAGGAAGTACATGATGTATCTTACTCAAGGCATCCAAGAGTTACAAAGATGGTAGCAGAGTTGAAGACTTTGTATTTTTTACCTAAGCTCAAGAAAGATGTTATGGAGTATGTGGCTAGATGTTTGGAATGTTAGCGGGTCAAGGCTGAGCATGTGCATCCAGCAGGACTTTTGTATCCCCATGATATCCCTGAGTATAAGTGGCAAGTAATCAATATGGATTTTATCCAAGGATTACCTTTGGGCAGGAATAGGCATGATACCATCTTATTAGTCATTGATAAGCTAACAAAGGTTTCACATTTCATACCTGGAAATCTGAAAGATGGATCATTGACGCTTGCAAAGAAATTTGTGCAAGAGATATTTCGATTGCATGGTGTATCAGAGACCATTATATCAGATAGAGATACCAGAATGACATCTAGGTTTTGGACAACACTGAATATAGCTTTAGGAACTAAATTGAATTTTAGTTCTGGATATCACCCACAAACTGATGGCCAAACAGAAAGGGTCAATCAGGTTGTTGAGAATCTACTGAGGATGTACTGTATGGATTAGCAGTGCAAGTGGGAGGAATATTTGCCATTGGTTGAGTTTGCTTACAACAAATCATTCCATGCATCTTTGGCTATGGCACCTTTTGAGGCACTTTATGGACGGAAGTGTCGCACACCCATTAGTTGGGATAAGATGGAAGATAGGATCATCATTGGTCTGAATATGCTCAAGGAAATGGATGAGAAAATGAAGTTGATCAAGAGTAGGTTGAAGGAAGCAACCGATAGATAGAAGAGATATGCTAATAGAAACAAGACTTTCTGACAGTTTGTTGTGAGAGATAAAGTCTTTTTAAGGGTTAAGCCTCGTACTAGTTCTATCTCATTTGGGAAATCATCAAAGTTGGCTCCAAGATTTGTGGGATCCTTTGATGTACTAGAAGTCATTAATCCAATTGCTTATAGACTAGCATTACCACCTGCTCTAGCTCGAATCCATAGTGTATTCCATGTTTCTTTGTTGAAACCATACCATCGTGATGCATCTCATATACTTGATTGGTGTTCATTAAAGGTACAAGATCCAAGGGTGGTGCTAGTGGAGCCCATCTGAATCCTAGATAGGCATAGCATTAAGCTGCTTAATAGGGATAATACTCAAGACAAGGTCTAGTGGGACCAGTATATTGAGGATAGTGCTACATGGGAGGATTCTGAGATGATTGACCGTCATTTTCCTCATTTGCTTTCTTAGATTAGTATTTGATTTATGCAGAGATACTTGATACTTTGGTTTTGATTCACATGTTGTGAACTTTGATAGCATGGATACTACTATAGATTGCTTATGCTTATGTTTTGAGAACTATTATGTTAGTTATTATTTCATTATGATTGAGATATTATGTTTTACTGATTGAGTTACTATGCTTATTGAGTGATTAATAAGACATAGAGACGATGTCTCTTCTAAGAGGGAAAGGATGTCACGTATTGATTTTATCATTTATTTAAATGCAATTATTAATCGTGAGATTTTTAATAATAATGTTAGATGATTATTTAAATTGAAATTGAAAGTGAAATTTAAATTTAAATGCAAATGAAATGATTTGAAATTCATTATTATGAAATTTGGGGTTTGTCATTATTGATGAGAAATTGAGTGCAAGTGAATGCAGTAACAAGTGAATGAGAATGAAGGCGAGAACATTGATCAAGTAGAGTCATTTTAGCCATTATATGTTAATGAAGATGATGGAATCTCACACACCACTTAATTAATTAGAACGTAATTTGCATGATTAAATGATTTAAATTTTAATTATTATAATGGTTATGCATTGTTCAACGAAATTGCGAAAAAGAATTTGTTTGTTTTAAATGGAAATTTGATTATTTTCTATGTTGAAGAAATAGGTAAATATCAAAATAAGTTATTGAAAACAAATTAGAAAACAACAATACGTTCAAAATTGAAATTGGAATTGAAAACAAAACAACATTTATTAAATTGAAAACAATTACATCACAATCAATTTTGCATGCAAAACAAAAAGAAGAACTTGGAGTTTTGGCCAATTTAGCTAGAGATCAAGCATGAATAATGGATCTGATTTCTTTGATAACAACTATCATTTCCATGAGATTAAGGATAGAGATAAAATTCAAATTAAGGAGAGAGAGGTAGAAAAATCCGTTTTTGGAAGTGACAGGAAAATCCAAGCATAAAGGAGAGTTGCTTCTATCTTTTATTTGGGGGGGACTTTGCTCATTTTCCAGGCGTAGGAAATAGGGAGAGAGAATTTATTTTAATAAGTTTCCATTCTCCTTATTTCCCCATCAGGCGCGGCTAGAGAGAGAGGAAGGGTGGAGTGTAGTTTTTAGTTGGATATTTTTGATCTTCTGTTCATCAAACTCCCACGCGCACATGGAAGGAGACAACAGGGAGAAAGGGAGGTGATGCGCATGAGGGAAGGTGAAGGGGTAGCTAGGTAAGAGTAAATAAAGAAAATAGACAATTGCCTCCCTCATCCCACGTAAGCCAGAAGGTAAAGAGCAACAAGTGTGCGCCCAGGAAGGAGGAAGAGTTAGAAAAAACAAACAAAATCAGTTTTTTTTTTTATTAATTTGGCATTCTACTTATCACATGCTAGGGAGAGGAGGAGTCTGCTAGGAGAAAAAGAAGGAGAATGCATGGGCAGCAGGAAGAGAATAGGAGAACAGAGAAACAACAATAGGAAAAGATTTGACAAAGGAAACAAATAATCATTGTCAGATTCAAGAAACACAGCTACATAAAATAAACAGGTAGATTCAATGAAAACAAATTCACAGTCAATTCAATACTGATTTAAATTATTTTCTATTATCCTTGTATTTTAATTTTGAACAGGAAAGAAAATCACTGTTTTTAATTATTTTTTTTAGGAAAAAGATCAAACACAAAACTGAAATTTTAGTGAAGACAAAGTATAGATTTAAACAGAAAATTGTAGAACGATATTGAACATAAAAAAATCAAGAGACAATATATTTTTTTGTTTAGTAAATTTTATAATTGCATATTTAAAAATTTGCAGAGAAAACAGTATGCTGTAAACTCACAGAAAAAAAATCAAACTGTCAGAGAGAGATAAAATTGTCAAAACAAAAGAAACAAAAAAGGTAGTGTTTTTGGTTTAAATAAAATTGTTGAATATTTTTCCAGAATGTTAAGATTAAATAATTTTATGTAAAGATTTATGCTTGAAAAGTAAGAACGAAATTAGATAATTTTATGAAAATGAAACTAAAAATTGCTACGAAATAGAAGAAATTGAGAGGAGTTTACGTTTTTAAAAGAGATAGTATTTTAGGGAAAATTGAAAAACAAAAAAGAAAGTAAGTAAAGTAAAAAAGTAATTACTTTGAAATTAAACAAATTAGAAGAGGATTATATTAAATTGTGATTAAATTTCACAAGTAAATGAACCGAAAGAATGTGTGCTCATTTATTTTGATTTTATATGTACTTAGATTACATACATGAGATACAACTTCTTTAATTTTAACTTACTTTTGTTATTTTATTTTCTTATTTTATTTTAAATATGAACTTAATGTTATTTAAGATTTAAATCTGTGAAATTATTGCATTAAATACCATGTTTGCTTGAAAGATAAAGTGCAGTTCATGTGTTTGTGAAAGATCAATTTTCTTTTGAATGGATTCATGCATGCTTGATAATTGAATGTGCATGACATGTGTTTGGAAAGTTACCTTCCAGTATGGGTGTTGAATATGGGTTTTTAGAGAGTGTAGTTTTTCTTTTCCAAAACTACTATTATTTGTCGTGCATGACATTTTACTTGGCCAAGTAACTTAAGGACCATTGAAATAGATGGAATGAAATTTAACTCTCTACCATATCCTAGTATCAAAATTTCTTGTTTCTTAAATGAATTAGAAAAATGAAAATGCTTGTGGATTTACTAGTTATACTAGGCACACACAATATTCCATCTTGCTTGTCGACTGCTTTTTGCTAAGCTATTCTTGTAGGGTCGGGTATTATTTGAATGAATAAGGAATTCCGAGGAAGTGTAAGCTTCGAGGTTGGGCGAAAAAAGTGCCCGATTCTTGTTCTCGTCTTCATGTTTGAAGATATGCAATTGGATTGAAGATCAAAGGATGATTTCTTCATATATGTATTATTTTATTCTTGAATTGATTATTGTAGAGCTTAAGGTGACAGAATGCCTAAGTCTTGAATTGTAAACTTTTGTTACAAATGCTTTTGTATTGTAAATGTCGTGTAAGATGACATGTTTATGAAATTAATTGGAAGAATTATTGAATCTTTTGTAGACTTTAATTTGATATGTTTGGAATCTTTTGGTTATGAAATTAAATGAATGGAGTTTCAACCTTCTTTGGAATATAAATGAATTTATTTAAGGAATTGTCGATGTTTTGAATTAAAGAGTTACGCTCTTTACAACAACCAAGAAATACTCAAGACTCCCCAAAGCTGATTTCACCAAACCATTATAGGACCTACACCCCCTTGCACAAACACAAAAAGTGAACATTTGAAGAGCCCCCTCAGTTGATGGACCAACTCCCCAAAAAAATGAACAAAAAACATGTCTTAACCTCTTCTCCATGTTCCCTAACCCTACACTTTGTTGGGATTCCAAAAAATGACCCAATAGCCTTAATTTTATCATTTTTCACCTCTTTAAATGGATTCCATAAATTCTTAGGGATTACACTTTTTAAGACCTTCAGGACACCCAACAACACTCCCACATTTTCACCATACAAATAACCTTTTAAAACTCAAGATTATTTGATAGTTACCACAAGTAAATACATCCACACAAGGAAACATGCTACTTTACAATGTGAAATGGAGTAACTCGGGTCTATGATCCTCTTGTTTTCCCATTTACTGTTTATATACCTACACACTCTTTCTAGAGTCAATAGTTCACGGTATGAATAATCATAATAAATTTTTTGTAGATACATTATCAACTTGACAATAACTAAATCTACATACCTTGAATAACCTTTGGTGTGCACCACTATGTCGATCATAACCTGATCTTAATGGTTGAAAATACAAACCTTTGTAACTAAATGTTAGCCATTCACAACTCTATTTCTCAAAATTTGTACTCATGATTATTTACATTCAACATATTTGTATAATCTAACGATCACATTCAAAATTAATTCAAGTATTAAAGTTAATCCTCTTATTTGATGGAGTACATTTTTGTATTTCTTTGAACAAGACTCAAAAATATCCTTCTTAAATAAAAAACAAAATTATTTAAATCAACAAAATTATCTAAATTCCCATTTTTAATCCTTCATCTAGAATATTATAATGATGTACACTATTTTGAGATACATCTCCCTTTTCCACATAGTTAAATGATGACAACTACTAACTCAATTTTACACATAGTTTCTAATTCTAGAGGAAATAGTAAAATTACATAATGAGTTATTCCCAAGGTAGTAATTTAATAAGTTTAAGGAATTTTTGCTACAAATTATAGAAAATATTTTAAATAAGGTCAAAACTTATATTGTGATAATGAGAGTAACTTCATAGTCGAACTTAACAACAATAAATGACTAGAGAAATCTCAACCTCTTAATTTAAACTCAATTACAAGAGTAGGTGACCACAAAGGTGTATAATAACTATCTTGGGTCAATGTATTTTCTATGGAACACGACTCACCAATGACACTATGTGATGTATTAAATTGTATCACGTGCCTCTAAAACCTTGAACTATAAGCACTAGTTTTATTTGTAGAACTTAAGATATTTCTCTATTATTTTGCATTTTAAGGACACAAGATATAAGTTTGTGATACTGTAATTTCATTGCTTCACTTTAAAATATTACCATACTAATACAATAAATAGGTGTCAAATCAACATTCATCATGTGGTACACATTAGGTCTAGAATGCATAGTTTATCAATTTAACTTGATTTATTTATTCCGTAATAAAATCCACCAACAACACACAATTTGTTGTAATTATGGTACAAGAATGAGGGCTTTACAGAAACAAGATATACCCTAATAGGATTGACTCACCAAAAGGTTGAAAGTCAATCCTACCTTTGGGAGATCTGTTTTCCTAATGAAAGAAGGGAAATAGGAGGGTGTCCTAGATCTTCACTCCATTTTGGTTATCCGCATCACCCCCCTATTTTTCTCCGTTTTAGATATAATAAAACCTTCATAGAAAATATTCCTCATCCATAGCATAAATATTATGAGTATCAAGGATGGAATAATAATATATCACAAAATATAGAAACATAGAAATTAGAAAATATGCATGTATATCAGCTAAGGAAAATGAGATATGAGAAACCATGATATATTATCCAGGTTTGGATAAGTGGGATCAAATAGTTATATCTCTATGTATTCTCAAAGCCTAATCAAGATATGATAGGAAAAGGAAAACAAGGATCAACCTAACCTTGAGGTAAATCTAAAATAAAAGGAAAAGAGAGAGAAAAGTTTAAAACACTAATAAAAATGAAGGACAAACACTATGATAAAATCATAGATTGTGATGGAATATTGAGTTCCAAGAGATCCTCCATTTTCAACTTCCATAGCTCACACCCAAAACAATTGAAATTCTTTATTTCTAATTGAAATGTGCTAGCCATGGATTCCACCATATTGAACCTACTAGGAAAATACTCTAAAAAAAAAAACCTCACAACACTTCTATAAAGGCATCCCTCTTTAATCAAAACCATTAGGTCTAATACTAAATGTTGAGAAAATGGTGACCAATAACAATGATAGTATAAGCATAAGTGTGTAAATATAATCAACCCACTTAGAGGTACATGCGATTAACCATTAAAACTGAAATAAAATATGGTTAAATATATAAAATAATAATAATAATAATAATAAATCAACAAACACATATATGTCACCAAATATACATGGAGAAACCCTTTTAGGAAAAAATCACCATCAAAGATATGTCAAGCTTTTATTAATCAAGTAAAAACAAGTACATCGATACAACTCAAAAAATCTTCTTTAGAACAAGAGTATTTTAGGAGTATGAGAGTACCTACAAATAACCATATTGATTCCTCAATATATAGAATTGAGGGGCCTAAAAAACCACCACAAAAAATACCATGGATCCAAACATGATCTCAAAATATCATGGTAAAAATTCTCCAAAAAATATCTCTAGAATATGAAGAAAATGCTCTTATATGATGACATATCATACATTTCATCATAAGATGACATTAATCTCACTTTCTCATTTCTAGATACTCCATGAGTGCATTAATTTATTTTATCATTATCTATTTTGGGAACGATGCTTAATAACTCCTAATCTTTGATATCTTTGTGTAACTCATGTTATTCAATGTCATTACAACAATATCTCGAATAGTTTTAAAAATAATATTAATATCCTTCAACTCCTAATATATATCCAAATTATCAATTCCAAGAAAGTTGGAAACCAAACATTATATGTTAGGGTTATATTTTATCACACTATCCTAACAATGTGACTATAATATTTAACCCAACGTAATGTAGCTTGTAGATACTAATTTTGGATTTGAATAGAAGAAATTTAATAATGAACTTCAATCTATTCAATGTTCTCACCACAACGCCTCCTCACTTCATGGTTGTCAATTTATGCCTAGCTAAAAAGGTATGCAATACTTATTTGTTCCTACGAGAGTAGAGAACATATTCAAAATGCCTTTGGATAAACCTCCACTCTTATAAACATAGTTAAAATTATAGTCACGTACAATCTATTTTGGACTATAGTACTTTTTTGTCATTTTGTATGTTAATAATATTTTTGTGTGAAATACTACTAACAAAAACCTACCATTTAAATACATGTATAAACTCTTATGGCCATAGTGCATACAAAATGAACATGTCTAATTTAATTTTATGGAACCAATTTTAAGGATTATTGACATCTAGAAAGATCAAAGTTAACATATGTAAATTGGCATATCCTAAAATATTTGGTTTTGACCATATTCACTTTATCAAGTTTTAGAAGATTGAAAGAGATTTCATGGTTGTAGAAAACTATAGATTCCACCATAGTTGAAGTACAAAGAATGGAATTGTGTAGATAGTCATAAAAAAGAAGTCCAAAATAACATTGAAAAGAAGGTCCATGGTTGCACAAAGGAACAATGGGCAAATAATATGACTAGTGAAATATAGAAATAGTTGAATGAATGGTTTATGGGTATTTATATTGATGGAAATGAACCAAACTAGGCAAGGGAAAATTTAATAAATTATAAAATCTAAAAGTGGTGTTCAATTTAATCAATTTACACATTCTAACTATTATATAGATATTCAATTATGAAATTTAATTTTAATTATTAAAGAAATTTGTTTAATATTTTATAAAGATAAAATAATGAGCCTTGTTCTTAGATAAGTGTAATATGTTTTGTGTTTTAACCCATGCTTAGTTCATATTAATTTTTATTTATCATTTATTTTATAGAAAATACAAATGGATGATCAAAGGAGGATGAAGATTCAAGAGAATGAATTTATCACATAGAAACACTCATATATGGCAATTAAAATTCACTTTCCATAGTAGATCAATGTATAATAATACATATAAATACAAATCTAGGTGGAGTAACTACCCTCCAACCATCCAAGTAACCATCCCTAATTAAATGTACTTAACTAATAATAAAGAGATGTAATGATAGGATGAAATGAAGCATAAAGCAAAGCATATGAACATATGTCCAATAACTTGAGGTATAAATCTAAAGTAATTGAGACCTAAAGATTAAATATGAGACTCAAATAAATATGAAGCTCAAATCAAGCTACAAAATGATGAATGACTCTGATGGATCTATATCACCATCATGTGCTAAAGAGATTTTTTTTTTAAAGTAAAAAATAGATGATGCTCACAACTATACACTAATACATCTATGGATTGATCAAACTTATAATTCAAAAATACTCAAACCTGTGGTGAAACATGCGGACAATGAAAAATTTCTCCTTAAGAAGAAGAAAATGATCCTCATAATGATAACTTGACTACTATAATGGTCATTAATCTAATATAATAAATTTTTAACTTCTATGAAGAGTAGCACCATCTACAAAAATTGGTGAATATGAACTCCTAATCATTGGTGTAGATGCTCTCTAATAAATAATAATTAAATTCAATGTTGACCATTTGCGAGTCACTCCCATTACTAGTGCTCACCCAAAATCATGATGTTTTAAGTAATAACAATTGATCATCAATATGCAAAAAAATGAGAATCTATATCCATATTCAATACACCTAGATGTGGTCTCTCATCATTAAAAAATAGTTGCAATCACTCTATATAAGCTACAAATCATGTGATCAATCATCAATGGTCACTCCTAATGGTACTAGTAGTCTTAGTTTTCATCATATTTAGGATAGTTCCACCTTAATCATAAAAAATACATAAATAATGGCAAATCTGAAAGCATGGTCTACATCGTGCTATAAATCTAAAATGTGGCCAATATGAGTAGTCCATATCTAATTATCTAAGACAACTAAATCGTCATTAAAAAGGGATAGTCCTCATACTAACATCTAACCAAAATTTGAAGAAGCGTCATCTAGTATATCAATGCTATGTAAGGTAGACACAAGAACTCATTAGGTACAAAAATAAATGTATCCAACTTAAATAAGTGCACAATTAGGAGTAAAAGGTACACATTGACCATCCACAAGCCATAAAGAATAAACCATCAACAACTACAATCATCATATGCATACAAAACACAAGTATAACATTTTCAATCTAAACCAATGTGAGGAAGTAGGTAAATAAATTGGCTTACAAATTTGAGCACCATATCAAGGTATCAACAACAATTCACAATATATGCAATGAACCAATAAAAAATGTATGAATATAGCAATCTATCTAGCAAGTTCTATCAAGAACCTAATAATAATTTTCATTAAGAGGCTATTCTTTATGTAGCCATAACACAACATTTTATCAACATGCAATAAGGAATAATCAAATAGAACACATCAACAAGTACAAATTTGGCACACACACATAATTAATCTACAATATTTCACCACCAATCAATCTACACTATGCTACATATAAGAAACATCTAGAGTTAGTCTAAACCATGAAGAATATTTGAAGGGAACAATAACACAAGCCCTCTTTGTAACATCCTCTTATTTGAAGTAGTTTGAAACTTGAACCTAGTATATAAACTTGAATCCCCATTGATAAATGAGAGAGAACACTAATAATATCTCCCTAATCTAGAGAAAGAGTATATTTAAGACACATGAATGGGAAGTAACAAAATACATTGTTTAAGTAGTGATAATAAGTATATAAAACACAATTACACCCATTTAGTTTTTTTATTATGAGTCTCCACTAATTTTCCCCTTTTTTTTTAACTTATTGGAAATATTTAGCTAGGCCACCCTTTTAGGTTAACTTAATAGAACATTTATACACATATGATGTAGAGCATCCATCAACAACTCAAACTCATACTTAACAAAAGAAGATCAAATTAAACAAGCAACTTCTTTCCACTATATACTATGGCACTTTTTCTACAAACATCAACTTTTGTCTTCAGAGGCACAACCAAATAAAACCAAAGAATATATCACCTTCATTTGAGTCAAAATAACAAACAAATACTTCCACAATGTCTGCCCTTTCATTTACTATTAACTCTTTTTGACTATCCTAAAGTACATTTGTGGCATATAAAAGCCACCAAGCACCAAAATTTGATCCCAAGACACATATAATTTATTCCATATGTGTATCAGCTTTAAAGGACCTAATTCAATATGTATAAACTCTTTCCAAACTCCAAGAACATAGTTTAGGTGTGATTCCTTCATTACTCTGCCCTATACCTAGTAGGTTTGCCATAGGTCTGTCAGAGATTTTCTTCAAACACATACCCTTATCACTAACTATAAACAACTTTTAACATACCCCTTAATGTGCATTAGAACATATCAAAAGTATAGAATATGTTGTTTTGGAGAAAATTGCTTGATCTAGGACTGATCGCTACCAGCATAGGCCTAAATAGGTCTCAAGTCCAAGAGGGCTTATTGTATATATAGGTTCCAATCATGTTTTCCCTTGATCAATGGTTCAAAAATGTTTATTTTGACTTAATCAAGCTTAATAAACCATTATATGCCCATTTATTTAAGGATTTTGTAAAACCCAAAGTTATGTTCCCTTAAATGCTCTGTTTCAGATTGTAAACTCAGAAAACCGGTCAAAACTTCAATCTATAACGCCTTAATCCTTGTTTCCTTGACTCAAATAAATTTGAATATGATAGAAAGTACTAGTAATATTAATCTCACAAATAATCAGGAGGTTTCATCATATAAATGAAAAGAAATCCAATTTAGTTACTTTGTTGATTACCTTGAGAGGGTTTCAGAACCACTTTCACAAAAACGACTGTAACTTCCTCAATACCTAATGAAATTGCACCAAATCACCGCCAAATGAAATATAATTCTCCCCTCTATCCAACCATATAAGATTTAGTTCATTTTGAGTTTGTACCTGCACGTAAAATTCCTTGGAACATGACTGTTACAGAGAAATCTAGAAACTTGCAATCCATAAAACTACCATAACTTACTCAAATTTGTATGAAATTGAGTGAGACAAAAACTATAATGCATTAGAGTCATATTAATATCAAAAAAACTTACTTCCCCTTGAAAATATTGAATTATTTGGCTGCACAATACTCTGCAACTTCATATTTATCAGAAAACACAATAAAATGGATTGATTTTTCATTACAAAACTTCAAAAATATCTCCTCCCCCCCTTGCCTCGACCTATGAGAGGCTTATTTATGATTTTAAATCGAAAAATAACTCAAATAAACTGACCACAACTGATTCTAACTTACTTCTAATCACTTAATTTGTCAATTACTTAATTTTTGCACTTCTCAACTACCATACATGGCATTTTGCAATATGACATGATTTGACAACTTCCAACATTTAAATAATAAGAGAAAATGAACAACATCCTAGGACCTATACCACCACCAATGTGGCCTCTTGGGCATTATTACAACATCAAGACATCATAGTGGAACAAATGACTCAATATGGCCTCATGGAGGCATGTGATCAAACCAAAAAATTTAAAAAGTAGTCAAGAGGCCATGCACAAATTCACTAGCCTCTTCTAAAATATAAGAATTAAAATAGATCAAACCAAATGTTGCATCCATTTGAAAACCTCTAAATCAAAATGGAAAAGGGGATCAAGAACAAGTATAAGAATGAATCAAGCACTAAAGATTTATCCCTACAAGAACAAGTTTGATTGCATAAAAAAATAAGATCTTCCTAAAAGAGATAATCTACATCACAATCAAGAGAAAATTCAACAATATTTGAAACAAGTGGCACATTTGTATCTTTTTAGTTATATTATATAGAATTTATCTCTTACAAAAGGAAGATTAATTTTCCTTGAGATTAATCTCATACAATATATTAGGATGAATCAATAGCTTTAATACTACTAAAATTGTTATGATTATCCATTTCATATAAAATTGATAATGATAACATAAAATTATAAATTACAATGAGAATCGTTTAATTAAAATAGAATAGTGAAAATATCTCTTTGCATAAGATAAATTACAAGTTTATTCCTCCTAAAATTGAAACTATTAATCATGAGGAAGTTGTAGCCATTTTCGAGAAGCTTTTTCCTTGGACACCAACACATCAAGAAAAATCCTTGTGGTGCACTATCATCCAATCTAGATTCTTGACAAAAAGTTTTTCCATACGTGAATATATCTCCTATATACACATAATGATAAAGATAATTTTTAAAGTGCATACAATATTCAAAAATGAAGAAAATGACAATAAACTAACTATTTAACTATTCAAATAAAATGCCAAAAACTTAAGAGGAGAGTTTATAAATTATATCACTTGATGATGCTTCCTCTCCAATGAAAACCTACAAACAAGAAGAAGTGAGAACAATCAATTTTTTGGTGGCTATTTGAGCGGGTTGCCTCAATCAAACCTCTATTTTGGTCTTCTAACATCCATGATAGCCAAAAATTTGATAATTTTTAAAAGATAAAATACAAATGCTTTGAAATGATAATATGGTCAACTATGATATAGAAAATAAAAAATACACTATGATAACACTTACGATATTTAAATGAAAACAAGATATGGTGACAATGAGGAGAAAGGGAACAATAATATAGGAACAAAGTCACATGGAAGTTCATGCAAACCTCCAAGAAGAATGTTGTTTTCTCAAACTTATTGTTCTTCACAATCTCATGAAAATGGCCATATGAAATGCTCAAGAAGATTAAATGCACAGTACTCGTATAGCTTGCTAGTTTCAAAATGGTAGAGTTTTGTTTAAAGTTGCAAAGATTGAGAGTTAGAGAGAAAAAAAATTAAAAATCAAATTGATAGAGATAAAGAGGAAAGCTTGAATGCTTCTTTCAATTGGATTTTATGCATGAGTGTTACTTCATGAACTATCAATGTGAAGGTAATTCTCTAAAAACCACTTCGTTGTGCTCCTATCCTAGAAAAATCAAATTTAGAAAACCTGAATTATCATAAAAAAATTTAAAATGCTAAATCCAAGTGCTAAAATTTTGAAATTGAAATGTTCTATATCAAAAAATTGAAGTGGGGACACAATGTAGTGTGAAATCACAAGGGTATATTTTTACACTACATTTTGCCCCCACTTTAGGAGGCATATGAGCTACACTAAATATGCATGCTAAAATAAATGCAAAAATCATAATATTTTACCCAAGGATATTGTAGAGGATTCAAAATCTTCAAACGTGGTGAATATTCCCCTAAGAAGAAGATCTAAAAAACTATATATACTACACAAGAAACAAATATTATTCAAGAATTTCACAAATAAAAATTTTCATTGAAAGATGGAATAACTAAAAAATATACTACACACAATGAAAAACCAAAAAAAACAACCACACATAATTAACTGTCATTTCGGTCAATTCTGACACTTCCTAAATTTTAGGGTTTCCACCCCAGGCCCTTATTTTTTAGGGACTTCTTTTTGGCATTTTTAGCCCATTCTAGACTTCCTATTTTTTAGGGGCTATTTCTAGAAAGTTTCTATTTTTGGAAAAAAATCTATTTTTGGCAAGGTTTCTATTTATGGAAAGTGTGCAGATCAAGGCTTCCTCAACATCAACTGTAGAAAATCTCCAAAATGGAAAAATCTCAAAATTTTCCTAAGGCATGGACAAGCATGTGCTAAATTCGCCCAAGCATGGAGAAATAAAAAATGGCATGGACACTAGACAAGTCTTCCATTGGAAGAAAAATATAGCTTGGACATGAGCCAAGTCCGCCATGAAGAAGTGGCTTGGGTATGAGGCAAGTCCGCCCAACAATATGGAAAAATGTCTTGGACATAGGCCAAGTCCGCCCTTGGATGAATGGGATGGAGACTAGTGAAGTCCACTCCAAGATGTTGGGAGTGGCTCAACCCACAAGCAAGTCCACCCTTGGATAGATGGCATAGAGAGGAGCCAATTCTGCCCCAAGATGAAAAGAATGCACAACCACCTAGCGAATCCGCCATATGTCAAGTGGCATGAAGGTAGGCCAAGTCCGCCCAGCCTAAACCAAAAATGGCACAAGGCATAACCAAGTTTTCCATAGCAAGATGGAAGTGGCACAAGCCACAACCAAGTCTGCCATATGTCAAATGGCTTGTGACATGATGAAGTCCGCTCCAAGAAGGTTGGAGATGGATTGGAAGTAAAGAAATTCACCCAAGATGTTGGGAGATGGCTCAAGACTAGGCAAAGTCCACTCCAAGAAGGTTGGAAGTGGTAAATCACAAGAGAAAATTCGCCATATGTTAATTTAAATGGAAAATAACTAGTGGAAGTTTGCCCTAGGCTTGAGTAAAATGGAAAAATCACAAGGCAAGTTTGCCTAGGCCTTGAATGGCATGGGAAACACTTGGAAAAATAAATATTGAAGATTTTTGCCTTGGAAAATAAAAGAATTTAAATTTTTTCCTAAGTCTACACATTAAAAAAAAATCAAAAAATCAAATGGTATGTCTGGACAATGAGGAAATTCGCTAGAAGTAAAAGATCATGGCAAGATTGACAAAGATAAAAATTTGCTTTAGGCAGAGGCACAAAACAATTTGAAAAGACAAAATTTAAATTTTCCTTTGGATAAAATAATAATTAAATACCATGATTTAATTATTTTTAACGAACGGGTTGGAAACAACACATAAAATATTATTTTAATATTTTATTTTCCAAAACCCATTTAATGAGAAAATTCAAATTTTCTCTAGGCAAATTTTGAGAAAAAGAAAGAAAAGAAAAAACTTCACTGATCTAGAGTCAAAATTAGAAACTTTCTTTACCGACTCGTGCTGAAGATGGAAATTACTATTCGAAAGAGAAGTGCAAGACAAGTTCAGACTAGATTAATTGGAAACAATTAAAATTTGCTAAATGGGTCGATTCTTTCAACCTTAAATTAATTTTTCACTTCATTTCTCAATCATTCTTTCGAAAATGAAGTTGTAAAGAGAAGTTTGTTTAAGGCAAGAGAAGTTTTGCGAAGAGAAGTTTTATCTTTTTTCTTTTGAAGTAAAGGCTGAAAAGGGCGGATTTTATTCATCAGCAACACAACTTTTATTACCAGGTAGATTTGCTTTCTCTTTTCCGACAAAGAATCCCCTTTTCGATTTGATAAAATTCTTCCATTTCCAACAATGATTATCTTCAAGATTTAATTTATCAAGTTGGCTGGAATATATATTTGTTTCAAAATAATGGCATAAATAAATTCTAAATTTTAATATTTTCTTTTGTAGATTTATGCTGGACAAAGGAGAATCGTCAAAGAGAATGAAATTTGCTAGCAAAGGTTTGCAGTCGGAGTCTAAAATCGTTTCCAAGTGGAAGAATGTTGCGGATACCAATCTTGGGCATCTTAAATTTGACAAATTTAGGAAAAGAATGTATGGAAGTGACGAACTCTTGCCTATGCCAATTGCACGAAAAATGATGCGAAACGACATAGTTCAAGCTATAGGATTTCCACCAACAATCGAATGTCCAGAATTAATTGTGGAGTGTGCCTTAAATTACAATGCTGAAGAGAGACAAATTGAAGCGCCTGATGGTAGAGTGTTGGCATATCTGGGTGAACTAGCAGTACATGAGGTATTTGGAATTTCGGCTTATCATCGAACAGATTACAAGTCAAAGGAAGATGCGCAGAAATTGTATGAAGACCAAAAAATCCTTTGTACTAGAAACATGAATAAAAATTGGTTGGGAAAGCCAAGATCGTCAGCCAAAAAGATGCCAAAGAAGTTGCTTAGGCCGGATTTCAAGGAAGATTATGGAGATAAGGTCTTGCTACTGAATAAAATGGTGGGTAATCCTCAAGGTGCGCCTTTTGAGAATTGGATGTATTACTTCATTGACGAAGTAACTTCTGAAACAAAAATGGTTAACTGGTCAAGGATGATCAGTGACAGTATTCACGAGCATATGGTCAACTTGGAGAAGACCAAAGCCTTTCATATGAGTTCCTACATTATATACTTACTTGCTCGAACTTACTGATATGTCAGACTAATCTGCAAGGGTGTAGTCAGCGACGACGAAAGGGAGTTCAAGGTTTATAACTGCTATCCTCAATTGCAGTTGAGAGAGAAGTCACACTTTTGTTAGGTAAATGATGCTTTTCTCATGTATATTACCTAGAGACTTCAAGGTGGAACACATCAAAGGCTCACTCATAAATCAAATATTTTAATCATCAAATACAGATCCTGGTTTATCTAGTTTCCTAGATTTAACTACATCCGAATACCGGGATTCATGGATTCTCCTTACAAGTTGCCAATCTATCCTACCAACATGATGATTTTGTTGGAACTACTAAGGCAGTTGGAAACATTCCAAATCATCTAGAGACCAAAACAGAAAGCATTCGTCACGTTTCCTCTCTTTATTGGAAACATGGTTGAATCTTGTCCATCAACACAAGCAGCAGAAAGTGCTCGAGTGGAGATACAATGGTATCCATTCACTTTGTACAAATCCATAAGTGACTTTGATCCACTTAGTCATATTGGAGCTGTGGATGAAAGAAAATATAGGTACATAATCAACCTTGAGGACTTTTGGGCAAATGTTGCTGATGAATTTGAAGTAAGGAAAATATTTTGGTCAAGACTACCTTTGGACATAATCAGGACAATGAAACTCTTCCACGTGCCTGACTAGCTGGATGATGATGAAGTGTATATGCAGCTAGGCTATGATGAGGGACTGCCACTTCTTCTTGTTAAATGGTCTGAGTCAGAGCTTGGTGACCTGTAAATTCTTATGAGGCCAGTGGTTAAGTACTCACAATGGTGGGTAGACCAGCGGCTACAAACTTTGAGGCAACGGGGTATATCATTCACCTATGACTTGATGGGTGAAGCTAAGTCATGTTCTTCCAATGCCAGTGCTTCTCAGGGAGAGGAGCTAGTTGAGCCCACCAACTAGAAAAAGAGAAAGGGTAAGGAAAAGGTGATAGGTGAAGAACTAATCTAGAAAAATTCTAAGCCCCTTCACTCAACCACATACAGGAATGTGGAGCAATTATTTATTATGGACGAAGAATCATGGGGACACATCAAAGTTCCTTCGCTAGTTCTTGAAAAGGACATGGAACCCATGCAACTTGAAGATGACTTTCATCACTCTCCAACTGGCATGAAAATTCGCGAGTCAGATGAGGATTAGGATGTCATGGGAGGTGACTTCCAAGAGGGAATGATTTCAGCCCTCAAAGGCATACAGGAGGAACCGTTAGTGCAGGAGATCCAAGACATGCAAAATATTCCAGAATATGAGGATGATGGATTCGAGTAGCCAAAAATCCTAGATTGGCTGAAGGAAAGGCTTAAAGTCAAGGTATTGGTCAAAATACCAGAAGAGGATGATATTACGGATTTCTTGGCGAGGTTGGAACAAGCTAATACGAGGAAACCAGCCAAAAAATTCTCCACCATTCAAAGAGATGAGACTAGTAATCATACTATGCAGATTGCAGTACCGATGATTGAGAAGCCATAGGATGAGATTAATCTAGTTGAGTATGCCATTACGGTCATTGACATTGGTTCATCAATGAAAGAAAAATAAGTGGAAGACTTGGATAACTCTGTTTCTACCATCAAATCGAGGTTAGAAAATGAGACTTTAAAGAATAAAGAATATAAGATGGAGGTTGAGCACCTAAAGGAATATATCCGACATTTGACAAGGCCACTCAACCAAGGTGACCAATCAACCCCTCTACTCCCAAATGCATCGTAGGAGTCGACATAAAATCTTGAGAAGGAACTAACTATTGCCAAAGAAATAAAGGAATGGATGGCAGGGAAACAAGGAGAAGTAATGGCATTCGTGGAGAAGTTGGCACATGCTCATGGGAAAAATTATTCCTTACTCACAAGAGTTACAAACTTGGCTGAAGCATGGGATGGACTCCAAGACCTCCAAGATAGAATCATTCTCTGCCTCCAAGACATAAGGATAATCCCTAAGTAGAGGTTGGTCGACAAGGAGATTATTGCAGCCAGAGCAGCATACAAATTCAACAATTGGTATTGTGCATTGGTCTCATGTGGAGAAGTGTTGGAAAAGGCTAAGGCGAAAAGTGCCAAAATTGATGAGCAAGTGAAGGGTGTTCAAAATGATATTTCCCATATGGCGGAAAATGTGTTGAACAAGGACATTATCCGGGAAAATGAATTGTGGCCAGGAAATATGCAAAAGGAAGTCCAAAAAAATTTCTCCATCATGCCAATCTTGGGAGAAAATTTGACTAAGGCATTTGACCTTTTGACTGTCCAGAATACTTTCTTGCAGCATGAACCAGAGTGGACAATTGTCTTTGCTGATTGTGCGGACAGTTTAGACCTGTTGGAGTATAAATTTAATGCCTTGTCAGAAAATACCATTGAGGATGTTGGTGCCATTGTGTCTAGATTCATTGGACAAAACATTGTTGAAGTGGATAAGGACGCAACTCTCAGTGCATGACTCATCTGCTTGTCAACTGGTTAATGTTTTGGCAACCCTAATTAGGGTTTTCTTGTTTAAATCTGGGCCATTGATCTTGATTTGATCTCAGTCGTTCATTGTATTTGGGATCTCTATAAGTACCCCTCCACTTTCATTTGAAAAGGATAATTAGAGGAATTATTATCAGAGGATTATAAATTACAATTTTGGAGTTAGAAGAATTAGTTTAGAGATTTTAAATTTAGAAATAAGAGGAGAGTTTTATGAAATTGTTGCAAAAAACTATTATGATGATGAAATTCATAAATGAATGAGATGCTTTGAAATATTTATTGTCAAATGGGTGCATGGTTACATATTTTCTCTTTCTCATAGAAGTGTTCTAGATTAAAAATTTATTTGTTAGTGGAATGAAAGATTGATAGTGAAGATTCATGTAACTTAGCTCATACTTTCTTCAAATGGATGCTTTTCATTTGATGTGTAAAGTTAGATTGAGCTTTTGATGTGGATTATTTCAGCGTTTACTCCAAATGATGTTGTTCAATTAATGGTATTATTTGTAGTAGAAAATCTTAAGCACAGATCCTGGAAAATTGCACCTGCTTTTGTGTAGTGGTCGTTTTGTGTGACAAGACAAAGCATGGTTTTGTTTAAGTTCCATTCGATCTTTACAGTCTCCTAGTTCTGTAGGATTAGTATAGGATTTCTCACCCTCACTCCTTTTTTTATTTTTTATCCAGTATTGGAAAAGTCCCAAAAAATTACAACACTGCATTCAATCCCTTACTTTCAAGTGACTTACTGAAGTAAATTCCCTTGGGTTACCAACAAATCACAATGACCACAGAGCTTGTCCACACCCCAATTTTAAAACATTGGAATTATCATGTGACCTTTCTTGCAATCTTAGCACAAGAGGTAATTTTTCAAGAGAGGATAGAGTGTCTATGGATACTTTATTCTAGAGTGTTTGGTGTGTCACAAAACACACATCAACAAGACCCATAGGTTAGAAAGTTATATTATGCTAGGTGGCTCATATGCTACTAAAACTGTGAAGAGTGCAAAAATGAGAAATTCTTTATAGATTAGAAAAGTGAGGTGTGTGCAATGAGATCCCCACTTTAAAATAATTACATGATTCTAAGAATGCAAATTATTTTAAGGAAAGAGAGGCAAAAGAGGAAGATTAATATTATATAAAACACAAACAAGGATTTTAGAAGCATCAAACACTTAACATTGTTCTCATGGAATGATGCCATGCAAGATAGGGATGTCACAGAAAATATACATCATGTTCACATACACACACTGAGGGATCCATAGACTTGGGGTTAATATAAATGTATAATAATCATGTGAGTTAGTAGATGAAGGAGTTGAAAGGTCGTCATTCCCCAAGTCTAGTGGATCTATGAATTAAAAATAAGAAAATAATGTCAAAATAAATAAATAAAAGTGGAACAACATGGAAGATGCCTAAATTCCTCAAAGATACCCAAATTTCAAAATAAATATACAAAAAAAGAGGAATGTAGATAAAAATAGAATAATTTCCCAACATTTTCATCTACTTTGTATCCATGTACCTACAAGGGTATCATGGGTCCTCCAAGAGTGATTAAAAAATATAAATAAGCATGTATGGGGGAGACACAAAAAAAAAAGAAAACATATGAAATCTAAATATATGAAGGTAATACTCTAAGGATATTTCTTGAATACAGTATTGATCTCCTAATCTTGATCATAAGGGGAAGGACTTCGAGCTTGCATAAGAAGTACCATTAGGGCAATACTAGGTGTCTCACCTACAACAATATTTAAGGAAATAGTTCCAATCATAGAATCTTCCTAAACCTCATGTGAGGAAAGTGTCAATGATCTTGTGAATACTGAGGAAAACATTGAAATATCCATGAAGTATTTGAATAGGTGATCCTCAAGAGAGGAGGTAGGTAAATCACTAACAAAATAAGTTACAAGAGGGTTATCATTACTAATTTTTTTAACAAGAGAAATGATTGAAGAAGTAAAAACTTCTTCTATGAAAAGAATATATGTAGAATGGTTTGGATGTGGTAAAGAATGCGGGTTTAAATTTTTCCTATGATATGGTGGTGTGGGATAGTGCTTAGGTTTTCTTTTGGGAGGTGAGCGGGGAATATCAATGTTTATAGTGGTAGGATAAATAATAAATAGAAATACTCAATGTTGAGTAGATTTGAATGAGATATGAGAAGAAATAATAGCACTTGAAATGACACTTGTGCTAGGCATATTTGGTGGAATGGAGAAAGGATGAATATCTGGAATATTGACAATGAGAGGCAGGTCGAACAAGGTAGCCAAGATGATCTGCACCCTTTTGGGGTGAGGCTTATCAAGATATTGATGAGGGACAAAAGGGGCTACAAGAGTAGCATGAGGAAATGGAGAAGAATAAGATGGAGGAATGATAATACTAGAGGTAGTCACATTAAAGGAGGATAGTGGAAGACATATCTATAGAAGCTTTATTTTGAGATAGTGCACATTGGTGGTACTTGAATTCACACTTAAGATGGTTCTATTAGTGATGGGACTTGAATGTAGCTATAGTAATATGGATAGAATCAATCTGCTCCATTTGTGGGACTATCCTCACATCTGAAATAGGAGGAGGAATAGTTTGGGAAGGTGGAGGCTAAGGTGCCTAGGTTGCACATGATTGAACTTGGACCACAAGTGCCTTATATATTTGTGTCATAGTGATAGGTGGAGGAACATGAGGAACCACTAGAGGAAGAGGTGTCATTGGTGCACACAATGGTTCATTTTGGTGCAAGAGCACCCATAGGTTGCCATAGGTTGTTTAGGAGGTTGTCGAGGACAACTTTGTCTAGGAAAACTATGCAATCTAATTTAGTTCATTTGTGTGTGAGCCTTAGTGGAATTTTTGTTGTGAATTGATCAAATGAAGGTCATGTTGACCACTGAGTAGGTGTCATAGGGTTTTAGCTCAATATGAGTTTTAGGACTTTTAGGACTTTTGAATTTTTTTGAAATGTTGCTCAATTGGAGCTACAAGCGACCAAGAAGAGCACAAGGGGAGAGGATAAATGATTGGTGACCCTATTTATGGGATACCTTGGCATTGTTGTCAGGTTGGAACCATTTCATATTATTTTAGTTTTGAATTTAAGAGAAAGCAATTGTGATTGCATGAGAAATTTCTGGTTTTTTTCATTACAATGATGCTTTAATGAAGTAATTGGGCAGTGTAATTCGTGCATGATGTAGGGTAGTTATTCTTTACATTTTGTGTGGCATTAGATAGTTTTTTTGTTCAATTTCAATCAATTCTTGTAAATAGTTTGGTTTCCACACTGGTGTTGGTCTGAACCAGGTAGTTTGTAAAGAATGGAGTGTTAGCTCACTTTCCCACTGTACAAATTATACGACCCTTTGGGATAAGTGACTAGACTCCATGGGTGTACATATAGTAGGAGTTAGAGTCTTGAAACACACAAGAGCTTTTGATGGAGTCTTGTCCTAGGCGAGCCAGAGAAGAGTCCGACTAGGAAAGACCATAGTGCAGAGCACTTAAATTGTAGAGGTGTTAACTTAGGGTCTAAATTCCTTTTGGACAAGGAAGATATGAATCTTGAAAAGCTATGGTAGAGAGAAAAAGTCTCTACCAATCCATTTGGTGAGGGGAAAACCTAGGAAGTTGCAGAGAAGCTAGAAAAGGGCTTGAAAAGCCCTAATTTTTCTCATTTTCAAGTCAGAGCATTGTACGGCTAGTTGTGGCCCAAGACCCCAAAAATATTTGAGAGGTGGGCATATGAATCAAGAATCCCACGAAAATATTGGGGTTTTCTTTGGAAAGACATTGGGAAAAACCCTAATTTCTCGGAGGAGACCTAATAGGGCTAGTAGCCTTCTAGGCCTAATAGAGGGTTTTGGTGAAAGCGAGCTACAGATGAAGTTAAGTGGACCCCTAATACCCCTATTAGGATGGATTGAAGTCTTTGGAAGCACCTCCACACTTCTGTAAAACCATTTCAATAAATTGGAGGTTAGTAGCCTTTAGGGTGGATTAAGGGCTAAGGCTAGTGCTACAAGATTGCACCAAGTTTTGATTTGAAAGGGAGAACTTTGTTGATAGTTGGGTTGGCAAGGAAAACCAAGGGATCTTAAGAAGGAAGAGGTCCTATAGGTTGAAAATGGTGGAGTGATACACCCTAGAGGTCTTCCAAGAAAGACCTAGAGCATGAATCAGTGAGTGATTCATCCAACCTGCCTATTAGATTGGTATCAAAGCAACAAAATATTTGGGATTGAATATTTTATGTCAGAGATTGAGTCTAGTGGTTCTACAATCATGGTGAAAAATATAGAATTGGCCAAGAACATCGAAGATAGGGAGGAAGACAATAGGCTATTGAGGGAAAGAATATCCCAACTTGAGCAAGCAATGAGTAATGTGCAAACCAAGACTGATGAGGTCAATGATAAGTTGGAAGGAATAGTACCCGAGAGTGAAGAGGTTGCAGAGGAAGGCAAGATCCCTGAACCTGATCCTATTATGCAAGAAGAGCCTTTCTTGAAGGCATTGAACCCTATGAGTGGGAAATTGGAAGCAGATCTAGTCATGGATTGGATAGAGGGAATGGAAAACCATTTTGAGTGTGATGGAGTCACTAAAGTGCAAAAGGTAAAGGTGGCCAAATCAAGATTGAGAGGTTCTGCTTTGACATGGTGGAAGTTCATGCAGACAGAGAGAGAAAAGGAAACCCATTTCCACTTGGAAGGGAATGGTTTCCAAGGTGAGAGAGGCATACATGCTAGATGACTATGAAATTTAGTTGCATAAGAAAAGACAGAGCTTGAGATAAAGAGACCAAGATGTAAATTCCTATATAGAGGAGTTTCAAAAACTTTTCATGAGGTCTAATGTATCTGAGGATGAAAGCCTTAAGGTGGCTAGATACCTTAATGGTTTGAAGTGGAACATACAAGAGGATATGAATCTTCTAAGTCCCAAAACAGTGCACCAATGTTATCAGTTGGCTATAAATATTGAAGAGAAAAGTAAAAGGAAACAAGATCAAGCTTCCAAGAGCAGTGGAAAAGGTAGAGATCAAAGAGGACATAGAGGTGGATACTAAGGTAGAGGGACTGAACAAAGAAGTCAGGGAGAGTCTAAACTCATAGAGCATGGAAGTGAAACAACTTCTAGAGTAGGTTATGGAAGAGGTAGAGGATCTCAAGGAGGTTCTAACACCGGAAGAGGTACAGGCAAAAGTAAATCTTATTTTGCTAGCATGAAATGTTACAATTGTGGTCAAGTAGGACATCCTGCTTATAGGTGCCCGGAGAAAGCATCTTCTTATAACACAAAAAAGAGAGTAGCATATGCTCAAGAAGACACTATGAGTGTCAAATCACCAGAGGTTAGTCATATTGAGTCAGAAATGGGGGAGAACTTGATGTTTAGAAGGGTTCTAATCAGACAACCAGTCAAGGAAGAGCCAAAGCAAAGGATAGCCTTATTTAGGGTGAGATGCAAAATACTTGGGAAGGTGTGCAAAGTTATAGTGGATTCAGGGTCCACTGATAACATCATCTCAGAGGAAGCAGTGAGGAAGTTAAAGTTGGAGAAGATGCCCCATACTAATCCTTACAAGGTGACATGGCTGAATAAAGGGCAGAGTGTTCTTGCGAATGAGCAGACATCAGTGGAATTCTCCATTGGAGGGTAAAAAGACAAACTGGTTTGTGATGTGTTGCCTATGGATGCATGCCATCTTCTATTGGTTAGGCCATGGCAATATGATAGAGGAGCCATCTATGATGGAAAGGAGAACACCATCTCATTCAAGAAGGATGGTAAAACATTTAAGTTACAGTCACTATTAGATGAAGAAGAAGTATAGTCAAAGACCCCTAGTGTCTTGTTAAGTAGTGGCAAGGATTTTATCAACACTCTTCACATGGAATAATTTTGATCTAGGGATGATGAAAAAGATGGTTTCCATGCACTTGGGTCCAATCTCAATTGACAAAGTGAAATAACCCATGGTTGAAAGTGACAAGAAATCATGTATTTGTATGCATACTTGTGAATCATCATACTTGTCTCTATGAAATTGGTTGATAAAGATAATTTATTATGTTATAACATTAACCATGCTAGCATGGTCAATGCGAACTCCAATGATGATTTTCTCATTAAAATAAGAAGGTATATATAGAGGACCATATTCTATACCAATTGGCGTATCATTAGATGAAAATGATATGGTGGGGTTAGGAATGTCACACACCTAATATGATTAGGGGAAAGCATCCACCATACTCACCATGCCATTGAATGTATTAGGATACTTACAAGCAAAAGGAAAAGGACCAAGTCCAATGTAGTTAGCAAAATGTGTAGGGAAAGGGTTACAACAAATTTATAAATCTTGGTCTGAATTTGCAATAGACTTATTCAAATTGTCAAGACCATTGAGAAGCTTGATAGAACCTCAATAAATGTGGTCTTGCACTAAGTTTCAAAGCCACATACATCTCTTAGTATTGTATCCAAGGACTTGATGAAATTGATAAAAAATACTTTAGTTTGTAAGTGAGAACAAGTTGGTTAGTGGGAAGAGATCAAAAAAGTGTTAGGAATAAGGTGTCTCAACCTTGGATAATTCCTATTCTTATTATTTGTTTTGTAAAATGTATTTCTTGCAAATAATGTAATTAAGTGTGAGTGTACATGTCTAGGTTGCATGTTGATGTGTCACTCCACTTAATGTGTCGGCATCTTGAATTGTGTGTAAGGAGATCATGGCTGAAACGGTTATGAAGATTTGTGATGTGAGTGTATTGTTGGAACGTTTTTTCATGCTGCCGCATTTTGTCTTCAAGAGTAGGAAATCTCCTGAAAGAACTTGCATTGCAAGTGTGTTGTAACCGTTGTGTTGAAGATAATACATTGTGCAGGTTTTGGAGTGCTGGGGTTTTTTACCGAAAGGTTTTCCCCAGGGTAAATCATTGTGTCATTCTTCATTTTCTGTATGTATGGTATATTGCTGCAATATCTTTGTTAAGTAGATTAACGAATCTGAAATTGTAAGGGTTTAAAACGAATTTGCACCATACTTTCCTTAAGAGATTGGTGTAGGAAGCTGTTTCCGCACCTGAGTTTCCTTACAAAAAGCGGAAGTTGGATTGAATTATTTTTTAATAATTTTTACATAATGTTATTGTTACCTAATTGTTCTTTTCAACCCAATCAAGTTAGGTTGGGATAGCACTGATGTTTTACTTTGTAGAAAGAGAAAGGTACACAAAAAAATCTTCTAATGATACTCATTATCATGCAAATAGTGCCAAGAAATAAACTTTCAGTTTTTATTATGCAATTATTTTACAAGAAAGAGAGATTTTACACGTCATTGCATGAAATAACTATTTATATTCAAAAGAGAAGTGTTTATATGATCCCACACAAGCTGTGGGAGTAATTGTATATGATACAATGCAAAATAACGATACATTGGAAGTAATGGAAATCATATCAAAGAAAGGTGGGACCTGGAATTTCCTGAGTGAATGACGAATCATGTTGTCCACATCGACATCTCCATTCATCCTAGTGATAGCTCCAAGAAAATACCTATTGGATGAAGAAAAAATTATGTTAGAGCTCAGGGTATCATCTCTACTCCTATATTTAGTAATTCAAAATGTACTTGTTATTCTACCTCTGATCAACAAAATATAGGAGATAAACAAACATGTGGATATCAAATCAAGAAGAATAAAAAAAGAGAAAGTCAGATAACACAATCAAGGAGAGGCTATCAACCCATTTGTTTTATCTAAATTGTTTGTTCACTGTGTAGATGTAGGTACATAAAGACCATTCATCAATGTCATCTGTTACAGCAATCATAGATGCAAGACAATGTTGAATACAAGCAAAGAGGAATAGTGATGAAGGCTTTCAAAAGCCTAAGCTACAACACTCATAGAAGAATGAGATAGTAAAGCATAATAGAAGAGTTTTTAGAGCTTAAGTAAGGTGAAAATCGCCTTTACAAAGATAATATATATCAGCCAAGGGCAGCCTAAAAGCTTAAATTGGTCCAAAAAAAAGTGAATAAGGCAGTCTACAATCACTCTTCATAGGTTGGAGTTATCAAACAAAGTGGGACAATCATTTGATTACATAATTGGACAACCCATTGAAGGTATATGCAAGGACACACATTCTATTTTGATCCATGAAAGATCAATCTTAAAGGCATTGACCAAAGGTATAAACAACCTTTTTGTCATCTCATAGTCAAAGCATTCCATAATGAGTGACAGAGCATTGAAGTTATCAAAAAAGGGCAGCATTATTAGTGATAAATGCATTTGTTAATAGTCATAAATCCAGTTATGGGATAATTACATTGAAAAAAATGCAAGAGGACAACCATTATCGAAGGGTTGCAGTCATAACAATGCTACATAATGTCATGTTTTTTTGTACATAATAAAGGCACCAACATTGTTTGCAATATCAAGACAAAGGAAAACAATCACATCATGCCAGAAATGATAGCATGAAGATAACAATGTAAAAGGAAAATGGTATTTGAGTCCTTCAAAGATAGAAGTTAGTCATAGTGAGTTGGAGACCTAGCACAAAGAGGAGAAGGAAGATTGGGATATCAAGAAAGGCATAAAGATAGTGGTTTTCAAAGTGTGATATGACATGATGTGTGAACCAATGAAGGTGCAAACTTAGAAAATATAGCAACCAAGCATAAAAAAAAGACAATCATACTTCATGGATGTGAATAAGAGATCATAACCTTTCTAAAATATCTTGACTACCTCTATTGTGCTCTATCTATTTTAAATGAATGGATTCATTGAAAGAAAAACAAACATATTATTCTGAAGACACTTGCTAAGGTCATTAGGGCTCCATCATAGATATACTAAGTCAATGTTGAGTGAAATTTGCAAAATTCACTAAATGAAAAGAAAATGTCTACATAAACAAGAAGTGACAGTCATAAATAGAGAAAAAAAATTGAATCCATGAAGATATGACTATTTACAAGGTCCAATTGTTTCAAAGAGCCATGATGGCATGGAAAAGATTATCATAGAGTTCAAATAATGAAGACAGTGAGAACTTAGACAATCATTAATAAATGTGTTGAAGATAAAGCTCATGCAGAGGTGTAATAGTGACCTTCAAAATGAAAATAGATAACCATAGATCCAGAATGATTTCAAAAGCTAGTGAACAGTGAATGGAAGATAGAGGATAGAGGATAGTCAACTTCATGATTATCAAGAAAAAATAAAGCACAAAGGGGAAAATTTTCAGACCATGATTGAGAAATGTCTTCCCCACCCAAAAGACACTAATGACAGTCAAGGAAGAGGATGGTGAAAGAGAATGTTAATCGTCACAGTCAAAAGGAATGAAAGAAACATAATTAAATGGAGAGAAATTCATCATATTTGAATAACCAAAGAATGCATGGATTACAGTCATAAAGAGAAATGCATTTGAAGCCCTCAAATTACATGTTACACTTTGATGTTGGGGTTGCAATACAGAAGTTTTAAACTTCAACACTTCAAAAGAAAAAATGTACAGTTGATGAAGAATGAAGGATATGAGTTTCTAGCAAGAAGTTCATCATGTGAAAGGATAGCCAAGGCACAGTAAGGATTAGCAGTTATTAATTCTTCTTTTGCAGTCTAAGTTGAAATGATTGCAATGAAAGAAATGTTGAAGTAGAAAGAGAAAGCATTTCTTTAACCCCAATAATACATGAGTAGTGAATCAAGAAGAACCATGTATGCTGAAAAGTGTTGCATTTCAAAGAAAATACCACAAAAAATGATAGTTTTCTTCATCTTTTTGTCACAACAGAGCACATAAAATTATTTCTTTCACAATAAAGAGAAAATCTAGTATTTTCATGCAAAGGAAGATCTTACCAATGTTGTCCCAATGTATCATTGCATAGAATTTTCAAAACTCCAAACCCTTGGAGGGGAAACATGGTGTCACAAACAAATGAAATGAATGCATAATGATCCTGCTCAGGTTTTCTTTTAGGGTTTGTCAATATAGCCCTAAATCTTGGCCAACCCAAGTATTATGTTTATTTTTCACTTTTATTTCATTAAGTGTTTAAACATTAGTACTTAGGACAAATACCTAGTGAGAGATGAGTCCATGGGATTCATAAGGAGAGAAGACTAAATAATAGATTAAATCTGCCCCTTTATTTTGCATGAAATTAAGACAAAATAAATATGTAAAAAAATAATAAAGGTAATATTTTATAAATTAACCTAATATTTGTCATGTAAATGTAGAAAAAAACAATCAAATAACAAATATTAAAGTAAATCATAATTGATTGTCTTTAATATTTGTTCAAATAGTCTATCATTGATCTAAAATCATGGAAAAATAGGAGTGGAACTGAAGTTTCAAGCATTTATTTGGAGTTTTATCTTTCACTTCAAGTCAATTTGTGGTATTTTTAGAGTTCTTTTTTATCAACCAGTTTGAGAGGGGGAGTTTGGAGCTAAATTAGCTCAAATTGCAACAATTATGATCCCCCTTTTTAGGGATTTTCTATTTTTCTTGTGAGAGAGATATTTTGAGTGCAATTGACTACAAGTGTCACCTCTTGGCACTTTGGTACAGTTTTTGTATTAAAGGAGAAAAAGATTATGCTTTTTTCCTTTTATGCTTTTTTCCTTCTCTTGCATGTTGCAGAGAGACTTAGAGATTTGTAACTCAAACATTTTTATAAATTTTATATATAGCAACAGTTATTTTAGACTATTTTTATCAGTGTTTTGTAGAGATTCCTTCCATTATTCAATAGAATCAAGTGTTTGCCTTCTTATTTCCACACATTATGTGTCTTATGAATTTTTTTGATTAAGATTTGATGTGTTTTAATAGTAATTTTTTTAAATTTATGTCGTGTTCATGGTTGCATGTATGCAAAAGAAGTTAATGATCATAGGTCATAGGTTGTGCTAGTGATTTGTATCATCTTCCAAGTTGTGAAAATTCTATTTTCCTTCATAAAATATAGGTTTATCAAAGCCTTTTTATGAAATATTTATGTGATTAGATTTCCCAAAATGAGTTGTGTAAATAGATCCTTTGAGAAGTAGTTGTGAATCGATCTACTATAGGTTGATTACATTTTGGTGCATCACCTCCTAGAATTTTTATAATTTTTCTTTTCATCAGCTATCCTTCCATCCCTTCTCCAAATGAAATCCATTAGTTTCTAGGAGATATGAAGGGGAACCAGCACATAATATAGAGGTTCATTCCCACAGTAGGTCCCCACAACCCGAGTTTGATCCCATGTTGCACAAGTTTTTTGAGTTTCATGCTTAGATAAAGGGCACAATCCTTCATGAAACAAATAAAGATTCAAACAATTTAGTAAATTGTCTATGCTTTTGAGGCACTAAAGAAAGCACATCAGAAGTTTGATAATTATTAAAAAAAATTGTGTTTTGTTGCAAGTATTTGTTTTTCTTATAGTTTTGTGAGGAATAAGCACTATCTTGGGTATTAGTGGGAGATGATGAGGTGGAGCCACCATATTTCTTAATAGGCTATTGATAATTTTCCAAGACTATGGAAAAATGTACAAAGGAGTTATATTTCATAAGGAGAATTTATCATAAAGTGAAAGTTATAGATTATATATGAATAATATTTGTACATCAGAGTCTAGAAGCACATGCAAAATATAAGAAAAGATAGATTGGTAAAAAAGATAAAATTAGTTACCTTTTTTCATTTCCTTTCTTAAGTAGACAAGATTAGTAATCATGACTTCCAATCTAATGTTCACCTAGAAGTGTTTGAGGAATTTATTAATTAATCTCCTGCAAGTGATAAAATTATTAGGAAGTGAATAAAACCAATCAGATGCAATGTATTTTAGTGATCATGGGAAAATATTTTATAGTTAAGCATCTTAAAAGATAAAATCATTGCAAAGAGTAGTGAAAGCATAGACATGAGTATAAAGGTTTCCTTTTTTATTTTAGTTTTTGAATTGGGGCACCTCAAAGCCCATGGAAAAGGGAGTAGTGATAATTCACAAAGATAGAGGGTTACATCTACAATATGGAGGAATAAGAGGTTGCAGAGTGGATGTGGTAGCCACAAAAGAAAGTTGGCTCTATAGATGGCCAATATTCTATAAAGTTGGTTAATGACTAGATCAGTGGTATGCGTGCGACTTGTAGAATTTTGTGTGTCAAATGATCTGAAAGAGGAATTCCAAAGGTACAAAGAGGTTCCAATAGTTCATCCATAAAACCCTTATAATAACCAAGAAGGAGGTGTAGAAACTATGACTATGGGTGTTCTCACCATGTACATAGTTGGGATTGGCATCAACATTGAATTTTTTTTTGTTGATGTTTGAATGATAATCTATTATGCTTATGAAAACTAAAGTGTAGGATAGGAAATTTTCCTAAACAATGTGCACCAATCCCCAAATAAATTCTAATGCCTCAAGTTTTCTTATCATCGTGTTTTGGATAGTGCCAAGGAAAGCACTACTTCAAAGAGGGCATCCCTAGCTAAGAAATATTGAAAGTGATGTAGATTTTAATCTAAATTTTGCATTTTAGAATCAAAGGCTCAAAGAGAAACCTCATGATCAAAAATTGCTTCCACAGGAGGAAAGGTGTTGGATGGGGAAGCATGATATATGCTTACTGGAGGAGCGGATGGAGCATCCTAGTAACAAAATATTCATGTGTAAAATATAGTGTGGTGAAAATAGGTGTTGTGAATGTTCTTGAATGTTCCATGTTATAAGTTTCTTCAAACTACATTATGTGAATGGAGAGATTGGATTTTAAAACTCATAAAAGTGTTACCATATAGATAATCAGGGAAAATGAGAATTTAGGATTTTCTATTTTTTATTTTAGAAAGATAAAAAAGTTTCTTGTGTTGAAGCGACAGATTCACTAAAATTTAGTATATGGAATTTAAATATTACAAAGGAATACTAATTTTCCTTGAGATAAATCCCATATAATACATTAGGATGATTTGACAACTTTAATACTACTAAAGTTGTTTTGATTATCCCTTTTACATAAAAATGATAATAATAACATAATTTTATAAATTATAACGAGAAGTGTTTGATTATAATAGATTGGTGAAAATATCTCTTTGCATAAGATAAATTGCATTTTTTCCCTATAAAAATTAAAACTACTAACACAAGGAACCTATAGTCCTCTTCAAGAACCTCCTGCCTCATATACCAAAAAATCACATGCAAACATATGTCACATTATCATCCAATCTAGACACTTGACAAAAAGTGTTTCTAGATGTGAATATATCTCATATATACAAAAAATCATAAAGATATTTTTTAAAGTATGTGCAATATTAAAAATTATGAAAATGAAAATAAACTAACTATTTAACTATTTAACAAAAAATGCTAAAAAATTAAGAGAAGTTTTTAGAAAATGTATCATTTGTTGATGTTTCCTCTCCAATAAACCCCTTTAAAAAAGGAAGCAAGAAAAAATATTATTTTGTGGCTATTTGAGGGGCTTGCCTTAGTCAAACCCCTATTTTAATCTTCTAACCACCACAATAGCTAAAATTTTGATAATGCTTAAAATATAGAAATCTAAATGCTTTGAAATTAAAGTATGATCAACTATGATATAGAAAATAACAAATACACTATGATATCACTTGAGATATTTCAAATTGAAACAAGCAATAGTGATAATGAAGAGAAAGGAAACAAAATCACATGGAATTTCACGCAAACCCCCAAGAAGAATGTTGTTGCCTCAATCTTATCATTATTCATAATCTCACAAAGATGGCGATAAAAAATGCTCAAGAAGAGCATAAGCACAATACTGGTATAGCTTGCTAGTTGCAAAATGGTAGATTTTTCTTCAAAGTTGTAGAGATTGAGAGTTAGAGAGAGAAAACATGAAAAATCAACTTGATAGTGAAAAAGAGGCAAGTTTGAATACTTTTGTTGATCAAACTACATGTAGGAGCATTACTTCCCAAAATATCAATGGGAAATTAACACTCTAATGGTGACTGGAACCATAATTTTTTGCAAGACGTTAGTGTGTCGCACGAACGTCTACACATTTTACTCTTATCCTAGAAAATTCATATTTAGAAAGCCTAAAATACCATAAAAATAATGAAAAAATGTCAATTCCAAGTGTTAAATTTTGTAATATTATTTATATCAAAGAACTAAAGTGAAGATATTGTTGAATGCACAAGACATGTAACGCCTCGCCACACAAACCCCACAAGACAAAACTAACTAACTAAAGACTAAACAATTTTTTTTTTTTAAAGATAACACTTCGCAACAACCATAATAAGATAAACATACAATATTATGGTAATTAATTAACGACACCTAACTAGTCCCATGGGGTTACATGCTTGCATTACTCAAAAACGTTCCTAACCAATTAACATCGTTACAGACTAAATTCCAAGAGAATAAATGATAGAGGCATACATATACAAGATACCATAATGATCACATACAACTATCCATAATTTAGTAGAGAAGATAAAATTACGTACATCATTGCATTACATTAAAAATTCAAAGTTCAATGATACAATTGTTGAGCATATTTCCACAGATATAGCACATCAAGGATACAATAATGCCTTCCAAAATAATTCCCTCATAACAACAGAAAGATTACAAACATAAGAGTAATACACCAATGTGGAATAAGGTACAAAACTTGAAGCATTCTTCAATCAAGTGAAGCTCTAGAATCTTTGCATCTGCTTCCTCTCCTTGCTTCACGAACACAACCTAGAAACCCAATGGGGTGCATAGCACGTTCCACCTAACCATGTGTACCCAAAGGTTCACCCCCCGTTCTAGGAGATGACAAGAAAGGATCCACATCGAACAAGGTCAAACAAACAAGGCTAACATAACCCAACAAATAACAACCTTGAACAAAAGTAAACCACATAACACACAGGCATCAACAATACTCCCAAAGGCAACCAAAGCAAGGGAAAACAAATGGGTATAGTAGGAGAGTGTCATCGCATGGCCTTGCATGGATTAACCAAACTACCTAACACTAGGATCCGCCTCCATATATGGTTCACATGACAACCTATCTCAAGGAACTACCCCATAGGGTGACTCATGCAGAGCCACTTACCTTTCGCAAAGACAAGGCAGTGAACTTACCAACCAAGTCTTCCCATCCCATCCTTAGTCTTTGAGAGCACTAACGGCATGGGTGAGGCACATAATTAGTATTGTTAAGATTTTTATTATCCCAACCCATTATTTCTTTAATTAGGCTATCACTTATTAAGGAAACTCTTCTATGGGTTATCCTAACAGCATCTTTGTGTGCCAACCCCCATGAAGAGCCACTCTCCCTACGGTTACCCAAAATCAAAATCAAGCCAAGGGGTGTACCTCATCATTCAAAAAATCAAGGGTGTTCATTAAACATAATACACGAGGCATGAACCATCTCATGAATACATAATGTATCATTAAACCAAGAACCAAGGATGTACCACACACGCACACAACTTCAAGATCAACAAATAAATACAACAACAAAATTCCCAAATGCACAATTTCCCCTAGCCTCTGGAAGTAAATAAACATCTACCCAAGGACGAAGATAACACATGGGTCCCCGAATCTCAAAGTCATCACAAAACAAACCAAACCAAAATTCCAAACGTAACAACATATATCTCTTCCTTAAATAAATAGATCATCAACAAATATTCACATTTAGAGATAAAGTACATTCAAAATGATACATCGTTCCAATTAAAATAATTACAAAGTTTAACAAATAATACATTCCCTACTAAAATAATAACAAGGTACATCAACAAAAAAAAATCCCATTCATGAAGTCACCTCTTTCCACAAAATAATAACCCAAAGGAAGTCCACCAAATGTCAAAAACCACAATAATCATCAATAAGAGTCAATAACCAATGCATCCACGGAAGGCGATATCTTCACAACTCGTGTTACTTAACCACTAATCCAAGCACATATCTTAGAACAACCAAACCATCAATTAAACTTGGCTATAACGACATTGGAACTCATATAGTGATGCATATCAATTTGACAATAAGTATTCCAAGTATAATTACTAGATAGTCATTAATAATTAAACAAATCTAAATCTAATAAGAATACACATAAAGGTACTATCTTTTCAAAATGACACAAAAGATACACTTGAATTCCTAAGGTCATTTAGTCAATTCTAGAACAAGGGGGTTACTCTTAATATAAAACATTACTAAAATAACTTTACTAAAATTTTCAAAGAGACTATAGAAAATTTTCTTTATTTGAAGTTGGTAAAGATATCCAACACGTTCCTTCAAATTTTCTACAAGAAAATAAAACTCTTTTATATAAATTTAATCTAGAAATATGCTCAATTCATTAACAACTAATCCAAAGGCAACCTAGAACAAATCTTTAATTTCACTAACACATTCAAGATACAAATTTATGAAACATTTTTAAATAATCAATTTCAATTACACTCTATCTTCTCACTCATGATGAAATCATTAAAAACAATTAAAGAAAATGCATTATCATGTCTTACAAATATCTGGCTACGCTCGTTATCACAACAACCTACATTTTATCATAATCGTAACATATTAACAAAATCAACCTTCCTAATTTAATTTCTCCAACTTATTTCTCAATTAATTCAAAGATAAAGTTACTCTTTTATTCTAACCTCATAATTACATGCATATGGATGTATATAACCATATGTATATACTTATATTTCAATGAAAAATTTCCAATAAATAAATTAGAGGATACATACATGCCTACATGCGAATCTAACCATTGTTCTATTTATTTTAAACACTAATTTATTTTATGAAATAAAACACCACTAGAAAAATAAAATGCTTACTGACATCATTACAATCTCAACTATTCCCCTAACTCCCTTACAATAAGTAAAGATGCCCTTCTTCAAGTGGGCCAAAGATTAAAGTATCAAATATAGGTGAAGTGAATAGAAATGCATTAGGTAGAGTGCAACGAATACATAGAGAGAAAATGCCATACATAAGATATATCCATCAATTAAAATCAAATAAATTTAAATAGAGGTGTGACCCAGACTATATTCATTGAATAGTATGAAATGGAAACGTATTACAAGTGTATGATAAGTCATCAAGTACAGGGAAAAATTTATATTCATAAAAATAAAGACACAATACAAAGAAAACATAAGAAGGGATTCTCTTTGTTTGAAATACTCACATGCAACAAAATCTAAGAGAATTCATCTCTGAAATTCAAGAAACCAATAAAGTGTAAATGAAATCGACATGCCAATCCTGGTATACCAAAAGAAATATGAAGCTCAAGCAATTATCAATAAGGATTTCAAACAAAACTATAAAGAGTGTGCTTTTAAAAAAATTGAATTTTTGTATTAGGAGGCATCAACTATTTGACAGGGGTGCAAGATTATGGAACCAAACATCAAAGGACCTTATGCAAACCTTGGGTCTGGATAATCTTCTTGGCTATAAGGTGTATTCAAGTACCCATGGTGCCCAAGCATACATAACAAAGTGTATTTTAAAACAAGGCAAGGAAACTTAGATATTGATTAAACCAAAGTCACTCCCTTACAAAAAATTCATCAGTAGATTTTCCATTACCCAAATTATAAACATCAAAAGCTTCATTCTATATGAAAAACTATTCAAAAAGTGTTTCTCTTACCTTGCAACCATTGTGATTGATCATAGTCCCAAAATTCATTTTCTCCCTACTATATGTTTTGATACCGTGTCTTCCTTTCCTGAAACCCCAATGAAGATGCAATTTTTTTCTTTTTCATAATTTTTCTTCCCAAACCACCAAATCAATTTACTTTTAGCATCACCATTTTCCTAGAAACTATGTTATTTTTATAATATTTTTCCAAGATTATTTCTTTTGCAGAGCCAAAGTAATAAAACAATGGAAGAAGAGCCCTTCCAAATCCGAAAGAAAACATTATATAACTAAAGAGTCGTTTTTAATAACACAATTAACATCCACTCAATTTTTAATAACATTAATTATAATCTCTTAGCCAATTAATTTATTGATTAATTAACGATATTCACATCAAATGAAATTTGATTATCTAAACTAACATATTCAAAGAATATGGTTTAGACTAAAACCATAATTTAACGACATCAAAATGACGATATCCGAACACTAAAGAAATAGTATTAAAACAATAGAAATAAACAACTTAAAATGAAGTGATATCCACTCGAACGAGGTGTGAATAAAAGGCAACGTCAAACAATGCTAACACAAGTGGCCCTAAGAGCAGAGCGAAGGGGTACTACAAGACAACTAAGAGGGGGTGAATCAGTTGTACCCTAAAGTTTCAAATCCCTCATACGCATTCAAATCTGAATTCATTCATTAAACCCTTAAATCTATTATGATGATTTATCATGAACAAAAAATAACAGAAACTAAAACAACTTAACACCATACACAAGAGAACACCAGATTTACGTGGAAAACCTAAGAAGGGTTAAAACATGATGAGGATTAGATCACAAAATAAAGTAATATCAACACTAAATACAATAAGGATCATTGTCTGAGGGTTCACTTCCCAAAGAAATAAAGGCTCACTTCCAAAATAGAAAAGAAGATAGAGAAGAAATGTTACACAAAGAAAAGAATATCAATGCAATAGAGAACCCACCATAATGTCATCAACACCTTCACAGCTTGACTAAAGAATTGTAGACACCTTCTACTCACTACAACCAGTAATCTAACACATGAAAGCTCACATTGCACTTCATGATTTCCCACTCTATAACTCTACACTTTGCATCATTCGCATCTCTCTTGTCTATCTCATCATCCCTCAAGAATGCAACTCTTATTTTTACCATCTTCAACCTTGAAAACCTTCTCCAAGATCAACTATGCACATCAATAGTGCAAATTAAAATCCAATCGGTGCCAAAATATTTACATGGTAGATAGAAGTGAAAATGCACCACAACATTCCTTATTTGGGACCCAAATCTACAACACCATGCTAACACATGCTTCCTTAAACAATTATCATTTACTACAATTAATCTAAAAACTAGGTCGGTTGTTACCTGTGCAAACACCATTAAAATTTTATGTACACGCTTCCTCAAATCCAAGGATGAATTGTGAACCACACACCACACTTGAAAATGATCTAGAATATTCCTCAAACACCATAAAATCTAGCAAACTCCTTCGTAAAATCTTCATCTAAAGAATGTACAAACCCAGTACATCCAGACAACTCTAGCATACACTATTACTTAAGAAACTAAATTTCAAAGCACCAATCCTTGAACCACCTTGACTAAACAAATATACCAACACAATCAACACACCCTTAGATTTGCAAGACTTGGGACCACTCTGCAGAGAAACACAAAGTAAAGATATTACTCCCAGATACCTCTACAATACACAATTCACATATTGGTGAACACAACTTCTTCTCCAAATCGATATCCAACATACCAAATATTGGATATAACACCTCTTAACATCTATCACAAACATATTTGATATGCACAGGTAGATCTTTAATCTAGAAGGAATGTGGAGCAAAACTAGAACACATCCTTGCAACATAGAAAACCTCAACACACTTTTTCTTCTTTTTATCAAATTTTCTCAAAAGAACTTGGAAACCAAGCACCAGAGACGCATTCTCATCATCTTCAAGACTTCTTTAACACACCTGAACCAACTGCAAACTAGCAACTCAACCACATATCCATAGACAAAACTTTATCAAATCAACACTAGAGGTTGACTCTAGTAGCTTTAGTAATGAAAACATAATGCAACTAATCAAAGCATGGATAACATCGATTGCTCATACTCTTACAAAAAAGACATCAATGACAACACAGGCTTGTTGACATCAATGACAACACCAAATTTTCATACTTGCAACAATATCCCCCTTTGTCATTTATGGAAACACTTGATGTAAAAAACCATCAAAGACACAACATCTCTAGATACCAACATACTACAATTATTCAAATTACTTCTCGCCCTTACTCAAATAGCTTATTACACTCTCTCCCCATTGTAGCTTGTCTTTTTCACATGAATCTCTCTCCTCTTGATCACTTGTTCTTTTTCACATTTATTTCTCCCCCCTTTGACATCAATGGCAAAGGGCCTAAATATTTGCATTGTTTATTCTCTCCCTTTGACATCAATCAACCTAATTACTATTGTTTTGCAACTTCTTTCCTTTAATAATTTGTATAATCCTGTTAGGAGCAAACACCAAGTTGTACCAAATCAACTACCATTGCATAATGATAACACACGCTCTTTTGACTGAAACAACCAACAATGTTACTACCTACTCCCCCTATAACCAACAACATCACTACATAACGAAGAACGAATCTTGAGTTTCACTAGACTAATGCATCTCCTTATTCATCTAGCTCAAGAAATCAAGGGAAATAACTCCCAACGTCTCCCAAATATACTCAAAATTAACCTTAGGAAGAGCTTTAGTGAATATATCAACAATTTGATCCTTTGTAGGCACATATTCAAGCTTTACTTCATTCTCCACAACCTTCTCTCTTAGAAAAATATATTTGATTGAAATATGTTTTTTTCTTGAATGCATTATCGGGTTCCTTGAAATATCAATTGCACTTGTGTTATCAAAAAATATAAAAAATGGTTCATCATATACCTATCTGATGTCCTCAATGTTTACCTCATCCATAGCACCTATGTGCAGAAAGATGTTGTTGCAATGTACTCAACCTCTGCAATAGATAAAGATATTGAATTTTATTTCTAACTTAGCCATGATACCAATCTACATCCAAGAAAGAATGTACCACCACTTGTACTTTTCCTATCATCTACACAACCAACCCAATCTGCATCTATGTAAGTACTCAAGGTGAAATTAGTATCCTTTGGATACCATAATCTATGATTTGGAGTGCTCTTCAAGTATCTAAATATCCTCTTCACTACAACAACATGTAACTCTCTAGGATATTCTTAAAATCTAGCCACAAGACAAAATGCATGCATGATATCCAGTCTAGTAGCAATTAGATATAGCATTCCACCAATCATTGATTTGTACTTGCTCTAATTAGCCTTAGGAGATTCATCATTCTTGCTTAGTTTGCAACCATTAACCATAGGAGTACATATCGGTTTGGAGTCTTTCATTCCAAACTTCTTCAACATTTCTTTGACATACTTTGATTGTGAAATGAATATACCTTTGTCTATTTGATTGATTTGTAACCCAAGGAAGAAATTAATCTCCCCAAAAATAGACATTGCAAACTCTTTTTGCATCTCTTTTTTAAACTTCTTACACATCTCTTCATTTCCTCCAAAAATTATGTCATCAACATACACAACCACAATCAAGATTTGATCTTTTTCAAATTTGAAGTATATATTACTATTTACGATACCTTTATTGAATCCTTGTTCTATCAAATACTTATCCAACCTTGCATGGAAATCTCTGGGAGCTTGCTTCAATCCAATAATTCCTTCTTCAATTTATAGACCATATTCGGTTTGTCTGATAACTGAAATCCTCATGGTTGTTCCATGTATTCTTCTTCTTCCAATTCTCCATTCAAGAAAGCAGACTTCACATCCATTAGATAAATTTTAAAGTCCTTATGTATTGTAAAAGCCAAAAAAATCTTGATATCTTCCATTCTTGCCACCGGAGAAAATGTATCCTCAAAGTCTATTCCTTCAACTTGTGAGTAGCCCTTACACACAAGCCTTGCCTTATTTTTTACAACTTCTCCATTCTCATTTAGTTTGTTTCTGAATACACACTTAATTCCGATTATGTTTTTATTTTCATGTCTTGGGACGAGTTCCCAAGTCTTATTTTTCTCAATCTACAATAGTTCTTCTTCCATAGCTTTTGTCCAATGTTCATCTTTGCATGCCTCAATCACTGTTTTAGGTTCAACTTCAAAAAGTAAACACAAGTTTATCTCTTCTTCAACTTTCCTTCTTGTCACTTTTCTCTTATCTCCAATGATTTTTTCTTCAGAATGACTCCTTTGCACATACTTAGGGGTTCTAGAGGTCTTTTCTGGAGCTTCTTCCTCTTCAATATGCACTTCATTTTCCTTAGCTTTTCCTTTTTCTCTACAAATAGGCTCATCTGATTCATATCCATCTATCACCACTGAATTTTGAAAATCTTCATCAACCTTGACACTCGCACTCTCAACAATATTTCTTAATATTTTTTTGTAGCACCGGTAGGCTTTTCTTTTAGTAGAATATTCAAGGAAGATTCCTTCATCAAACCTTGCATTAAATTTTCCTAAGTTTTCTTCATCTCTTCTGATATAACATTTTCTTCCATACACTCTGAAGTATTTGATAGTAGGGATCCTTCCATACCATGACTTATAGGGAGTCTTTGTGTTGTTTCCTTTTTATTGAACTTCATTAAGTATATAAATAGTAGTATGAATTGCTTCTCTTCAGTAGAATTCTGGTAGATTTGCTTCTTTCATCATAGTCCTTGTAGCTTCTTGAACATTCATAATTTTCCTTTCAACCACTCCATTTTTCTAAGGAGTCCTAGGGGCAAACAAGTGCCTATTTATACCATGATTCTCACAAAACATGTTAAATTCATTGGAGGTGAACTCTCCACCTCTATCAAACCTTAAAAAATTGATTTTCATGTCCATTTCATTCTTAACCATAACTTTAAATGCTTTGACCCTATCTAGGACTTCAAAATTTTCTTTAAGAAAAGTAACCTATGTCATTCTAGAATAATCATCAATCAAAAGCATGAAATACCTATCACCTTGAATACTTATTACTATTGTAGGACCGCAAAGGTCTATATGCACCAAATCCAACAATCTAGTAGAATATTTTTCCTTTCCTTTGAAACTTCTTCTTGTTTTCTTTCCAATCTAGCAATCCTTGCAAATAGCATTGATAGGCTTTGTAATCTTTGACAGATCTCTCGTTGCTTGAACTGAACTGATTCTTAACATATTATCAAAATTAATGTGACACATCCTCCCATGTCATAGCCAACTTTCATTAATCTGAGTCATAAAGTAATGACCATCAACACCCTTGAGTTGATAAACATTTCCATTTATCCTCTTCCAATAGAAATCATAGTTCTGGACCCATTTCAAATCTCACATCCATCATCTTGAAACATAAGATTGTGTCCTTTGCTACACATTTTTCCAACACTCAAGAGGTTATGTATTAAACCCTTAACATAGTAAACATCATCAGTATTATTCTTTCAATCAAAATTGATTGAACCTATTCCACATATCTTAGCACCTGAATCATCACCAAATCTAACAAGTCCTCCATCATACTTTTCAAGTTTAACAAAAATACTCTTGTCTCTGGTTATATGAGTAGAGAATCCAATATTAATAATACAATAGTTCTTATCCTATCTAGCATGAAAGGTAGATACCAAAGTACCTTTAGTCTTAGCCTTTGTCTCCAAAGGGAATTCCTTCGCACATATTTTAGAGTTAGTAGAAATATATTCATCTTTTAAAGCCATAAACAAGAACTCATCATCATCATCATCTCCATAATGAGATTCATGATAAAATATACTTGCATCTTCTCTAACATAATATCTTTTCTTAATCATTTTACCTCTATTCTCCTTGATTTTGTTATTCACAACTCTGTTTGGACATCTTGAAGCATAGTTACCTATCTTTCCACAACTAAAAAATTTGAAAGGAAAATTACCTTTGTACTTACCAGTACCCCTTTTTATCCTTCTCACAAAGTTAGCTTCCACATCATTAGGATCCTCCTCATCTGATTCTTCAATCTTTTCTGATTTTACATCCTTAAAAGCAATCTCAACTTTTGCACCATTATTTGTACCAAATTCTCTCATTTCAAATGTAGTTAGATAACCATACAATTGGTTTCTAGAATATTGATCTATATTTGTGAATTCCTCAATAGTAGAAATTGTATGATTGTAAGCTTTATGTGGTGTTCTAAGAATTTTCTTTACCACTTTTGATTCTTTGACTTTTCCACCAAGACCTCTGATGGAGCTGACCACTTCATCTACCCTCTGCATGTAGCTTGTAATGTTTTTATCTTTAGACATTTGCAATTTCTCAGATGTGATCTTTAGATTCTACATCTTATCTTGTTTAACCTTATCATCTCCTTCATAAATGCTTTCCAAATTTGCCCGTATTTCTTCAGTAGTTTTCAAATTCAGAATTTTCACTAATTCAAAATTTGTAAGACTACTTAAGAGAGCGTACCTTTCTTTACTATTGCTTTCATAGGCCTTGATTTCAGCTTTAGTGCTTAGACCATTTGTAGGTTAGTATATCCATTTTGAACTAATTTCCAGACATCATATCCCAGATAGCTTAAAAATCCTTCCATCCTTGTTTTCTAGAATGCATAATTTGTTCTATCAAACATAGGGATATCCTTCTTGTGCATCATCCCAAATATACCTTAAGCGGTTAATCTTTATTCCAAGGAACCTTGCTCTGATACCAATTTTTGAATGCATAAGATAGTTGAGAGGGGGGTGAATTAGTAGTACCCTAAAGTTGTAAATACCTCATACACATTCAAATCCACATTCATTCATTAAACCCTTAAATTTGTTATGATGATTTATCATGAAAATAAAATAATAGAAACTGAAACAACTTATAATCGTAAACAAGAGAACACCAGATTTACATGGAAAACCCAAGAAGGGAAAAACCATGGTGATTAGCTCACAATATAAAGTAATATCAACACCGAATATAATAGGGCTCACTATTGGAGGGCTCATTGCCCAAAGAAATAAAGGCTCACTGCTAGAATAGAAAAGAAGATAGAGAAGAAATGTTACACAGAGAAAATAATCTCAATGCAATAGAGAATCCACAACAATGTCATCAACACCTTCACAACATGACTGGAGAATTGTAGACACCTACTCATTGCATCCAATAATTTAACACATGAAATATCGCATTGCACTTCTCAATTTTACACTCTATAACTCTGCACTTCACATCATTCACATCTCTCTTTTATATCTCATCATCCCTCAACAACTCAACTATTATTTATACCATCTTCAACCTTGAAACCCTTCTCCAAGGTCAACTATGCACATCAACCATGTAAATTTATTCAAACTAGGTCAGTGCCAAAAAATTTCCATGGCGGATAGAAGTGAAAGTGGACCACATCATTCATTATCTGAGAATCAAATCTACAACACCACACTATCACATGCTTCCTTAAACAATAATCATTTATCATAATCAGTGTAAACACCAGGTCGAACGTTACCCATACAAAAACCATTAAATTTTAAAGTACACGCTTCCTCAAATCCAAGATTGACTTTTGAACCACACACCATGCTTGAACATGATCTAGAATATTCCTAAAACACCCTAAAATCTAGAAAAATCCTTCATAAAAACTTCCACTAAAGAATGTACACACACAGTACATCCAGACACCTCTACCATACATTGTTACTTGAGAAACTGACTTCTGAAGCACCAAACCTCAAACAACATTGACTCAACATAGATACCAGCATAATCAACTCCAGGGAAAACTTTAAGAAACCCCCCCCTCGGCATAGGTGTAAAATCTTGGCGAATCCGGTATACTTCCCACTGAAAAATATTATTTCTATTGGCGATTTTTTTCGTTTTACGGGAAAAAAAAATCCCAATTAGTGAATCTTTTATAATCCTTGGAAGTTCGTGGAAAATCTTGGCAAATTGCAAATTTTTTTCATACAATAAAATATTTTTCATTGGCGAATAAAACCATTTTTCAAACCAGAATTGTTTTTCCATTGGCGATTAAAACCTTTTTTCAAAGAAAAAAAAATATTTTCATTGGTGAATTAAAAAGAATCTCAAAATAGTAAAAAAATCTATTGGCGAAATAAATAGATATTCCAATGAAAAATCATAGGGTTCGTTCGTTGAATGTTCGATGGACGACTGTATTTGCATTCTGGGACGACTGTATTTGCACTCCGGGACGACTGTATTTGCATTCCAGAAGTAAATCTCTGAAGCACTAGACTTGCGATTTGAAACCTCTGGAATAACACTATAACTGTTAGATATGGACATGTGGTGAGATCAAGGCTCATCGCTCATCACTCATTCTATCTTTTCAATGCCTCGACATTGTACATTTCATTTAATTGAAATTCTCATTTTTTTTGAAGAAAGTGTGGTTGTTGTAATGCTAGTGCAGGCAGTGGCGATGATTAAAGTGACAAATCTGTACACTAACAAGAAAAAATATTTGCATTCCAGAATTAAATCTCTAAAGCATTAGACTTGCGAATTGAAACCTCTGGAATAACACTATAACCATTTTAGACATGTGGTGAGATAAAGGCCCATCGCTCATCACTCATTCAATCTTTTCAATGCCTTGATGTTGTACATTTAATTTAATTGAAATTCTCAATCTTTTTGAAGAAAGTGTGGTTGGCAGTGGCAGTGATGACGATTAATGCCATATGTGATATGAACATCCGAAGCAATTTCTTGGACAAATCATAACTTTAATGAAACAAGATTTGTAATGATTTCATATCCTTTGAACTTTGAGTGATTTTGACAGCTTTTCAGCTTGAGGTAGAGTTCAAGTTGTCACTTAGCAAGACGTCAATCAAATTATAAATTTTAATTATACAGGTTGGTAGCGGCACTAGTGGCCCATAAATAGGGATAGTGATTCAATGATTAGTAGATAGTGCCATAAGGGTTTTTATTTTCTAGGGTTAATAAGGATTCACGAAGAAGATGATGCAGTATTGGGGATACTATAAATTCTCCTACCTACAATTATGTAGTTACAGAGTAATCAGTAAAAGATGAATTTCCTTCAAGTTCATAATGGGTGGAATTGGAAAGAAGTTGATTTTGTTAACCTAAATTTTCAGACGGGTTTTGAACCAGGATGAGGAGCTCTGATGGAGATAAGTTCTATCCCAATGCATAGAGGCTGCAGGTAAAAGATGGGAGTAAATTTGCTTCTCCTCCTATATTCTAACAACTCCCATTGTCCCTATCATGGCTAGCCAAGCAAGCCCCATGCATTTATTTTCAAAGAGACATTTGTATTACATCTTTTGTATGACTCTGGTTCTCGAAGGGGATAAGTACATTTTGTATCTTCAAGGCTCCCATTTCCCCAGGACTGATTGGAACCCCCTTTCCACAGCATGGTTGGCAAATCCACCTGTAGAAGCTTGGAATCATGAATTTATTTTCAAAGCCAGTAGATGTGTAGTAAGTTTTCAGCAACAAAACTTGGAAATTGGAATCAATTTGTAATCCATTGTAATGAGCAACAACTTGGAATAAATTATTAAATTTTATCTATGTAAAGTACTAAAGTGACACACATATGTTATATATACAAAACAGGAGCTACAGTGCTACTTTTCTGTAAAAAGATATGTAATAATGTGACATTGAAATTCAGTTGCAATAAAACAAATGGTTGTGTTGTGTTATTCTTGATTCCTTGAATCTTTGTTATTCATTTACATTTAAGATTAAAGAGTTATTTTCTGAGTTCGAAACTTCAGTGTCTATTAATAATTTAATATATTCAAATCAATTTTTTTTCTTTTGAGAAATTAAGTAATATACTCTATGCAATTGTTAGGCTGATGCCTATGGTATTGACTTTAAAACACATGTGTCATGTTAATTTTTTTAGGTTAATATCATAAATTAGTAAATTACTCAAGTTTCAAGTTCAGCCATTGGATGAACATTTGATGTATGGTTGTAGTTACATTCCGTAATGAAATGAACAAAGTGATGGCCTTCCCAATTTAAACCTCTGGAATTATTGTATAACCGTTAGATTTAGAAAGATCAACAGTTAAGATTATGACAATAGCAAACAATCAATATGAAATTTTTATGACGGTTTGGTCATTTAAATGCCTATCAAAAATACTGTTTAATTTATGAATTTTTATATAAAATCTTTTATAAATGGAATATCTTGAAAAATTAGAAAACAATGATAATTATTAGTGATAAATATAAAAATCTACTGTTATAATTAACAATTAACAAAAGTTCCTAAAATCGTCTTAAAAATAAATCTTGTTAAATATATTCTAAAAATTAAAAATAATTATGTTTTATTTTGAAAAGATTCTAAATTAATATATATTTTTATAATAATATTATAAATCACATATATTAATATAAAAAATGATAGCTATTAATATTATAAAAAAGTCAAAAGTTTCTAAATTCATATTAAAAATATTCAAAAAAGTTATATTCTATTTTCTTTTTATAATAAAAATTATAAAATGATATATATTATAAATTAAAATACTATATAATAATTTTTTACGGTTTAATAAAAATATAGCAAGTCAAACTATACGGTCTAATAAATTTTATAGCTATAATATATGGTCTAAAATTTTAAAAAAGGTCAAATATTTAATAAACCATCAAATTCTAGGCGTGCTATCAACTGTCAAGTGATTAATGTTTATTTTTAAAGTTAATATCATAAATTACTCAAGTTTCAACCGTTGGATGAACATTTGATGTATGGTTGTAGTTGCATTTCGTAATGACATGCATAGAGCGATGGGCTTCCCAACTTAAACCTCCAGAATCACCCTATAACCGTTAGATTTAGAAAGATCAACGATGAATAATTTGCAACTTGTAGACGTAAGACGTGTCATTCACATTAATGTTCCAATTTCGAGAAACAAAGCATTTAAAACACTTTGTACTGCTAAGTGTCAACTGTCAAGTGATTAATGTTTATTTTTAAAATTTAAAGTTAATATCATAAATTACTCAAGTTTCAACCGTTGGATGAACATTTGATGTATGCTTGTAGTTGTATTCCGTAATGAAATGCACAGAGCGATGGGCTTCCCAACTTAAACCTCTGGAAGCACCCTATAACTGTTAGATTTAGAAAGATCAACGGTTAAGAATTTTCAACTTGTAGTCTTGTAGACCTAAATCCTAAGATGTGTAATTCACTTTAACGTTCCAATTACGAGAAAAAAAGCATTTAAAACACTTTGCACATTGAAATTGTACACTGATTTTTAAAGTCTTCAATATTCATATTGCTCATTGGCCATTGCAGTGCACCACCCTGTTTTGAATTTGGATTCCACAGTTCCACTTCCAACAACGCCATTCAACTTTTCAAGCGTCGGGACTCAGAATCTGGGTAAGTGAAAGAATTCCTGCGGCTACGTTTCATCATTTGACATTTCTTAAAATCTTATTTTGTCAAAGTTTGAAGTTTGGTTTTAGACTTTAGAGACTCAAGAATTCATTAAAACTAAGGAGGACTAATAGGTATTACTTATTAGGGAATTCAAATATCACAACTTCACATTTACACAAGCATGTCTACCACCAGTACCACCAGAGCAATGTCCAATAAAAAAATACATTATGTAGAATTTGCTTAAAACCCTAGGTTTCACCGATGGGTACCATGATATTTATGATCCTAAAATCTATGGTAGGCGTACCTCAAAACTTAGATTTTCATCTCAGAATAAGGCTACAAAGCAAACAAAAGTTGATAGTATCAGTGCACCATGGGTAACTGGATTAGGGTGCATGATGTTACATGAAGTTTTCCCTTGCCCATAATTTATTATGGTCTGTGCCAAAAATTATGATGATAAGAAAAGAGAAATTTTTAATAAAGATAACCAAGAAGAATTGTTATCCATTAATGCAGAAGAACTTGGAAAAGTGTTGGGGTTTACAACCGAAGAATTTGGAAACCATCAGATTGACCTAGAAAAGCTTGCTAGTGATTATGAAGCAATGGAAGAAAGGCTGAAAAATGATTTCTTAAATCAAATAGTTAAGGATAGAAACAAATTAAAAGGTGATCATAAGCCTCCTTATAATTTGGATTTTTTTAAACCATGGGTTCAGGATACTATTTCCATGCTAGCATTTTGCCTCGGTCTGGATAGCAATTTGGAAGTGGGTGAAAGCCTCCTTGAAATGGTATATAATATCCATTATGCTGATGAACATGTCAAATATAATTATACTCAGCACATTGTAAAATCCATGCATAAACAATTTTTAATGATTAAAGCAGGTTCCATGAAGACATTTAGGTTCACAACCTACTTGTGCTATCTTTTTCTATTCAAATTTAGAGGAATGTTTCAGACCAACAAGCTTCAAATTCAGCCCTACAGTAATGCAGAGGAAAATAAAATGGCTTTATTATATGAATGGACCACTGAGATAAGGATGCATGATTCTTGAAGGAACTATAGTCATTTTGTAGACTAATTTTTGGATCCATTGCATCAAGTAATTACAAATAATCCAATGCCTAGATTGCCTATGTCATGTAGAAACTGCATGCAACTAGGAAAAGAAATACAATTGGTTGATTGGTACTTAATAGAAGAATATACTGTGCTAAAATTTTATGGATCGGGAGTACAGTCATACAAACTTCCAATACATGTGACATAAAGGGTTTTTGCATTGGAATATGTAAGACAGGTGCAGAGTGTTGATGAACTACACTTTCTCAGTCAGCAAAAGAAGACCTTATTTCCTTCTTTACCTTTTTCATGTGGAGGGTTCACATTCGAGAGAAAAGTATTTAGTGTGGCACATAATCTTTTGATTTTTTTTGCATTTGATGCTATATGTCACTGGCAATATGATCCATGTCACATCATTAAATCAATGATTAAGGCCAATAGGAATGCTGCAAATAGAATTCAACATCAAGTAAACCCTTGCTTGAAAACTTGAGAAACAAGGATTCTTGGAATGAGGTCAAAATAGCAATGGAGAAAAGTGTTGTTGAGAATGGTATTTATTTTGAACAATTGTCAGCAAAAATTATGGCATTGCACTAAAAGACAATCAGGACATACAACAATTTTTATGAAAAAAGTGATAGACCATCTAGTAGAGTAAAAATTCCAAGTTCTCTAGAGAAGGAACTTATAGATAAAAATTGGTCACGATAAAAAATTACTCCCTTTTGGTGTATGAGGAAGGACCTAGGTGATCCAAGAGCTCTTGTAGAGTATGATGCTAATGAAGAAGATGAAGATTTTAGCAAATTGTGGAATATAGAGCATCTTAATGAACGTGATGAATCTGATGATGATATTGATAGGGAAGAAAAAGAACAAAGCCATTCCAATTACAAACCTGGTTTAAGTGAGGCCGCAAAAGAAGAATATGCTTCAACATATACTTCAAAAGCAGCCATAATTGAAAAAATTGGTTATGAAGGTGGTCCTTTGGGGTCCAAAGGACAAGGCCCTTAGACAATACCAAGTATTGAGCATACAAAAATAGTTGATAAATCTGGCCTTGGGCTTGGAGGTGAATAAGTAGACCAAGGGGATCCAAGACAAACTCAATTTGTTAGAGCTTCTAGTCATCATCCTCATGGTCAGATACAATCACAACTAGGACATGCCCTTGGTGGACAACTTACTACAACTGGGAGTGCCATTGGTGGTGATGGTATGGGTAGTAGTACTAGTAGTGGTCAACATGTGTTACAATGATAAATTACACACAATACTAAGAGGAAAACAAAAAAAGATAACACAAAAACACCAGGTGATCAAGGCAATCAAAAGAGGCAAAGGATTTTGACAGGTCCAAGTCACACTATCAGTGGATCCACCAGTACCACAAAGGAGTTATTTCCAAGAACTCCCCCAATTCTAGTTAGTGTGGGTGCGACATCATTAGCAATTGCAAGTACTCCTATTCCTTCGCCATTCAAGCATTCCATTGTTCCTGCCTCCCCAGGTTATGATTTCATTGAAGAGTTTAAAAATAAATCAGACTTGAATAAAAAAAAAAGAAGCAACTGACGAAGAGTGTGTTTGTTGTAACTTCAGAGCATGCAACAACCATGGTATTACCCACATTTGACACAAATAAAGAAATCATGGAGTACACAATTGTTGTTCCCACAGTTCAAAACAAACCAACAAATCAGATGGATTGATCTTAATACCAGGTAACCAATTTTCAATTGGATTTTTCTGGCTTGAAAAATACTGACAAAATTAATGTATCAAAGAAGAACAATGAATTGGTGTACACATCATTGCTAAAGCAAGATAGAGAGAAGAAAAGGTTGTGGACCCAAATAAAAAAGTTACAGGCAGACCTAGCAAGTGAGAAAGCAAAGAGGAAAGTAGTAGACAACAAGAGAAATGAATTAGAAAAAAGAATAATAAAATCTGTCTCTACATCTACAAGCAAAGAGGATAAATCAAATGAGAGAGAAGTGAATGACTTGAAGCGAAGGCTAGATGAGAGCAACAAGAAATATGATGAGGAAAAATCCACTTCAGAAAAATTAAGACTAAACATTGCGAATGGAAATGCACAGTGGGAACAAAAATTGGAGAAACAAAGAAAAACAAATGAAAGATTGGAGACATAGCTGATGGAAGCAAAAGAAGAAATTAAGACTTCTCAAAATAAGCTTTCTGCATTTTGTAGAGATATAATGAGGCATATGAAACAAAAGATATGGGATGAAATAATGCAGATGTTTGATCATTTGTGTGACATGTTTCAATTGACTGATGCTATCAGACAACATTATAAGAAGCTCAGCAAATATTTAGTGGACAACAAAATGGTGCTGGAATTAGAGAAATCTGCAAATCAAGTTCTACAAACAATCTGCAAAGCCAGTGACAATGATTTCAAATCAAACGGGATTACTAATTGGATTGAAACCTCAATGAAGTTGTCATATATCATTGAAAAGTGTTCAAGAATGTGTGGAACAAAGGAATATTTGCATTTGGTTGTAGACATGATGAAGGTGGTGGATGAAAAGGTAAGGAACTTCATAGAGCTTGGCTTTCCAGAGGCTTTTGACACAAATGAGCGATTCATTGGAAAGGATGGTTTCAAAAAGAAGATGGAAGGTGCAACGAAGATTGATTTGGACCAGTTTTCTCAAAACCTAGATGTGAACTATTTGGATTCAATCAGAACACTGATAACCTTGAATGCAAAATTGACTGAAGAATTCAAGATAGGTTCCACTTCTAATTACAATCATGAAATGTTAACAAAACTTCAAATCAAACAACATCAGTTAGAACAAATGACAATTCCACCTCCTCAAGAGTGGAATTTGCTAGAAAAGGTGATATAGTGACTTGATTTTTTATTTTCAACCTTTGATAATATGAGTTTCCAAGTTTTAACTCAGCTCTGTGCAGACTTGTCCTTGGGAATTGGCAAGATTTTGCATTGCCAATGCCAATATGTACTCCTCATGTGAAATTCAATTAAAAAGCTCAAATTCAAACTTCAGTAATGTGATGATGTTCAATTATTTGTATTATTTATTTTATCATTTGAACTATTGATGAACTTGATGGAACTTCTAATTTTTCTCTCTGAATTCCTCTTTGTCTTGACCTTGTCCTAGTCTGTCAATGTGTCATATTTTTGGGAAAGAACCTAAGGTTGGGATTTTTATTTTGGTTTTCATGAAAATCCTAATGTCGTATGTAATACCTTGGGTGAAAATCTATTTGGATGTTACCTTTTTTGGGTGGGTTTTGTTGGTGTTTTTTAATGTAAACCAAGTTTGTCTCCTAATCTAAAATCATTAAGAATTAACACATAATCCCATCGAATAGCTCAACAAAATAGTATAATACTGAAATGAGCTGGCCTTTCACCAATAATATCAACTACTTGGAGCATGGGATGATTACAACATTATTTTGTAACTTATGATAGTCATTTTATTTGCAATTTGGTAGCAAGATCTAAGTAAAGACATATAGACATAGGACTTCACAAACTCGTACAATTTAAACCAATGTCATATACCATTGGGGAGTGAAATTCACAAACATTTAAAATTTAACAACATATTCAAATACATAGCATATAAGATCCCTGACAATATTGCATTACAATAGTGTCAATCCATATCCTAACCCAATACTTCTTACTAAATCCCTTTACAAACATATCCATCCATGATTCCATCCAAGCATTTTAATTAATTCCTTGAATTAAAGCCAAAATGGAAAACATACACACCAGAGCAGTGAGATGAACACCATAATCCTTGATTATACTATTCAAAATTATGATATGTTTATACAAAGGAGAGACATGAGCTCAAAATATAACATCATAACTCAAATGCTAGTACTGTTGCGAAACATCAAATCTTCATAGACCTAAAACCCCATTACCGAATAACCCCAAACCTAAATTGTATTAATATTGAAATAACTGGTTCTTACAATTTGTTCTGCAACTATACTTAGATTCGACCTCAAAATATCTAACTTGCCAACCCCTATTTTTGGATTTGAAATCCTTCTTATAGAAAACAAAGGAGAAAACAAGCATCAGGCCAAAAATTACACATGTCATTGGTCAATTGGACCGCTATGTGCCAATTCAAAAATATGATTAAAACCACCGAGTCCCAGAGCATCTTTCCGTTGATTCCACTCATTACATAATAGTCGTTGCATTAGCTATATCTCAAAACCTGCACCAAAAGCCGTCATGGAAGCAAAACCATAATTAGTTATACTATAACCGCTGAGTTGTTAGTTGCCAGCAATAGACATTGTTTTACTCCTTTGATTAAGTACTTGTCCACCCATTTCTGGTATTCCTCATCTGTTGGCCAGTTAAAATTCACCGCCTCGATCACCTTAGTATCATAAGGTGTGTACTTCACCGCAACTTGGTTAGCCTCTCTCTCAAAGACTCCAAGAATATGTTGGCATTAATTATTTTATCCATACTGCTCACCAGAAAGTCATAGTCTGAGTCATCACAAATCAATTTGATTTGTGCATCAATAACCTCTTCTGCCCAATCTTGCCACTGTTGCAATGGCAAGATATTTCCCTGTGCATCTACTATATCTGGCAGAAAAGTATCATTCCTGTCATCAAAACTCTTTACTAGTTCTCTAATTTTTCTACTCAAATCATTAGGTAGGTCCTGGAATCCCTTCAACGATTTCACAAAATTTTGAGTAGGCTTCAATGACTGAGGCCTATTGTCTGCATAAAACCTGGAAGCCTTAAACATAACATCTAAATCAGTGGCCCGAGGGATCCACTTCTCAACCAAAGGCAAAACTACTTCCCGATCTCTGTTAATGTTTTTAATTCCACCGAAGAACAAATAATACAAAGAATGTACATATGGAAACCTACAATCAACCTTCTCATTTAGATGCATCAAAACGGTGTCAACCACCTCATTGTGTTTAGCAATCACATCATCCTCACTTGCCTTTAGGGCAACCTACAATTCTGTGATTTTATTCAACATTTGCTTCTTGGTAGGATCCACAAAATACTCAACTTCCTCTTCAACTGGCTCTGGTGCAGGGCTAAGAGTAGGTGTCTGAGTGGGGGACCTAGGAGTAGAAATGATTGGGATATTAAGGGGAACTGACCTTGAAGTAGAGGGTAGTTCTCTGATACCAGGGTCATTGGAGGATTCTCCTACCTACCCATATTTCAGTCTATCAACTTCAGACTGCAACTCAACATTCCTATGCTGTATTCTACTATATTCTCCAATTATTACGTTGTATTTCTCCATCAAACTCTTCTTTTTAGCTTCCTCCCTTTCAGCTATCTTTTGGGCCAATTTGGCCACATTCAATGTCAAGCTTGTGGCTTCTATTGTTGAGGTTTCAGAAGCTCTCTTGATGATGAGCCCTCCCCTTAGAATTGGGCCAATATCAGCCACATTTCATTTTCTACCTTAGGGTGCCAATGCCCGTATGGCCAGAGTTTCATATTCCTCACTAAAAGCAGAGTCTTGCAAAGCTACCTTAACCTCTTCCTCACTGTTTTGCACAGGATGCTTGGATTGCAGGATAACATTGAATGCTATAACATCAGCTATGTCCCATTTAGGAAGAAGTAAGACACCAACCTGAGTCACAAGTCTCCTTTCTTCCTCAAGAGTAATGCTCTTGAATTCCTCCATTAGTTCGGCCTTAACTTCATCATCATTCTCCTATTTAGACCTATCAGGTCTTAACTCTCTCCTTCTCTTACATTTATCCTAATATTTCTCTAATTTCATTCTCCAAATTAACTAAAATAATACATGAGTCTTCACAAAGGCATCATCATCCAGGAATGCCTTGCAGGCCTCCATCTTGGCATCCTGTACATACTGCCCCTTTATATCCATATCAATTAACACCAATTGTGTTGATCTAGGAGGAGAAGGGATACCAACCTGCATGTCTTGATCAATTATAATTATTTCATCCATCAGAGCCTCTTGTGTTTCCTCAACCCTTTGCCTCTTTAAGCTTGGCTTTGATAGTAACTCTACAAGATCATTTCTCGGTGGTGAATCTAGGTCCACAATCCTTATCCCTCCAGGTTTCCTAATCCCTTGACCCGGTTGTGATGATGCTTGCATTATTTGTTTTCCCCTTTTATTTCCTTCCTCCTCATCACTTCTATCATCTCTCTTCCTCTTGTATAGAGGCCTATCCTCTAGTGGCTGATAAGTTGGCCTTGTTTCTTTAGGCCTCGCCTCCAGTCTCTGAATTCCCAAGTCCACTTCCAAATTGAATTTCTTGGTTTTCAAGGTGCTCATGATATCTTTGAATTTATTCATTAAGAAATCTATTCTTTTGTGAAATGGAGTGAACTCCATTAGTGGATCATATTTTGGATCCATTTTATGCACCATAGCCAGCAGTTTCTCATAGGCAATCCATTTCTCTTTATTCAATTCTTGCCTGCTCAAATCAAACTCATTTCTTATTAGATCCTCATAAAAATTGAAAACATGTGCAAACTTGCCACCTTTAATTCATTGCCTGAATAGGGCAAAGAATCCATCGGGGTCATGTTGCCTCTTAGATCCACTCTTCAAATGATAATCATCAAAAAATCTTCCAAAGTGGACCCATCCTCCCTTGGAAAAGACAAAATCTGAAACAACAGTATAATCAGGGAACAAAGTCCCTTTTCCTTTCCCTGTCAAATTGTCCTCATGAATGCAACCTATTTGCCACATGACCTTGGAAAATCCCATCCTTGATGGTACATTATATGGGAGAATGTGAGGAGCTCCTTGGAAACCATAAACCTTTAGAACAGTTCTTACGGGGTATAAGATGATGTCACCCTAATTGTGGCACACCTTCAAATTAGGCTTCCTCACTTTGGCTCGGAGGAAATCATGCAAATCCTCAGGGACCCTTAGCACATTTACCACCAATCTATCTCCAAGTTTGGAAGAAAAACAGTTATCAAACTATACAAAGCTAGCACCTCCCCTGTTGCAAGACAAATCTGCACTCCAAACCTGTACTGGTAATCTTTCTCCATTCACTTCTTGCATCAACTCCATTTTCTCTGAGAAGAAGTCGATATTCTTGTACAGGAACATATGCATTAATAGGGAGTACCAAAAGAAATGAGTACCAGTGTCCCCCATATGCAACTTCAACAAACCCTCATGTATCTTTTCAGCAAGAAAAGATGCATAGTCGTACACTACAGAAAAATTGTGATGCTGAATCTGAGCCCCCATAAACATATAAGCAATGGGCATCACAGTATTAGGGCTGAAACCTAAAATTTGGCAAAGTGAATTAAATGTTGCCAAGAAGTGATCAGCAAAATAGCACAGCCTGAAAGGCTCCTGATCAGTTGGGCTGATGTGAATCGTTGAACTGCCTACCTTGGCTAAATGAGGAGGAAGCAATTTTGATTTGAAAAGAGGCTGTGACCTGGCATATTCCTGCTTCATTTCTTCAAAATCTACCCGGACTAAGAATGGGCTATATTCACTCAAATCGAAAACCTGTCGAATCTCATCTGCAATTATATTCAATAGAACCCCACTATCATTATCCCTGATAATCCTTGTAACAGGATCATATCGTGTTGCCACTGCTCTAAGTAGGTCAATATCAGGAAATACATTTGGTACAACTAGTTTCCCCATATCGTACCTCCAACCATTATAGAAAGGATGAGGCACATTTCACCGCCTATACCATCTCCTAAACATTTCTAGGCCCATCATTTGGACCCTAGCATCTGAAATATTATAGTTTTTACACCTTAGTCCCTCGCTTAAGGCTTTCCCATTCATTAAAACCAAACCCCTCTTCTTGTCGTTCGTTGATAGTGGGAATTGATCTAGGAAATCATCATACAAATTCCTTTGCAAATAATCAATATGGCCATAATGCTGCTTTGATGGCACCATTTTGAACAACCAGGGCTTCTCCTAAAATCAAATTCTTGAACAAACTAGGGCTACCGAAAATGAAATTACACCAGAACTTTGTAATTTCCCACAATTCAAAAGAACCAATAACCTTACAGTCCTAATCAACAAGACCCCTAACCAACACAATACAACCCTCCACAAAAAACACATTCAAACTGAAATCGTGGCATAGAAGGTAACTCACGGGATTTCGCGCCTTGCAGAAAACCAAACCTCAATGTAATTGCTTGAAAAACTCAATCTCTAGCTCTGGAGTCCTGGACCACTTCGAAAACATTTGAATGCTTTGTGGTGAAGATAAAATGGAATTAAATAATTAAAGCCGATGAAAAATGGCCAGTAGATGTCTCATCTGCCATTAAAGCTCACTTGCATGCCATGCCAACGGATTCAATTGTATTTGATGCAAATTTAAATCATTGTCATCGATCTCTTGTTCCTGTCAGATCATCAATGATCAGACGACCATCTTCAAAAGGTTGACAACATCTCCATGTCATTATTGAGGGCCCACCATAATACACAACGCCAAAGGAATAAACATGGTGTGCAACTGTGATACCGCAATCACTAAACACCCTTCACTTTAGGATCACGCAAATGCGGGCAACCGTTGATTCCCTCCATAGGACGATCATGATCATTCACAAAAGTAAGTAGCACCAAAACCTATCCGTTGAGCAACTTTTCATCAAGGTTAAAACATCGTCGTCGATCTTGAGCACGTGCATCTCACATCTAGTTTAGTAACCCACTCTATAACGTACTAAAGTTTGATATAAATATTAAGCACTTTATTTACTCCTTTTTAGCATCGGCAACCTAGCTCATGTGGCGCCCACCCCTGATATCGCAATCACCAAGCAACCAATGGTGATGTCATCATGAGATCGCAGGGAACAGTCAAGATCAACCATATGGAGATCGACGGTCACTAAAAATAACCCCTGCAAAATAATACAATTACTTAAAATAAAAGAGGGGAAGGGGACACCACCTAGGACAACAAAAAACAATGGCTCAAAGTTGTTCTAAAACACAGGGCATGGTTCGACTCAAACTTGAGAAATAAAAGGCCAGGCGAAATATTTAACATTTTTATTAAAAGGGGCCTGGCCTAGACGATTCAATGGGACATAAGTTGTTTTGAAACCACCCTCAAAAAGGTAACGTTAGAAAAGACCCAACCCAAAGATATACATTATATGGCAGGTTACTAAAGCGGATACGAGATGCACGTGCTCAAAATCAACGAGGGTGTTATAATCTTGATGAAAAAGTTGCTCGACGGTTATGTTCAACAACGGTGACTGTTATGAATGAACACAATTGCCGATGACGGAGATCAACGGTTGCCCGCCATCACGTGATCGAAATATGCGAGGTTTTTATTGATTGTGATATCATGGGCAAGCGCCACGTGTATTCCTTTGGCGATGCATAGTGTGGTGGGCCTTTCGTGCTGAGATGGAGATTACATCAGCCTTTTTGAAGGCAACCATTCGATGCTCTGATGAAAGTGAAGGATCGACAGTTGGGATTTGAATTTGCATCAAATGCAATTGGAAACTTGGAGCCTTTCACGCGGCATGCAAGTGAGCTTTAATGAAGGATGAGATGTTTTCTAGCTCAATTCAATCGACATTAAGTAATTTTTCTTCGTTCTATTTTACCACAAAATTATAACAGATTTTATTTGTGTCTTGATGACAGTTTTGGGCCACTTTTGGTGCAAGTTTCTTGAGGTTTGGTGGTTGACCAGTGCATCGGCCATTTTCTAGCAGATGGGAAAAACAAGAAGATTCTCATGGGACTCAGTTGTTGTAACAATTTTTTGAAATATCATAGGGGCGTCCAAGTGACCGGTGACATGTGTATTTTTGGCCCAATGCTTGTTTTCTCCTCATTCTCTATAAGAAGGATTTCAAGGCCAGAAATACGGGTTTGCAAGTTGGATAATTTTAGGTCGAGTCTAAGTAAAGTTGCAGAGCAAATTGTAAAGGGCCTGTTGTTTTATATTTTGTGTCATTTTGCAGTAGGTTTTAAACTTATTAGAGTTTGATGTTTCAGGACAGTACTAGTATCTGAATGAAAATTACTCATTTCGAACTCATGTCTCTCCACTGTATAAACATATCATTATTTTTAATAAAATGATCAAGGGTTATTTTGTTCATTTCTAAGTTATGGATGTTGAAATGTTAGTCTGTTAGCTTCTATTATGTTTTGACTAAAAATCCTGATATGATTCATGAAGTGCAATATAATATAAAATATCAAGGAGACTTGGAGTGTAATATAAAATATTAAATAAAATATCATGAACTTGAAGTGCAATGATTCACAATTTATTTGAATACAATATAAAAAATCATCAACTACTGTTTGGAATATGTTTCATGTAGTGCTTGAGTGCAATATAAAATAAGATTATAAGATATCATAAACTTGAAGTGCAATGATTCACAATTTTCATTTAATAGAATATATAATATCATCAACTACAGTTTGGACTTTGGAACAATGGAAATTGATTCAAGAAGTGCAATAAAAATACCTAAAACCTGCTAATTCTCTTCTATTTCCAAAACGGAGTTAGGGTCCTCAAACCGATGCTCATCTTTAGATAAAGTAAAAGATTCATCTTGATTCGGAGACTGCTTTGCACTTTGTTCAGCCTGTGTCTCAAAATCAACATTCATTGTTTGATTTGTGTCAATTTCAATATCACTATCATCTTGATCTATCCCAGGCCCACTACCACTACCACTAGTACCACCACCAGTACCTACGGCTCCTAGAATTGGAGAGCCTGTGTTGCACAACCTAGTCCCTCTTCTTTCACATGTGGACCTCTAGATTGCGAGTGCCCTTTTAAAAGGAATTTTTTTGACATTATACGTAGTTCCTTTCATCCTCAAGCAATTTTCCAAATTCTTCTCCAGTTTGTTTCTTAACTTTGATTTCAAAAACCCCAATGTACTGAAAAATCTCTCATCCTACATCGACCCCAATATCATTGTTTGACATAAATCAGCAAGTTTAAAATATTTTGACATCGAACCACACAATATTTCACTCTGACCTAAGCTTGTCCAAACCTTTTTTATTGATCTCGGTTCAAAGACCTTCTCCTTGCCCATGGAATCAGATTGGTCCCTCATAGCTATTGCAAAACTCCGACATTGCTTTCTAAGCTTATTTTCATTTAAAATTCCTTCTATTGCCTGCTCATTGTATGTTACCTTTTTTGAAAATTGTTCGATCACGATTTTAACTTGATCATGAAAATATTTTGGGTTATCTCGGTTTACCCAAAATTGAGGATACACAATACCCATGGCTTCAAGTATTTCATGTCAAGGGAATGTTTTACGAATCTTTGAGGAAAGAGATTTTGCAATTTCCTACAAATTATCACTAACAGATTTAACAATGTCATTAAAATCTTCCTCGTTAATAGGTACTTCTTTTCTAGAGTGTCTGGCTATCTTACAATGGTACATTGGTATCTCATATCCATGTACACAAATACATAAGTGCCCACTTGCATTAAATTGTAAATAATTATCAGGATTATTCAAATCAGTAATTTTCCACCACATCAAATAATTTGCGCCTTCTTGTGTTAGATCTAGATATAGATGATCGAGGGCCAAGCATGTAAGTTTATGTAGATTGGCATATTCATAAATATACATAGTTCTCTCTTGGGCTTTCTTCACAAGATTGTTCATCTCATCCAACATGGGGAGAAGACTAGTTAAAGTCAAGAGTGTCTCTATATCGCTTAACCTATGTAAGAGTTCAGGAGCTTTGTCTACTGTGTTGCAATGCTCATACATCAACCCAATCAAGGATTGATATTCTAAAAGAACTCGTTGTGCTGGTCCATGCAGGAAGATCCATCTTATATCAACATCCTTGAGAAGCTTGTTTCCAGGTGTTATTCCCTCAGCAAAATGTTGAAATTCAAGGTAACGTTTGGGACTTTGGAAAAAGTATGCATGGATCTCGTGAACTAGATTTTCAAATTTTGATACTGTTGGAAACTTGCTTACAATTTCAAATGCTAAATTCGTTTTTTGGGCCATGCAGCGAATGCCAAGCATGTATGGTGCACAAGTAGTTTGTAACTTTGTGCAAAGACCACTCCTTTGACCTTGCATCACTGCAGCTATAATGCCTCACCAAGTAACCTTAAAGGAAGTTGCAATTAACGTCATAAGCAAACTAATTTTTTTTTTATAAAGTGCATTTAACATACACATTCACTTAATAATTAACAACAACCTCTAAAACTACAAAGTTAGGATTACTTAAACCCACACATACATATTACATATAACAATAGCCTTATGAACTTTATGAAATAACCATCATACATCATAAGAATACCACATAACATAATAAGATAATCAACCAAGATACAATCTCATAAATATTAACTTAAACCAATAGTTACATCACTCATTCCTAGAATGAGGCAATAGTACAAATGTATTACAAATACATAACTCCACCTCTTACAAAAGAGGGATAAAGTATCATATACAAACTGAAATATTACAATGCAATAAATTACAACAAGAACCGCGAGTTGTCCATCTGGATGTCTCACCACCAAGTACTGAAGATCGATGGGGACCCAACGGTTTTGGTGCATGTTTCACCCAAACAATGTGGTACCCGAAGGCCCACCCCCCATGCTAGGAGATAGTAACAAAGTAACATGGACAAAGATTCTACTACCTCTAACCAAAGGCAGACTCATACTAACTCAAACTGACATAACCAAATAAATGCCATCAATAAGTATAAATCCAGTACAACTCAAGTACAACATTTACATCACTGACATAGGTCACATTGCTTCCAGACATAAAGTAGATCAAGTATTTTCACAAAACCATACATATAAAACAATTAACAACAGTTGTCCTAGATAGAGTGTCATCGCAAGGTTTGTCATGAGATCTCCTCTGGGCATTCTTCATAGGCTCCGGCACAAGTAATCCTGGTGGCCTCAACCAAATCCCGGCACTCATACTCACTCATGCGGAATCAACTACCTCTCGGAAGGACAAGATAGTTGATCTTGCCATTCCAGGCCTTCTCACTCATCCCAAGTCTAAACAAGCCCTTGTGTCTATGAGTGGGGATTAAATTATCTTGATTAGAGAGAAGTTAGTCCTAATTTTCTAAGTACATTATTTTAATTATCACTTGTTTAAATCACTCCTGAAGGTTATCCAGTTTACCTCTTTGGGCTCTGGCGTCTAACAGAAGCCACTCTTCTATTCGACAACACACACCCAAACAATCCACCAAGGGAACCACAAGTGCATACCAACTAGGCATCATAATCCACTCCAACACAAAGAGACACGGATCCCATAATCCGCTCCTAAACCAAGGAGGTGCAAACATCCCCGTTCAAAATCGGGTAAAACTGAAAAGACGACATGCACTACCCAAGGGAAAACAACTGGATGGCATAAAGATTCAACAACCCTTATCCTCTAAGTTCTTCTGGAAGACTTATAATTTAGGACTAACACTAAATCCCAAAACCAACAATGCAACTTGACGACATAGCAACAAAAGCATTCAAGTCATCAATCAAATCTAATATTTGGATTTCCTAAATCCATACTCATTCAATAGGTAGTGTTGACAAAGTCAAAGACACGATAACTAGATCATTTAAAATAATCATAACCCTATTTCCCTTTTCATTATTGGAAATCTAAAACAATTAAACTTACTTCCCTTTACTGAATACAGAGAATTAAATCCTTTAAGATAATCATGAGGAAGATACTACTTTTGGATATACTAAATCCATATCTCTTTCATAATCCAATCACAATGATTCAATTAATCTAAATAAAAATTAATTAAATAACATAATTGATTGCCTTATCAATAAAACAACTTCCTAATTTACTTTTAAATCGACACAAATCCATGCAAGTAAACTCTTTCCATTTCTTAACCAAATCTTACATTTCATTCAATTTCCTATTTAGAACATGCAATCACTTTAATATAATAAAATATCTTTCTCTATACATTTTCTACACATACTAATCATTTCTTTTAAAACACTAATAATACCCAATTTGCAAACAACAGAATAAAATAAGATAAAATATTATTTATTCTCTCAAATGGATATATACCTTCACTATATATATACTAAATATAAATTAATATATTTAAATATATTTAATCATTAACATATCTTCTATTCTTTACAGAATATCAAATTGATTAATTCAAAATAAAATATCCTTTATCATCAATATTCCAAAATATAAATATATTTTTCCAATTAAATCAAATTAATAATTGGACCTTTTACATATGAATTTAAATTCCACAATTAAATTTTAAATTATGCATTCTTTAAATCAAATATTTAACTCCTTCAATTAAACTTTAACATGCCATTTTAAAATAAACAATAATTTCCCCATATGTTTATAATTTCAATTCCACTAATCTAATATACAAATTTTATTTAAAATAATATAAATAAATATAATACTTTAATATTATAAATTATAATATAAAATATTATTAAATAATATTTTAATATTATAATAACAATACATAAAATATTAATATTTATAAATATCAATTTATTATTATTTTATTTTCAGAGCAGCCATGGGAAAATAACTTAACAGCAGTCTCATGTTTCAAGCATAACTCAAAAAATACGATCTGGGTATTTGCGATTTTTTGAAAAAGGTAAGAAAATTTCAAAATGCAAAAACCCTTTAAATTTTTTGACAACCTAGTTTGTGAAAGTGAAGTTATAGGTGATGCAACCAAACCATTTTACCATGAAAAATATAACTATACTGTAGATTTTAAAATCCGTTTTTTAATAATAAACAGAAGGTTTCATTTTCTAAAAATATTTTAAATGCATTGTTCAATCTCTATGTTTGATTTCAATAACAACACAATCGATTTTCCCAAATAATTTAAATTCAACTAAGATTTTCACAATTTTCACTCAAGAATTTTCACAAGCAAAGGCTGTAAATTTATTTAATTATTTTCTTCTAATATCCAATTTATTTTCTAAAACAGATTTAACAAACAAATCTTTAATCACTACTAGTTTAAAGAAAAACAATCAAGAACAATAAAACACAAAGAGGAAAACCTGGTACAAGAAGCTATAGGAAGAGATGAATTTCTGATGCAAGCCTCCTCCAAGAATTTCCTGAATTTTCTCCAATGTTCCAATGAATCCAATCCAAAATCCAACAAATGCAAACAATCTTTCCTTCAATCAATTCTACAATCAAACTTTCTTCAAACCCTTGTGCAAATTTTTCCAAAATTTCTTCCCTGCTGTAAAAATGTATTTTTTTCCTAAAACTCTTTTGCTGCCCTAAAATTAAAACATATATTCTTTATAAATCAAAAATACATAATACAACCCTAATTCACATTACATGCAAATTAGATATTTCAATTTCAATTTCAATTTCAATTTTTACAACCCTAACTCACATTACATGCACATTAGATATTAATTTCAATTTCAATTTCACTTTTCGAAAACCCACTTTCAATTTAAAATGCAATTTCAAATAATAAATTAATTTCCAAAGTTGCAACTAATTTTCCAAATAAACATTTAATTACAATTTCTAATTTAATTCCCACACGTTGAAATTAAATTCCAAATTTAATTTTAATTCTTTTATTTCCTTTCATTCTCTTGCATCACGTTTAATTAATTAATTTAATTATTTAATAACTAAACTCAACCCCCTTGGATTAAATTTAATTAATTAAATAAACTAAAAATAATTAATTAATTTAAATATAAACTTTTATCCACATTGCATTATTTAAATTAAATAACCATCAACATGATTTAAATGCAATTATTCTAAATATCTATTTCCGAATCAAGAATTCTTCAGAATTAAATAACATCAAAGCAAGACAAACAATGACTCGACACACACAACTGACGACACACTAAGGCTAGGGTGTAAACGTGACACATGTTACCTATCTACTATCTCTCGTTCAACTTAACCATTGGATCGACACGCTCAAACCTGTGAAACTAGGTGGAGTCGATGTCATGTACCTGCAATCCTGCAACCAAGTAAACAACATCATATAATATATCCAGCATATAATACACACCGTGAAAAAGGAATTACGAATTCGCAGGGTGCTCGCAGGTGAGTGATGTGAACTCGTCCTCTTCACCCATACACTCATCGAAACTGACACTTCCATCATAATCCAGGAATCTCATAATAATATCTCATGTTAACTCTACAACATCATTAATCCATAATACATGTGAAACAATAATCAGATAACTACATGCCACAATAATAGTTGTCGCTCAATAGTAGCGATCAAAACATCATAACAAAATGTATCCAGAAGCAAGGTAACTGCAACCAAACATAGCATAAAGCAACTTGAACAAGAAGCAAAACGGAGGGGTATTACATTTTGTGGGCCATACAGCGAATGCCAAGCATGTATGGTGCACAAGTAGTTTGTAACTTTGTGCAAAGACCACTCCTTTGACCTTGCATCATTGCAGCTCCATCAGCTCCTACACACACCAACTTTCTGGCAATTGTCAACTCATCCAAACCTGCAATTTCATTCAAAGATTTCTTGACTAGTTCAAATAGATTTTGTGATGTTGAACTGTCCTTCATTTTATGAACACAAAGAAGATGAGCTTGGCGAACATGTTGTTCTACAGTATACAAATGCATACAAACCCAAGAAGTATTGTCTACCGTAGTAACTTCATCTAAAGATAATGCAATGAAATTTGACTCTTTTAATTTATCCTTTAAATCTTGCTTTTCCACTGCAGCAAGATAGTTCGCCCATTCCCATCCAGTGTTTACTGACCAATGTGAGAAGGGAAAGTGGGGAACACTCAAATAAGATAATAAATCAAAATATTCTGGGTACTCTATCATAGGACGCCCCTTGGACAAAATATGAAAAAAAACACTCATCTGAACAGTTTTTGACAGATTTGTTGCTGCCATGGATTTTCCAAAATGAGCCTCAAGTGCACCTTCACATTTTTTAATCTTTGACATTCTATGGTTATGCTCTCCATAATCTGCGACATACTTAACATGAAGGCATTCTTCCTTTGATTTCCATCGTACGACTAATTGTTCCTTTCCGTCTATGATTTGTTTTTCGTAAACTTTGTCGATATGTTTTTCTATAGTGTCAAGCTTTAGCTGCATCGTCTTGTCTCTTACACATTTCCAACTACAAATCTTACATATAACCTTTGTTTCCCTTTCAATATCATTTTCGTTTGATACCCCCATTGGTTTAAGGAATGGGTACTTCGACAACCAACCAATTTGAAAATTCCTTGACATTTCCCACTCGCTCCCCAATTTTCCTTTTCCTTTTCTTTTCTTGCTACCAACATCATCCTCATCCAAGTCGATTATCTCATTCTGGCTATCCAAGGTATCCCTTGGAACATCTTTTGTGGTACTGCCATCCTCATTTGATACATTTTGATTTAACACAATGGCAATCTCACCTTGACCTTCCTATGGCGGAAGAGTTGATGATGTATCTCCATCTTCAATAATATTTGGTGGAAGAGTTGATGGTGTAGCTCCACCTTGATCTAATGGATTAGAAGCTTTGCCAATTCCAAAGTAAGACTGTATGGTACCTCCCCATTTTGGGCATTTTGATGGCCTCCCAATCTCTTCATTACCCACCTGCTCAGGAGTCTTACCCTTGCTGCTCGACATATTGATCTCACTTCAAATAAAAGCTGGAAAAAAATGTCTTCTTGTTTAAGAAGGACAGACCGACAAAGAATATAGATCCCATTCCCTACTTAAAATTATGTTTAAGACTGAAGCAAGAATGGAAAACAGATAAAGAAATCTTATTATTATAACTAATAGTCTAATAACTAATAATAGTATGAAGAAATGATCACTCACCTTTGAGTCTACGTTTTCGGGTTTTGCTACCTTTTGAATCAAGAAGTAGAACCTCATAACCGAACAAAATGTGTAAGAACAAATAACAGCTTCAATTGTATTTATATCAATCCATATTTGGTGAATTCCGCGGGATTTTGAAATGGTATGTTAAAAATTTAGTGAATCCCGCGTGCTTATACAACGATACCTTAAAATTTTCAAGGCGAAATAGGTCCTCATAAGCAACTATTTGTAAATTTTAATTGGCGAATGGGTCTTCATAAACAACTATTTGTAAATTTTAATCGGCGAAATGGGTCCTCATATAATGTTGTCTTAATAGTATTGGCGAATATGTTGGTGTTTTATGACATGCTCCCCGGGATTACAGGCGAAAATATTGATCGATCCATTGGAAATGCGTAGTCTTTTATGGAGAATTTATTGCCTAAACATGCCTTGTAAAAAAAAACCGTTGGCAAATGGACATGCATTGGACCGATAGTACGTGAAACCCGGGCTATTTGAACACCTTGATGGATACCTAGAATTCGCCAAATTTGATTTGCCCGATTCCTGGAATTCACCACTAAAGTTATCCCTGATCAACACACCCTTAGATCCACAAGACCTGAGACCACTCTATAGAGAAACGCGGAGCAAAGACATTTCTTCCAAACACCAACATATCTAATTTGATAGAAGGAAGAAACAATGTGTTGCAATGGTGTTCTGTGTTGCAGGGAAGTGTTCTAGTTTTGCTCTACATTCCTTTTAGACTGAAGATTTCACTATACGTATTAGATATGTTGGTGATAGATGTCACGAGGTGTTATATTTAGGATTTGGTATGCTAGATCATTATGCAAAAGAAATATAACACCTCGTAACATCTATCACCAACATATCTAATACGTATAGTGAAATCTTCAATCTAAAAGGAATGTAGAGCAAAACCAGAACACGTCCCTGCAACACAGAACACCATTGCAACACATTGTTTCTTCCTTTTATCAAATTTTCTCAAAAGCACTTGGAAACCAAGCACCAGAGACACATCCTCATCATCTTCAACACTTCCTCAACACAATTGAACTGACTACAACCTAGCAACTCAATGACATATTCATAGACAAAATCTTATCAAAGCAACACTAGAGATTGACACCAATAGCTTTACTAATGACAACATAATGCAAATAATCAAAGCATGGATAACATCAACTACTCATACTCTTGCAACAAATAAATTAAGGACAACATAGGCATGTTGATATCAATGACAGCACCAACTGCTCATACTTGCAACAAATACTATGTAATGTAAAATTATAAGAGTATGCAATTTTTGACACTACAATAGTAATATGAGCATCCCCAACAATATGTATAAATAGGAGATTGGTGGCACAAGACACATATCTTGACACATTATTTTTTTAAGTGCTAGGAAGAAGAATGACCATACTAAGAACACAATTTGGGTCAATTGGTGGACATGTGAGAGATTTTAGACTCCATGAACACAAACATGAGAAGAATCAATAGGACATGGATTGAGGGTACTACCAAACATAAATTTGATTGGTTTAGAATAATTTAAAACATAAGAATTGACAAAAAAAATTGAGACCACATTTTCCCCATTAATTTTTCCAAACTCCTGGACTTGTAAAATGGATTTTGACTGAGAAGTAGTAGAAAAAATCTAGTGAGACGCATTGTTAGAACCGCAATTTTATTTTTACACAATATGTTTCTTTGTCTAGGACACAAGTTTTTTATGGTTTGGGAGTATGGATTTATACAACATTTTTCCTCTATGATAGAAGTGGCATGTCATGCTTTTGTTTGGTTTGGGATGTTGCATGGCTCTTTGTTTCACTTATTCTCAATATCGAAGCCATAGAAAACTAATGTGTACTAGCCATAGGTATATCAACAATATCAATAGGAGCATGGTTAAATGCCTTGTTAACAAGTTGTAATTGATCTATTAACCTATTAATTTCTATTTGCAATAACATGTCTAGTGATTACAAAATTACATTAAAGATGGTTTATATTGTCTCTAGCACTCAGATATTGTTTATGACTCATGTTTTGTGCTTACATTAATTTAAAGAGATGATATATCATTAGTTTATATTGCAGACATGGTTTCAAACGAAAAACACATAATACAAAAAAATCACACATAAGATAGAATCTTATACATCTACACACATCCAAATTGAATAATGTTGATTTGAAATAAAGTTAAATCTGTCAAATCTTTACCTTTAATCATGGACTAAAAACCAATAACTTTTAAATAAAATAAAAATAAAAAAACCTTATCTCACCAAAATACCTTTTTAATATTGTATGTCACCCTAAAATTTAAAATGTAATACCTTTATTTCTTAAAAACTAATAATGTACACCACTTTTTAAAATTCCCAAGAAGAACTTGCCACATTCTCTCATGACAAAAAGGTACTTATTAAATGTCACCCCTTTCTCCTTTTATTAAGTTTAAAGCCTTCCTTCAATAATAGTTTTCCTAGTTTTAAAACAATGCAAGCTCTTTTTCTTATCAATATTCATGCAATAAAAAACAAAAAATAAAAAACCCTTTTCCATAACTACCTCATGAATTTCAGGCAAAATGAAAATATAGGCTTCATCCAACAATATTTCACGTTTGCTCACGAAGCATGTCTCTCAAAAAAAAGTACCCGAAAGATTTCATTACTGATCAGTGATCACTTTTATAGAGAATAAAGCATTTAAAAGTAGCCATGATTTACCATCAATGAGAATAGAACATTCAAAAATACCCATCAATGACGACAGTGATCACTGATCAGTCATGAGTGATCACTTTGTAGAGAATAAAGCACTCATTATTTACCATCAATGGCGGCGACAGTTATACCTGACTGTGCATAGATCTTAACTCAGATTTTTATGTAGTAGACATTGTGCAGAGATCTATGAGGTCTTACGTATGGATCTTTCTAATTAATGGGTGTGATACATGAAGAGGCACGATGATATTAACTAATTCTTGTACCATATTCTAATCTACTGACGTTGGTCATACGACATATAGATTTGATCGTGCCTGTTCATGTCTGCCTGCTATACGTTATCATCTGTAAATCTGATACCGACAGTTCTTAAACCAAATTAATTATAAATCAGTGCCCAAATGAAAGTATCACTATAACAGGAGCTGGAGTCCTCGAGTCTCTGTCCAGGGGAATAAATTTGCCTGTTGCATATTTACAATTGAGTGAGAAACTAATTAGTACTTAAAAAACTAATTAAATCCAAGTAGAGCTAACTAAACACATGAAAAGTAACCACATGCTCTATAAGAATTTAATTATAACACAAAGATTTAGATTTAACATCAATTTAGATCTTGGTTTCAAAAGGTTGGACAAAGAATCATCTCATAACTCAAATTGAGTGAGACATGGAAATACAACTAGACTCATTTACCCAGTCAAATAGCCTTCAATTAACCACCGATGGGAAAAACTTGTGCCCACACACTTGATTAAAATACTAACCATCGAATAAATCAACATAATATCAAAATATTTTAAAAATAAAATCACTAACTATAGACCCATATGCCAATTGGTTTCTCATAGGCCGGAAATGGCTAGATCGGGCTTATGGGCTTTCCAAACAAGTTAGAGGAGGAAAAATCTAGTGGCTCTCCACTAGCAAAGAGCTTATCCGTTCAAAGCAATTAAATTTGAAATGATGGAGTTGTCAGTTGGGCTAGCTTGGCCGGATTGGCACGGAAGGGTGAGGTACATCCTTATTTTGGAATATGCGCACAACAAACTAAGTGATGATAGGGAGAGTACTCGACCATAGATATTCTTGAGAACATCCACATGAGATAGTACTGAAACTCCTGCGAAGATCAATTTTCGATCGAAGGGAATCAACTGATATTAGCTGAGAGGACGGAGGAGTTGAAAGAAGTTGCTCGAGAATTAATAAATGTTGATAGTTGGTTCTCTATTTATCCAAAGTCAAGGATGGAAAACGGTGTTAAAAACATGGATACGTCAATTAAGTCGAAGATCTCCAAGAAGGAAGTTGCATTCTTAGGCTATATCTCGGACCACGTTTGAAGAACATTTGTCTTAATAAGGACATTCTCTGCCTGGAAGCAGTAAGAATGGTGTTGGGGAGGAGCTGCTGCTTTTTGTACAACAGAACCAGGACGAATTTGGATATTTCATCCTGTTTTCTTGCCTCCCTCTTGGATTTGAACTTGCCAAAGGAACGGTGCATGTTACTTCTACGTTCGGTGTTTAAAGGATTCATTTTGGTCGATGATATTGACATAGCTGCGGTTTCTCTCCCAGGAGTTGGGGTTCCTTAGTCAGACAACACCGTCTGAATGTTTCAGCAGGGGGTGAAGGTCGATTGGCACCCCTTTATTCTCGGCTTAAGCACCAATGGGTTGTAAAGGCACAGGCACTGGGCTACTTTGGGCTCCAGTTTCCTCTGTCACAGGCTGGGACTGGACAAGGTGGTGGGGATACAATGGTGCCACGAATTTGTAGAGCTCGTGGGATCAAGGAAATTTTATGAGGAAAACGACTAAGGCTTGGGTGTGGATTGTAAATTTTTGTTAGATGTGGATGATGCAATGTCAATACTTTGTAACGTCGCCCCTAGACTGGGGTCGTATATGTTGGATGTTTGTTGGTGTAAGGCTTAGATATGCCTCTGGCTCTTTTCTCTGCCATCTTGGGGAGTTGAATCGATGCAATTTTTTTTGACAATATTAATATAAAGCATGCAACTTCGACTACGTATTATGCATCAAAAAAAATCACTAATTATAGATCATCTCATAAAATTTATAATGTTGAGTCAAGTATTATAAACACTATATATATATATATATGTATGTATGTATATGCATATGTATATACACCCATACATATATATAGTATGGATGTACACACACATATATATATATACATACACACATACACATACATACATACATACATACATACATGTGTATTCAAAGTAGTAAAGAAGAAATATTGTTAGATGTCAAACAAACAAGTTACAACTTACACATCCCATAAAAGATAGTTGGGCACATTAGTGGCAATACAAAATATCATCAATATCTGAATCAAAATTTGAATCCAAAACCAAGCAGCACAATAAGGCGCATAACCTAATGTACCATGGTGGTAGGAATACAATGTTCATTATCACTATGTCCATATTTTTTCACTAAGCCAATAATCGTATATAAGTTTTGATGGTGTAGATCTAGGCCATGTGTCTTTCCTCTTCCAGCACTTGATTCATTATTTTTTAGTTTCTTATTGTGTCTTTGCAATGTGAATGTTAAGTGGGAGAATGTTAGGATTAGGTGTACCATTCACCTTGTAAGTTTTATGTCTTGATTAATCATATTTAAGCATGTAGATGATAAACAATTTATGATCTTCAAACATCATGAAATGTGGAGATTATTTATTCTTTGAAATACTTGGAATACTGTGTGGGAAGGTATCGAATAGGGATGTTACATTGAAAATATGAAAACTAGGAGTTATAGAACATCCTTCCAATTAAATATTGTTGTGGAGTGCATATATTTGAGAAACTATTCATTTTGATTGTTATGACACAATCTATGATATATAAAGACATGTAGAGGAATTACTTTCTAATCTAGGATGTTGATCATGACCATGTGGCTTTGGATTTTTGTTATGGCTTATATTTTTGACTGATAGTGTTGGGACCACTTATTTGTAATGTTTCTAGATAGAAGTATTTGTGGGTACTCTTATATAGTGCTAGACTAGTATTAGTGAAAGGGATTTAAGCATATTATATTGATGTACTTTTTTACTTTGATTAATACAAGGTTGAATCTTTTTGGTGGTGTTTTTTTTTGCAAGGTTTTCTCCACACGTATTTGGTGTTCATATGTTTTGAATAGTTATGTTCACTTATCCACTATGGAATTAATATTTATGGTTTAATTACATGTTTAATTAGAATGAAAACTTTATTGTTAATATTTTATTTATGTCATTCACCCTATATTCAATGAGAATGTAAGGTAGGATGTGAAGATGCACAAGACACGTGAATAGTGAGAGAAAGGGAGAGAAATATAATCATCAGGGCATACAGGAAGAGTGGTCAAGTTAAAAGATCACATAAATGAGTAATGGGTGTAACATAATGCTATTGTTTGTAGGATTGCTTAAGGTATTTAGCACTAGAAGAATAAATCTTGATGATGCACCAATGTACATTAATTTAGGTCATACGCAAAGATACAAATAATAGTAACCATGAAATAATATATCATAGCATGATATAGGATCAAATTCAAGAAATTTCTCAAGTGTCTATATGGAAACATCAAAGGATGCCATAATGCAATAAGGTGAAATCAAACAAACATGCTATGAATATTCATATTAATAAATATTTGGGCATAAATGTGATGAGATAACTTTTGTTTGATAAGTTTTATCAACATGAGGATAAATATCCTTCAATGAATCATCTAAATAAAAAATATGATACTCCATAAATGACAATGAATTATGAAATATCTAATTAATAGAATTTCAAATAGTTTTATGTACACTGAATTAGTCAAACTTTTGGATGTGGAAATAATAATTTCATTGTGAAATGCCCACTGTAAAATTGCATTTATGAATTTTGAAGGTGGTACTATAGCATCAACGAGCACTAACTGAGTTGCCTTTTCAAATTTCATTGGTTCCATTGAGAATTTGAAAGTAGGAATTAGTTGAGGGAAGGAATAGTTAAAAGGAAAAACCATGAAAATATTTGAAAAATAAATCCTTTAATATGAAAGGGAGGCAACATGAAAAAAATCTTACGAATGTCATTTCAAGTGCTTTTGAGAGGTCAACAAGGTCAGGAACTTGTTGTGTGCCTACATCTAAGAGATCAATACCTATAAAAGAAGAAGAACTTGAATTAAAGTTGTTTAATTTTAAAGCTAATGAGTGAAATGAAGAGAAAAGATGGAAAATTATGAATCTAATCTCATTGAAGAACTAGATATCCCCAACAAAAAAGTATTTTGTATTGATGAAATATTACAGATTTTACACCAACAGATTTTGTAGTTATCTAGATCTAATTTTCATTTAATAGATTTAAGTGCAACTAGAATGCATGCATGGTAGACAAAAAATTAGTTGCAATTGTTAATGGCGGTCAACAAAGAACTCAACATTTATGAATTATGGTGTTGGATCTTAGCTAAACAACAAACATCAACCCATAAAATCATAGGATAGATATAGGCCCTCTCAATAGACATAGATTTCACCTTCATCAAACAATCTGAGAAAATGAATAAATAATGCAGAAAAGACAACATAAAAGATATGGGAAATTACAAATGCCTCCTTTTTTGACAGATTTTGAAGAGCAACTTTGAAGATTGATATCTTGGACTCATGAGCTCCATTTCTTGAGCAACTTTTTTTATTTTATTTGGGATAATTTATTGTGATCTGCACATTAGTGTAGATGATTTCTAATTTCAATGCATGGATTTTTCATAATATGTAGATTATCACAGGGGACAATACATTGTTCTTGTTTTGGGAACTTCAAAGGCTAATAAATTTCACATACAAACTCAGATCGAGGTGATTCTTTCTTTGAAAGTGCATGAATTTTTATGTAATTTCTAGTGGTGCTATTTATTTCACTTGGTATTTCTTCAAAATTGTAATTTCAACATATACTCATTGTAATTCCAATGATTTTAAAATGAAAATAGAAGCAAATTAAAATGAAATTTTCCTATTCAAACCAAGGCAAAACCTGTAGATAGAGCTCAACAAAAGAGTAAAAACAACACAATAACATCAAAAACCAATCCAAATATTACCGAAGACTCCATTTTTGAAATATTTTCTCCAAGTGATTGTTGATATGTGGATTCTCCTTTGCTTGAAGATATAAAACATTGACAACATATACTTAGCTTAAAGTTAATAGATACCAAATAGATAATAGAGTGCCTAGATTTATAGAAATTTGGAAGAGGCAATGGATGGTTGAGATGTGATGGTGAGATCAATAGTGGAGGATGCTTTAGATGTTTTCCCTGGGATTAAGGAGAGAATGGAGGGTTGAGATGGAGGTTATTGGAATATGAATATCTAGGATGCATTTACTAAATTTGGTAACCATGAGGGGTATAAAAAACATGTGCACCTAGAAGCCCTTTATTATTGGGTTTGGTAGAGAGAATATTGGAACCATAAGACAAGTGTTCTTTGTTGAATGCACAAGACAACCAATAGTGGGGAGAATCAATTGTACCTTAAGACTTCAAAACCCTCACAAACATTCAAATCCACATTAATTCAATTAACCCTTAATCTATTAGAATTATTTATCATGAGATCATATAACAAAAACAAAACCAAATCAACACCATACATAATGAAACACCAAATTTACGTGGAAAACACAAGAACATAAAAACCACGGTGAGGATTATCTCACAATATAAATCAATATCAACACTGATTACAAAGGCCTCACTACCAGAGAGCTCACTGCCCAAAAGAAATAAAGGCTCACTACCAAAACAAAAAATAAGATAGAGAAGAGATTACAATGAGAAATCCATCTCAATGCAACAGAAAATTCCACCACTACATCACCAACATCTTTGCAGTCTTACTAAATATTGTAGACACCTTCTACTCACTACATCCAATAATCTAACACATGAAATCTTGCACTACATTTCACAAATTTTCACCTTACAACTCTATAATTTGCATCATTCACATCACACCCACCTATCTTATCATCCCTCAACAACTCATCACATATTTATACCATCTTCAACCTTGAAAACATTCTCCAAAGTTGGATATGCACCTCAACCATGCAAATTTAAATTAGTTCAACACCAAAAAATTCATGTGATGGAAAGGAATGAAGGCAAAGCATAGCACACTTTAACTCAGACCTAAATCCACTGATAGATGCTATACCATGATTCCACAAACATCAAAGCAAATTTTCAATTAGTGTAAACACCCAAGGTCGATAGAAACCATGTAAACACCATTAATAAATTAAGTGCATGCTTCCTTTGATCCAAAAACAACTCATGGAAAAAATAAATCACTTGAACATAATTTAGAATATTGCACAAACATCTTGAAATCCCAAAAATTCCTTCACAATAAATTTCACTTGAAGAATGTACACACCCAATACACCCAGACATTCCTTCCATACACTATAACTCAATAAATCAACTTCTAAAGCACCAAAACTCAAACAACTTCAAATAAAGAAAGATACAAACACTATCAACACCCTTCCAGATTTCCAAGGCTTGAAACCACTCTACAGAGAAATACATAGAAAAATCATTTATCCCAGACACCTCTACAATACACAGTACACACATTGGTGAACACAACTTCCTTTGCACAATGATCCAACACACCAAATTCTAGATGCACCACCTCTGATCATTATATACAAACCACACAAGTAGATCTTCAACATAGAATAAATGTGGAGTGAAACATGAATGCTACTCTGCAACACATATTACCATTCCAACACATTGTTCTCTCTTTTTATTCACTTTTTCTCAAAAGCACTTGGAAACCAAGCACCAGAGACACATCCTCAACATCTTCAACACTTCCTCATCACCACCAAGCCAACTGCAACATAGAACTCAATCATACATCCATAGACAAAATCATATCAAATCAAAACTAGAGGCTGACACCAGTAGCCTACTAATGACAACATAATGCGACTAATTAAATCATCATCAAAGCTAACATCAAATCAATACCAATTGCTCACACTCTTGTAACAATCTCCTACTCATACAATTGACACCAATGAAAACACCAAATATTTTTGGCATCAATGACAACACCAACTGTACATACTTGCAACAATCTCCCCCTTTGTCATTGATGGCAACACATGATGTAAAAAACCATCAACAACAAACACAATAGTTTTGATCATCAATACTCTACTCCATACCAACTCATTTTCCTTTTTCACATTATTCTCTCCCCCATTGACAACTATCTCACCTCATTTTTTATATGACTCATTCTCCCCCTTTGACATCAATGACAAGGGCAATAGATTTGCATCTCTCCCATTGATATAAAACATCTTTGTACTACTCTACACCTTTCTTTCCTTTACTGCTCTACATACTCCCCCTTAGGAGCACACACTATAGTGCATCAATCAAAAACCATTGCACAATGACAACACTCACTCATATTGACTAAAACAACCAATAATGCCACTACCTACTCCCCCTATGAGGTAGTTAACAACATCAATCCATACCAAAGAATGAATCTTGAGATCCACTAGACCGATGTATATCCTTATGCATCTAGTTCAAAGAAGGAGGGGAAATAACCCCCAAATTCTCTTAGAGATACCCAAAAGTATCCTTAGGAATATCCTTAGTAAATATATTAGCAACCTAATCCTTTATAGGATCATATTCAAGCTTCACTTCATTTTGTACAACCTTCTCTCTCAAAAAGTGATACCAGATTGAGATATGCTTTGTCCTTGAATGCATCACCAGATTCTTTGATATATTGATAGCACTTGTATTATCACAAAATATAGAAATTGGTTCATCATATAACACTTTGATATCCTTTAATTTTTTCCTCATCCACAACACTTGTGTGTAGCAAGATTCAACTGCAGTGTATTTAACCTCTGTATTAGATAAAAACATTGAATATTGTTTCTTGCTTAGCCATGACACAAATCTGCATCCAAGAAAGAATGCAATGCCACTTGTACTTTTATTATCATATACACAACCAGCCCAATCTACATATGTGTAAGCACTTAGAGTAAATTCAGTATCCTTTGGATACCACAAGCCATGATCTAGAGTGCCCTTCAAAGATCTAGAGTGCCCTTCAAATATCTAAATATTATTTTACTGTTGTAGCATGTGACTCCCTAATGCAATGAAAATGGGAGGCGAATGCTAATACAAGTGGTTTCAATCCACTCTCCAAGTATCAAACCCTTATCTTGCTTACTATCCACTATTTCACCTTTTAGGCCTTATAGCCCTCCCAATAGACCAAATCAAGCATAACTTTCTGACCTTTTCTCACACCCATAAATAAAAGGGATTTTAAAATACCTATTTTGACATATTATAACATATCTCAAATTCACCTATACTTGTTTTGGAAGACATGCCTGTTGTTCTAACTTCTTTGCTGCAAATTAGGCCTAATTAGGCCACTTTTACAAAGCAACCACCCACAAATATCTTCTCCTATATCTAAAACCTTCTCAGATGTACTAGGAAGACTTAAAAAAGGGAAAATCACCAATTTTTAACTACTAATACCCTCATTTTATTCCCAAACCTCAAAGACCCTCAATTTGCCTAGTTTTTGGTGGGATTTATTGGAAATATACCTTCCCGGATCAAAATCACATTTCCAATGGTTCAATCACCCTTCATAGGGTCTGTACATACTCTATGGTCCTTCATCTAGCCATTGGAAACATTCTTTCCTCAAACACTCACCCAAAACCACCATTTTCACTTAAAATATGCAAATTTGGCAACTAGGGCCTCATGTAAACAATAGAAAAATTCAACCTCAAACCATGAAACTTTGTAACATGTATATATACACCAAAATACATCATTTCACTAATTTTTTAGGGGTTTCCACTGGTTAGAATGAGAGAAACACAATTTTGAATACCAAAGTTACCCAGATGGAGGATTTTCAGACCTGCACTTACAAAAATGATCATAACTTCTGAAAATCTTCGTGAAATTGAACCAAACAAAAATAAACTGAAACTAGATTCATTTATCCTTATTTTACAATTTTTTTCAATCCAAATACACATCTGTACAAGGATTTACTACACATTGCAACAAGACTGTTACACAGAAAATCTTAGAATTGTAGCCACAAAAATATTCATAACTTCCTCAAAATGAAATAAAATTTAATGCAACAAACATAAAAAGAAAGTAGATTCAAATCCCCACCCATATAATATGGTCTCATTCCATAATGAGGGTCATACAATCCATACCATACTGAAGAACAACACTATCAACGTTAAAAACAAAGTTCTTCCTTTATTTCTCATTCTCAAACTTCAATACATCTTCACCCACACGTACAAAATGGCTCGTGAAAGCCTCTTTATACATTTTTCATCCCCCTAAGCATCTAAAACCACTCAAATACTATGGTGACCCTTCATATTCTCTATTTTTGCATTTTTGCACTTTTTGACAAAATGACAATATTCACATTTTTGACAACTTTTTGCAATATTGGACATATGACTCCAAAATGACTCAAACACACCTAAAATGGTCAAATGAACCTTATTACATCATTAAAAAACCTAGCCTAACCAATTTTTACAATATGGCCGTATGGAGGCAAGAAATCAAATAGGTGCTCTTGCACCACTCTCTAGGATCTTCTTGTAATCTAGCCACAAGACAAACTGCATGCATGATATCTAGTCTAGTAATAATTAGATATAGCATGCCTCGAATCATTGATCTATACTTTCTTTTATCATCCTTACGATATTCATCATTCTTTCTCAACTTGCAACTAGTAACCATAGGGGTACATACCAGTTTAGAATCTTCCATTCCAAACTTCTTCAACATTTCCTTGACATACTTTGATTATGAAATGAAAATAACTTTATTTGTCTGATTGATTTGTAGTCCAAGGAACAAATTCATCTCCCCAAACATTGAAATTTCAAATTCTTTTTGCATCTCTTCTACAAATTTCTTACACATAGCTCCATTTCCTCCAAAAATTATGCCATCAACATACACAACCACAATCAAGATTTGATATTTTTCAACTTTGAAGTAAAGATTTCTATCTATGATACCTTTTATTGAATCCTTGTTGTAGCAAGTACCTGTCTAACCTTGAATACCAAGATCTAGGAGGTTGCTTCAATCCATATAATTCCTTCTTCAATATGCAGTCCATATCTGGTTTATCTGATAACTAAAGTCCTTTTGGTTGTTCTATGTATACTTCTTCTTCCAAGTCACCATTCAAGAAAGAATACTTCACATCCATTTGATATATTGAAATATTTATGTGTTGCAAAAGCCAAAAACATCTTGATAGCTTCCATTCTTGCCATTGGAGCAAATGTCTCCTCAAAGTCTACTCCTTCTACTTGTGAGTAGCCTTTACACACAAGACTTGCCTTGTTTCTTCCTACTTCTCCACTCTCATTCAGTTTGTTTTGAAATACCCACTTAGTTCCAATCACATTCTTGTTTGATGGTATTGGAAAAAGTTCTCAAGTTTGATTCTTCTCAATCTGCATTAATTCTTCTTCCTTAGCCTTGATCCAATACTCATCCTTGCATGCATCAATCGTTGTTTTGGGTTCAACTTTAGAAAGTAAACATAGATTTTCTTGTTCTTCAACAAGTTTCCTTCTTGTTAGTATACCTTTTCTCCTATCACTAATGATTTGTTCTTCAAAATGATTCTTTTGCACATACTTAGGAGTTTTAGGGACTTTTTCAGAGCTTCTTCCTCTTCAATTTACACTTCTTTTTCCTTAGTTTTTTCTTCTTCTCTTCAAGAAGACTCATCTAATTCATATCCATATATCACCACTGAATTCTTCTATAGGTCTTCATCAACCTTGACACTTTCACTCTCAACAATCTTTCTTAGCCTCTTGTAGCACCCATAATCTTTAATTCTAGTAGAATATCCAAGGAAGATACCTTCATCAAATCTTGCATCAAAATTTCCTAAGCTTTCCTCATCTCTTCTAATATAGTATTTTCTTCCAAAAACTCTGAAATATTTGATCGTAGGAATCCTTCCATACCATAGCTCATAGGGAGCCTTTGTGTTGTTTTCTCTTTCTTGCACTCTATTAAGTATGAAAACAACATTATGAATTGCTTCTCTTCGGTAGACTTCCAGTAGATTTGTTTTTTTCATCATTGTCCTTGTAGCTTCTTGAATAGTCCTATTCTTTCTTTCAACCAATCCATTCTACTGACGAGTCCTAGGGGAAGATACATGCCTCGATATTCCATGATTCTCACAAAAGATATTGAACTCATTGGAGGTGAACTCTCCACTTCTGTCAAACCCCAAACATTTAATTTTCATATCCATTTCATTCTCAACCGTAACTTTGAATTATTTAAACTTATCTAGAGCTTCTAATTATCATTTGAGAAAGGTAATCCATTTCATTCTAGAATAATCATCAATCAATAGTATGAAATACTTGTCACCTTAACGGCTTCTTATTCTAGTAGGACCATAAAGATCTATATGCACCAATTCCAATAGTCCGATAGATGATTTTTCTTTAAACTTGAAACTTATTATTGCTTTCTTTCCAACTTGACATTCCTTACATATAACATTGATAGGCTTTGTAATCTTTATAAAATATCTCATAGCTTGAACTAAACTTATTCTCACTAGGATATCAAAATTTATGTGACACATTCTTCTATGCCATAGCCAATTATCATTGATCTGAGTCATGAAACATTTCCATCTATCCTTCTTCCAATAGCAACCACTATTATGGATCCTCTTTTGATCTCACAACCATCATACTAAAACATAAGATTGTATCCTTTCCTAAACATTTTTCCAACACTCATGAGGTTATATCTTAAACCCTTAACATAAATAACATCATCGGTGTTATGCTTACCATCAAAATTGATTGAACCTTTCCCACAAATCTTAGCAAATGTATCATCACCAAACCTAATGAGTCCTCCATATTTTTCAATTTTAACAAACTTACTCTTGTCACTTGTCATATGATAAGAGCATCCGCTGTCAATGATCCAATAGTTCTTCTCTTATATAGCATTAAATTTAGACATCAAAGTGCCTTTAGTATTAGTACTTGCTTCGTGAGCACTTTCCTTCACACATCTCTCAAAGTTAGCAGAATTAGTTTTATGTTTTAAAGCCATGAACAAGAATTCACCATCCTCATCATCCCCATAATCGAATTCATCATTAGATATACTAGAATCTTCTCTAACATAATAACTTTTCGCAATCATCTTGCCCTTGTTCTCCTTATTTTTGTCATTCAAAGCTCTGTTTGGACATCTTGAAGCAAAATGACCTATCTTTCCACAACTGTAACATTTGAAAGGAAACTTACCTCTATACTTTCCTATTATGTGAATTTTTCCCCAAGAGAAGATAAATCTATTAAATAACCCTTTAGAATTAAAAGGGAGATAGAAAATAAAAGATATTATGATCCTTTGGTTAAAAGAGAGATTAATAAAGACTATCTAGAAACATTCTTTAAAAAGGGGAAGCATAATTATTTATTTAAATAATTTTTAAAAGGAAACCTTTGTGAAAGGGTGTGATGGTTTGGAAAAAACTCCTTAAAAGGATATATAAATCATTCATGTAATAATTGGGGGGAAGGCATGGAGCACATTCAAGGAGAGAAGAGAAAAAGGAAAGAGGAAATAAAAGGGCACAAAGTAGTGAAGGTTAAGGTCATTGGTGAGCATTTAAACATTTGGAGAAGGGGAGCACAACGTGTGCCTACCTCGAGGTAAAACGCACATATGGGAGTGTCCTATCCAAGCCTATGTTTATGTTGCGAAGGCGTGTTGGTTATATGCAAGAACCTTTTCCTTCAAGGGTGTTTGTGCTGGGAAAAACCTAGACCTTTAACTATTCCTCTAAGTGTCAGATAGCAACCTTTTCATCACTTTAAGATAATTATTGAGAACCATTGACTCAAAAATATTGAGAATATTATTTATATGATTTTGATGTTTATATAATTAATCTATGTTGTGGTGTTATTCCATTTATTATGTTAATTATTTAATTGTCTCATGTTTTTAGTTTACATTAATTATTCACATTTATTTTGATAACATTGCATATTGTAAACTCTAATATTTGTTATATTAAATCTGCTACTAATACTTAATAACCATAAGAGGAAAAGTGACATCACATTTGGTATTAGAGCCTAATGATCGGGCCTTCCTATCTTTGATTTTTCTGGTAACTTAGAATTTCATATTAGATAACCTTGTGAGGGATTTAATATTGGATCTCTATAATAAAAACCCAAAACTTTAATCAATTGGATTCAAACCTTTGAAAGTGAGGAGAAGTGATATGACAAATTTTTTTCATACTTATCATTTTCTTAAGCATACTCATGAAGTTCTCTCCATTAGAGTTTCATATTTCAGAAATTTATGATGTGGTTTCAAATTTCATATTAATCAAACTATGGAACATATTTTCATCCTTACTCTTACCTATTGCAATGGAATGTATTTAACAATAACATTAAATTTGATATTATATATGATTTAATGAGAAATGAATATTTTTTATATTTTTATTTTTACAACTTAAATAGTTTCTATGAAAAGACCTTGTTTTGAACCATTCTTAATAAACATGGTTGAATAAGAGGAACATGGGCAGGAAAAAAATGGTTCGCAACTTTAGGAGTGCACCTTTCAACTCCAACGAGAGTTTTTTGAAAAAATCGAGTCGTTCTATGCATCCAAGGGCTTCCAATGGGGTTTATGGGCAAAAAAGGCATTCATTTTCTCAACCCTTTTCTTTCTTTGATTTTTTTTCTAATTCACATGTTCCTCATAGTTCCTTTTCTCAAGGAAAAGAACCAATTTTTGATATATGTGGCTCAGATTTGATATCTTTAAGGAAATCTTCAATTTCTTCTCATCATCGGCTATGGTCTGAGGTGGTTTCTAGCTTGAGCTCTCCGACCACATTTCCTAATTCCATTCCACTTAAAGCTGGGACTCCCTTCAATCCAAACCTTTATGCTCTTCATCTAGCTTCCTTTCCTAATTTGATCCCTATTCCTCACTCGCAATGGCTTTTGGATTCACATCCAACATCTTTTCTGAATTATATCCCTATTAAGCATCTAAGACACACGTTTCTTATTTTTCAAAATAGGGTTTTATCAGGTCATAAGGCTTCTAGGTATGGTTTGATTCTTCTCAAAGGGAAGAATGCTCCTCGGCTTAAGCATATGAAGATTGTTATTCGTCATGATAAGGTATGGGTGCCAAAAATGTGAAAGGATTTGTCCAAAGTTAATGGGGGTAAATTTCATGTTACCTTTAATGATGAAATGTTTCAGCCTCAAGTTCATGATCTTCAAGAGCTTTCCCTTTTTTGTAAGTTTTGGAGATTCTCCCCAGATGTTAAGTTCTTACAAAATTGGGTTTTTTAAACTTGTGAGGGAACTAATCAGGTTTTTTACCTTGATAAAGGGGAAGGGTTTTTTGTTGTCATTTTTGCTACCAAAGAGGATAGAAATGTTGTATATAGGAAAAAATCTTGGATGTGTGAGGGATATGGAATTTTCACTTCTCCATGGACTCTGAATTTCGATCCCTCACAAAATATGTTAAAGTTTATTCCTTTATGGGTTCAGCTTCAAGGTTTTCCTCTTGAAAGGGAATCTCATCTTATTGAATTGTTGAGCAATCAATTGTGATTTTTTCTTCATCAGGATTTGAAATTTTTTTCAACTCCCTCATTGCTAGTTACGGTATGTATTCTACTTGATGTTTCTAGAGCACTCCCTTCTATTTTGACTATCAAGTCTAGGTATGGCTTGTGGAAACATTCACTTATATTCGAGGATCCACTCGTATTTTTTTCTAAATGCCACTTTATTTTCTATCCCACTTCTACTTGTCAGACAAGAATGGATGAAGGAGATTACTCTTCATCTTAGCCTTCTTCCCCGAAAAGTGCATCCTTTTTTCATTCTAGTGTTCCTATTAAGGATTTTGATCAATTTTTTGTCAGTCCTAGCCTTGTTAATGAGTTATCTATCATTGATGTGTGGGATACCATTTTTGGTGAGTTGAGATCTAAACATATTTATAAAGTCTCTTTAAGAAACATTATTCATTTAAGGATTCCATTTGTTCTATTTTGTGATAACTCTGTCCATTTGCAGCGTACTTCTTTAGTTGTTAATTGGTCAGTTGTGCTTGATTTGCTAGCACAAAATAGTTCACATGGGTTTCTAGCATTAAGGGATACTTCTAGAAAACAAGGTCAAATCATATCTTCTTCAAAGGATTTTAAGGCCTCGAGTATTTCCTCGATCCTTCGCAACTCCAAGCCTTTATCTATTTCCTTGGCTCCAGGTTGGGAAAAGTTTTTCGTATCTCCATTTATCATTTTTCAAAAAACTCCTAGCCTGTCTATGCCTAAGTTCAAGTTTCCTATTGTTCATCAACTTAATCAATGTGCTACTTTGTTAAAAATGGGTTCCTTAACTCCAATTTTTGGAAAAAAAAAAGAGGTGAAAACTTTGATTTCATGGGTTTTCAATCCCTGTTAGAAGAAGGCAATTTAGAATACATAGAAAATCAAATAACTTCCATGGTTGGGTCAAAGTTAATAGATGAAATTGTAGAGGTAGTTGAGAAGGATTTCAAGGTGATTGAATTTTTGAATTCGTTGCCTTTTAATTCTGATTTAAAGGATTCCATTATTGACGATAAATTATTAGTTTCATAGTTATCTAATGTTTTCAATGCAAGATTGCAAGGGGAATAGGGAGATGAGGAATTTGATTTTTCCACTACCTTATCCATTGCTCAATCCCCCTATTTGTCTCCACTGACTCACAAATCACCTGGTGAAAGAGGTTATAAGTCTAATGTTGTTAAACTTCAAGAGGAGATAGTAGCAAGTAAACAATCCACTTTGGATTGTAATATTAAAAAAAGATTGAGGAGAGTCTATTTCTCTTTGATAACAATATGAAAATAATATCTTAGAATGTTAGGGGCTTTAATTTTCCTAGCAAGAGATCCTGGATCAAGCAACAAATTGATTCTTATGGGGCTGATATTGTTCTTTTACAAGAGATAAAGTTATCTTAGGAAAATTTCACCTCAGTTATTAGTAAATGGTTAAGGTGGAAATCTTGTCAATCAATAGCACAAGGGGCCTTTGGAGGTTTAATAGCATTATAGAATCCAAAATCTATTATTTTGGAGCTCATTTCAAGTGAAAACAATTGGCAGTTGGTAAAGGGCGTAACACATTTCAATCTATAATTCTGGATTTTTAATGTTTATGCTCCTAATTCTACTTTTGGTAAGAAGTTGGTGTGCGATGCACTGTCACAAGCTCTTGATACATCTGGTGATGTTAAGGTCATTTTGGCTAGTGACTTTAATGCCCTATTATCTTTAGATGAAAAGCAAGGAGGTATCATACCTCCACCAAAACAATTTGAGGATTTTAGTACCTTTTTTTAAAATAATGCTCTTATTGACATTCTTCCTAGTAATGGAAAGTTTACATGGACAAATAAAAGGAAAGTTTTTTGTCAAATAGTTGAGCATCTTGATAGGTACCTCATCACATCCAATTGGTTATCAGAAAAATTTGGAATGCAATCTGCAATTTTACCATGGATAAGTTATGATCATTATCCAATCTCATTGGATATTCAAAGTAAGTAGCTTGCATCTTGTTCTAAATCATCTTTCAAATTTGAGATGATGTGGTTTTGTCATGCTTAGTTTTTAAGCCTATGAAAGGAATGGTGGTTGTTGTCTCCTATGGTGGAAGGTACATTAATGTACAAATTTTGCAAGAAATTAAAGTTCACTAAAAGCATAATTAAGCAATGGAATACTATTGTTTTTAAAAATATTTTCTAATCTAAAGTTGATATTTACAAAAATCTTGAAGAATTTAATGCACAAATTATAGCTACTAGGTTAATCCTAGTTTTATTTGACCAATAATCACAACTGCAAGAGGAATGGGAAGAATTGGTTGCTCGTGAGGAAATTTATTGGAGACAAAAGTCTCAAGAGCTTTAGCTAAGAGAGGGAGATAAAAATACAAAGTTCTTTCACATATCAGCTCAAATAAAAAAAGCAAAAGTTCCATTTTCTCAATACAAGATAGTGACACAAGAAATTTTCAAACAATAAGAGGTAGATATACAAGCAGAGGGTGTCAAATTTTTGACAAATCTACTTTCTGCACCTACTCATCAACCTTTGCAGGTGGGTAGAGAGAGAGGAATCTTTGGGAGCAATACCAACAATTATAACACAAGTGGAAAATGATATGTTACTTAAACCATTCACGCTTGATTAACTTAAGGTTGTAGTGTTTTCTATGCCCCGAGATAAAGCCCCAGTTCCTTATGGTTTTACAACATGCTTCTTCTAGAAATGTTGGGATTTCATTGGTTTGGATCTTCTAAAATCTTTGGAAGAGTCTCTAAGTTTAGGAATGATGTTAAAACAATGTAATGTCACACATATTTCTCTCATTCCTTAGGTATCTTCTCCTAAATATTTTTTTGAATTCAGGCCAATTTCACTATTTAATGTAATCTACAAGATTTTTACAAAATTAATTTATTGGTGTCTAGTTCCTATCATTCCTAACATAATTTCTAAGGAGCGAGGAGGTTTTGTTCCTGGGAGGGAAACAGTGGAAGGAGATTTAGTAGCTCATGAATTTTTTCACTCAATCATAATGAATGCCATATTTTTGTCATTGATTATCAAGTTGGACAAGATGAAGGTGTATGATAGGGTGGATTGGTCCTTCCTTTTGTAATTATTATTGAGGTTTGGCTTCCATTCAAAATTGTGTAAGTGGATAATGTCTTGCTTGAAGGGAGCTAAATTCTCAGTCCTTGTCAATGGCTCATCGACAAGATTTTTAGTTCAACTTAGGGTGTAAGACAAGGAGATCCATTGTCACCTTTTATTTTTTATTATTTTTGTTGAGGCTTTGAGTAGGTTTGTGAATAAGGTTCATATTCAAGGTAATTGGAAAGGAATCTTAATTCCACCTACAAATATCACGACCACACATTCTTTGTTTGCAGATGGTACCATCTTATTTGCAATGGCTACAATTTTGGAAGCTAACCAAATAAAGTATGTTCTTGTTCAATATAATGTTGCATAAAGTCAAAATATCAATCTAGCCAAATCAAAGATATGTGTTTTTAATGCATCAACAGTTCTAAAGGAATACATTGTCAATATTTTTGGTTTCCAAAGAACCAAAGCTACCATGTAAGTATTTAGGAATCCCATTTTTTACTGGTGCAAATAGAGTCTCCTATTGGGACAAGGTCATAAAAAATTATACAAACAAGAATTATAGGATGGAGAAGAAGATGGTTATCAATTTCAGGAAGGATCCTAATGATTAAATGAATTCTATCTACAATTCCAAACTACTACATGGAATTTTTTAAAATCTCCTAGAACATTTATTATGCAAATTAAAAATTTGATCTGGAATTTTTTTCAGCAAGGCAACATGGATGATAAAAATAAAATCCCTCTTGTCTTGCTAGATAAATTGTGTAGAGAGAAATTGAAAGGAGGATTTGGAATTCACAACCTAACTGCAAGAAATATTTCATTAGGTGAAAATTTATTATGACATTTGTATTCCAAATCTCAAGCCAAATGGTGCAAAATAATCCAAAAAATATATTTAGATATTAGTGCATCTGACCACATCTTTTTCATTCTTAATCCTCCACAAGGTTCTGTTATGTGGAACTTGTTGTTAACTTGCAGAAAATTTACAATCTAGTATATAACTTCGGAGGTCAACAATGGAGAAAAGGAAAAATTATGGTCAGAATCATGGCAGGGACATCCTCCTTTGAATGCAATGTAGGAATTCCATCTAATACAACAACATATAACTCTAATTTGGGGTTTGAAAGTAAGAGATTACTTTCAAGAAGCAGACTTGCTCATAGGGAGAGTGGTTTGTAAAACATTGTAGATCCTTTACTGTCAGATGTACAACAAGGGATTCTAAACAACTTTCTATGTAGTAGAGTTGTCTATGTCAACAATGCTATTGAAAAGGTTATTTGGGTTCCTTCTAAGTTAGGTCACTATACATTAAAATTGGGATACAAAGCAATGATGAATAGAGTTTTTCATTCTAAGCCACAAAGAGCACTGAATTTTTGTTGGAATTTTGCAGTGTTGCCAAAAGTAGGGTGTTTCAATTGGTTGGCCTAGGCATATCAAATCCTTTTAACTATGTGTTATGAGGGACAACTTTAGAGGATTTAAATTATATTTTTTTGCAATGCTCTTTTGCAAACTCTTGTTGGATCTTCGTTCAAGCAAAGCTAAGCTGGTATGCTCCTCTTTCATCTACACTTTGGGATTTAATTACAAGTTGGCCACTTTTGTATCAATCATCTTTGTTTGTAAGTCTTTGGAGGGTTATTCCATCTGTGGTATTGTGGTGTATTTTGTGGGAGCGAAATAAAAGGATATTTCGAAAGAAAAATTCAAGTATTGATCATGTGTTATTCAAGTTGGAGAATTTAATTTTTGAAATAAAAAATTCCTATTTTCATAATGCTAAACATTTTGATTCAATTTTCATATATTGGGACTCAAAGCAAATAAAAATTTGTAAAAATTTGCTAATCCCTTTTAGAAGCAACCTACAAGTTCCTTTCACGAGTAAAGTTTATAGAAATAAGGTAAACTAGACACCTCCATTAGTTGGCTTTGTCAAATTAAATTTCAATGGAGCCTCTAGAGGAAACCCAAGGAAATTTGGTGTTAGGGTTTTGTTGAGGAATTTAGAAGGCTTACTTATTAGTGTTAAATCAATAAAGTTACCTTCAGGAACAAATAATATTGCAGAAGTGCAAGCTCTATTATTAGGTTTATAAATGGCTATTAATTTGAATTGTTTGAAGGTGATATTTTATTTATCATCAATGCTTGTAGGGACAAAAAGTGATATAGTTGGAAAATCAGTTATATTCTTGTTCAATTTTGGAGATTTCTTGATGTCTTGGAACACTTTGAGGTCACACATACTTATAGAGAATGAAATCATTTGGCAAATAAACTTGCAAACATGGTGTGAGAAAGAGCAGGAGGAAGTAATTTATGAAGAAGGGATAAAGAACATCACACAAGAATTGCAGTCCATTAGAAATAGAGAAATGAATATGCCAAGGTGTAATGTATAATTGTCATATAAAGGAAAGAGTCATTTTAGTATGATGGCTGATTATGACTAAGATGATTTTGTTTCTTCAAATTTTCAAGCAGGGTATTCTAAAGAGGATATCATATTGTCATGCTTGTTGTGGCCATTGGAAATTTAAAATAATAATTAAATATAAGCTAATGGTTGTTTGTTTCTATAGGTTTGTTTTTTCCTCATTATCATGCTTCACTTGGTGTTACATTTCAAATTATGATTTCAAAATAATATTGAGTTGTACTTGCTCTTGCTGAAGTTCAAGAGGGAATTTGGTACTTGGCGTAGTGAAATCTGGTTGCTACCTCACCAAAATTTATTTCATCAATTTCTTGGTATAAATAGGTGGTAATTGGTGTATTTTGTGTGTGTTGTAAACCCATGTGGTATCTCATAGCAACGACAATGTTTCATAATTCAAAATAGGTGACAACTCTACACAAATGCATTAATTCTTTGCACAACCGAGTCTTTTCAAATTTACCTTTTGTTTGTGATTTCAATAGGTGGCGCATGAAATGATATGAACAAAAAACATGTGGAAAATGGTTTCAAAGCAACTAAGAGTAATTATTACAAGTGGTATATGCAGTTTATCAAGCGTATTAATCTCACACTAGTAATAATTACAAATATCTTACAACATTGAGCTAAGATTTCATATGTGTGAATTGATAGTGAAGCTTGTATTGAAAGATTAAGATTCTTGTGTTTTGTGTAATCCTAATAAATTTCTTCAGCTACCATCATATAGGAGGTCTAATTTATAAGGTGTCAAACTCTTTGTTTCAAGTATTATGGTTTTTCAATGGTGTGGTTCTTCAGGGTCTTCTGCTATTTTTAAATGGCGTTGTAAGCTTCCGTTGGATAAAGTGCTTTCAATTAAGGGTAATCTCCTCTTTTCTTGTGTTCCTTGGGAATTATCTTTTGGGTTCCAGTCATATTACTTGTTCTCTAGTTTAATTTTGGTCTTCAAAGTTAAATCTCTTGTGGGTGCATTTGGTAATCTCTATGTTCATTTAGTTCAAGATGGCATTGTAATCCTTGCTTGTGAGTTAGTTCTGGATCAAAAATTTCTAAAAATCAAACAATATTGGAACACTGTGTGTTGGTATAGGATGGAATGCTTGCCCAAAAATTACAAGATTGATGTGCAAATTAGGGAGAAAGAACTTCCTTTTTCCGAGGAAGCTACAAATTTCAAACTATCCAAGGTTTTTACTATATCATGCCCAAGTCTATTGGATAGTATCAAAACTATTCTTGGGAAATAAATTTTGTGTCCAAGTTCTCCCAGGTTGTTATTCCCCTCTCAAGTAATTCCCATCTTTCTATCGAATGTAATGGAAATGGTGCAATCATTTGGTTTCCTCTCAATTGTGGTGCAAGAGTTGGTTTCTCCAAATTATCTCAGTGATAATGAGCTCCTTTAGGTTGTTCAAGGTTATAAATTTGAAAAAGGAAAGGCCTACATTAGATTTATATTTCCAATTATTATATCAGGAATAAATTACCATTCAGAGAGGTGTATGGAGCCATAAAGAAAGGTCTTTGTGATAATGACCCATGGTCACTATATAGGACTCTCAACACCCATGCTCAAGAGCTTGGACCTATTATGGTGGAAACATTTAAGGATAAATTCTTCATAGTTTCATTTCTCCTCTCTCACCACATTCATCATGGACATAGGGAAATGGCATTAGCAAGAGACATTTTAGACTCTCCAAATGGTGCAGAATTAGGTGAAGGACAAGGAGATAATGGTTTTGGTCTGAACATCAGCAGGGTGGACACTTCAGCTAACACTGGACCTATGGAGGAATGATAAACAAGCTCACTAGTACTTCCATAATATGCATAAATTGATGCATTAACATGGTTTTTTGGTTTATATGTCTCTATGTTGAGCCCAAATATTTACCTAGAAATGTAATATTTGCAGAATTGGGCTCATTTTAAAAAACCCGAATGTCACTTTCTGTTGGTGGCAATTTTTCTTTTGATATAATAGTTCTCTTAATGCCAGTACTATAATTCAGGCCTCTATGTAATCCTCAATATTACAATATTAATATATAATTATAGGCACTAAACTTTTATCAAAATATATATACATATGGTTGAAATTTGTTTCAAGATAAACCTATCTTCTACACTAGATAGTTATAATAGTTTTTTATGCGATTTTAGTCTCTTAAAAAAATTAATAACCAATAACTTATACATTTAGATTTAATACTATTATTAGTTGGATGTCTCCTCATAGACCACAATGGACTTTAGGTTCGTATGCATAGTGCTTGGTCTACAAATCCTTGGGAAATTGTATATACCTACAAGCCCCTTCATTAAAGAACTAGCATCACATTTCTAAGGGCTATGATCTCTTTCATCATAGGTCATATCTCTATGAGGTGGCATTCAATCAAGTGTTTTTAAACAAATCATGCGCATTCATTTTTCAAAATCATAGAGATTCAAATCAACATCATCATGGATCACAATCCATAGTAAGATCTAGCTTATAATGCTTTGCATCTCAAAACGACACTATTTGTTGGGTCTACTTGAATGATTATGCAACTAACAACAAGAAGTTTCCACAATTCATAATGATCAAGTGCAAATTATTTCTCCTCTATTTTTGCGTCCATATCATCCCGATGATGGATCATGGAGTTTGATTTGAAACGTTGATTTAAAAATTCTTACACAGTTTCAATCCAGAAATAATTTGCTCTTGATGATTATGCAATGTTTCATCTCTATTTGAAGTGTGATAAGAAGAGGAGGATTTTATGCACTTGTTTAACTCTATTCTTTGTATTGTTTGTAATTTATCTCAAATCCCTCCCTTCTCATGTACTATCCATATTATGAACTAAACACTGAAATGATTTCTACCATGATCTATTTCAAATCTATTTTACCTCTTTCTTGATTTAAGTCCATTCTCTATGTGGTGTTTCAGCTTCACAATATGGAGAAATCATGGCCCCAGTAATAATGAGTAACTCATATGAGACACTCTACTATTGACAACATTATCTAAAATAATTTGAGGTCATACTAATTGGTCAATTTAGGATTGAAATAAAATGATATTCTTTTCATACAAACTAATTTGGATAAAGATATTTAAAAAAAATATATGTGAAGCATTTGGAAAGTATGGTAACATTCTTTTCTACTTGAGATAAAACTATGGATTCACTTTTCTATAAATTTCTACATGATCAGGTAGAATTCCTCGCCCAAGATGGCAAGTAGGAAAACAAGATAAATGTAACTAAGCTTCATCATAGACAAGATGCCTCTCAAGTCACTATCTCATCAATATTAGGAATCTAGTAGCCTTATGACTAACAATAATTCTGGCATCTTATCTAAACATGCACTTAATGTTAGTTGATGTGCTATCCATATCAATATGAATTGTAACCATAACACACATTGTTCAAATTACTCTTTCAACTTTGGTTTGCTAAACAATAATTGAGCTATTATATAGTTCCATTAGAATGCATGGCATCCAAGTTCATAATAGAGCCAAAATGTGTCATCGACCGATAGTGGGTCACTAAGTCATGTAATATTGGTATGTTGATGTTGCATCACATGATTGGTCAATTTGTGTACTTTTTGAATTAAAGTGATTTGCAGTTGGATATTAAGTGTAAATTTATTGGCACTTTTATTGCCCAAAAGTGGGCCCTAGGTTTTCCAAAACTATACCCACGACATTTCCTATACCCACAATCGAATCATCTCCCTTAGTTCCATTAGAATGGATGGCATCCAAGTGTTGGACTCAAGGGAACATTGAGAGGTGGGGGGGGGTGAATCAGTGTTTTGCAAATCTAAACTTTATTAATCTGATATTTAAACCATTTCAACATTAAACCAAAGGAAAGATGCAAACACACAAAGTAATCATCCACAACACTGTAACACAAGGATTTTTACGTGGAAACCCTATTAGGTGAAAAACCATGGTGGAGGTCAATCCACAATTTGAGTACTCAAATATAAGTTTTACAAAAAGGAATGCACTTGCATTCAGGCTCATTGCCTAGAGCTCACTGCTCAAAGTGGGAAGGCTCACTACCTTACAAAATATTTATATTATGACCATCTAAAGGATTGAACTGAAGTAATAGCATCTACTCATGCCTGGTTATAGTTCCGGTTAATCTCATAGATCAGATTTTGGACCTTCTGTCTAATTCTGCACTTTGCTTTGCTCTGCTCTGCTCTTCGCATCAAAAAACCATGCAAAAATGAATTCGCATCACTATCCTTCTAAAATTTTCATCACACACTAGAAAAATTTTCATCTCACACATTCACATATCTAAAATGATACAAACAATCTCTTATATATATCTGCAACCAAGGATTTGATCATTCATATGTCATCTTTTATAAAACATAAAAAATACTTTTCAACTGTTAGCTAAATCCACAAATAATTATTAATGCACACCATCCATAGTCAGCCATATAATATTAGGGACCTATATAAACATGTTCAAGTACAAAAGAAAAAAACCAATTATGCCTTAAACATCTGCAATGACTATATCCACCAAGTCGGCCTTCTAGCACTGATAACCAAAAAAGTTAATGCATCAGATCTCCTAGATCATACACTAGTAAATGCACACCTAGATAATTCTTGGATAAGATAGTACGAACATCAAAATACCTTTCTCTGATATCCCCAACCAAAAATGATAATCTGGTGAAGTATATAGATCAACATATTTGACTATAATCAAATACCCTGTTCTTCACCTTCATTTTGTCTCCAGGTATGGACCAAGGATCGGATAAATGACTTAGCTTTCCATAAATGACAACACTAGAACTCATATTCTAACAATCTCCCCCTTTGGAATTGACGACAACACTTAGTGAAAAATGACTAAGTGTCAAAACCAATATGAGTACACTACCAAACTTCAAAATTTCAAAACATAGCTCCCCCTGAGATTGATGAGGCATTTTTCACTGCTTTCTCTCCCCCTTTGACATCAATGAAAAACACATGTTCAATCTCCCCCTTTGTAATATGATAAAAAAAATTTTGTTTCAAAACTATTTTCAAAATTTGGAAAAGATCAACTGTTGCTTGAGTTAGAAAATTATCTTGTGATTTTCTTTCATCTCTGGAAGAAATTTCTTCCAAGCTTCTATTGCAATCCCAATGATTATGATCATATTGTTATTATTATATGTTTTTTTTATAATCTCGATGAGGGATTTTGAAATTGTGATTGCATCCTCTAGTTTCTCTACTTTCCTCAGTATCTCAATCATATGTTCTTGTTTGCATTCACTTAGGTTCTTTGTTTTCCAAAAAGTGTCCACAAGTTTTTGTTAGTGAATTAAAATTTTGTATGTTCGAAGTGTAACTCTTGAATTATTTTCTTGATTGTGCCATCCTAATCCTGAAACATATCAAAACCTTTCCCAATCCCATTTAATTCTATTTCAATTTGTTCCAATTTTTCTTTGTATTTTCCAACTGCATGAGGCCAACGGATGCAATAGTTATAGATGTTTGTTGTACTTATGCATTGCCTCAATTCATTCATTTTATTTTTCAGCTTGGTAAGTGATAGCCTAAACTGTTCCTTCAAATGTAATATTGCTTCTCCTTCTTGCTTGTTTTGAGACTCATATTCCATAGTTTCCTTAATGCATTCAATCATTTCTTTAGGTAAGATATTCTACAAACTCTCCAATTTGATTTGACTATGCACAACATGAGCATTTAGTACACTTAAAATCATATTTTGATCATATGAGGGTCTGATAGACCATAATTTAGCAATTTTTTGCATTCCACCTTAT
>CM021109.1:440585256-440985994 GCA_007115665.2 Sequoiadendron giganteum | reverse complement strand
GATATGCATAGTAATTATTGTGTACTTTGAAGGAGTTATATGAGTGGGTAAAATGGTAAAGTTGATAGACTAACCACATAGTACGGGTTATGCATGTTATTCATTAGGTAAATGTATGTCAACACATGATAATTTAATTTTATAAGTTTAATGTTGAAGTTACATGTCAGTAAGGTAAATATATACATTAAAGAAAATGGGTCACATGAGAGAAAAAATTAAAATATGTGACTAACATATAAAATAGCCTTAGTTTCTTGAATTGTAAATTTCTTAAATGTATGTACAATTCTTTTCATAATTTTGATTGAAAAAAATAATTCTCTTGAAATAATAAAAGAGAGATATCTATGAATTGAAAGAAAGAAAGGGAAGTAGATGAATATATATATATAAATATATGAAGAATAAATGTATTCATTATCAATTTCTTCAATTATTGATAATGTGTTTTTTGAGTTGTGATGTAGATATCTCATGCTACTAAGGACAACAACTAATTTACAAGGGAAGAATTTTTATGTGACTTTTTCCCCAAGAGAAGATAAATCTATTAAATAACACTTTAGAATTAAAAGGGGGATAGAAAATAAAGGATATTATGATCCTTTGGTTAAAAGAGATTAATAAAGAATGTGTATAAGCATTATATAAAAAGGGGAAGCATAATTATTTATTTAAATAACTATTAAAAGGCGACCTTTGTGAAAGGGTGTGATGGTTTGGAAACCACCCCTTACAAGGATATATAAATCATTCATGTGAGACTTGGGGAAAGGCATTGAGCACATTCAAGGAGAGAAGAGAAAAAGGAAAGAGGAACTAAAAGGGCACAAATGAGTGAACGTTAAGGTCATGGGTGGGAATTTAATCATTTGGAGAAGGGGCACACAACTTGTGTCCAACTCGAGTATAGTGTACAACCGAGAGTGTCCTAGAAAGGGTTATGTTTATGTCGTGAAGGCATGTTGGTTCTATGCAAGAACCCGTTCCTCTGGGGGTGTTTGTGTCGAGAAAAACCTAGACCTTTAATAATTCCTCTTAAGTGTCAGATGGTATCCTTTTAATGACTTTAAGATAAGTATTGAGAACCATTGATTCAATAATATTGAGAATATTATTTATATGATTTTGGTGTTTATATGATTAATGTATGTTGTGGTGTTATTTCATTTATTATGTTAATTATTTAATTGTATCATGTATGTAGTTTATATTATTTATTCATATTTATTTTGATAACATTTCATATTGTAAACTCTAATATCTGCTATATTAAATTTATTGCTAATACTTAATAACCATAAGAGGAAAAGTGACATCACACTTTATAGTACCCTTTTTTCATTCTTCTCACAAAGTTTGCTTCCAAATCATCAAGATCCTCCTGATCTGATTCCACAACCTTAAAAGCAGTCTCAACTTTTACGTTGCTTGGACCAAATTCTCTCATTTCAAAAGCAGTTAAGGAGCCATACAACTGATCTCTAGTATATCTGCTCAAATCTTGAGGTTCCTCAATAGAAGAAAATTTATGACTATAAGATTTAGGAATATTTTTAAGTACCTTCTTTACCACTTCTTATTCATTAAGTTTTCCACCAAGACCTCTGATGGAACTAACAAATTAATCCACCTTTCTCATGTAGCTTTTAATGTTTTCATCTTCAAACATCTGCAAGTTCTCAAATAAGTCTTCAAGTTCTACATCTTATCTTGTTTGGCCTTGTCATCTCCTTCATAAATTATTTCTAACTTTACCCAAATTTATCTAGCAGTTTTTAGATTCATAACTTTCACTAATTTAGATTTAGCAAGACCAGTTAATAGAGAATGCCTTGTTTTACCATTGTTTTCATAGGCCTTGATCTCATCATCCATACCTAAACCATTTGCAGGTATAATATAATAATATATCCAATCTCAATAGACTTTCAGATTTCAAATCCAAGAGAAACTAGAAAACCTTCCATCCTTATCTTCCTGGATGCATAATCTAATCCATCAAACAAAGGAAGATCTTTCCTGTGCACCATCCTAGATCTACCTCAAGCGGTTAATATTTCTTCCAATGAACCTTGCTTTGATACCAATTGTTGAATTCACAAGACAAATGAGAGTGGGGGTGAATCAGTTGTACCTTAAAACTTCAAAACCCTCACAAACATTCAAATCCACATTAATTCAATTAACCCTTAATCTGTTAAAATAATTTATCATGAAAGCATATAACAGAAATAGAACCAAATCAACACCATACACAATGAAACACAAAATTTACATGGAAAACCCAAGAAGGGGAAAAACATGGTGAGGATTAGCTCACAATATAAATTAATATCAACATCAATTACAAAAGGCCCACTGTCAGAGGGCTCATTGCCCAAAAGCAAGAAAGGCTCACTACTAGAATAGAAAAGAAGATAGAGAAGAGTGTTACAATGAGAAATCCATCTCGATGCAACAAAAAATTCCACCACTGCATCACCAACATCTTTGTAGTCTTATTGAAGATTGTAGACACCTTCTTCTCACTGCATCCAATAATGAAACACATGAAAACTCACACTGCACTTCACAAATTCGTACCTTACAACTCTGTAATTTATATAATTCACATCACACCCATCTATTTTATCATCCCTCAACAACTCAACACATATTTATACTATCTTCAACCTTGAAAACATTATCCAAGGTCGGCTATGCACCTCAACCATGAAAATTCAAATTAGGGTGGCACCAAAACATTCCTACGGTGGAAAGGAATGAAGGTGGATCACACCACACTTTAACCTAGACCTAAATCCACTCATACATGTCATGCCACACTTCAAAAAACATTCGAGCAACTCCACAATTAGTGTAAACACCCAAGGTTAGTAGATCCCATGTAAACACCATTAATCAATTAATTACATGCTTCCTTTGATTGAAAAAAAACTCATGGACAACATGTTGGAACCATAATTTCCATAAAACATTCTAAAGATTTTATCAATTTAAATCCAAAGTTCATGTTATTATTTTCATATAATCACTTTATTGCCATCCATGGAGCCAAAATAGATTTTTACCGTTGTACCACTTCTTCATTATCCACCCTATATAACCCTCACCTCATACCTCCTTACCACAACATCTTGCAAAATGACTCGTGGTATCATGATAAAGGAAGCTAACACTATATCCTTTTACCGCTATACCATGGAGGGTTAAAACTTAGCCCGCGATAGAGCGGTATAAAGATCAATATTAACAAAAGGAGACTTCTATACCATGGAGGGATGGGACACAACCCACGGTAGAATGGTGAGATGATGAATAGTGATGAAGGGAAACCACTATACCGTAGAGGTCAGAACAAGACCCACGGTAGAGCGGTACACTTCAGAATAGTAATAAGAGTAGAAACTACCATACCGCAGGAAGGTGAAATGTAGCCTATGGTAAAGTGTTATAGTAAATAAAGGTAAAAATATGTATTGTGGTACCGCAAGGGAGTGGAAACTAAAATAAGGTAACATAGTAAACCATTTGTTGAGACATTTAAAGTTGGCTAGTCACATTAGTCAACTTTGAAATATGAAATTGAGCTCGATGCAAAAGATTTGAATGATATGACTTTATGATTCAAGAGTTAATGCATCTCGATGAAGAGGTAAATGAAGTAGATTGAGATTTCTCAATCATAGCAGTGGAAACCAAGTCTAGATGAGCTCAAGGTGCATAAGTGAAAGGAATTCTCTGAGGTGAACTATATTTCCAGGTAAGCTCTATTCACTACTCATTGAATTTGTAGCAATGGCACCTAACGAAAAATAAGTAGGAGCTAAGAAAGATGAAGCAAAATCTAGTAAACCCTCTTTACAATCACCATTGCTAGCTCTATTACCTAGTTCGCAAAATAAAGGGCCAAACAATTTTTTTTGACATTCAGATCAGGGGTGTAGGGACCCAATTATTTCTCAATTTGGGGGGAATTTGTACTAATATTTCTATAGGAACATAAATGATAAGGTTCTGACATCAAACCTGAGGACCCTTGACTTGGCCAATTTAATAGTTCCAAATGATTTCATCGACATCGAGCTGATTAAAGCCTTGGCCAATAAATATCATGCCCCAAAAAATATTGCCAGTCTCCCAGATGGTGGGTGTTTAGTAGATGTTTCAAGGGAATCCATTATTAAGTGTTTCAACCTAAAGAAATAAGTTGTTACAGAAGTGAATTTGGGGAAATTGGAACAAGAATACAAAAGGCTAACAAGAAATTATAGGAGTGATGAGCTCCCCCTACAAATGAAAAGGGGTGATAACAACTGGATACTTCCTATCCACTCTTTAAAATTAGAACCTTTTCCAATCTCTAATTTTCAGGGTTTCTTCAAGAATACATATCATGCATTGTGTCAAGTTATTAGAATAGATGTAGAGGATAACATGTTAGTAGGATTGATGAGGATGGCTATGATCATTCAACATCGAGAGTCAAATTTTGAATTTGATTTTTCTTCTATGATTGAAGAACAGATTCAGGAGGGCTTGTTGTAGGTCAAAGAGGCTAAGGTTCCCATGAATTTCAGGAAATATTCTTTGTTATGTCATTTGATTTTGTTTCAAAATGAAACAAAATGGATTAAGAGGATGAAATTACGCACACAAGAAAATGGAGTTAGACTCCCTATACAGAATTGGTGCTACATTTGGGACAGTAGATGCACAAAGTGTGATTCTATTATGTTCAGGGATGATTTTGTTGTTATAATAATTGTTGCCCTTGGTTTTTCAACACCAAGGTTGGAAAAGTCTTTGACGAATATCATGAGGCCAATGAAATACAAGCCAGACCAAGGCTTTACACATAATTATGGTGATTGATTCCTAATTCCACAACATACTATCATCAAGGTGTACGGTTGGGACCAGGCACCACATATTTTGCCAAATTTTATGTCTACTAGAATGTGCTTTTTGTATTTCATGTGGTAAATGCTCTGGATGGAGCATGATCTAATGAGGAATCATAGAAAAGGCACATTCTTGCCTAATTTCATAGTGTTTAAGGAGTTGTCTGTTGGATCAAACATGTTAGAAGAGACACAAATATTCATGAGGTTCAACTATCCCCTCAAGTCCAGAAAAGAAAGAGTATGTGACCCAGAGGGTCACATTAATATGATCGGAAGTACCTTGCTAACAAAGAAGGACATATATCATGTCTTTGACCCAAAGGAGGGTGCAATAAGGAACTTGATATATTTTGATGTATTTCAGACAAGAATAATATGGATAATAATGATGAGGTGGGAAGAGTAGAAGAAGGAAAATAATAAGAGTTACCAAGGGTTCTTTTCTGATGAGATCAATATTTTAGAAAGGATGCAATTAATCCTTGGTAAATTTGATGAATTTTATAAAATTTCCCAAGATGGGGGGTTAACTGCAGTTGCTACACCCCAATGACAATCACATGAGGCATCCACATCTCATACACAACCCCCATCACCTGCACATCCATCCCCTCCATCTCCTACACATGAATCCCAGGCTAAGAGATAAAAAATTGAGTCATTAGTTGATTATGGCTCGAGTGATGAGGAATAGGAAGTAGTTTTGACTCTAAATCATATGAAGGAGGTGGCAAAGCAAAAAAAAATTCAACAGCCTCATGAACCAAAATTAGGATATCAGAGGAAGCTACAGATGAGATTCGGGATGATGAGAAAGTAGTTGCCTCTCTAAGGTTTATGAAGGATGAAAATTTTATTCACACTAATGAATTTAAAGATTTTTGGATCAAGATGAAAATTAAACAGTTTGATGAAAGATTGAAGATAAATCTCACAAGAGCTAATGATTCAAAACAAGTTGAAGTTCAGGCCCAAACATTGGCAAAGTTAAATATTGATAATATCATTGTTACCCCTCAGGAAGCAAGAGAATTAGTATTGAAAAGGGATATGTTGATCATACCAGGAATGGAGTTGTCCAAGGTGTTTCTTTTGGACCAGATTAGAGCACAAGATGACCCAATGTTGATTACAGAGTTTGATTCAGAGGAAGGTGTATCAGGAATAGGGTATAATCCTACCACTCATACTTTTTATGTATGGACAAAGAAAAAGAACACAAAGAAACCCAAAATCTTAGATATGGTGCAAGAAATGAGGGGGTCAACCATGGTGAGGACAATAAAAGATACAACTCCTATAGAGGCGGCAAACCATAACCATGCATTCAACAATGTTTACCAAATATGTGGTGGAGAATATGGAAAATAAAATAATTGAATATGAGAAAAGACTAAAATTATCAAATGATGAAGTAAATAAATTGTTTATTGAAAATGTAAAGTTGAAACATCAATTACAGCAAGCAACAACAGTAAGGGGGGATGAGGTAGTTGTTTATCACCCACCTATCCAAACTCACAAATTTAACCAATGAAATATGAAATTGATAGGCTAAAGAAACATAATATCGAAGATATCAAGCATCACATCCTGGATACCCTAAGAAAGAGATTGGAGCATATAATTGAGGTACTGAAGGAATAAATTGGTGGGGTACACAAAAGCTTAGCAATCTGGTTAAAGCCTTGGAATAGATAACTGCCAATTCCCCCATCCTTGAGGAACTCCAGAAAAGGTGGTAGCCTACTTATCACATTCTAACTACTCTCTACAAGGAAACACAAAGGGATCCAGATGCCCCTCCAAGACTCAAGCCTACTCAATAAATGGTGAAGGGGGTGATTGAGGAGCATAAGTACTTAATAGATATGAAGAAGAAATTTGAAACTAGGAAGAATGCATTTGACTCCATTAAGTACATTTTTAGCCCTTTGATCATCAAAGAGGGTAATCGATTGAAAGGTGTGGATGAGTGGAAAGTTGAATTCAATCAAATGGTTTCTCAATGCTTGACACACATACAAAATGGTGGGGGTTATCATCCTTGACAAGTTTCATACTGTGCTTGATGGAATTGTCACAGTAGACACTGGATATACTAAGTTCGTAGTAGATGTCATGAACCTGCTTGATAATAGATGGAAGAGCCACCTCACGAATTCCACTGCTGCATGAGAATTCAAATGGCCAAATGATTTGACAATAAGTAAATGGCTGGAAAATTATTTGGGTTCTAATGAAGATTGATCATCATCATCACGAAGAAATATTTACCATACAGTAAAATCTTTGCATAGGTCTTAGATGACCACGGGCTTTTACTCGAATTTAATGGATTAGCACACATATTGTTGTTAAGTTATTTTAGTTATGTTTAAATTCATGATTATGTTTTGTTACCAAAAGACATGTCATTTTGTCTAAAGCTTGTTGCCTCTCATATAAATAAGAGAGACCAAGACCAAAAGGGGGGGGAATGAGATTAGATATATAAAAAAGTAATAGGCGAATAGGGATAGATATAATGTCTACATTTCAAAAGACCGTGATGCAAGTATAAGTTTGAAGAATTTAATGAAAGATATCTTATTCGATGGCTCTATATTTGTATCAATTATTTGTTGAAGTTATTCAATTATTTGATTGTTTCCAACTTAATGTTTCCTGGTTTTTTAAGTTGATATATCAAGCATATACTCAATTCATCAATGCACATTTGTTGTATTTGTGTGATGTGATTATTGATTTCTTTTAAAAAGAATTAAATTCCTTTTGATCAATCACAGTAATCTAGAAGTGTTATTTGGATCAGTAATAAGAACTATTTAATTAGGATTGATATCCTATCTCCAGTAGAGTTTTCCAATCACTTTTTTGCCTATTTATACAAGTTATAAACCAAAAAAAGTGTGCCAAATAGTTTGAATTATTGCCAATACTAACCATTCAATCTAGATACTCAGTTGACTCTGTTTACCCAATAAGGCACTGGTCTTATCCATTTCTTCATTCAAATCCATACAATTTACTTTAGGAACCTTAGAAATCCTTCATTTCCAAAAAACTACATCTATTAACTGAACATATTAGGTTTTCAGCTTGATATTGCATATACAATTTATACCAAATTAAGATCACATCTCTCCACTATCAATTATCATTGTGGATAGAGTGCACAAGAAGAAATCATACAATCTATTTCTTCTCCACTTGCATAGGTATACCCAACTAGGTATGGCAGAGCCTTGAGAGAAGAAGGTTCAAATTCATCATTTGGCCTTGTACGTTAGCCAAAAATGTATCAAGGGTTTGGCAATCTCTTATGGTTTCAAACCAACATTTTTGAGATATAACAGTTTGGTGACTATACTAGGGAGTCAAATCTAAATCCATGCCTTCATCGTAGAGTCAATGCTTTGCAAAAGACTCCGTTGGGAACAAGGAACTACAAAATTTTCTCACTTCTCTAAAAATTGAGTGGTGACTTTGAAGATATAAGTGCATTAAAAAACTAATAAAATAAAGTATACATCAGAACCCACCCTAGAATTCAGACCATCACAATAACTCATAACATGCATGGCAGAAGATCCATGTATAAGGAAGGTCCTAATGACAAGAGTAAATGGCCCTACTAAATTTGACTCCAATTTCTGACGATCATTTGTCGCACTTTCGACGCTATTTTGTCGGCCGATAGACGAATCACAGAAATCAACGTCGTCACTCAAATTTTGTATATATTCCAACGGGCTGCAAAACATCACACTCATGACGTAAGATCATGGGAACTGTGATGCCCACTTCATTGATCGAGCAACGAGCAGTGGTCGGAGCACGGGCGGTATCCGTTCGTTGAAGTGTCCAAGCATCAACATATGTTCGTCGGAACCATGATGAAAGTGTCGTCAATCTAAGGACGCATAGTGCGCGGACCACGATCGGCATGCCTTGGCCAAAAAGTTGGATTAACAACAGAGTTTCATTGCCATTACAATGAAAGTTTTGACAAATTGCAAATATCGGTGAGAGATCAAGACTATTACAATGAGTAAAATTTCCTAACAACATATATTGGGAGGACTGGACTTTGGTCTCAGCGATAAAGTTTCATTGGCAAGATACACATCTTGTCTCATCGACGAAGCACGAGGGAAGCATATCAGCAAGACATATACCATTGAAGTATTTTTGAATGTCTACTCGACCAGCTATCTGACGTCGATAAGCATATATCGACAAGATTCTTGGCGACATACTTCAGATTGAAATAGCTAAAGAATTTCATCAAACTCGTGATGCAATTTGCAAGTCATTACAATGAAAGTTCGTCAGATACATTGAAAATTCATTGGACACTTTTCGAGGTTCGTCATAAATGTGACGGAATAATGCAATTTTTTTTTTAAACTATTCATTGAAATGTAGGCATATTGGTGAAAGATCAAGACTATTACAATGTTCAAAATTGCTTAAGCGAATATATTGGGAGGACTGGATTGTGGTCTTAGCGATGACGGTTTATCGACAAGATACACATCTTGTCTCATCGACGAAGCACGAGGGAAGCATATTGGCAAGATATATACCATCAGAGTAAGTTCTGAATGTCTACTCGACCCGCTATGTAACGCCAATAAGATTACATCGGCAGGAGTTTTGGCGACATAGTACATATTGAAATAACAACAAAATTTCATTGAACGCGCGACGAAATAGGCAAGTCATTACGATGAAAGTTTGTTGGATATATTGTAAATTCATCATACGCATATCAGTGAAAGCTATTTGTTCAAATGTAGGCATATTAGTGAAAGATCAAGATTGTTACAGCGATCAAAATTTCCTGAGAAGATATATCGGGAGGACTGGCCTGTGGTCTCAATGATGAATTGTCATCAGCGAGATAATCATATTATCTCATCGATGAAGCACAAGGGAAGCATATCGGCAAGACATTTAGCATCGAAGTAAGTTATGAATGTCTACCCGACCCACTATGTGACGCCGATAAGATTACATCGGCAGGAGTCTTGGCAACATAGCACATATCGAAATAATGACAAAAGTTCATCAAATGCATGACGAAATAGGCAAGTCATTACGATGAAATTTTTTCGGACATATTGCAAATTCATCAAATGCATATCGGTGAAAGCTATTTATTCAAATGTAGGCATATCGGTGAAAGATCAAGACTGTTAAAATGATCAGAATTTCTTGAGAAGATATATCGAGAGGACTGGCCTGTGGTCTCAGTGATGAATTGTCATCGGTGAGATACTCATCTTGTCTCGTCGATGAAGCATGAGGGAAGCATATCGGCAAGACATATAGCATCAAATTAAGTTTTGAATCTCTACCTGACCCGCTATGTGATGCTGATAAGATTACATTAATAGGAATCTTGGTGATATAGTTGAGATCGAAAGAATAATCATCGTGGAGACTCACCACATCGACGAAACTGCAGAATATCCTAGCGATATATGATCTCTTATCAATGAAGATACAAATGGATTGAAATACTTATCGGGGTGACTCTGGGCGATATTTAAAAGTAGTAGTAGCTCCAAAGTGCATCCATAGGGATAATGACAAGACATAAGGATAGGTCAATCAAAGAGAGAAAGTTGATGTGCCAAACCATGAGCATTTAATAGGGGTAGTAAAAGACAAGATGGATTGTCATCAATTCTCAAATATAAAGGATAGATTGGAAGACTTCATTATGAAAATTTAGATCACAATATGATTAACCCTGTTTGGAAAAATGCAATGAAATTAGTGTCAAGAGTTAAGAGGCCATTCAACTTTTCATTTCAATAAATTATTGTATGCATTGAGTAAGTGTTTACAAGGTAGAAAAAGGACAGTCATATGATTGTTTAAAATATTAAACAAAATTTCAGTTGTTGTGTTTAATTAGGCTTACAGAGGTAGGGATTTATCATTTTTTACATACATTTGCAGTCCAAGCTCTAGGCTTGCATTATTTGGTTACTATGTATGAGAAATGAGCAATGAATAATTGTAGAATATGGAGGCTATGGATGATATTATGATGGCCACATTTGATGTTGATCAACAATTGGAGAAAAATATAAAACCTATGATGATTCATGAGATCAAGGGGACTATCATGGACAACAAGCACAACCTACGAACTGGATTCTAATTTTGCTAAAAAATAAAAAATCAAACTAGTGAATATTAAACTACACACTAGAATCTAAATTTTTGGAAAATGAGAAATTTGGTGAGAAAGAGTACCTATAGTGCATCTTGGATACTTAGCTAGTGTACTAAAAAATAGGATTGCAAACCCAAAATTATTCTCTCTAGAAATTCAATAGAAAAATACAGAACGTTATCCTGGATACTTAGCTCTTAGAAATTCAATAAAACAATATGATCATGATTATGAATGGTTTTACCTGGTCCCACTCTTGATCTCCATGTTTGAGAGCCTTATCTTTAAGACCCCATGAATCCACTTTGATCCATTGCTACCAAAAGAGATATTAATGTGTAAACAAGGAGCCACATTTAGACAAACTGGTTGTTGATTTCTTCTAAGAAATTTAGAGACTACAAAAAGAAGATACCCGATGGGGATCATGTGGGCTTCCTAGAGAAGACACTGCAATATGGCCTTGAGCAGCAATGAAAAACTTTGGATTAGCTTCATAGTAAATCTTAACAGCATGACATTGAAATTTGCTCAGGTATTGGGTCCTCTCCCCTAGATTAAATTAAGGAAAACATTATTGTAAACACAATATGTATAGAAGAATATGAGTGTAAAGGAAAATGGATATTAGAAAAACATAAATGTAAATAAAAGTAGTGTGAGCAAAAAATGAATCTAAATTGGTCTTGAACAAATAAAATCATACCCAATTAGCATTAAGTTATACTAACCTTGTACTCATTGCCATTGTCAATCTTGAAGGTTACTTTGATGCCTTCTGCAGAAACTCTCTGGCCATGAGGCAAGAGTAGGCAAGAAAACCAAGTGTATATTGATGACTTCCTGACAATAAAAAAGAAAGAAGCAACCAGTCAACCCTATTAGAACAGAATAATCTTATGAATTGATTTTATTTGTTTTACTGGCTAATGGATAGTGGACCTAATTCTCTTGAATTGAGATACTACTAAGATGTGTTGACTAGTGATTTTAGACTACCGATATTCTGCTTCAATCTCTATAAGTTACTTTTCTCTTAAATATATTCAAGATAACTCTGCAAAAAAATTCCCTGATCTCTTAGAAATTATGCAGATTATTTTGTTAATACTTCTCCATTTTGATATTTTCTTTCAAAAATTCATAGAAAGATATGTAATGTCATATTTGAAACTTACATATTTTAATTTTACTAGTTCTGTAATTATAGTATATGATTCCAACAATTGTGAAACACATTGGCAATATGCTCGATGAATGAAGTAAACTATGCAATTGGCAGGTGTAAAGCCATGTTCCTTAACCCTTTCCAGTATCCTTCTTGCCTGTTTTAAAACATGTGCTTTGGAACAAGGCATGAAAATCCATCTAAGTATAATGAAAAGGAGATTTTTGTTAGATATTATATTACAATAAGTTGAATGAATGTAAGTAGAGATATTTTAGCATACCTACAGATGGTACAAAATTTCATGGTTAATTGGAAGCCTCCCGTCAACAACAAGATCCAAATAGTCGTTTATCTATCTCAATTGAGCCTCTAAACGATTTAGAGCTGTCAAATTTTCCACTAACCTATTATGCATAAAAGTCAAATTTTAGAGACCACTAAAATAAAAATAAAAAACATTACATTATGATCCAAATCCACACACAACACAATGTTCATAGTGAAAAGTTAACACTTTATTTCATCTTTGCATATTGATTTTAAGCTTCAAATGATGCATTTCTTATATTGAAAAGTGCATTACTTACCTTATTGAGCTTCTCTTTGTTTTGAGAATATTTTAATATTCTCTACTTAACAGGGCCAACCACATGAAAGTGGAAGCTCATTTAGCCCCTCGCCCTCACGCCCCCCCACATCACTCTCAATTCCCCAGACCCGATCATATAACATTAATCATTCATTCATCCATTAATAACATATAACATTCATTCACTCATCCATTAATAACATATAACATTAATTCATTAACATATAACATTTATTCATTAACATATAACATTCATTTTTTTAGTTTTTACATATATCAAAAATATGTTTTTCATAATATGATTACAATCACTTTTTTTTTGTTTCTTTTTTTGCAGCTAAAAAAAGCTGAAGTGGAGTATCGTTTTAAAAATCATCTGTCCCCCCTTCAATTTTTTCGAGCTCTGCTCGTGATCTTAATGTATGCCTAGTCGTGTACTCATAACGTGGACACCGCTGCAAGGGGGGTCTGCTGCAATAGCAAATAAATGTTAAATTGATATATTTTATTAATATTGTTACACGTATTTCATTAATTAAAAGAACATCAGAGTGGTGATCTTTACCTGATTGGGCCACATCATGTTCCTGATATTGTCTTATAGCCTCATGCTCAACAAGTTGAACACCCTCTAAATCCTGATCTGGAGTTGAAACACAAAAGATTATATTAATTAATACACTAATTGAAATTAAATATGTTTAAAAGAACATTCGAGTGGTCCTCTTTACCTAATGGAGCCACATCATGTTCCTGATCTTGTCTAGCCTAATCATGCTCAACATGTTGATCACGCTCTACATGCTCAACATGTTGATCACGCTCTACATGCTCAACATGTTGATCATGCTCTACATGCTCTAAAGTTGAAATACAAAAGGTTAAATTGATTAATACACCAAATGCAATTAAAGATGTTTAATTGTATTAATCCATACTGCGTTTTATATAGCACATGAATACATCCAATACCGAGATGCACACCATGGCCTTTATCTGCAGGTTGTGCTCCACCCTCACCAGGCTGCATTCCAATGTCATGTGCAATATTATCATTTCTTATCTGTGTAAAAAAAATAGATACATTATTATGGTGGAAATTAATATTGAATAAATTGCACAAGTATTCAATTTGAAATAAAATTTATTGTTTTTATTTACCTGCGTGTTGGATGCAGTGGAAGATTGTGTTTGCCTAGTTGAGACTCTTAGTTGTTCAGTTAGGGCTCCATAGCCTTGCTGGAAGGAAATCTTTAGGTCCTTTTCTGTGGGCACTCTATTGAAATTACAACCCTCCATTTTTGCATGTGATCATTAATTTTGCTTCTATGGTGTGATAAAACCAAAATTGTTTGCAATTTATTATTTGGATGCAATATTTCATTTATTGATACTTACAAATCATGCGGCCATTTTCATATAACCATGAAAGCCAAGTTTGTGATGCCTGCGTTTTTCTATTCTTGCCTTTGTTGCCTTCAATCTGTCGGGTAGCCTATGAAAAATTTGAACTACGTTAGATTATGTAAAAAGAAAGAGTAATCAGTATAAAATTAAATTGTTGATAGTATCACATACCTTCCTTGGCCCGGTGGTGTCTTTCCTTTTTTCTTTTCAGCCTTCTCCTTTCCATCTGACACCAAGTCCTTCCACTCCCTCTCTGGAATCATGTGGGGACACTCGTACTTTATGTTCTTCTGTAAATGTGACCTATATTGGTCCCTCACACACTTTAGATAGGTACCAGCTTTCTTAAGGACCTTGGTTCGGTTGAATGTTTTATCACCGAACAACACAACTAAACGGTTAATGAGCTCATCTTTTAAATCTTGATTTTGGGCATTCCACCGTGTATGTATGGTGGGCCCGAAGAGATCTAATGTAAGATCACTTAGATGTTTATAAAAAACATCATTTCCTGCAAAATGATCATGGGATCATTAGTCTATAAAGAGTGATCAATAAGTAAATTTCAATTGGATTACACATAATAATAATTAAAACATTTTAAAGTACTTGGGACCTTCTCTATCTTTATGGGAAGGAAATCCTTGGTCACCACAAATGTGACCAAAAATGTTCTCATACAAGTAATACGGGAAGATCTAGGAAATGTTGCTAAAACATCACCAGTACTAGCGGCCTTTGTATCCACAGGTACTGACACATGTAGTGGCATGTGTTCGCTGCTAGACGATGCATTACCAAATGCCTGCATGGTATGTGTTGCTGACATTTCAATCGACAATATAGGCACGGATGATGGAGTCGGATGATGTGTTGTATGCGCAGGAAGATCAAGATTGACACTTGTATTGACCCCTACTTCCTAAAAAAAACACTTGCAATACCTTGTTCATGGCCAGCAACATGATGAGGATGCAAATAATCTTGTAAAAACAACACATATTTTAGTTCATGACATAAAAGAGTACAAAATATAAAATCATGAATGAACTTATGTTATATCATGACATCTTACTTGCAAGTTATGTGCTCTCTCAGACAATATTTTAACCCTTTCTCTTATCTCATTTGTTTGAGGCACTATGAATACCAACTTAAGGATTTCTTCACTGCATTTTTTTTGGGCCTTCCTCATCATATCCACAGGGTTTGAGGAAAATTTGATGTCATCATCGCATAATAGTGAATTTACCTCCATATGGATGCTCTCTTGTACTGCTAGTGCCTTTCCCCAATTAATCGACTGCAACAAGAATATTAAAAACATTTTGCTCGTATCTAATTTGTACAATTACAATGAGGTAAACCTATCAGATAGAAGCAATTGAAGATGGATTGTGATATGCGCTCTGGGTCGAAGCCTTCCTCATATGATCAATGTCCCACTGTGCCAAAAATTAAATATAAAAAACATTACTGAAATGAAACCAATAGACTTACAAAAAAAAACATAATAATAAAATGCTATATTGGAGTCATTAATTGGAGGTTGGGTAAAATGGTATATAGTACATACCACCCCCATATTAATTGTGTTTTTATCTAAGCGATTCAAATTGTAATTGATTAGCAACTCTTCCCTTGCAGTTATTGATTTTATCACACATACGAATACACGGTTTCCCTCTCGCGCCTCAAATATACAATTGGGTTTCTTATTTGTTGACCCGGGTCATGTACTATGTATAAACCTTGCAATATTACCTGATTCTTTTGGTCTCCCATCAATGTACCTACCCACTCCTTTATTTTGATCCTTATCTTTTAGTTGTATATAATTTTCTGATAATGCATACCTACGCATACTTTGTGTGTATCAAACTAGTTGCATCCAATATTTGTAACTATAACAAGGTCCAACATACTCCATCAACTCAGTAACTTTGTTGTAATAGACCTTTATGTCGTCTATGCAAAATAGGCCCAAACCATGTAATGACGATGGTGTTATGCGATATATCCTCTCGTTGATAGAAAGATCGGTGTTTATTAGAGGAAGTTCCTTGGGTACCCATTGTTTCTGTAGATGTTTGCACCTCGAGGGAACCTCGATGTCTCCTATGCTCTCATCATCATAAGAACATGACCCCCCTTCAGCAAGAAAAAAATCCATGTGTTTACAGAATTTTCTTCTAATATTTTGACCTCTAGTTGATCTCCCTCTTTTAGACCTACTACATGTCTCGCTTTCCTCTTCTCTTCCTGAATTTCCCTCACTCGAGGAAGACAAATCTGACAATTACCTATTTGGTGGTACCTGCACTCATAAGGATTTTGGATGAAGTTCTTTCATGGTGATGTGATCCAAAGGTGACATTATGATTAATCTATCATTTCATCGCTAGAATTTGACAGGTTATAAGGTAATCAATTCTTGATAGATTGCAAGTTATTGTTACTATCGTCCAAATGTGTCCATCACAAATCAAATCTACTTAACGTTTTAACTCCAAAACTTTGTAACAAGTTTTAAATGTGACTATGGTCCACCAGTTACACAACCAAGGCATCAAATGTATTCTCTAATTGTAATCAAAGGACTTTTTCTCTTCATTCAAGTAAATAAACTTGAAGGGAAAGAACACCAAGTGGTTTATTCAACACCTACATGACTAAAAATAACATAAAATTTACATTTAATTTTCATATGTCTAAGTGGTTAACAGGGAGTGAGTGTGTACTAGGCCTGGTAAAGTCATCGTAAGTCTATGCTTTGGCAATAAAAATTGTTTAAGTCATCTTAAATCTTCCTATGTCTAATTGGTAGGAGACTTTTGGTATGTTTTAAGGTAGGATGAGTGGTCGCATCAATGTTTTAATTCTCTATGACAAGGTTTCAACATATTCAAATAGTGAAATTTAGTGCTCATAGTCATTTGAAACAACATTTTGATTATGAATGATGGTAGGATTTGATAACTTAAAAGAATTGGCTACCCAACAAACTTAAAGTTAAAAGAAACTTTTTTAGTTTAAGGGGTTAGCACTTTCTTTCATCTTTGCATATTGGTTTGATGCTTCAAACGATGCATTTTTATCCCACTTCTATCATATTGTATTCCTATCCCATTGCAATTGTTGGAGGAGTTGATACCAAAATTTCATATCAGATACCACGTTCTTGACGCAATTTTCTGTGTTTTTACAAATTTTTTTAAGTTATTTTGTGTTGTATGGATCCATACAAGCTTGAAATTCTCTTAGATCATTGGTGTAGAAAAATATATGTGTTCCCTTTCATTTTCATTTGTTTTGAAGTTCCCAATCACAGTTTTGTGGGAGAAAATAATCAAATACAAGGACTACCTTGTTGTGACTATGTAAGGGTTTGAGGGCTAAATAGAAATGACATCCACCAGTCCACCCACTATCCTGGAACTATAACTCGATGGATTGGTGTGCATCATGGTGGATTTGATGGAGTTTCAAATCTTGTTCTGTGAATTCCATTTATGTTTTTCCCTTGTCTTGGCTTGTTACATTGTTTGGAGGAACCTAAGGTTGGGTTTTACCTTGGCTTTCATAAAATTCTTAATGTTCCATGTAAAACCTTGGGTGAAATATATTCGGTCATTACCTTTTTGGAGTGGGTATTAAAATTACTTATGTCTCATTGTTTCATCTAGGTCGGGCCCCTTTTTATAAATTGAGTTAAATATTTTTCCTAACTTTATTACTTCCTAAGTTTAGGCTGGCTCATGCCCTATGTTACTGATATCAGCCCAAACCTAAGGGGAGGGTTAATAATCAAAAGAGCTTTTTAAAATTAAACTACATAGGCTACAAACTTGATTGTAAATGTGGCTAAATTGGCCCAAAAGACAGCCAAAAGAGAAGAAGCTGAGAAGAAAAGTTTGATGGAGAAGTAGAAAAGTTCATTGCATTTAGGGGTCTATTAAAGCAAGAAACTTGGCATTGAATTGATTCCCTAGGGTTGACAGGGGAAATTTTATTGTGAATTTGTGGTTGTTAATTCAGGGTTTATCAATTTGATGGATATCTTGGTAGAGTCATGGTGACACTATTTGATGGTCCAATCTCTACTTTGAAACAAAAATATCTCTAACAATTCTAAGAGCTATAATGGGATGGCATTAAAGGAACCTTCATATGAAGGATCTTCTAATTAAGGACCTTTAAATTAAGGTCTTCATATTAAGGTCCTTCATGCCAAGGTTCCTTTTATAAACCATTTTGGACATGAAATATTTAAAATAAAAAATACCTTCATTTGAAAGTCTTGACATGACATCATTTTTGAATGAAGGTTCTTCATTCAAAGGTCATGATGACATCACCTTCAAATGAAGGTTCTTCATTCAACCGTTATTTTGTAATTTTGAATGTGTGATAATAATTTAGGGTTAAAAATAAATCCATTTGATCCTTTTATAAATGAAAGGACATTTGATGCAATCATATGCATTGTCAAACTTTTAACTTAATAGTAAGGGCATCATGACTAGTTTGTTGGGCCCATTCAACAATATCTGATGCAAGGATTGAATTGTCTAGAATGTATCTACTATCAAGAAATCCAATTTGTTTACCTCTATGACTATATCTCAAGAAATAGGTTTTATTGTGATGGCAATGATATTGACAAGGATTTTGTAATCTAGGTGTTGAGAAGCATAATTGGCCACCATCCTAGGAAAGATTCGTCATTCTCACTTTTAGGTGTTAAAATTTAACAATAAGTAGATTGATGAAAGAGCCCAAAGAGCCTTTCTCCATGTTATCCAAGTACACATAGCAACGGTCTTATCTTATACGGTTGGACATGATTTCAAGAACTTAGCTAGGAATTATTCATTTAACCTAAGGTTTTCTCATAATGCCATCATTGGAAAAGTATGATCAAATTCTTCTATTATGAAGAATTGGTCTATGTGGCTCTAGTAATCACTATAAAAATGTGAAAGACTAAGCTATTTTTTTTTGTCTTATCGTATACCATTTTATGAGAATGGGGGGCCAATGTATGACAAGATCTTTGGAAACTAGGCATGAAAATTGTAGGTTAAAGATAATGGGGGTGCCAAACTTACAATATTCATTGTCCCTTGCTCGTCTATTTTCCCTAAGTGCCCTCGACCTCGTCCTCGATGCTGCTATTGATCTTTTTTTAGCTCAAAACTCTTCCATGGCACTGGTATTGACCTTGTCTTCACTCCTCCAAACTCTTCCTCAACATTGGTATTGACCTTTCACTTCTCCAATTTGATGAGCTACAACCTAGTTTCATTAGGTTTTAGAGTATGTTAATTAAATTTAAAATTATGGCACCATTTAGAGTAGTGAATATAAAGCAAGCAAATCCTATTATGGCACCATTTAGAGTAATGAATATAAAGCAAGCCAAGCCTATTATAGTCATGAGGGAAATAATAAAACTCCTAGGATACTTTGTGAAACCATTTTCCTTGGTTAAAGGGAGGCCACAAAATATACCTTTGGATTTTTTCAATCTTCAAATATGAGGATTTGCAAGGTTCTTAGCAGCATGAGTAATGGAAATATGTACAACAAGAATTTTTTAACACACATGGAATCTCCTTGCCAAAGAAAGGGGCTTCATAATTTAATATGATAATTTTTCTCGGCTATAGAAATGATATGTTTCCTTAAAGAGGAAGGAGAAACCTAAAAGGTAAAAGAGATGCTTAGGAATCTCAACACTTCCTTATGATCAACCCCCTTCTATCCATAGGAATTGAACCAATTGGGCTTGGATAAGAAGGATTTCCTATAACATTTAGTTTTATGCCACTATATATTTGACCTTAAATTTTTCCAAAAAATATCTAGGCATTGAATATCCTAAATAATGTCACGTTTGTCCTCTAAGAAAGTGAGAAAGGAGTCATTAGAAAAATGACCATTGAATAGTTGGGCTATAGAGTTACAAAAAGTACCACCATTAATAAGGTTCCATGAAATACTATTAGCCAAAAGATATCCAAAGGCTTCCTTAAAAAAACACACATAAAGTAGGAGCTAAGGGGAAAACATGAAAAATTGAATGAAAACACCCTAAATCCTCAAATTTATATCCATTCATGGTAACACAAGTATAACCATCATAACCTTTTTTTGAAAAAAGTAAAAAAAATTGAGGAACAAATCCTAGATGACATAACTAGTCCAATTCAACACCAGAGGTAGCAAGAGATTAATGAAATTACCACAAGTTTTAAGTAGAAGTAAAGTGCCATTTTCAAGGTTTAATGCTAGTATGAAATTGTGACTAGCTAAATGGAAAGAAAATTAGAAAATTGTAACCAACATTTAAGTGGAAATAATTAGAAAATTGTAACCATGCTTTTTGCATGGTTGAACCAATTTAAAAACTCAGCCAAAGGTAACAGTAAGAAAATTAAAATGGACCTTTATGAAATATTTAGTCTAAGAGCCAAATTTGGATGGAAAAGTTAGTAAGTAGTGTCGAAAGTGGAAAATTAATCATGAATTCATGGCTAATAGAGCATACAAAATATATTGGAAAATTCAAGAGAACTTATATTTGCACACAAACACACTCAAAATAATAATTATATCATACAGTTCATTTGGGAATATATTACAATATGGCTTTTACAAAGATTTTCAAATATACCTTCCCATTTGAACTACTATCTTATAAGAATATAACTAATTATTTAATAACAAAAATAAACAAGTTAGTAAGGTGAATTTATTAATGTTTATCTTAATATTCCAACACCCTCCCTTAAATTTTACATTCCTCACAAAAAAACATGTTGATCAAAACAAACAAATATATATAGGCTAAGCTAACATCATTTGATTTTTCTTTAAGTTCTCCCTCAAGAACATCATTGGATCGAGTTATACAAGTCCACACTATGTGATCCTTTTTCTTACAATAATAACATTCATTTTTATTTTTTAATTATTATTACCTCATGCGTATAATACATTCTCATGTTGAGAATCAACTTTTAAATCTTTTCCATTGTTCTTTTTTCTTCTCCTAATAGGGCCAAAATCACATCTTCTTGTGTTTGAGAAGTTATTCGACAAAGCATAGAAATAACATTGTTGTATTTTCAAAATATTTAACAAAATATCCTTAGCATCTTCGTCATCTAATAGAGCCTTGACTTCTACCGGTTGTTTAATGAGAGATATCAAATTTCTTATGTGATTAGACATAGTGATTATATCTCTCATTTTGAATCTAAATAGTTGAAATTAACTATTTTTGCTCCAAATATTTTATTGAAATTATCCCAAATTTCCTATGATGATTTATCTAAATCTATATAATAAAATTTAATGTGAGAAAGGGAAAGACCAATAATATATTTGACTTTATCATCTATTTTATGTCATTCCATGTAAAGAGCGAAACTCTTTAATTCAAAATATCGACAATACTTTAAATAAATTCATTTATATTCAAAAGAAAGTCGAAACTTCATTCCTTAGACTACATAAAATCCAAATGATTTCAAAACAATGACTTAAAGTTGATAAATAGATTCAGAATATTCCCAGCTAAAATTGGTTTTAACTCCAAGTTCCATTTTACAATTGCATTCAAAATTGATTGTGAAGTAATTGTTTTCAAATTGTAAACTATTGTTTTTGTTTTCAAATTCCATTTTGAACGTATTTTTTTTTCTAATTTGTTTTCCAATAATTTAGAATACAAACATTATTATTTTCAACTGAAAATAATAGATTTAAATAAACAAATAATAAATTGAATAAAATCAATTTTCTCACAATAATATTTAAATTGCCATTAAAAATAAACATATTCTTTTTCGTAATTTTGTTCAACAAATGCATAGCCATTGGAATAATTAAAGATTAAACCATTTAATCATGCAAATTACGTTCCAATTATTTAAGTGGTGTGTTAGATTCCATCATCCTCATAAACATCTAATAGCTAAAATGACTCTACCTGAATAATGTTCTCACCTACATTCTTGTTCACCTTTTCCTGCATTCACTTGCACTCAATTTCTCATCAGCAATGACAATCCCCAAATTTCATAATAAATAATTCAAAATCATTTCATTTGCATTTGCATTTGCATTTCAATTTAAATCTATATAATCATCTAACATAAACATTGAAATTCTCATGATTAATAATTGAAATAAAATAACTGATAAAATCAGTACATGACATTCCAATAACTTATTTGCATTTGTAGGTGGTGTTTTGTTCCCATGCATGATTCTCTATTATTCATTTATTGCATTTGCATTTTTTTTTCCAAGTATGAAATTTAAAACATTTTTTTTTGTTTACAAGAATCTTTATCTTAAAAATATAAACTAAAAATATTTGAAAAGTTTAATGTCATCCTTATCACTCTAAAAAGTACAACTTAAACATCCCTTTCAAACCTTGTAACCAGTTTTGAACCACTCTCCAATTCATTTTTCCACATCACAAACATTAACACCATTTTATTGTTCTAAACAACTTATTGAATCCTCTTATGCATCAAACTTATTTAATTGTTTCAAAAAAGACAAAAAAATAAAGTAGAAAATATGACTTTTCAAACTTCACACTTCCTTCTTATTATTAACAAATGCCATTATTTTAAATGAAAAACACATGAATGTTATAAATGCATTATTTCTATAAGGAAACAAACCATATATCACTTTTTAATGACCAACTTAAAGCAGATTGCAAATAGAAACTTGGTCATTGTATAGAACATTGAAAAATTGATAACAAAGAATAAAAAAAACTACTACAAAGACCTAGGATAGGCTAGAGGCCCACAGTAGAACATTCATCACAAACCAACTAGCCTTTACAGTGATTTTACACTCGTTGATTCCCTCAAGAAAACCTTATCTTGAGTATAATCCATCATACTCACATATGATCACACCATTCTTGACCATTTGATATCATGAAAAACCTCCAAAATCTAGTATTCAAATAACCCATATCATCAACAAGACAAGTTCCATCAAGGTGAAATGAAAAGGTCATATCGAGCATATAGGTCTCACCAATGAAGATCCATCGACAAGAAACCTGTCTTGTCTCACCGATCAAAACACAAGGAGTTGTATTGGCCAGACCAACACCATTGGAGTAAGATCCCTGAGTCAATCTGAGTGCATTTGTCTCATCCAACTTGATGCGAATTTAAAGTCTAACCATTGATCCTTTCCTTTTGTCAGATCATCGAATGGTTGCCTTCAAAAGGCTAATGTAATCTCCATCTCAACAGCAAGGGCCCACTACATTATGCATCACCGAGGAAAGACACGTGGCGCTCGCTCGTGATATTGCAATCAATAAACACCTTGCATCTTTGTATCATGTGATGGTGGGCAACCATTGATCTCCACCATCGGCAATCGTGTTCATTCATAACAGTCACCAACATTGAACATAACCATCAAGCAACTTTTCATCAATATTATAACATCATCATTGATTTTTAGCACGTGCATCTTGCAACCGCTTTAGTAACCTATCATATAATGTATTAACACTCAACATAAATATTAAAGCACTTTGATTATTCCTTCGGCACCACCAGCGGAGACACGTGGTGCTCGCCCATGATATCGCAATCAATAAACACCTTTCATCTTTGTATCACGCGACGGTGGGCAACCGTTGATCTCCACCATCATCAATCATTTTCATTCATAGCAGTCACCAGCACTGAACATAACCATCAAACAAATTTTCATCAAGATTATAACATCACCGTCGATTTTGAGCACGTGCATCTCACAGCCGCTTTAGTAACTTGTCAAATAATGTATTAAAACTCGACATAAATATTAAATCACTTTGATTATTCCTTCGGCACCTTCGGCTGAGACATGTGGTGCTCGCCCGTGATATCGCAATCAGCTGAAACTTAGTGGTGAGGTCATCACGAGATTGCGGGGGACAGTCAGGATCAACTAATGGATGATCAATGGTCATTAAAAAATTGTTCCCTGCAAAAAATAAAACAATTATTAAAGGGACAATAATTAAAAGTTCAATAAGACAAAATATTAGTAAATTAAATTTATTTTAATAATTATTTGTAATTATTAAAAATTAAAAAAATTAAAAACTTAAAAAAAATTAAAACTTAAATCTAAATTAAAAATTAAAATATAATAAACTAAATGTAAAGTCTAAATATATCAAAATCTAAATATTATTAAAAATAATTAAATAAAAAGGTAAAAAATAAACTTACTATATTAACAAGAAAAGAAAAACTTGGGGTCTAATCGGATGTGACAGGGCTCAACAGTAGAGGGAAAAATGCAAATAAATCGAACAAGTTTCAAGGCAAAGGCAAGATTGAGTGGATCTCAAAATACTTTGCATTAATCACGTCGGTACCTCTAGCAAAGTGCCCACAAGTTTACATGCTCCAACCACCAGGATCATATAAAATTAATCATGAAGACTGCTAGCCACCGTAGTTAAAAAAGGCTAGCCTGGATCATTTAAAAAACAATGTCTTTGCAAGAATAGTGTGTGCGTGCAGAAGCTCGAGATTTTTACTTGGTGATAGAAGTAGGCGATAAAGGGATGGAGACTCCTTTGGCCCTGGACACCGACAAGCAAAGGCAAGCATTCTGAGGAGAAGTGACAAACCAAAGGCTGAATGGGCTATTGGCCTCATCCCACCCGCTGATACTCTGGGCAACCAAGAAATACCAGCAATGTTTCTGGCGGTGCTCCTCAACATGGGTGTGTCGAAGGAAATCGCACATAAACTGACCCAGATGGTCTTCATTCATGCATGGCTGGGAGGCATTGATGCAACCTTGGATAATGTGGACAAAAATAATCTCATCCCAATGCCCCAAAACTACTACATGTTGAGCATACGAGGAAAGGAGGTCATGAAATTCCCTCTGGTCAGGACAATTGACCTAGAAGGGTTTGAAAAACGATGGGATGAAAGGGACTGGAGCATCACCTTCCTGCTTAGAGTAGTCAAGCTAACCACCAACCAACCTTGTGGCTGGGTAATGTGATATGTGCAAGACGAAGGGCTGATAGAGGAGTTGGCATCAGGAGACGACGTCGACTGGGACTTAGGCTCCGGGGAAAAATGGATACCACTTGATTCCAGGGACCTAGAGGAGAAAGCGAAGGGGTCAGCTCACTAGAACTGTAGAGCAAACTGCCTGGTGATTTCATATTACATTGCATACAAGAAGTAGGTGGAATCAGAAGTCTCTGAGGACGAAGACTCCAAGGGAGGAATGGAATCCTGACTCAGCCCACCGTGTCATGGTCTTTTCTAAGCTCGTACATAATATTAATGAATTGTAAGGTAGTGTAGATGTTTTAGTCAGTCCCACCTTTGAATTGTAGTGCCTATGCATTTTCCCAGGATTTTTGAATATATTTAGTTAAATCTCTATAGAACTTGAATCGCAGTGCATGCATTTAATTAGTTGAATCATAATGCATGTATTTAGTTAAATCTCTGAATCAAACTCCATATGAATAGAGTTTAATTTTTCAAAAATGTTTTCATTTGAATTGCATGTGAATTCACTAAGAGCATTTTAATAAATTTGCACATCTCTATAAAACTTATCATGTTATATGTTATATTTCAATGCCTCGTACACCCTCTCTCTATTGACTGTAAAATTGTAATTTGTTTCGTGTTGGTCCTTCCTTCAAACAATAATAATTGGTAAATCTTTTATTTGATGTGGTAAAATTTTAGCTATTTCTCTTACTTCTTGTGGAAAACTTATGGTATGTCCTTTATATTTGTACTAACCTCCAGTTGCATGTGTGACTTGAAGTATTGGATTTACATGTCCTATCAACAATTCCTCAATTTTTGTTACGTTTGCAAGTTCTAATGGTTGTGGGACTAGGATTCATATTATTTAATGTCAAAAATTGATGTTCATGTTTCTCTTGTCGACATCTATTGCAAATTGGGCCTTCGGGAACTCATAAAACCTTCATTTTAGGGTAACTTTCTTGACAAATGTAACACATTCTTGGTGCTGCAAGTTTATCCAGACCATGTCGAAATATAATTTGTAAATCTTTCAAATCAATTTGCACATTTCTATTATTATTGCATGTACCTAGATCTCTTCCATTTTGTCTTCTTTGCAGTCATCTTTGTCTTCTCAATTGAGAGGTTAACTCCTATTGTGGACTATTATTTTCTTCATGATTTTCAGTTTCAACATTTATTGCATCTTGAACTCTATTATCGTGTGTTTGTAACACATGATCTATTGTAATTGAATTCATTCCTTCAAATTTACCGTCTATATTCTCATGAGATTCATAATTCCTTTCAACTAATTCACGATTTCATACTTGTATTTGTTGTTTTTCTATCTCATTCAATTGCTCTAAATGCTCATTTGTTTGTAATCTTCTTAATATGCATTGCTCATCTTCAGATTCTCGTACACTATGTATTCTTCTTTTTTAAAATTATTCATTTATTCACATCTTTGTCTCATTTAATTTTGAGCATATTCTCTTCGTTCTTCATTTTCAAAATTTAATATTGGGCGAGGCATCCTAAATAACTATTTAAAAGTAAAATTAAAAATAAAAAAACGCTATAAATATGAGAAATTTTACTATACACTAATTTCATAAAAAAAAATATCACAAAATTAATACATATTTATTGATGAATCTTATTTATTTATAATTAATAATTAATAATTTAATCTTCTTAATAAAAAAAATATGTCTTCTAAAAACAATTAAAAAATAAAATATATGCAAACTCTTTTGTAACAAATCAACTAGCATGCCTATATTTTAGAAATATATGTAAAGTACACCGAGATATATCCTTCTCAAGGCACCTATTTTTAATCAATTGAACCTTAACTCAAATTGAAGCTTAACCCTAACCATAAAGCTATATGAACCCTAATCATAACCCTAATCATAATCATATTTAAAGTTATAGTATATTTTGATTAGATCTCTTTTTATGTAAATTTGGGTTCATTTTTTTTCTTCCTTGATTTTTAATTACACTTTTTTCTTTATTACAACTTTTCTTGTCTATGTGTATAATTCTCACTCTACTTCTTACCTTAATTCAAATCTAATTATGTATGGTAGCGCATGATATTTTTATAAAATGGTCAATGTTTTCTTTAATAAAGTGCTTACAACATGTACTATGCATTGGTTATGGTTTGTGTCAAGGTAAGTATTTAGTTTCTAGATATGAGATATTATTTTCTTTTACTTTATGACATTTTATGGATTTTGTTTCATCCATTTTTATCCAAGCCTCTTTATATCATGTTGTAATTTTTTCTTTACTTTTTAATTTTTTCCCTACTCCTAATTATACTTGATTGTAACTCATATTTTATAATTGTTATAATATTTTATAACATTCGCATGCCTATCTTGAATTCTTATTTTAATATTATTCTAATTTTTATTATTATTTTTTTCTTACTATTTTTCCCTTAAATCACCTCCCACATTACTTTTATTGATTTATTTACTTATTTTCTTTTATTACTCTTTTGTTGTATTATGTTTTTAGACTTTATGTTTACCACTTTTTGTCTAATCTTTCTCTTAATACTCTCCTATGTATCTTATTTTTTCATATCTTTTTTATTGGTTGTGCAATTGTGTGATGTGAAACATAGATTTTTAATCTAAACTTGGAAATATCATATCTTTAAACGTTAAAAGTATTTTTTTTAAATGAATTTATTTGGAAAATAACTTATAATTTATTAATAAGGTTTTAATAATTTATAAAATTTTATTAAGAATTAATTTTAGATAAATTTAAAAAATAAAATCATTTCAAAATTTTGAATCTTATTCATATAACTAATATTAAATTTAATATTATAGCATGTTAAATCTAATATTGAAAAATAACATAATAGTAATTTTTATTTGAAAAATCTATATATTCAAAATATGGTTTATTTCATTGCTTTTTAAGTTGAAAAGTTGTATTAGACTATAATTTGTTATTTGCTTAGCAACAAAAACAAGAGCTGCAGAGCTACGAAGTTCTTGTTAGAAAGTTTTAGAATAGTTTTGTTTGTATTTATTGTGTTTGTTGTGTTTTAGGAAACAATTGGTCAAGATAAAGCAGTTGTCACCTAAATTTATGAATTTGATCATTGATAGAGTCAAATTTGTCTTTCATTGCAAAATGACCCTTATAACAAAAGAATTTTTCTCACTTCAAAATTTTGCGATGCTTTGGTTGTGCTTTTAGGCCATGAAGAAAGCACAAATTACATGTTGCCAATATTATGTAAATATTAATGAGTTCAAAGATTTCCTTAACCATTCAACATATATGAAAAAAAATCATCTTTAAAAAAGAAAAGATCTTTAGAACTTGCATTGCACATAGAGTCATGCATAACCAACCTATTTAAATTTTATAGTTTTTTGCACAAATGAAAACAAAAGCATATAGTCCTAAGTCCTCTTATAGGTGCCTAATGTCTCCAAAAAATGCCTTACGATAGAAAATGATCTTTTTATTCCATTATGTAATAGATAACTCATTTATAAGCCTCATAAAAATTATAATGTGAAGTGTATTGAAAAATGCCTTGATCAAACATAAGAAACCTCAATTGAACCCATATGTATGTTTTGTTGATTGTACAGTAATGGAAGTTTTTTTGTTATGATCAATTGGAATAGATCTGGAAGAAATACATAAATATATTCTCTTATGTAAGAAGCCCACAAACAAAAATAATAATTTGTTGATAAATCACAAGGGATAACTCTTTGTAGTCAAACACAAATCTCCATATTTTACACACAAATCCAATAATTATTGCTAATGAATCAGAACAATATTATCAATCTTAGTTCAATAATATATGTCAATATCATATTCAAAATTAAAAATAAATTCCAGATACTCCACACTGGGCATTTAAATAAATTGAAATTTTTTCTTTATTTGCATCTCCTCCAGAAACTCGTCTATCTTGCAAGTCAGGTAACATCTGTAAATTGTATGTACTGGCTTGTGCTGCTAGAATTAACAGTCATGTAAATTTTTGTAACATACTGGCTAGTATAAGTTCTGTACTAAGGGCCTTTGCCATTTTGATGGAAAAAATACATGATAATGGGTCTCTTTAACTTAATCCCCTACTTGGTGAAGAAGAACCTATGGGGGATGATTAATCAAATTGAAAAAGAATACAATTCATTATGCAATTAGTACTCCCTTGGTTGAAGTTCACAACAGGTATATGCAGTATAGAAGTTACCAAGTCAACCTATCAAAGGCTTTGGACATATCCAATTTGATAATCATTCTAGAATAACAGTCAAATTTTGAGAGATTGAATAGTCAAATTTTGAGAGATTGAATGGTTCTCCAGGTGTAGGTGGATTTGCAAGGTGTACTTTACTCTGAAGCATTCTCATGAGGTCAAACACAATGATAAAAAATATGAACAATATATAAGGTATATAGAAATAAATGTTGTGTGGGCTTCGACAAGGGGCCTTTTAAACCAAATTGGCATCTAGCATGGTCATGACTTAAAAAGTAACCAATATTATTATACCCTTATTGTACCCTATCCTTTATTGAGCCATATCCCCAACCTTAGCTCCAATTTTTATTCTAGATTAATAATTTTAATCCTAACTTAACATTAACCCTAACCCTAATTAAATAGTAATAATAATCCTAATTAAATCTTAATTGAACCTTATTTGAACCATAAACCTAACTCTAATTAAACTTAATTGTAAACTTAACTAGAATAAGCCTAATTGAACCCTAATTGTAACTTGAACTTGATCTTAATCATAACACTAATTGAATTCTAATCCTAACCCTAATTGAACCCTAATTCCAACCATAAGCCTAATTGAACTCGATCGCTGACTCTAATTGAACCTTTTTGTTGGGGTTAAATTAGGGTTCAATTAGCATTCTACTTAAACCCCAATTGTAAGATTAACCAAAATAAGCCTAACTAAACCCTAACTATAACTTGAACTTGACCCTAATCATAACATTGATTCAATGTTATCCCTAACTAGGTAACTAAACCCTAATTCCAACCATATACCTACTTAAACCCTAACCCTAACTCATTGAAATTTATTGTTATGGTTCAATTAGGGTTTAATTAGAATTCTAGGATGGAGATTAAGGTTAGGTTAGAGTTAAAGTTGTGAATATATTAATATTAGCTTATAAATTTGAGCCTAATTATAATCATAATTGAATCCTAACCCTCACCCTAATTCTAACCCTAACACCAACCATAATTAAATTCTCACTCTAACCCTAACCGTAATTAAATCCTATTGTTATGGCTGAATTAGGGTTAGGTTTAGGGTTCAATTAGAGTTCTAATATAAATCTTGGGGTTAAGGTTATTTATTTCTTGATATTAATTTATAAATTTGACATCAATGATAAATATATTAAACAAAGAAAAGTTAGTATATATTTTTATTTGTATGTGAAATTAAGTACTATTAGCATTATAATTAAATAGAACTAAATATTATTTTCAAAATAATTCAACAATAATTAATTATAATTTGAGAACAAATTCAGAAATAAAAATATATATAAAAGTAACTTTTTTTATTTCTTTGCATCCAAGTGATTTCATTTTCTAAAATCATATTAAATTCTAACTTCAAAAAATCATAAAATATTTTGCATGCTTATTTTTATATTTTTGAGTTGAATTGCATTATTTTTTATTTGAATAATCAATCATAAAGCAAATAAATAATCAAATCAACACAATATTTACAAAACTTAAATTTTATTTTAAAATTAAACTAAATTCTATTTTCTAAAATTCATAGAATATTTATTATTTAATTATTAAATTCATAATTAATTAAATTATAATGATTATGTAATATAAATGAATTAAATATTAAATAGAAGTACATGTTCCTTTTTAAATAATTCAACAATCAAATACTAAAATTTAAATTTAAAAGTATTATGTATATTGTATGTTTTTTTTCATTTTTACATACAAACTTTTTTATATTGTAAAATTAAACTAAATTCTGATTTTAAAAATATAAAATATTTGAATCTGATAAGTTTTAAATTTATTAATTATGATGATATCCAAAAAATAAAAAAGATTTAAAATAGTCAAATAGATTAATTACAAGTGACAACACACAAAATTCTACACTGATCACATATGAACAACATTCTTGACCATTTGATATCATGAAAACCTCCAAAATCTAGTATTCAAATAACCCATATCATCGAAAAGACAAGTTCCATCGGGGTGAAATGAAAAGGTCATATTGAGCATATAGGTCTCACCGATGAAGTTCCATCGGCAAGTAACCTGTCTTGTCTCAACGATCAAAGCACAAGGAGTTGTATCAACCAGACCAATGCCATCAGAGTAAGATCCCTGAGTCAGGCCGAGTGCATTTGTCTCATCGATGAAATATCATTGCCGAAACACTCATCTTGTGTTTCCAACAAAACAAAGAAACATACTATTTCCAAGACAAATGCTATCGAAATGAGTTCAAAATGTCCTGCCAACCCACTATGTCACGCCGATAAGATTACATCGGAAGGAGTCTTGGTGACATACTTGAGATCGAAAATAATCATCGAGGAGACTTACAACATCGACAAAATTACTGAATGTCTTAGCGATATACCATGTCTTTCCGATGAAGACACAAATAGATCAAGATATTCATCGGGGTCAATCTTGGCGACATTTATATGAATCAAATGGATTGATTTTTGATATCAGCGTAATGTCCCTCTGACAAAAAGAATGTTTAATGAGCGTTAGTCAAGCCTAAATAAAAGGATCGCCCAAAGTTTAAATTGTCTTGCCGATAGAACATTTGATGTGAGAGTGGGTAAATTCGAATATTAGCTACGCTCATCTTCAAAGCTAGGACATTAATGGCAATATTACTACCAAATGTCTCGATGATTTCCTGAATTGAGAAAAGAAATTAAAGGCGAATTTTGCGAAGTTAGCTGCTGAGGAACGAACGAAGGGCCAAAGGATCTTGTGGTCAAAGAATTCTAAATAAACTTGTAAGTTCCCTACAATTAAATTTTTGGTTTTGTGATTCATAAAAATGGAAAGCACTAGCTCAGGAAAAGAAAAAGGTAGGAAACAGAGTGTGTAAAAACCCTAGAGGAAAAAAGAAAAAAATTGAAGCAGAGAAGGAACCAGGGGTAGTTGAGAGGAAGTTAAACCAAGACTTAATTGATCAATTACCTGGCTCAGGACCTAAGGCCAGGCGATCTGCACAACTTAGGGTAGAAGTGGAAAAGTTAGAGGATAAATGCAAGCATATATGAGACATATGGACCCCAATTAGGGGATATGAGTTGTTTATTTTTCATTACCAACAAAGGAACCGATACGAACCAGTGTGCAATCCTTGAAAGTTAAACCTAGGGAAACTAGTATGCCCCAATGTATTTGTAAATGTAAAATTGGTGAAAATGCTAGCTACCAATTATAATCCAAAATGTAAAGCTATTTGTGATCCATCAGGTAAACCATTTATACATGTATCTGAAACTGCCATCTGTGAGGTTTGTAACCTAGAGGAAGTGTGTGGTGAAAAAATTGTACTTGAAGAGCTGGAAAAGGAATTCTAGAGGATGGATAATTTATAAAAGGGTTGGAGGTTGCCACTAAATAGGTCTAAGAAAGATGGTGTTTCAAAACCATTGAATGACAATGATGGTCCCTTGTTCCATGTTGATTTGTTTGAACCCTACATGAGGTACACATATTTTTCAGTGTGTCAAGTGCTAGGAATGGAGGCCCCTGAGCACATGTCAATTGTACCCATGGTAATTGTAGCGGACATCCAATGTCACAATTCAAGGTTTTTTTATTATGCTTCACACATCTTTAAATTACTTGATTCAGGACTTATGGCATTAAACAGTGGAGCTCCTATCTTGCACTTGGATGCTTATTCAATCCTAATGCATCTGATACTTTATTATGGACAAGAATTGCATATTTGGTCTGAAAAATTGAGGGTTGTACAATTTGATAAGGAAGGAAGCTTATTACTAGTACAACTCTGGACTACCACCTGGAATTGCAGATTTGCTAATTCTTGTTATCTACATTTTGAAGAGTTTTTTTGAAACCACTGTATAGAATTTATAATCATCATTGTGAATACTCATTGTCCGATGAAATAAAAAGGTTTTTAAGGCCTAAGGATTTCAATGGACCTATCAACCACAATTGGGGAGACTGGTACTCTCTAGAAGATGGGACCATGATAAGAGTATGTGGATTTGAAGATGGACCCTTCATTCTTCCCAAGATAGTGCCTGATAGGATTGCATATTTGGAGATTGCTAGGCAATTGGACTTTTCAGATGTTATGAATCTGAGTTCTTTCGGAAAGCAGGCATTTATGCCTAGTACATTATGCTTCGATGATTTCACTGTATAAGCAAGGGATGGATATGACATGGTTCTCAACAAATTGTTGTAATACAACATGAAGAAGGGTCCACTGTGAAAAGGATTTGATCCAGAAGGGTATATTGATTTTTCCAAAAAAAAAAATGAATTTGGGAGGATACAATCACATACCCTATCTGTATGATGACTTGATTAGGAATTTGGAAGTAGAGGAAGCCGAAAAATTTCTTGATGAGTATAACAAAGGATTGCAAGATACAAAACTATTATCTTATGATGAAAAGGCATCTAGTGATGGTAGGCCTAGTAGTAAAATTGATAAAATTTCCAGATTGAGAACTCAAGTTTACAAGTATGTTGCCAGGGAACCAGATGTTGAAGGGAGTGCAGCTACTGACACAAGGAAAATAGCATATAAATCATTTGTGGTTGATGATGAATTCATTAAAACCTCAGAATTTAAAACCTTTTTGTGAAAAATAAAAGGAAAATCAATAAGGGAATCAGTGGAGAATATTACACCAAGTAATGAGGAACAACTGTTGAATAACTTAAAATCAAGTGTGGAAGAAGAAATGAAGAGGATGACCCCTGACAAAGGAAGGAAATTATTGGAAGATGCACATGTCATGATATTTTTTGGGTTGGATTTAAACTCTTCTTTGTTTTTTGATAGTTTTTTGAAGAATAGTAACGCGACACATAAACTCACTCCTCAAGGGGTAACAGAGATCTATGCAGGATCTAAGTTTAACCCAGATGAGGGATCACTTATGACATGGGCCTTGTATCCTCCACACAAGAAATATGTTGTAATCGATACTGAAAAGGATTTTTGACATGCAATGACATTAAAAGTTGGTGAGGTTGATCTAATAGCTACAACAAAAATTGGCATTAATGTGGCCAAATTAAATAAAGACCAAATCCTAAAGCTAATCAAGGAGAAAGAAATGTATAATATTAATAACGAGAGACTACTTAGAAAAATTGATCACTTGAAGGACATGATGGGAATCACGATGGGATCCACAAAGCAATTGACTCATGGTGAAATCTCCCAGGCAAGAGACCAGTGGGAAGAATCAAAAGCGTACTCATGAGGTAAATGTGATGCACTCACTGCAATAATAAGGAAGAGGCAGACCAACTTAATGACTTGGTTGAGTAAGCTCTGGGGAACACATTCAAACAATTTTACTACACTACAAGAACATAAGAGATAGATGGCAGGATTAGAGAGAAGTTCTAAGAAATAAACCAAAGGGATGCTCCTGATAACATAGCTATTGATACTAGAAACCATTTTATGAAAAAACATAAAGACTTCCATGATGAATTGCAAGGTGATGAGCGGGGGATGATCAATGTCACAAAAATGGGAGTACCAATTTTGTTAGAAGATGGAGGGGAACTAAAGGGAAAACACATATGGATGAAGGAATGTGAGACGATGATGTAAACAATTCTAGAGATGGCCACAAGAAATGATTTAACAATAGATGGGGCATGTGAACAAAATGAGAAGATGTTCAAAATGGAGATAGCCATAAGGAATGCGTTGGAGGTTGTTGATACACACAAGTGGCCAGCTTACCGAGATTATCTGTCAAACATCTATTTATGGCTTAATAGAGCATAATTTCTAGTTTTTTATTGTTGTTAAGAAAAAGACATTTCTGAAAGGACGCGCCCTTTCACAATTTTGATATATTTATATTTGTTTCATAATGTAAAACAAATATAGGCGGATAGGAGAAACATACAGTAGATAGTTTGTAATGAAACTTTCCTTTAAAAGACTCAGATGCATGTATGAATTTTGATGAAGTTAATGAAGATGTCTGAACTTGTGGCTTAATCCTAGTATCAGTTGTTTGTGGAATTATATAGTTATCTGGTTGTCTCCATTTTGATGCTTTTTTGTTGTTTAAATTGATATATCAAGCATATATATATATATATTCAGTTTACCGATACACATTTGATGTATTTGTGTGATGTGATTATTTGGTTCTTTCAAGTAAATATTAAACCCTTCTAGTCAATCACAGTAAGTGAAGAGTATTAATTGGATAATAAGAAGAATCACATAACTAGGATTGTCATTCTATCTCAAGTAGAGTTTTTCAATCATTTACTTGCACATTTATACAAATTGTAAACTACATTTGTGTTCCAAACAGTTTCAATTATCGCCATCATATATTAGAATTTTATAGATCTTCATTACACTTCATACACCCAACAAGGCACTGGTCTCACGCTTTCATCTTTTAGTTTATCCATTTTATTTTTTACGTCTGTTAACTGAACATATTCTAATATAATTCAAATATAATTAAAATTAAAAACATCATAACTTAATTATGTAACCACATAAGTCAAATATAATTCTATCAAGAAATTAATATCAAATATATAATACAATCACATAACTCATACATTTCAATGTCATTGATCTTCTTCATCCAACTCTTTGTTTGTATCATCCGATCCAAATTCAACATTGTAAGGATTGGTCATATCATCATCATCGTCATTGATATCAGTTTTGATAATGTCATCATCCATATGGATATCTTCTTCATGAACATTAACTCCTACATCATCATGATCTAGTTCCTCCTCTTCAACATCTTCATCAGCTACATCATCAACTAACTGTTGATCCTGATCATCATCTACATCATCTTCTATTTCTTCAGTATCTTCTTCTTCCACCACATTATACTTTATCATCCTTCCTCTTGTATCATGTCTAACAACATATGACCAACCCGCTTTACCTAGAACCTCAGAGTAAAATACATGCTCACATTGGCTTGGAAGAACATAGGGCTCATTTCCAGTTCGCTCAAAATACCTTGTATTAACCATGGTAAATCCATTATCATGTTCAATAACAGTTCTCTCAGGATCATTTTCATTCAATCATAGCCTGTACCATAGGAAGATGAACATAACTAATTTGAAGGACTTAAAGTGACACTTAAGTATATCATCCAAAATCCCATAGTATTGATTTTCCAAGACTTCTGGATGTATGTCGTTTCTAGATGAAACATTAGTCACCTGGAAGACTGCAGTTATCCCAAAATCACAAGTTTTCTTCATGTCATCCAAATTTTTCATTCAAAATTTATGACCATTGCACCACATAGCCTTGTGGTGTTTCACCTGCAATATGTCAAACATGTAAAACTTATTGCAATCTCGTCAGTGGATAAACATATTTATTCTTGGCCAAATGTATGCAAATAAAAAAATCTCAACATATATATACATCAATATAATTGAAAATAATTAGATAATATGGGTGATTAATATATTTATACATACCTGTTTATCTCTTAAACCATATGCTAAATCAATTTCCCTTGGTGTAACATTGGAATCTCCATTACGATGAGCTTCTTTAACCAATGAAGCCACACCTTCCCATGTTAATGCATGACCAAATTGTTGACATCATTCAATCCATATCGTCATCCAATCAAGATTATTTGCGACATATAAATGTAGTGCATCCCACTCTCGACCAACCGTATCAAAAAAAAATTAAATTCACAAACGACGTATAATTAGTTAATTACCACGGTATACGACCTTAATTTATAATTGATGAATATTGAAGATTAATAATTAAATAAGTACAATATACATAAAAACCAAATGTAAAATATAATCTAATTAATCTCCATGACCATCTTATAATTACCTATCACTTTCCTCAATCTACCTTTCCCCATCAAGTACTCCCCTTCAAATTTATTAATGGATTTGGGATCCCAAATGCGATCTACATGGATCTTTGTTGTAAACTTACGAAGATATTCAGTAATGTACACCATGGTCTAGTATACCATATATCTCTCCACCATAGAACCCTTGGGATGTGCTCTTTGTCTAACCAAAGCCTTCAAAAATTTCAAGTGCCTCTCAACCATCCACATTGACCTTGTGTGTATAGGTCCACACAATTCAATCTCCTCAACTTGGTGTATGAGGTAGTGTTCTTGTGCATTGAAAAATGTCAAAGGTAGACACTTTTTCATTTCACACATTAGACGAGGAAATTTTCTCTTCCAATAATTTATATCTTCTTTATGGATTGCTTTAGATGACAACCATCTACAATTGATTCAAGGCACAAATATATTAACGAGATTTAACAAAGATATACAATGAATTGAACAAATATCACTACTTATCTCATGTATTTTCCAAGATCATATATAACTTTCTTGACATTGTTTTCAAAGTTGTCTGGGAGAGATAGAGGTAGAACGTACTGCAACAATTATAAAATGATCTTTTTATTAATATTTTTTCAAAAGTAGTAAACATAATACACTGAAAAGTAAATGCAATATACAAATATATATATATATATATATATAATATACTAGAATAATTACCTTAATGAAGGTATGCCAATCATGCGTTTTCATCCTTGACCCAAATTCACCTTTTTTTGTTATGATATTGTTTATATTCGCAGCAAATCCTATGGGAAATCAAATTTTTCGCATGACTTCTTTTATAGCATTGCTTTGCTGCTCCATTAATAACCAAGGAAGGGCACTTATATTAATTTTGTCTCCATCGCTATTTAATTGAATGACATTTTTCATTGCATGAATCGCTTCCTGAATGTAACTACAAATTTTGACAATTTTTTCTTTGTCATGCCTTCCATCCAATATTTTCCATAACGTTTCCATCATATTCTTTCTAATATGAATTGTATCAAAAAAATGCACAATTTGTAGCTTCTCATAGTAGGGAAACCTACTAAATTGTCTAGGATAACTTTTCAGTCCCTGTGGAAGCCGACCATTAATTACTTGATGACCTTCATGAAGCATATAAGTTAAACAAATTAACAACGACAATCATTGTCAATTATAGCATGAGTAAACACAACACAATATAAAAATATAAATTAAAAACATATCATTTATGATAGATAAACAATTTGATTTGATGTATAACCTTGATGAGTAATTCTATTATATTCCAACTTCCATAGGCGAGGTGTCATTCTTTGTGGTTTTGATGTAGTCTCTTCTTTACCATTGAAAAGATGTTTTTTAGTAGTTTGATACTTATGATTTATGTGGAGGAAATTCCTATACTCATCAAACACCTGCTTTCTTAAACATGTTGAGTGACGAGATTTCATCTTTGGACCACAAATTGGACATGCAAATTTTCCCTTTGTTTGAAGACCTGCAAATCATATATAATTGGATTAAATATGTCAATTTTTATAATTATATATAATGAATATATTATTTTAGAAACATGCATGATATCTACTTCATAAAATTAAATATCGTTAAAGTCATGCAGTCGAACGTTATAACATACCAGAAAAATGTGTTAGCACTAGGGCATCATGAATTGTCCATACAAGCATTGCATGGAATTCATATTGTCTTTGTCCTATTGGTCTAGATACGTCATACATAGTCACGCCATTCCATAACTTTAGTAACTCGTCGATAAGAGCCTCAATATATACATTCATATATTTAACTTGGTACTTACCTAGTTGAATGAACATAAACATTACATAATTATTATAACCATTTTACTGCAATATATATAAATTAATGTACATGACTATTAAATGAAAAACATATAAGTCATTTGCTACTATGTTAAACAAAATTGATGTAAACAAATACCTGGAACAATCATTGCCAACATTATGTGCTCCCTCTTTACTGACATCCATGGAGGAATGTTATTGTTGATAACAAAAATAGGCCACACTGAGAAAATAGATCTCATCTCTCCAAATGGATTGACACCATCCGCTGCCAATAAAACCCTGAGATTACGAGGTTCTTCTTTAAAGTGTGGCCATTTTTCCTCCATGTCCCTAAATGCAAAACCATCCATAGGCATGAAAAGAATGTCATCTCCACTTCTATTCCATGCATGGTAATCCATAAATTGTGCTAAGCTTTCACACCTAAATAATTGTTGCATACGTGGAATAATAGGAATATAACGAAGAACCTTGCGAGGCACCTTTTTTATTAATTGATATATTCGATATCTACTGATATGACATTCCAGGCATTCTGTTACAAATTCATGTTGTTTATGATATATAATATGATAATTGGGACATGCATCTATTGCTTGATACTCCATTCTGATATCTTTCATAATGCCAGATAAATCTCAGTATGAGCGAGGTAAAATATTTGATGGTGGTAACAAAATTTCACCAATCAATCTACAACAAAAATCATTTTTTTAATATAAAGAATATTAAAGGTACATACTTCATCCTTTATTTACTAGTGATGAACTAAAAACAAATAAAATAAATGAAAAAAGATGACATATATGACATACCTTAACATCTATGAGATTGCTATGTTGGATAAACCATTCATAACCTTCAAGTTCACCAACAACAATACAGCAGAGAAAAGAGTTTTTTGGGAGCCTTCATAAAGGGGCTCATATGCCTTCTCAAGTACAGGTAAATCATGAACATCATCAAAGTCATCTCGATCAACATGATCAGTTGTGCCACTACATGTGTCATGGATCAATGTATTTGTACCATCATATTCAACTATGTTTTCTAGCGCATGATCATCTTCTTCCATAGGATCATTAACTTCATCTTCGATATTCACAACTCCATGTTCCTCCACTTGCAAAAACACATTCTCTGGGTCATGATAATCCATATCATGTGCCCTAAGGCACCCCACCTTTATAATAATGACAGATACAAATAAACCATGATCATGATCAAGTGATTTTTTATATATATCAAATGTTAAAACAATATAAACATTTACAAATTCAATCAATATAAACACATATAATGAAAAACTTAACAATGGACGAAAACCATTCCCCCCTTCAAAATGACCATGTTGCCTACAATGTTTCTCAGCTATTGTGATTAAAAGTCTTCTCGTCTTTAAGCCCTTGCAATTATTGCAAGGACAATAACATTTCCCATCACCCTGTCTTTTCAATCTAGCTCACAATCTATCAAGTGACTCTTCATTTTGTTCTAGACTAATATTATTTGACATGATTTTTCTTTACCAAGCTTGAATATTTAGATCTTCAAAAAATATGAAACTCACACTCCAATAAATTTTAATCATAGACAGGTAACAAAATCTAATAATTATGATATTTTACACCCAAAAAATTCAGCATACAACCACCCCTGCAAAAGAGAAGATAGTCTGAAGTTAATGACCCCAAAAAACACTTTAAAATGCTAATTCCAAAAATTATTAAATTCTGATTTTACTATGATTTCCAGCTATTAGACTCCTAAAATCAAAATATTGAACTTGCACAACAAAATATGGAAATGAAATTCTCAAAATGCACAAGTCTACAAATGAAATCTAATGAGATGTTGTTTTAAAATATGATTTTCAAACCTGGAAGTACAAATCTAACTTCACAAATGAATTTTGGAAATAAAATAGTATGACATAATAAAGAGTTTCATTTGAAGTGGACCACCCTATTATATGCCTTGATAAAGTTAAAAGATTTATGAATTTTATCTACAATATAGCCTGCATAGTCATCAGTCTTATTCACATCCCTACTTTGGATATCAATAGGCAAAACTATTAGATGGCCTCCTTGAAAGTTCAATCCATTAAGGGAATAATGAAAGCGTCTTTTTTAATGATTACATCCATTTGACAAAAAATAGTGTATGGTTGAATAAGGATGATATCATTTTAGTGTCTGAATCTACCACATAGAGAAAAAATATGCTTACTCTCAAATAAAGTTGAATTATATAAACAATACTCAGATGCCTCCCTTAACATAAAGGACAATCTAAAGTAATAAGGAATTTTATATCCTTTATAAAAGATTGCTTTTAACTAGTTAAAAACTTGAGAGGGTAATATATAGGTTGCAAGGAAAATTTAAAATTTATCATAAGTAGCTCAATCCAAAAGGAAAAAATTAAGCATGCAAAATCATGAGTAGGTTGACCAGCTTCACTAAAAACACAAGTTATTTTTTATAACATCTTACCTGGATATTACTTGATAACGTAAGGAGTGCTCTTTTCCACTCAGTTTCATATGTTGGCATATCTACACACAAATCACCAAATTTTCATATAACTAAATAGATTGTATTACTTAATAAAGTTGTTACAACATGTCATTCATATCAAAATCAATTCTTCTTACTACAAAAATTTTTGTTTCCAATTTGACAAGTTCATCTTTTGATTCCTGTACCAACTTCTGAAGGAATATGGCAGCTTATACTTCTACATGAGGAGACAATTTCATCTTCTAAATTGTTCCAAATTACAAAACAAATAGAAAGCATATAATCTGCATGATAGTTATAGCTTGCTAGATGTTTGGTAGCATCTAAAAATTTTAAATGAACTGAGAAAAATAGAGAGGCCTTGACCTTCATTTTTTCATTTTTTAGTTTGTTGCTCTAAATATCTCACAATATTTACAAATTGGTTGCTTTCTTTCTTTCTTGTTCAAATAAAAAATAGATATATTTGTATAAAGTCAAGATGAATTCAAGAACTTTAAGTAACAGATATACCATAACTGCTTTTATAAGACACTGGCATCTAAGGTCTAAAATCTATTTCTAAATCTTGGCAAAGGGAAAAATACATATTTATGAAGTAGTCTTCAAAAATATCATAGCTAAATGGCTCTAACTATCCACTATCAAACATTCCCAATTCTTTGTTCAATCCTCTAGGCCTGAATCTTGATAGCTATTTGACTCTATAGCTATCCCTATGCCTTTTGATGGAGCTTCAAATTTTTCTCTTTGAATCCCATTTTGTGTTCACCTTTGTCCTGGTCTACTACATTGTTTAGGAGGATGTTAAGGTTAGGTTTTACTTTGGCTTTCCTGAAAAATCCTAATGTCCTATTGTAAAACCTTGGGTAAAATTTATTTGGTTGTTACCTTTTTGGAGTGGGTGTTAAAATGACTTATGCCTCATTACATTGTCTAGGTCAGGCCCCTTTCTATAACTGAGTTAAATGTTTTTCCTAGATTTTATTATTTCCTAAGTTTTGGTCGGCACGTGCCCCATGTTTCAAAACAATCTTAAGCCATCGTTTGTAGTTGGCCTAGGTGGTGTCCCCTTCCTTCATATTAATAAATGTTTTATTTTGTGGGGAATGTTTAATTGACCGTTGATCAACCATCGATTGATCTTAGCCATTCCCCACGATCTCGTGATGCCCCCACCACAGAGTTTCAACTAATCATGATATCACGGGTAGGCACCACGTGTCTTAGCTGGCGATGCCAAATGAATAATAAAAATGTTTTAGTATATGCGTCAAGGTTTTAATACATTATCTAGTGGGTTACTAAAGTGGCTGAAGGATGCACATGCTCATAATCGACGGATGTGTTATAATCGAGGTGAAAAAATTTCTCGACAATTATGTCCAATGTTGAGAAATGATATAAATGAACACGATTGTCGATGGTGGAGATCAACAGTTGCCTGCCATCGCATGATCGGAAGATTCAAGATGTTTATGGATTGTAAAATCATGGCCAAGCACCATGTGTACTTCCTTCGATGCTGCATACTATGGTGGGCCCTTGGTGTTGAGATGGTGATTACATCAGCCTTTTGAAGGTAGTCATTTGATGATCTGACAAAAGTAAAAGATTGATAGTTGGAATTTAAATTCGCATCAAATCCGATTGGAGTCATTGTCGCGGAATGTATGAGAGCTTTAATGGTGGATGAGATATTTAATGGCCCAATTTGAGTGACATAAAGCATGTTTCTTTCATCTTATTTCATCACACAGTGTTCAAGAATCCTCGCAAGTTAGTTACAGAGCCAACAACGAATTTTCGAGCAATCACAATGAGAATTTGTTCTTTTGTGAAGCATATCCCATGAGTTGTTCTTTGAATTGCTTTATTGCTTTGGTTGTGGTTTGGTGAATAATTGTGATAAGTTGGTCAAAGGGTTTGTTGATTATTAAAGTAGGGTTACTGGTCTAATTGAATTGTGTGAGATTGCAAAGTTCTACTGTAATTTCATTATTTAAGTAGCCCTAGTTTGTTCAAGGTTCAAATTTTAAAGAAACCCTATTTTATTTGAGATGGTACCACCGAAGCAACACTGCGGCCATGTGGATTATCTACATAGGAATTTGTATGATGATTTCCTTGACCAATTACCACTGTCTACAAATGATAAAAGGAGGGGTGTGGTTTTGATGAATGGAAGAACCCTAGGTGAGGGACTAGTATGTAAAAACTATAACATTGCAGATGCTAGGGTTCCTATGACAGGTTTAGACATGTTCAAGCTCTGGTATGGACAGCGCAATTTACCTCACCCTTTCTCTAATGCCTAGAGATATGACATGGGGAGGTTGGTAGTGTCGAATGTATTCCTCGATGTGGACCTGGTCAGGGTTGTGGCAGCACGGTATGACCCTGTCACTAGGGTGATTAGGGATAATGATGGAGGAGTCATGTTGAGTATAAACAAAGAAGAAATCTAACAAGTGTTTGATTTAAGTGAACCAATTCCATTCTTTGTTCGAATGGATCTCAACGAAATGAAGTAAGAATACACAACATCAAAGCCTTTGTTTGGGTTGAAGTTGCGTCCTCCTCATCTGGTAAAGGTAGGTAGTTCTATAGTTTACATTAGTTCCAATGACAAGGAGCCTTTTAGGCTAAGCTACTTTGCCAACCATTTTTTGGCTACTTTCTACTCACTCTTCTAGATTCTTGGTTTTAGCCCAAACATTGTTATGCCCATTTCATATATGTTCGTGGGGGCCCAGATACAACACCCAAATTTCTCTGTAATATATGATTTTGCATCTTTTCTGCTAGAAAATATGCATGATGGATTGCTGAAATTGCAAGTTGGAGATACTAGCAATCTTTTCTTCTGGTATTCATTTCTTATGTATATATTTTTGTATAATAATGTCAACTTCTTTTCAGAAAGGATGGAGTTAAGGAAGGACATAAATGGGGAAAGGTTACCAGTGCAGGTCTGGACTACAGACCTGCCATACAACAAGGGAAGTGCCAATTATGTGCAATTTGATAATTGCTTTGCTTCCAGGCTTAGGGCTCGGCTAATTGTTAATGTGCCCAGTGTTCTTGAGGATCCTCATGACTTTCTAAGGCCTAAGGAAAGGAAGCCAGATTTAAAGTTTTGTCACAACTAGGGTGACATCATTTTGTACCCTGTCAGCACTGTCTTAAGAGTATATGGTTTCCAGGGAGCCCCACATATTCTCCCTTTCAATGTGCCATCCAGAATGGGGTTTTCTGAAGTCATGTGGTAAATAGGTTGTATCCATTACAACAACCTGACAGGGAAGGGAAAAGGGACTCTCTTCCTTGATTACACCATTGTATCAGATTTTGTTTTTTCCAAGGGTGGATGGGTTCATTTCGAGAGGTACTTTGATGACTTTCACTTGAGGAGTGGTCCCAAGCAGCAACAGGATCCAGAGGGGTTCTTTTCCTTATTCAGGCAACGGATTAAGGGTGGCAAGTTTTCCCATGAATTTAATTTTCCTGAAGACTTAATCAAGAATAAATTTGACTTGAATAAATAGAAGCTAAATAAGGAGAAGTCGATTGCCAATGGAAAATTTTTGGTTGAAGTACATAAAATGGATCCCAAGTATGATCCATTGATGGAGTTTACTCCATTCCACAAGAATTTTTATTTCTTGATGGATAATTTTAGAGAAATCATGAACACTCTGATGACCAAGAAGGTCAATTTGGATTTGAATTTTGGTATTTAGAGACTAGAGGTGAGGCCTGAAGAAACAAGGCCAACTTATCAACCTACTGTGAGCTATCCTCTTTACAAGAGGAAAAGGAATGATAGTATCAATGACGAGGAGGAGGATAAGAAGGGGAAGCAGGTGATGAAAGCCTCATCTCACTCAGGACCGAAGATCAGAGCACCTGGAGGTGTGAAAATACTTGATTTGGATTCTCCACCTCAGGCTGATCCTGCACTATCACCATTAGAGCCAAGCCCAAAGATGCAAAGACTTGAAAAAAAACATGATGCTCTGATGGAGGAAATAATTATTACTGATCAAGATACACAGATTGGTATTCCATCCCCTCCTAGATCAACTAAATTGGTATTATTTGATATGGATGTAAAAGGCTAGTGTCTACAAGATGCCAAAATGGAAGCATGCAAGGCATTCTTGGATGATGATGCATTTGTGAAGACTCTTGTATTCTTGCAACTAGTATGGAGAATGAAGTTGGAGAAATACAAGGCCAAATTAAAGGAGAGAAGAGAATCAAGGCTTGATCAGTCTGATCAAGAAAATGATGATGAGGTGAAGGCTAAACTCATGAATGAGTTCAAAAGCATCACTCCTGAGGAAGGAAGAAAGCTGGTAACCCAAGCTGGTGTTTTGATTCTACCTAAATGGGAGATAGCAGATGTTGTAGCATTCAATGCTATCCTGAAGTCCAAACATCCAATGTAGAACACCGAGGAAGAGGTCAAGGTAGCACTCCAAGATTTTACCTTCAGTGAAGAGTATGAGACCCTGGCTATTTGGGCATTGGCACCTCAGGGCAGAAAGCCAATCGTTATTGATATTAGCTCAAACTTGAGGGGAGGGTTGATTATCAAAAGAGCTTCTGAAACCTCAACCACACAAGCTACAAACTTGACTATGAATGTGGCCAAACTGGCCCAAAAGACAGTTGAAAGAGAAGAAGCTGAGAAGTAAAGTTTGATGGAGAAGTACAATATCATTATTGGGGAATATAGTAGAATGCAGAAAACAAATGTTGAGCTATAGACTGAAGTGGACAGGTTGAAGTACAAGCATGTGGGAGATTCTTCTAGTGCTCCAGGTACCCTGGCCTTACCTTCAACATCAAGGTCAGTACCCCCAGCTTCTCCAATTGTTTCCACTCTGGGATCTCCCATCCAGACTCCTGCTCCCAGTCCTTCATTAGAGCCAATTGAAGAGAAGTTTGAGTACTCTGTAGATCCAACCAAAAACAAAATGCTTAATAATATTATAGAGCTACAGACAACTCTAAAATTAAGTGAGGAGGTAGCAGTTGTTAAGCAAAATGAGATTGTAGATACAGTTTTGAGGGACCTGAATGAGAGAGTTGATGGTAGATTTCCATCTGTCTATTCTTTGTACTCTTTATTTTTTTATTCAATTAAAAATATAACCAGGGATCAAGAATTAGTTTTGCCTTTAATTGAGAAATGGATCCCTAGGGCCTATGATTTAGATGTTATGTATAAAACCTCTAGATTTGATGCAACTAATAGGCCTTGACAATTAAGGCCTACTCAAGACTTTGTGAAGTCACTACAAGGTTTCTAGGCCTTACCTGATGATTTGAGCAGGAGGATTAAATATTTGGTAAAGATTTTTGATGACTGGAGTGACACATCTTTACCAGATATTGTAGATGCCCAAGGAAATCTTAGATCAGTGTAGCAATGGCAAGACAGGGTAGATGAAATCATCAATTCACAAATCAAATTGATTTGTGATGACTCAGATTATGACATGCCGGTGAGTAGTATGGATAAAATCATTAACACTGACACATTTTTGGAATCTTTTGAAAGGGAGGCGAATCAAGTAGTAGTAAAGTATACACCTTATAGTGCCAAGGTAAATGAGGTGGTAAATTTTAATTGGCCAACGAATGAGGAATATCAAGGATGGGTAGACAAGTACTTAACTGAAGAATAATAGGACAAAGTCCACAACTAACAGTTAACAGCTCAGCGGTTATGGTTATAACAAATTTTGGCTATGTCTTAGTGGCAGTTTTGGTGCAAGTTTTCGAAGTTTGGAAAATGCAACAGTTATTCTCCAGTGGATGGGATGAACAAGAAGATTCTCCAGAGACTTAGCTATTGCAAACAGTTTTTGAAATGTCATAAGGCGGTCCAAGTGACCAGTGACAGGTGTATTTTTGGTCTGATGCTTTTTGCTCCTTTATTTTCCCTATAAGAAGGATTTCATCATTAGAAATATGAGTTAGCAAGTTAGATATCTTTAGGTCAAGTCTAAGTGAAGTTGCAGAGCGAATTTGTAAAGAGCTTGATATTATAGTGAAGATACTATTCTTAGGTTTGGTGTCATTCTGTTGTAGGTTTTAGTTTCATGGGTACTTAATTTTCAAGATAGTACTAGCATCTGAATGAAAATTACTCATTTCAAGATCATGTCTCTCCATTGTATGAATATATTATTATCTTGAATAAAATGATCAAGGGTTATTATGTTCATCTCACTATTATGGTGTGTATAATTCTCATTTTGGCTTTAATTCAAGGAATTAATTAAAATGCTTGAATGAGGTTATAATTTATAGTTGAATATGTTCATATAAGGATTTGATAAGTAGTATTGGGTTAGAATATAGATTGATGGTATTGTAAGGTAGTATTATTTGAGATTTTATATGCTATGTGTCTAGAACATAAACTTGGTTATAGTAAAAAACAACCAACACCTTTGATATTATCTAGTTATGGCTCCCAAATCTATTGAAAATTGATCATTAGGGTTAAAATTGAAACCTTGCAAATATAATCTTTGTCCAAATCCATCAAGAATTTTCCATCAGTTATAAACAATTCCCTTATAAAGAATTTGTGAAGTCAAGTCTAAAATCTGGAAATGAAATTCTAAAAATGCACAAGACAAAAAATGAAATCTGATGAGATGTTGCTTTAAAATATGATTTTCAAACCTAGAAGTATAAATATGACTTCACAAATGAATTATGGAAAAGGAAAATGACAACCCTCAACCTAGTGATATCTTCTTGAGTTTTTTTTAATTTTCGACCAAAGAAAATCGCCAAGCAAAACACTGGCAATAAATAGTCGAGCTCATTTTTATTTATGTCCACGCCACAATTTAACTTTGCAATTCCCTCAAAATTTCAGCAAAAGATCTTCATCGAAACGTAGACAAAAAAATAAGGTTCTTCAAAATTTCAATGAACATCGAGGCTAAATTTTTTTTAAAATGAAAATTCACACAAGTGTCTGACGATACATCTGATTATATAGCTATCGTCGAAAGTTTTTGTTGGATTTGGAAATCAAATGAGTTAGTGTGGGAACACAAGAATGATAAGGGTAAGAAGGTGTTTGATGGTATGTGCTTAAAAAATAAAGACAAAACATCAAAACCACACCTTGAGACATATAACCGCTATGATACATTAACAAATGAAAATAGCTCAACTAGAGAGCCTCGTACTCCAGAAGAAAGAAGGAATACTTTATGCCAACTAGATCCTAAGAAATAGGAGGAATTCATGGCTAGATTTGAGGCTGAAAGAGAAAGGAGACAACATGAACATGATAAGAAAATGGCATTACTCGAAGGGACTCAGAATGGACTTGGTAATGATGTAGCCTCTGAAGAAAACTATGAATTCATGACTCGGGAATAATTAAATGCAAAGTTGGAGTATGAGAGACAAGAACTAGAAAGGAAGAGGGTACAATATGAACAGAAGCTCCAAGTGATTAAAAAACTCCAAGAATTAAAGCTACAGAAATCCCAAGTTGATACTCAGATAACTAATCTTCCCAAATACACACCACCTCACAGGAAAAAGAATACTAATGCAGGACCTTCAAATCCCCCAAAAGCACAACAAAATCAGTTAGGGAATCAATACAAACCTCCAAATGTTCCACTTAAAAATCCACCACAACATCCAAATGCTTAGCCACCTCATGGCCAACAATATGTGCCACCACTCGAAGTATAATATGATAATCCATTATATCAATACCAATATCCTCAAAACCCACCTCCACCATACACAACCATGATCAAAAAATTTGATTTGGCAGGATTTCAAGTATATCCTTACCCTATAGACAACATTTGGAGAGGTCTTGTCCCAAAATTCACAGGAAGTAGTGCAGTCACTGTTGAGGAACATTTGAGGAGTTTTAATGATTTTATTCAGGACCTGGATATGTAGTATGAAGACACACATATGAGGTTGTTCATGATGTCATTAACTGAAGAAGCTAGAGATTGGTTTAATAGTTTACCAACAGCCTTTATTGATTCCATTCAAGAGTTTCAAGATCAATTTATTGAACAGTATGGGAACCATTGTGCACCAAATTTTTCCTTGCATGAACTAATAAGCATCCAGAAACATTAAATTGAGTTAGACTATGACTTCAAAAGGAAGTTCTCCAAATTACATAACAAGATACCACTAGGGTCTAAGTTGGCAGATCTTGCAGCATTGAGCATTCATATGAAAGCATTTCATCCAAATATTGGATATGAGCTTAGAAATAGGTGCCCTATAGATTTAGTTGAGGCTCAGAAGATAGCGTTGACCATTGAAAATAACATAAAGGTTGTGGGGATGGTTAGTAAGAGAGATAATCCTAGGGTTCCCCAACCCTTCAATAATCCTTAGCATAGGCAAGAAAATACATACAGGGATGAAAGGCTCGGGCTGCATAATATGCCTTATAATACAAACTGGAAAGATGGAAAGCCTATGATGGATAGGCCTAAAATTAAGGAAACACCTGATCCTTTGAAGAAAAGATGAGAATACATGTTAAACAATAATCCTTGGTGTCAAGTTTGTGACTTGCCACATTCCCCTGACTATTGTACTATAGCTCAATCAATACAAGAAGAAGAGATTCTAGTGGACAATAATGAAGAAGATCACACAATTTATTTGACTTCCCACACCCTTCATCTCGTTGAGCAAGGATATTCATCTTCAAAGGAAGGAGGCTATGAGTATGATGTTGACCACCAAAGGTACAATATCCATATGGCAGAACAACAAATATTTTCTAATCATGAAGAAAGAAATGATTAACAATGTTCTCCTAGTACACCATATCATTCAGGTAAATGTAATATAAGGAGACCGATTAAAGGGGATATTAAGAAATTAACCATCATTGTAGTAGAGTAGGCTAAAATAAAATACTGGTTAAGAAATACAATAGTAAATGAAAATGAAGGTGTTCCAAGAGGAATATTTGTGAAAGATAAGAAAGAACCACAAGGAGATTCAAAAGGGACAAAAAACAAGTAGCCTAATAAGAATGAACAAAAGCATGTTCATAAGGAAGAAAACAAAGAGTTGCATAAGGACAAACAAAAGGTTGATCAAACATGCAAAAGATAAAAGGAGGAGAACAAAGGAGAATCATTAGAGCAAAAGAAGATGATCAGAATAGAAGGTGTCTCTTTTGATTTCACACAAGCTTTGTCCCAAGTAAAAATGTTTTGCCCATTACTTGAAATGATGAAGATTAAAGAGTATAGGGATAGTGCTATTCAATTAATATCCAGTGGGAATGATAAAAACATAAACCTTGAGAACAAGGGGACCACTAAGATCAGTAATAAGAAAGAAGAGGTAAAAGTCCTTAACATTTTTTTAGGTGATGCATTGATAAACCCTCCTCAAGTTGATCCATTTTTCACTACATTACTCATAAAGAACAAGCTGGTAAGAAATTGTATGAAAGATTCAAGGACCGCTATCAATATCATGCTAGTGGTGGTTATTAAACAACTTGGGATGTGGGTAGAAATTGTTGGTGGAAGATGTTATGCTATGGATAGCATACCTATTCCAGTGGTAGGAATTATAAAATATGCAGAGGTGAAGTTGGTTGCTTTTCTTCAAGCAACTTATAATATAGACATAACTATGATTGATGCACCTCCTCATTTTGGAATGTTGTTATCAAGACAGTGGACTACAACAATTGGAGGGAATGTACAGTTTGACCTATCATATACTACAATTCCAGTTAATGGTGAAGAAATTAAGTTATATAAAGAGCCAAGAATGAATCAGATTGTGGATTATGTTCCTCAACAATAGCTAAATTGATTTTTTGATGTGGATCTAGGGAGCTTTAGAGTAGAGCCTTCTCAGCCTAAATTAACAAACATTAACCCAATTGATAGACATGTTTCCAAGAATGAAAATGATGTGTGGAAAATGTATTTTCATGGATCATGTAGTTAGAAATGCAATGGAGTTGGTGTATTCTTTATTTCACTTGAAGGAATTACATTCAAATATTCTTTTTTCTTGACTTTTGAGTGTACAAATAATGTGGCAGAGTATGAAGCTCTTCTAATTGGTTTAAATATGTTTGTTAAACATAAGATCAAGTTACTAACTATTCTAGGAGATTCATAATTAATCATCTCACAAGTCAGGTCAAGATACGCTGCAAAAAATAAAAGGTTAAAACAATATAGGAATGTTGTGTGGGATACAATTGAATTATTTGATTCTTTTTTCAATTGAATGGATAGACAGATCAAAAAACTTGATGGAGAATTTCCTAGCTAATATAGCCCTAAAAAGAGGTGTTATCACCTTGGCTGGAGTATCTCAGGTTGAATTCAAAGCAAGGCCTGCTATCCCTAATAATATCTATAACTGGCAGGTTTTCAACGATGACACTAATCTCATAAAATTTCTCCATTGTATTGATCAATATAAAGCTCATGAGATCGATTTTAACACCTTTGTTGAAGAAGTAAATGGGAAATAAGTTTTGCAACTTAAAACCAACAAACTTTCCAAAGGACTTGTGGCACGAGAAAGGGTATATGATGGAAATGATTGCTCTCTCATGAGGAAAACACCATTCAAGAGAGAATATATTAAAGAAATTAATTTGGGGAGTGATTTAGCGCCAAAAAGGGTATATATTGGAAAGAAAATAATTCCAACAATTAGAAGAATGCTAATTACAATGTTAAGAAAGTACAAACATGTGTTTGCATGGTTCTATGAGGATCTCAAGGCTTATAGAGAGAATTTATTCCAACATGAGATTCCATTGAAACCAAACACTAAACCATTCAAACAAAGTAAAGGCCCATCAACCCAACTTTAGAGCCTAAAATGCAAGAGGAGCTGGAAAAACTCAGAGATGGAGGCATTATCAAGCCCATTAGACATTCAACATGGGTCTCAAACTTGGTCCTAGTAAGAAATAAAAATGGGGGTATTAGGTTGTGTGTAGATTTTTTCAAAATTTAAGTGTTGCCTCCCTTAAAGATAATTACCCTCTCTCGAATATAGAAGACATTACACAAAGTAACAAGATGTGATTTGTTGTCAATGACTGGTGGGTTTTCTAGGTATAACCAGGTTAAAGTCAAAGAGTCTGGGCAATACAAGACAACATTTACTACACCGTGGGGGACATATGTTTAGGTGAGAATGTCATTCGGTCTCACAAATGCAGGGGCAACTTTTCAAAGGGCCATGGATGTGGCATTTGCATATTTAATCAATGCTATAATGGTGGTGTATCAGGACAACCTCACTACTTATTCCAAAAAGGAAGAAGACCATGTAGAGTACTTGGAGAGAATATTCATCAAAGCTCTTGAATATGGTATCAGTCTCAACCCCAATAAATATCATTTTTTTGTCATAGAGGGTAGGATTTTAGGGCATATTGTGTCAAAAGAAGGAATTAGAATAGACCCTGAAAGAGTAGAAGCCATAGCTAAGATCCCCATTCCCAAAATTGTCAAGGCCATTCAATCATTTTTTAGACAAATTGAATTTGTTAGGAAATTTGTGTCAAATTTTGTTGAGATTGTTACACCCATATCCAAAATGTTGAAGAAGGGAGAAAAAATAGATTTGACTACAGAAGCCCTTGAGAATTTTATATCCATCAAGAAAGAAATCAAAGAAGTCCCCATTCTAAAATCCCTTGACTTTTCCAAACCTTTTCAAATATTCTCATTTGCCTCATTCCACTCTATAGTAGTTGTTATGTTACAAAATAATGATGAGGGTTATGAGCAACCTATATCCTTCTTTAGAAAGTCACTACAGGGGGTAGAATTAAAGTATGATATTATAGAGAAACAATCTTATGCATTGGTCAAATCAACAAAAGCTTTCAAGCCATATCTAGTTGGAGCCAAAGTAATTTTGTATGTACCACATGCAGTTGTTAAGGATATCTTGGTGCAGGAAGAAGTGACAGGGAAACAATGTAGATGGATCAATAAGATTCAAGAATTTAATATGGAGATTCAGATTACCAAGTTAGTAAGAGGACAGGGTTTAGCCAAACTAATGGTAGAAACAAACATTGAAGCTAACCAAATCTATAATGTAGAAAATCAAGAAGGAGTTGTTGTAAGCATTGAACATACTTCTTCGTACACAAATATTGTGTAGTATCTCAAACACATGAAATTCCCTGAAGGATTGAATGATAACCAAAAGAGAACTTTGAATTTGCAAGCATCTAAGTATGTGTTCATAGAGGGTGGTCTGTTTTGGAAAAACATGGATGGAATGCTATTATTGTGTCTAGACGAATCACATACTATTATTGTGGCTAGACATATATTGAGGGAGATACATGAAGGAGTATTGGAGGTCATTACTCTACCAAAACAACTACACATAAAATCCTCAAACCAGGCTATTACTAGCCTAAGGTTTTTAATGATTCTTTTGCACATGTAAGGAAATGTGAAGCTTACCATAAATTCTTAGGAAAGTTGAAATATCAGGGAGCCCTACCCCTTAGACCTTTACAAGTAGAAGCCCATTTTCATCAATGGGGAATTGATTTTATTGGGGAAATAGAGGAAAAATCAAGTGGAGGGCATAAGTGGATATTGGTAGCAATTGATTCTTTCACCAAATGGGTGGAGGCAATCTCAACCAAACAAGAAACAAGCAAGGTGGCAATAAATTTCCTGATGGAGAATATCATAACCATATTTGGTACACTAGTGAGGTTGATCATAGACAATGGGATGTGTTTCAGGTCTGATGAGTTCATGAATTTTTGCAACACATATGATATTACTGTTTCTTATGATCCCCCTTACCACCCACAAGCAAATGGTTAGGCATAATCCAGTAAAAAAAGCCTATTGAAAATTATAAGACTCAAAGTTAAAAATGGTTGTGTGGGCAGAAAAAATTACAATAAAGAAAGAAATTGGAAAGTATCCATTTAAACTAGTAAATGGAACACAGGCCAGGATGCCATTTCAAAACCTTTTGCCAGTTTATAATTTTATTTTGCGGGAAGATTTAGATATTCCAAAACTAATGGAGGAAAGGATGGAGCAGCTTTCAAAACTTGATGAAATAAGGAGGATGGCCCAAAATCATAATGCAAAGCTACAATCTCAAATGAAGTACCTTTTTGATAAGAAAGCCCAGAATAGAAAACTTGAGGTGAGTGATCTGGTGTTAATGTGGAATCCTAGATGTTAGGAGAAGGGAAAGCATGGAAAATTTGAATCCTTGTGGTTAGGTCCCTTTGTTATCATTAGCGAAGGAGGGGAGGATTCTAGTTTTTTGTAAAACATGCCTCGTGAAGAATAGGAGTTGCCTATATATGGGAAATTTTTAAAGCATTTCTTTTCTTGAATAATATAGGAGGAATAAGAATTTCCAGTTCATGGACAATTCTTAAAAAACCTCTTAAAATAATCTTTTTCCATGCATAGTAGTTTAGGAAATTAAAAAAGGAACTAGGGCTTACCAGTACATGGAAAATCCTAGATTTCCTTCATCAAAAAAATATATATATTTCCATGTACAGTAGTATAGGATCATCTCCATCTCCACATTCATTTTTCATTTCATCCATACCACATTTCCATTTTCATTACTTTTGAAAGCTTGGTTTGCACCTAGAGATATTCTGGATTCTTGCAGTCATTGGTAAATCACTCATCCCCAACTAGAGCCGTTGTTGGAACCAAAATTCCCATAAAGAATTCTAAGGATTTTATCAATTGAAATCCAAAATTCATGCTATCATTCTCATAAAATCACATTATTACCATCCATGGAGCCAAAATACCTTTTACCCCTATATCTCTTCCTCATTATCCACCCTATATAACCCTCACCTCATACCTCCTTACCGTGGCCTCTTAAAAAATGACTTGTGGTATCACGGTAAAGGAAGCTAACACCATATCATTTTACCGCTATATTGTGGAGGGTTAAAACTTAGCCCATAGTAGAGCGGTATAATGATTAGTATTAACAAAAGGAGACCACTATACCGTGGAGGGATGGAACACAACCTGCAATAGAATGGTGAATGACGAACAGTGATGAAGGGAAACCACTATATCACGAAGGGTAAAAATAAGACCCGCAGTAGAGTGACACACTAGAGAATAGTAATAAGAGTAGACACTGCCATACCATAGGAATGAGAAATATAGCCCGTGATAAAGCAGTATAGTAAAGAAAGGTAACAATTTGTATTGTGGTACCACAGGGGAGTGGAAATTAACATGAGGTAACACGATAAAGCAACGGCTGAGACATTTAAAGTTGTTCAGTCACATCAATCAACTTTGAAATATGAAATCGAGCTTGATGCAAAAGATTTGAATGATGTTAATTTATGATTCGAGAGTTAATGAGTCTCGGTGAAGAGGTAAATGAAGTAGATTGAGATTTCTTGATCATAGAAGCGAAAACAAAGTGCAGACAAGCTCGAGGTGCAGAAGTGAAAGGAATTCACCGAGGCGGACTATATTTTTGGGTAAGCTCTATTCTCTACTCATTGAATTTGTAGAAATGGCACCAAACAAAACAGAAGTAGGAGCCAAGAAAGATGAAGCCAATTCTAGTAAACCCTCTTTACAATCCCCATTTCTTGCTCTATTACCTAAGTCGATAAATAAAGGGCCAAAGAAGTTTTTTAGAGATTCATCTCAGAGATGTAGGGACCTAATTATTTCTCAATCTAGGTGGAATTTGTACTTGTATTTATATAGGAACATAAATGATAAGGTCTCGGAAGCAAACCCGTGGACCCTTGACTTAGCCAAATTAATAGTTCCAAATGTTTTCATTTACATCAAGTTGACTAAAGCCTTGGCCAATAAATACCATGCCCCAACAAATATTTTCAGACTCCCAGATGGTGTGTTTTTAGTAGATATTTAAAGGGAAGCCATTATTAAGTGTTTCAACCTAAACAAACAAGTTGTTACAAAAGTGAATTTGGGGAAATTGGAACAAGAAAACAATTTTAAGGAGAAATTATAGGAGTGATGAGCTCCCCGTACACATGAAAATGGGTGATAACAAAAAGATACTTCCTATCCCCTCCTCAAAATTAGAACCTTTTCTAGTCTTTGGTTTTCAGGTTTACTTCAAGAATGCATATCGTGCATTGTGTCAAGTTCTTGGAATAGATGCAGAGGATAACATGTTAGTATGATTGATGGGGATGGCTATGATCATTCAGCATCCAGAGTCAAATGTTGGATTTGATTTTTCTTCTATCATTGAAGAACAAATTCACGAGGGCTTGTTGCAAGTCAAAGAGGTTAAGGCTCCCGTGACTTTCAGGAAATATTCTTTGTTATGTCATTTGGTTTTATATCGAAATGAAACAAAATGGACTAAGAGGATGAAATTATGCACACAATAAAATGGAGTTAGAATCCCTATACATAATTGGTGCTACATTTGGGACATTAGATGCACAGACTGTGATTATGTTGTGTTTAGGGATGATTTTGTTGTTAGAATAATTGTTGCCCTTGATTTTTCCACACCAAGATTTCCACAATCTTTGATGAATTCCATGCATCCAATGCAATACAAGCCAGACCAAGGCTTTACACATAATTATGTTGATTGGTTCCTAATTCCACAACATACTATCATCAGGGTGTACAGTTGTGACCGGCACCACATATTTTCCAAAAATTATGCCTGCTAGAATGTGTTTTTTGGAGTTCATGTGCAAGATGCTCTGGATGGAGCATGATCTAATGAGGAATCAGAGACAAGGCATATTCTTGCCTAATTTGACAGTGTTTGAGGAGTTTTCTATTGGATCTGTCATGTTAGAAGAGCTACAAAGATTCATGAGGGTCAATTATCCCCTCAAGTCCATAAAAGAAAGAGTATGTGACCCAGAGGGTCACAATAATATGATCAAAATGACCTAGCTAACAAAGAGGGCCATATCTCATGTCTTTGACCTAGAGGAGGATGTAATAAGCAATTTTGTATATTTTTTTGATGTATTTTAGACAAGAAGAATATGGATAATAATGATGAGGTGGGAAGAGCAGAAGAAGGTAAATAATATGAGTTTCAAAGGGTTCTTTGTTGATGAGCCCAATATTTTCAAAAGGATGCAGTTAATTCTTGGTAAATTTGATGAATTTTATAAAATGGCCCAAGATGAGGGGTTAACTCTATTTCCTACACCCCAACACCCATCCATGAACCATTCACATCTCATAAACCACCCCCATCACCTACACATCCATCCCATCCATCTCCTACACATGAATCCCAGACTAAGAGACAAAAAATTGAGTCATTAGTTGATTATGGTTTGAGTGATGAGGAACAGGAACTATTTTTTACTCTAATAAAGATGAAGGAAGTGATAGAGAAACAGAAAATTCAAGAGCCTCGTGACTCCAAAATTGGGATATCAAAGGAAGCTGCAAATGAGATTCAGGATGATGAGAGAGTAGTTTCCTCTCTAAGGTTTAAGGAGGATGAAAATTTTATTCACACAAATGAATTTATATATTTTAAGATCAAGATGAAAATGAAACCATTTGATTAAATATTGAAGATAAATCTCATAGGAGTTGATGATTCAAAATAGGCTGAAGTTTAGGCCCAAACATTGGAAGAGTTAAATATTGATAATATCAATGTTACCCCTCAGAAAGTAAGATAATTAGTATTGAAAAGTGATATATTGGTCATACCAGGAATGGAGTTGTCCAAGGTGTTTCTTTTGGACCATATTAGAGCACAAGATGACCTAGTGTTGATTGCAGAGTTTGATTCAAAGGAAGGTGTATCAAGAATAGGGTATAACCCCACCACTCAGACTCATGCCTTATGGAAAGAGAAAAAGAACACAAATAATCCTAGACTCTTAGATGTGGTGCAAGAAATGAGGGGGTCAGCCATGATGAGGAAAATGAAAGATACAACCCCTATAAAGTCTAAAACCATAACCATGCATTCAACAATGTTTACCAAAGATGTGGTGGAGAATATGGAAGAGAAAATAACTGAATATGAGAAAAGACTAAAATTATCAAATGATGAAGTAAATAAAAAAAATTATTAAAAATGTAAAGTTGAAACAATAATTACAATAGGCAACAATAGTGAGTGTGGATGAGGTAGTTTTTATCACCCACCTATCCAAGCTGAAGACCCACAAATTCAATAGATGAAAGATGAAATTGATAGGCTAAAGAAACATAATATGGAAGATGTCAAGCGTCGCATCTTGGATACCCTAAGAAATATATTGGAGCATATAATTGAGGTACTAAAGGAAAAAATAGGTGGGTTACATGAAAGCTTTAGCAATCTAGTTAAAGCCTTGGAACAAATAATTTCCAATTCCCCTATCCTTGAGGATCTCCAAAAATGGTGGCAGCCTACTTAGCACATTCTAACTACTCTCTACAAGGAAACACAAAGGGATGTAGATTCCCCTTTGAGACTCAGGCCTACTCAAGAAATGGTGAAGGGGGTAATTGAGGAGCATAATTACTTAATAGATATGAAGAAAAAAATTGAAACTAGGAAGAATGCATTTGACTCCATTAAGTACATTTTGAGCCCTTCGGTCATCAAAGAGAGTAATAGATTGAAAGGTGTGGATGAGTGGAAATATGAATTTGATCAGATGGGTTCTAAGTGCTTGACACACATACAGAATGATGGGGATATCATCCTTGACAAGTTTCATATTGTGCTTGATGGAATTGTCACACTCGACACTAGATACACGAAGTTCATGGTAGATGTCAGGAACTTGCTTGATAATAGATGGAAGAGCCATCTCACAAATTTCACTATTTCATGAGAATTCAAATGCCCAAATGATTTGACTATAAGTAAATGGCAAGAAAAGTATTTGGATTCTGATGAGGATTGATCACCATTATCATGAAGAAAGATTAATCATAAAGTAAAAGCTTTGCACGGGTTTTAGATGCCATTGGCTTTCACTCGAAGACTAATGGATTAGAACACATGTTGTTAATTTATTTCAATTATGTTTAATTTCGTGATTATGTTCTATTACCAAAAGACATGCCCTTTGGTCTAAAGCTTGTTGCCTCTCATATAAATATGAGAGACCAAGACCAAAAGGGGGGGGGATGAGATTAGATATAGGAAAAACTAATAGGCGAATAGGGATATATATAATGTCTACATTTCAAAAGACAATGATGCAAGTATAATTTTGAAGAATTTAATGAAAGATCTCTGATCCAGTGGCTCCATATTGGTATCAATTATTTGTTGAAGTTATTCAATTATCTAATTGTCTCCAACTTAATGTTTCCTATTTGTTTAAGTTGATATATCAAGCATATACTCAATTTATCAATGCAAATGTGTTGTATTTGTGGGATGTGATTATTTGGTTTCCTTTTAAAAGAATTAAATTCCTTTTGATCAATCACAGTTATCTGGAAGTGTTATTTGGATCAGTAAGAAGAATCATATAATTAGGATTGATATCCTGTCTCCAGTAGAGTTTTCCAATCACTTTCCTACCCGTTTATAAAAGTTATAAACCAAAAAAAGTGTGCCAAATAGTTTGAACTATTGCCAAAATGAACCATTCAATCTAGACCCTCACTTGACTCTGTTTACCCAATAATGCACTAGTCTTATCCATTTCTTCATTCAAATCCATACAATTCACTTTAGGAACCTTAGAAAACCTTCATTTCCAAACAACTACATTTGTTAACTAAAAATATTAGGTTTTAACCTTAATATTTCTTATATAATTCATACCAAATTAAGATCACATATCTCCACTATCAATTTTCATTATGGATAGATTGCATAAGAAGGAATCATACAAGCTAAGTCTACTCCACTTGCATAGGTATACCCACCTAGGTCTGGTAGAGCCTGAAGAGAAGAAGGTTCAAATTCATCATTTGGCCTTGTACATTTTCCAAAAACGTATCAAGGGCTTGGAAACCTCTTGTGGTTTCAAACCAGTGTTTTAGAGACACAACACAACAAATGTCACTTGAACATAATCTAGAATATTCCACAAACATCTTGAAATCCAGCAAATTCCTTCGTAACAAATTTCACCTGAAGAATGTACACACCTAGTACTCTCAAACATTCTATCCATATACTGTAACTCAAGAACTGACTTCCGAAGTACCAAACCTCAAAAAAAATCAATTGAAGAAAGATACAAACACTATCAACACCTTTCCAAATTCATAAGACCTAAAACCACTCTACAAAGAAATGCGGAGCAAAACCATTTCTCCCAAACACTTCTACAATACATTTTTCACACACTGGTGAACACAACTTCCTCTGCACAATAATCCAGCACACCAAATTTTGGATACAACACCTCTAAACACCTTCGATCAACTTATCCAAACCACACAAGTAGATCTTCAACATAGAATAAAAGTGGAGTGAAACAAGAATGCTACTCTATTACATAGAACACCACTGCAACACATTGTTTCCTCTTTTTATTATCTTTTCTCAAAAGAACTTGGAAACCAAGCACTAAATAAACATCCTCAATATCTTCAACACTTCCTCATCACCATGAAGCCAACTACAACACAGCAACTCAACCATACATCCATAGACAGAATCAAATTAACACTAGAGGTTGACACCAGTAGCTTACTAATGACAACATAATACAACTAACCAAAGCATCATCAAAGACAACATCAACTCAATACCAAATTCTCACAATCTTGTAATAATCTCCTGCTCATACAGTTGACACCAATTACAACACCGAAGCTTGTTGACATCAATGACAACACCAACTATACATACTTGCAACATTCTTACGTGTTCTTTATTCTCAAAATAAATTGAGGGAATATAGGTATAATAAATAATAATATTTAATTATTTTATCCATACGTAAGTGATGCAGAGCATGGGTTCAAACTCAATCTAATATAGGCATATTTCACAAAAAATGGGTTGATATTTCAACATACTAAACTCTCTTCAACTTGGCATGACCTTGACAAGGTTACACACCTCAAATGGGCACAATGGACTCAAAAGGGCTTAATCAACACATGGAAGACTTTACATAGGGTTTAAATTACATAACAAACTCCATCGAGCCACTCAAGAGATCAGAATTTACAACTTGGTTGATCATACAAACGTTCAAAATCCCTTCTCATATGCAACATGGCTATGAGTGTTATAAATGCACCAGAGAGTGTTTTTAAGACCCCAACCTAGTATTGGACCCCCAAAACACCTTGAACATCCCAAAAATGACAAGATTAAACCAAAAAAATGGTTTCCCAAACCTAATGTCTTCAAACAATGTTGGTTCCACACAAGAGGCAAACCTTCCTACTAGCTTTCAATAAATAAACAGTCCTTTGTAACTTTTGAATAAGACCTGATATCCTAAATATAAAAACATATTTGAGTACCCATTTGGCTTCTTTAAAAAATATCAAAAATTTAGGTAGGGTTTTTTGTAAAGTGTCTTCCAAAAATGGACTATTCAGTTGTTCTTAAGGCCTAATTAAGCTTGTATGCAATGGGTTTTATTGGTTCTATACACTCCTGAACACAAACACCTATTACAAAGGCATGAAAACATCACATAATTTCTTTAAATTCTTACTAAAATGTTTCCCACTCTTCCCCAAGGGTATTTCATCAAACCCTCACTCTTGTTGGCTTCAAATGCATCAAAACATGGTAAAATCAGTCTAGGGCATCACTGTATCACATGCAAACCTTCACCAAATCTCCTGCAACCTCGAGAAAACATCAAAAACATGTATACAGTACCTTTTTCCAACTTAGAATATTTTTCAATGGTGCAATAATGAGAAACTCAATTTTATCTCCTATCAAGCCCCCAAAACAAGGGTTTCAAACTGTTTTTGGCAAATTTGCTCTAAAATGCTCAAAACCCAATGAAAAAAAAAATGAAACTAGATTCAATGACCTAACATCTCCAATTTATTTCAGACCTTTATCTATCTATACAAGCATGTTTCATTGAGAGGAAAAACAAGAAACACAATAAAAATGCAGAAAATGAGTTGTTTATTGCTCCAAACTTCCTCAAACCCTCTCAACCACCTTTACAACGACGGATTCGGGATTTTTATGCCTTTTCAAAAAAAATACAATATTTACAAACCAACCAACCAACCTCTACATCACTTTGACTCTTCATATTCCCATTCTTGCATTTTTTGCAATTTTATAACATGACAACCTTTTAACAATTTGGCAATTTTTACAATGTTTGACACATGACTCCAAAATGACTCCCTAAGACTCAAAATAGACTCATACATGTCCAAAATGGTCTAAATGACCTTATTACATGGTTAAAACACCTGAAAAATAAAATTTACAAAATGGCCTCATGTAGGCATAAAATCCATTAGGTGCTCCTACACCAATAAGGCGGAAATTAAGTGTAAAATGGTAATTTTTTATTTATTTATGTGGGATTTGATGGAAAATGAGATTAATTAAATAATATGATTATTTAATTAAGTGGGATACTTTATGTGAAGTAGACTTGTCTAGGTGATATTTTTGGTCAATTAGGACGATGTACACTAGGGAAATATCTTGGTGTCTATACTCATTTATGAGGATTTATAAAAGCATTGAAGTCAAGTCCATCTAGTGTCTCTTGCTAGTGGAAATTATAACCACACTAGATAGAAAGTGCCAAATAATATTTATTTGGGGGGGGTCCTTGATTGAGCTATTCATGGGGTGTCTCTTGGTGGGCTTGTGCTCTCTTGTCCTTCACAAACGAGTCACTTTAAGTTTATATTGATAACACCATACAACTATAGCACATGACATCAAAATGAATGGAGTGTCTTAATGCAACTAGGATAGAAACCTTATGTTGAACAAAAGGTAACTAAACCCACATATAATAAGGAAAAATGTACTCTAGATTCTTGAACATACAAAATCTCTTGGTTGTATTGGGAATCTAGCTTCAAATTGATGGATGTACAAATTCGCATGATGTATGAGAGAAATTAAAAAAAAATGTGGTACAACTAATGAAGTTAGGGGTTATAAAATTAATAATGAATTAATTATTCTTGATCCTTATCCTTTTGACAACATCCAAGACTATGTAACAAATTTCAATGACCTTAGAGCATTATATAAATCATGTGGCATTGATAAAAAAGACATTTGTCTTTAGTACTCTTAACAAACTTGGACCTAAATATGTAGTTTTTGTTTCTAACTTTCATACTCATAGGTTGACTATGGGATCTGCATATATTACACCTTCTTTTGCTTCCTTTTCTAAAATGTTGATGCATGAACAAGGGAAGCTTATTTCCATGGGTCTTCTTAAGTATTCTCAATATCAAGCTTTTTTGGCTAGTTAGAAAAAGGGATAGAAAGAGCTAGGGAAAGCTAAAAAGAAACAAAATAAGTTTAAGAAGAAATCACATAAAGAACATGGACGCTCATCTTCTACCCCAAAAGCAAACTCCAAACCCTCTTCTTCAAAGGGGAACTCTTAGAAGAAGGAAAGGGAAAAATTTTAGCTACTACAAGAAGGTTGTTCATGAGGAACATTATTGCCACAAGAAGCAAATTGATGAGTTGAAGCATCTCCTCAAAAAGAAAAACATTAATTTTCCTTCTTTTATTTCTCAACAATAATATATTCCTTCTTCCAAACTAGGTAAAGGGAAATCAACTATATTTTTGCATCTAAAAATTCTTCTCAACAGTCTCAAGTGCATCACATCAAGTGGGTTTTGTTAGAGTAGTTTTCTTTGTTGGAGCCTTGTTTTCTACCACACATTCTCATCAAGGATGATTCTCTAATGGATGCCATTGGGAAGGGTTTAGTTTATGTTCATACTAGTACATTTGAGGATGTTATGAGTGTGTAAAATTTCTCATCCAACCTTCTCTATATCTACTAAATCACCCAAAATGATAGAAAAGTTGAATTCACTCCAAATTCTCTCACCATCAAGGATCTTGAATATAATGCACTCCTTGTATTTGATTACGTTGATCATGATTCTCGCTTCTATGCTCTATCTCACATTGTATCTAATACACATTCTACTACATTGCTCACCCATTTAGATACTATGAGCAATTGAAGGCATGAATGGTTTGGCCATCTCAAATACTATTATCTTCAGTAGCTCAACAAGTAGGATATAGTCACAATTCTTCCTAAGATAAAAATTTTAGATGGATTTTGTTTGGTTTGTGCCTTGAGAAAGCATCTTGGGGATAAATTTGACAAAGGGAAGGCTTGGAGGGCCTCATAAGTCCTTGAGCTAGTTCTTAATGACTTGGTGGTGTTACACCCCAATTCTGTAATTATAATTTACTATTACTACATAGGATAAATATGAATGTAATGTGAATTTTGGAGATGAATAAATTGTGCTCGTACCATGTTATCAATATGAATGTTATCTCATTTGATGTTATCTCAGTTGATGTTCTTTCATGGAAAAATAATGCATGTATGTGAATGGATGGTTATTGAATTATTATTCTAACTTTAGAGATCTTTTATGTATACTACATATGTTGTGAACAATTGACTGACATGTGCATGTGTTAGTGGATGCAGGTGTATGTTCCATTCCTCTAGATGGAGGGGAAGTATCACTCAGGAGAAGATATTGGTTAGCTAACCGGTAAAATTAAACTATCTAAGAATACACACACCACATTATAACGATTGAGTTGATTCAGTTTGTGGGAATTTGGTATGTCATCCTTAGTTGATATGCCTACAGTAGAAGAGTCTTTTTTACTACTGGATGGATTATAGGGTGATATTTATTTTTTTGAGCTTTTGAGATATTTCTTGTACTATTATGATTATATTGAAAAGTGAGATGTACGTGGAGTATGTGTATATATATGCACATACATGTCAATGGGATCTAATAACGTGTATATGTACATGTATACATGTACCACACGTAAATACTTATCAATATGATGGTAATTGTGAATGTCTATATGTGAATCTAATGTGAGCATATATATACATATAGCATATACACGTATCCATATGTATATGTGTATCGATACACGCGTATGTTGGTGGGTGGACACGCTCATACAGATGTATTGATATAGATATACCTACATATACATGTACATAGAGGCATATACTTTTATACATATATACATATATATGCATACATTTCATATGTTTTTTTTATTATATGTAATACTATCTTACCTGTACTCTTTCATATATATCGAATGTATAATTACATTTTTGGCTTATGACATATATATATATATGTAGATATATATTCACATTTATATATATATATATACAGATACATATATATATAAATACACAATGATATTTAAATATATATATGTATATTATATATTATATATATAATAATATATATTTAACATATTATATATATTAATAGAAATCGACTATCATTTATGAATATGTTATTAGAGGTCGATAGAAGTAGTTTATAACTATTTGTGAAAGTCGATTCTCACTCATACTGTCACACGATATGAAACACTTATATTTCATTTTGATTTGTTATCTTATGTCGATACAAGCATGGAATTAGTCGACGCTTGTGTTTAAGATCAACTTTGACTTGGTAAACATATCTGGTATGTTATATACATTTGTAGATGACTTTTTCAAACGTATTTAACATCTTAACCAATTCATCTCTAAAGCAAGTCGATAGTGCTTGGTGTTGTGAATTGGTAATTGAATTTTTCTGATGGAAAGGAAAATGCACAAACAACGAGGAGTGTGGATGAATTTTTTGCCACCTCTGGAAACCCAATTGTTGTAGTTGTCTAGTTCATGAGATAATTTGGATTGAGCATATACAAATTTCAATAAGTCTTTGATTGTTGTTAGTATTGCAAGTCGACTTGTAGATGAATTTGTTGAGTAAAACTTGATAGGTCACCACCTTTTTGTTGTGTTTCATGTGCTATCTTTGCATGGATATTTCTATCAATTATCATGCCTAAACTATAGGTAGTGAAGTTATCAAGATGCTTTATAAATAGGAGAGCCATTTCATTTGGAGGGACGCATATTTTGCATTCTTCTTGCAAGTTTTCATACTGCATTATTTCCAGCCATACTTTTTTTAATATTGTGAGTGAGGAAGGGAGAGAGTTATATTTTATTTGTAAGGAATTTTTTTGTTGAGAGAAGTAAGCTATCAACTAGAGAGTTAGAGATTCTTCGTGACGTTCTAGAGAAGTTGATTATCAAGCTTGTTGTTGTTGGAAAGGGTTGCATTGATGTCAATTATTTGGATAAGTGATAACAGGCATGAGAATCTCTTCTTCTTTATTATTTTACTTATGAATTAAATGTCTTCTATGTATGCTTGAGTTGTCTTTTCCATTGTGTGCATTAGAGAAATTAGAGTGTCTTTGAAAATGAAATTGAAGTTTTTCTGTTATTTTCATGTTGTGCTTTTAAGTACTCCATAATAGGAGATGGGTGTTTATCATAGGTATTATATACTAGGTATGATTGAACATGAGAGGCACATGTGATACACTTAGCTAAGCTATTGATTTAACTAGGAAAGCTTGTGTTTACTCCTAGGATAGTTAATCTATTATGGGAGAGAGCTTGTGTACTTACTTGTTAAGTAGGTTTAATCCAAGAATGTAAAATGGTGATAGGTTATCTTTGGGATGATAGATTATCCATTGAAGGAAATACCTAGCCTTTATACTTACTTGTTTATTAGGTTTATTCCTAGTAGATTAAAATGGTGATAGGTTATCTTTGGGGTGATAGATTATCCATTGACGGAAATACCTATGTGTAGTTAAAGATGGCCTTAAGTCAAATCAGCTCTAAGTGGTGTATGTGAAAGATGACCTTCATTTGAAGTACTGAATGAGAACACTTTATCCAAAGTAGTGGGAATGTCCAAGACTCCACTTTATATAGTGTTATTTTTGAGGCTCCACTGTCAGTTCACTGTGATCTGGTATCACATGCTAATCTGAGATTGTGTGATTACAAGTTCTAGTTATATAGGACATAACACTATGCTCGATTGGTTTTCATTGTCAGTTACTCTACCAATCTCTTCATCGAAGTGAAGGGCCATTTATTGAATGATAGATGTGTGGGGGAACACATTAAGAGTATGTGTTTGGAGGAAAAGTGCTTGACTGATGCTTCTCCTGCACAATAGGTGATAGAAGAACCAAGATTTGAATGGAAGGATCCTGGACCGTCTTACAGTTGTTTGTTCCAAAGTTAATTGAGCTATGTATGTAAATGTATGATTTCTTGTATTGTTGTAACTTATGAGATTATTGAAATGAAATGGAATCCATGTTGTATTGTGTTACACATCTTGTTTGGAAAATTATCAATAAAGAAAAGAATTTTTTTTATTGCAATGGCTTGTTACTTAGCTAATTTACTTGAAATGTGAAAACTTAGAATTTTTTACTTCATAGAAGGATTGGTATGTTACAAGTGGTATCAGAGCTAGGTTTAGCTTTGGAACCTATGATATCATCATTATTTCCATCCAAAATTATCTAATGTTGTAAATTCTTGTACCAGGATGGTGCCTCTCAGATTAATAGCTCAAAAGTCAGTAATCAGAAACAAGCACTACCTCAAGGCCAAGAAGGAAGAGAAGCCATCATTAGAACCATAGATGGAACCAACTATGACAATGTTGTCTAGTTGAGTGACACCAAAAAATTTATTCACACTCTCTCGGATTAGTGATGTGAAGGGAAAGATGAAGATGGAGGCTATGTACAAATACCTACCAACCTTCTCACCAAAAAAGTATGAGTCATTACCTCTTTCTAGGGATATTCCCTCAGAAGAAAGTGTTAGCCCAACATTCATCTTTAGGTACCCTAGAAATCTTCCATTGGCTGAAGTAATTGTAATTTCTTCAAGTAACGAGTTTGAGGAATATGTACCATGGGAACCACCAAATGAGAAATGGTCTCATGAACAAATTTCTGCGAAAAGGGTAGAATAAATTGTTGATGAACACCATATTGACATTGCTTCTCATAAATATGTATTGGATGATAAAATTGAAGGCCATTATCCTTTTGGGGATAGGTATGAACAAATGAGAGATGAACTGAAAGATAGGTAACAACAACTATCTTAGTCTATAGGTTATACTCCTTTAAGTTATGTGTTAGAGAGTCAATCCGAAGGATACTGTCCACTTGACTATCTGAATAGTTACTCTATGTAATCAAGGGATATTAAAATCCTTATAAAATGAATAAAATTATGTGTTTATCAAAAGGAAATGTGTTCTTACTCTTATGTGGAATTCTTTGTGTGCATATGAATGCAATTTTTAATGTTTTTGTATGATAGTTGATAACATAATTTAGTCTAACATGGATAAACATTTAGGAAAATACCAATCACGTAAGGATGGTGAGGACAGGAACTAATCCCGATGGAAGCCAAGAGGTTGGACAAGAAACCAATGGAGTAGAGGCTAAGTTTGACCAAATCTTGGAAAGGTTGGCTAACCTTGAACAAGAAAGAGTCAAGGATAGGGTAGAAAAGGATTTTCCCATTAATGAACATGAGGGAGAAAACTCTTCCCATGGACGTGAAGAAAACCATGAACATGATAGGGAAAAATCATCTATGCCATTTGTTGAAAGGAATAAGAAGCTCGTGGCTTTCGAACTTTCCAAGGGCTTGAAGAAGATAATTCCACCCAAGTTTGATGGAAGTGGTGGAGGAGATGAAGCTAAGGAGTGGCTTGTCCAAATCGAAAAGTATTTTTAAATATGAAACTATGATGAGGTTACTAAAGCGGCATGGGGTGTGTATCAGTTAGTAGGAGAATTCTCAAACTGGTGGATGAACAAGAAGTTGGAACTTAATATTAACTCATGAAAGCTAGCATGGGGAGATTTTGTGGATATTTTTTGCAAGAGATGGTTGACACAACTCTACTATGAACAAAAACTCTCAGATTTCCAACGTTTGAGACAAGGTAACATGATGGTAAACGAATATTAGGAGAAGTTTACCCGACTTTTGCACTATGTTCCCATATATCACAAGGATGAACGCTTCCGCATTAGGAATTTTATAATGGGACTTAATAGTCAGATTATAGGGGAAGTGGATATGAATGGTCCAACAACAATGGATCTTGTATATGAGAAATCAATTAAGCAGGAGCAAAAGCTTAGGGCTAACTTCACTCATCAAGAAAGAAGGGAGCAAAAGAAGGATGTGGAAGTTACTGAAAAGATATTTCCAAAGAAGGTGGAATCAATGAAAAAATTTCAAAGGAAAAAGGGAAAGATATTCTACAACAATGGAAAGGAATCTAGAAGAGAGTGTAAAAGGAATGATTCCAGCATGGGTAATACCAACAAGGCTAATGAAAATATCAACAAGTCTGGAGAAACCATACATAAAATAGAGTCGACTACAAGATGTTTTATATATAGAGGAGACCAATATGCTAGCGAGTGTCCCAATAAAACTTCTAGACCATGACCATATGGTAATCCATTACCCACCCAAGAAGAAATGTTTCATCATAAGATACATGCAGCAATGGATGATCGTCAAACTAAATACCAAGTAACTCCAGTTGAAATGCCAGGTATTCTGTTTGGCTTACGTCTTTATGTTCTTATTGATACTAGTGCAACTAAGAATTTCATTTCACCTATAATAACTAAACAATTATCTAGGAAGTCGGAACACATGGCAATGTCTTGGGATGTAGAGTATGTGAACTAGAAAGGAGCAAAGGTGGATCAATGTCTATTCAAGACTAGGATAAAACTACCTAGTTTTTCTATAGAATTAAACCTTTATGTCAAACCTCTAGGATCATATGATGTTATCCTAGGTATGAATTAGTTGTGGAAACATATTTCTAAGGTAGATTTCCATGCAAAGATTGTAGAATTCTTATATGATTTTGGAAATCAAGTAAAATTCCAAGGGATACCTAGAGAGGTTAGGATTCAACAAATCACGACAATGAAACTTATTAGAGCTAAGAAGAAAGGGTGTAAAATATTTGCCATAAATATTGAATAATTTGGGAAGGATAGTGATGATTCAAAGTTCCAAAGTTTATAGGAGCTAGAAGATCGTGAAATAGATGAAACTAGAAAATTAGATATGGAGAAGTATCCAATATTGAGAAAATATTTGGATGTGTTTCCAAATGAGTTACCAGGATTGCCTCCAAAAATAATATTTGACTTCTCTATAGATATAATTCTAGGGTCAGAACCTATTTCCAAGGTACCCTATAGGATGACAACCATTGAACTTATGGAACTTAAGATACAATTGGATGAATTGTTGTCGAAATGATTGATAAGACCAAGTGTATCACCTTGGGGAGCGTCAGTCAACTTTGTTAAAAAGAAGGATGGTACCTTACATTTGTGCATCGACTATCATATGCTTAAAAAACCTATGGTTAAGAACAAGTATTTGTTGTCGTGTATTAATAACCTTTTTGATCAAATGAGGGGAGTTGTTGTATTCTCTAAAATAGATTTGAGATCTGTATATCACCAATTGAGGATTAAGGATGAAGATATCTTTAAAACTATATTCAAAACCAGATATGGACACTATGAATTCATTATTTTACCTTTTGGTTTAACAAATGAACCTACAACATTTATGAATCTGATGAATAGTGTATTTAGAGATTACCTTGAAAATTTTGTATATATTTCTAGATGATATTTTGATTTATTCTAGAAATGAGGAATAACATGATATTTTGATTTATTCTAGAAATGAGGAAGAACATTATAAGAATTTAGAAATGGTCCTACAATGTCTAAGAGAACATAGGTTGTATGGTGAACTTTCTAAGTGTACATTCTTCCAAAAGAGGGTACATTATTTGGGTCATGTGATCTTGGCAGATGGAATTGTTGTAGATCCAACTAAGATCGAGGTGGTACTTGAGTAGCATGTACCTAAGAATGTGTCAGAGGTAAGAATTTTCATGGGTTTAGCAGGGTATTATCAAAAATAAAATTGCAAACTTTTTTAAGATCACTTTTTTGATTACTTTTTTACAAAAGAAAGGAAAGAGATTTCAATGGACTAAGAAGTGTTAAGAGGCTTTTGACCTACTCAAAGATAAATTAACCACCACACCGATCTTAATATTATGATATCCTGAGGGTAACTTTACAGTTATCACAGATGTATGTGGAGAAGGGTTAGGAGATGTATTAATGCAAGATGGGAAAGTTATTGCTTATGAATCTAGGAAGTTGAAACCTTGTGAAATGAATTATGCATCGCATGATTTAGAATCAGTAGTTGTGGTTCATGCATTGCAAATGTGGAGGAACTATTTTTTAGGAAAACCCTTTGAGATGAAAAATGGCCATAATGGGTTAAATTACCTTTTCACTCAACCTAATATGAATGCTAGGCAAAGAAGATGGTTAGAGTTAATAGTTGATTATGATTTTAATATTAGTTATATTAAAAGGAAATAAAATCAGGTTTTCAATGCTTTAATTCAAAGACATCACATTGCTTCTATAATAACAATTCAAACCGATTTTAAGGGGCAAGTACTCCAGAAGTGCATGGAGGATGAGTATTACTTGCAAGTAAAGAAAGCACTCGCTGATAATCCACAAGATTCTAGGTATGAATATTTTCATTTTGAACCTAACGGATTACTTAGATATAAGGATAGAATGTATGTACCTAACATAGAAGAATTGAGAAATTTGATATGGAAGGAAGTACACAAAGCACTGTACTCTAGATATCCTGGAGTGACGAAAATGATGGATACTATAAAACCATTATACTTCTGAAAGGGAATGAAAGGAGATGTCGCTAGTTTTTTGGCTAGGTGTCTTGAGTGTCAAAGGGTGAAAGGGTGAAATTTGAGCATCATCATCCTACAAGCTTGTTATACCTACATGATATACCAGAGAGAAAGTGGCAAGTCATAAGTATGGAATTTGAGAAAGGACTACCTATGTCATGGAATAAGCATAATTCCATTCTTGTGGTTGTAGATAAGCTTACCAAAGTAGCACATTTTATACCCAAGAATCTAACTGATGGAGCACTTGTCATAGAAAGAAATTTATTGTAATTAGCATTTAGGTTGCATGGGATTCCTAAAAATATTATCTCAAATAGGGATGCATGAGTCACTTCTAGGTTTTGCAAAACCTTGTTTTCTACACTAGGGACTTAGTTGAATATTAGCTCAACATATCATTCAAAAATGGATGGGAAAATTGAAAGGGTGAATCAAGTATTGGAATACCTACTTATAATGTATTACATGGATCAACAGTACAAGTGGGAAGACTACTTTCCCTTAGTTGAATTTTCTTACAATAATTCTTATCATTTTACGATAAAGATGGCTCCTTTCAAAGCTTTGTTTGGCCGAAAGTGTCAGAATCCTATAAGTTGGGATAAACTTCAGGATCAAGTAAGTCTTGGGCCAGAGATGTTGGCTAAAATGGATGAACAAGTTAAGATTGTTAAGAAAAGGTTAGCTAAAGCTAACGACAGATAGAAAATCTACACTGATGCTAAGAGAGTGCCCTGTAATTTTTCCTTAGGTGACAAAGTATTATTGAGAGTGAAACCTCACAAGAGCTCCATTAAATTTGGAAAGTCTTCTAATTTAGTCTCGCATTATGTTGGACCTTTTGATATTCTTGAGGAAGTGAATCCAATAGCTTATTGAATTGCATTACCACTAGCTCTTGCCAAAATGAATTATGTCTTTCATGTGTCCTACCTTAAAAATTATATACCAGGAGATAATCATGTAATTGATTGGACTCATTTATAGGTACGAGACCCCAGAGTAGTAACTCTAGAGCCCTTCAATATGCTCAGAACATGTAAGCTTCACTTGTGAAATAGAGAAGTCTTGTAAATCAGATTCCAGTGGGACCAATATCCAGAAGACTCGGCTACTTGGGAGTACTATGCAAAAATTCAATAGAAGTTTCCTCATATTCTTAATGCTTTTGAGAATGCTTGAGACAATGTGTTATTAGTTGTTATGTTTTAATGCTACCTAAAGTGATTAGGGACAATGATTCACAAGGGGGGGAGTATGTTACACCCCAATTGTGTAATTACTATTTATTATTACTACATAGGGTAAATATGAATGTAATGTGAATTTTGGAGATGAATAAATTTTGCTTGTACCATGTTATCTCATTTAATGTTATTCCATGCAAAAATACCACATGTATGTGAATGGATGGTTATTGAACTATTATTCTAACTTTGGAGAATTTTTATGTATACTACATATGTTGTGAATAATTGGTTGTCGTGTGCATGTGCTAGTGGATGCAGGTATATGTTCCATTCCTCCAATAGGAGGGGAAGTATCACTCAGGAGAATATCTTGGTCATGTAACCATTAAAAGTAATCTATTTGAACATACACACACCAATTTAGAATGATTGAGTTGAGTCAGTTTGTGGGAAGTTGGTAAGTCATCCTTAGTTGATATGTCTGCATTGGAAGAGTCTTGTTTACTATTGCATGCATTATAGGGTGATGTTTATCTTTTTGAGCTTTTGAGATCTTTCTTGTACTATTACAATTATATTGGCAAGTGGGATGTACGTGGATTATGTGTATATATATGCACATGCATGTCAATGGGATCTAACGACATGTATATTCACATGTATAGATGTACCACATGTAAATACTTTTCAATATGATGGCAATTATGAATGGCTATATGTGAATCAAATGTGAACATATATATATATACATAGTATATACACATATCCATATGCATATGTGTATTGATACATGTGTACATTGGAGGATGGACACACTCATACATATGCATCGATATAGATATACCTACATATACGTGTACATAGAGGCATACACTTTTATACACACACACACACATATATATATATTTGATATATTGTGTTTATTATATTCAATACTATCTTGCATGTACTCTTTCATATATATCGAATGTATACTCACATTGTTGGCTTATGATATATATGTAAATATATATTGACATTTATATATAAATATATATACATATACATATATATATATAAATACACGATAGTATTTAAATATATATATGTATATGATAAATTTTATATATATAATAATATATATTTAACATATTACATATATTAATAGAAATCAACTATCATTTATGACTATGTTATTAGAGGTCAATAGAAATAGTTTATAGTTGTTTGTGAAAGCCGATTCTCACTCATATTGTCTCACGATATGAAACACTTCTATTGCATTTTGAGTTATTGCTTATGTCAATACAAGAATGGACTTAGTCGACACCTATGTTTAAGATCAACTTTGACTTGGTAAACATATCTACTATGTTACATACATCTATCGATGACTTTGTCGAATGTATTTAACATCTTAACCGACTCATCTCTAAAGCAAGTTGATAGTGCTTGGTGTTGTGAATTCGTATTTTCTTGTTTCTGATAGCAAGGAAAATACGCCAACAACAAGGAGTGTGGATGAATTTGGTGCCACCTCTAGAAACCCAATTGTTGTAGATGTCTAGTTCATGAGATAATTTGAATTGAGCATATGCAGATTTGAATAAGTCTTTGATTGTTGTCAATATTGCAAGTCGAACTATAGATCAATTTTTTGAGTATGAACTTGATAGGTCACCACCTTTTTGTTGTGTTCCATGTGTTTCTTTGCATGGATCTTTTTGTCCATTATGATGCCTAAACTATAGGTTGTGAATTTATCAAGCTACCCTATAGATAGGAGATCCATTTCATTTGGAGGGACGCATCTTTTGCATTCTTCTTGCAAGTTTTTATACTACATTATTTCCGACCATAATCTATTTTATATTTTGAGTGAGGAAGGGAGAGAGTTATATTTTATTTGTAAGGAATTTTTTTGTTGAGAGAAGTAATCTATCAACTAGAGAGTTGGAGTTTCTTTGTGACATTCTAGAGAAGTTAATTATCAAGCTTTTTGTTGTTGGAAAGGGTTGCATTGTTGTCAATTATTTGGATAAGCGATAACAGGCATGAGGATCTCTTATTATTTTTTATTTTACTTATGAATGATGTGTCTTCTATGTATGTTGGATTTGTCTTTTCCAGTGTGTGCATTAGATAAATTAGAGTGTCTTTGAAAAGGAAATTTAAGCTTTTATGTTGTTTTCATGTTGTGCTTTTAACTACTCCATAATAGGAGATGGATGTTTATCATAGGTATTATATACTAGGTATGATTGAACATGAGACGAACATGTGATACACTTAGCTAAGCTATTGATTTAACTAGGAAAGCTTGTGTTTACTCCTAGGATAGTTAATCTAGTATGGGAGAGAGATTGTGTACTTACTTGTTAAGTAGGTTTAATCTGAGTGTGTAAAATGGTGGTAGGTTATCTCTCGGATGATAGATTATTCATTAAAGGAAATACCTAGCTTGTGTAATTACTTTTTTATTAAGTTTATTCCAAGTAGATTAAATTGGTGATAGGTTATCTTTGGGGTGATAGATTATCCATTGAAGGAAATACCTATGTGTAGTTTAATATGGCCTTAAGTCAAATTAGCCTTGAGTAGTGTATGTGATAGATGACCTTCATTCGAATTACTGAATGAGAACACTTTGGCAAAAGTAGTGGGAATGTCTGAGACTCCACTGTAGATAGTGTGATTTCTAAGACTCCACTATCAGTTCACCGTGATCCAATATTACACGCTAGTCTGATATTGTGGGATTACAAGTTCTAATTATGTATGTCACAACACTATGCTCAGTTGGTTGGAATTATCGATTACTCTACTAATCTCTTTGTCGAAGGGAAGGTCCATCTATTGAATGATAGATGTGGGGGGGACTACATTAAGAGTTTGTGGTTGGCGGAAAAGTGCTTGAGTGATGCTTCTCCTCCACAGCAAGCGACAGAAGAACCAAGATTTGAAAGGAAGGATCCTAGACCGTCTTACAGTTATTTGTTCCAAATCCCATTGAGCTATGTATGTAAATGTATGCTTTCTTGTATTGTTGTAACTTATGATATTATTGAAATGAAATGGAATCCATGTTGTATTATGTTATGCATATTTTTTGAAAAATTATCAATAAAGAAATTATTATTTTTATTGCAATGACTTGTCACTTAGTTAATTTACTCAAAAGGTGAAAAATTAGAAATTTTTACTTCATAGAAGGATTGGTACATTATAGGTGGGTCCTTTTCCATACTTGTCTTTTAGAAAGACTCATTATTTTCTCATTTATTGATGACTATTCCAAATATACATGAATCTACTTTATTTAATAGAAAGGATAAGTCTTTGACATATATTTGAAGAGTTTAAGGCTCATGCGGAGAAGAAATCTAGAAAGTGAAACAAAATTCTTTGCACAGATAATGGTAGTGAATATGTGAACCATTTCTTTAATAAATTTTACCCTTGAAGGGATTAATATTTAGAATATTTTTTCCTACACACCAGAACAAAATAATGTAGTTGAGAGGAAATATAGGTCCCTAAAAGAGATGGTTTCTTACATGATCCACACATGTTCCTTTATACCTGAATATTGGGCATAAGCTATTAACTGCAATGCTCACAATCAAAATAAAGTTTTATATAATTAATTCAAGGGAATCACTCCCTTTGAAGCTTGGTATGGAAGGAAATATATTGTGTGTCACTTAAAATTATTTGGCTCCCCAACATTGGCACACATTCCTTCATAGAAGAATAAGTCCTCAAAACCTCAGAGTAGGCTCTGCATCATAATTAGTTATAATGATGGTTTCAAAGGATGTTGTATATTGGATCTTGAGACACGTGATCTATTCATTAAGCATAGTTTATATTTTGAGTAAATTTATCCTAGCTTATCCTTTCATATTTCTTCTATCACTATAGATTTAAATGATAGTGTTAGAGGATTTTCCTCTAGCTTCCTATACTGACAAGGTTGTTCATGATGTCTCATCATATTATTCATATGGTTCAAATTTTGAGGCTAATTAATTGCATCCTCCATCTCCTACCATAACTTGTTAGTCTCACCATACACTTGAGTCTGTAGGCACTCTTTTTTAGGATCCTTCAAATACTTGGAAGACCTGGTCACAACACTAAGTTATTCTTCATTCCTCCATTGCCACAGCTTTAGATTCACAATAATTTTGTGAAGCATCAGGTATTTTTTATGGGATTCAACAATGAATAAAGAGTACAAATCTTTAATTCAGAATAAAACTTGGGATTTTGTTCCACTTTCTAAGAGAATAAAATTGGTTTGGTGTAAGTAGATCTATTGAACTAAATTTCCAACAAATGGATTAGTCAAGTACAAATCCCAACCTTTAGCCAAAGGTTTCTCATAGGTGTCAGGTGTTGACTACACTAAGAAATTTCCCCCTATTGCCAAAATGAACTCTATTCACCTAATACTTTCTATTATTGTATCTCATTGGTAGGTTGTACATTAGATGGATGTGAAGATTGAATTTATTCACAAGGATCTATAGAAGGAAATTTACATGGAGAAACTATAGGGATTCATTCAAGATTCTTCATTGGTTTTTCAATTGAGGAAGTCTCTCTATAGATTCAAGAAGGCCCCACAAGCTCAATATTCTAAGATGGACTCCTTTCTTATCTCCATTGGGTTCTCTAGATGCCACTTAGATCCAAATGTCTACATCCTAAGGTATGTTCTTATTTTCTTGATTCTCTATTTTGATGACTTTATTGTCATAGAAATACCTTCATCTGTAATTATGAGTTTCAATACTTATTTGCATGATAGGTTTTCCATGACTCACTTGGGTCTCTTGCACTACTTTCTCAAGATTGAGATCAATTAGACCTCTTTTAGGATCTCTCTTGTGTAACCCAAGTATGTTGTTGATATTCTAGCCCAATTTTGTATGGTTTATTGTAAACCTACACTGAATCCCTTCCTATCTGGATTCAAGCTTGAGGTGAAGTGTTCCACACTATTGGTTGATGTCAACTAGTATCACCAAATTTTAGCTAAGACCCATCTTTACATATTTGCATCTTTGCATTAATTTTCACTTAAATATTGTGAATGGGGTACTTTATCAAACTAGTTCATTTCATAGTTAGTCCTCTACTTAGGCCCTTTTCACACTACGTTAAGTTTACTTAGGGACTTTTTTTTATCCCATATTGGTTTTTCTTTTATTCTCTTGGATGGTAAATTGTATGTATACTCACCCATCACTCTCATATGAGTATCTCATTTGCATTGAATGCTTTACATTCTCATTGAGTTGAATACAATTTATTCTAGCTCATTTCTTATTTCTAGCTTTGCTCTCCTTCATTCATTTTCATTATTAGGTGGATTTTTAACCAAATATTACAATATGTGTGTCTCTAAGGATTGAATTGATATCGTTGGAACCTTGCCCTATGCTTGAAAGTGGAGTTTGGGCTAGGTCAAGAACTATTTGGTAGAGATTCTCTTATCCAAATTTTTATGTGGTATCCTAAAAATTATTTAGGTTAGAAATATGTATGGCTTGTTCTTGGTTTCTACAAAAGATGATATTTTTTTATAGTTATGTTGGAAAATCTTGAGTTTAGTTAATTTGTAACTTTTTGTAATTGTGACTTAATATGGCAAGAAAATTTGAATAAGCTATTACATTCAAAAACATGTATTGAATTTTTGTTTTGTTATTGAATTTGTAGTTTAATTAGATTCTAGAATAATGCAATGACGTGATATGATTATTATCAATTTATTTTAATGTCATGTAACTCTACTATGTTGAATTTTTCTTTTGTAAAATTTATTATATATGTTAATGATTTTATTAATTTTATAAATTTGAGAGCGATAGCTAATTGTTATTACCTACAACTCTATGCATATATTTTCTAAATATTATCACACCACAAATCATTAATATTAAAATTGTAGTTCCAAAAAGTTAAAAAAATATTTTAAATGTTTGTCATCACATTTATGCTCTTCTAATTCTATTTAAAATTATTTTTAGGATTTGAAATGATTGAAATTGGATTCATGCTCAATATCAACCAATTCTAGGAGAGATTCCATATGGATTAAATGATTAAAGATTCTTTCTTCTTCTTTTTTAATATTATTCCATATATAGAAACATAAAATCTATTATATCCTAATGACACATCTAACATTACCACTTTTAGTCCACTTCGACACCATCCTATGCTCATCCTAACCAAATTCATCATCCCAACACTAATTAATTAGATAAAGTATATCTATTAAATTAATTAGTATGTACCCTCTAACATTCCCTCCATCATCAAATTAATTAATTAAATCATATTTATTTAATTAAACTAATTTTCTATATCTCTTTCCACTAATTAAATTAATAATCTAATTATTTGACTAATTGGCCCAAATCCCCAAATCTTAATCTAATCCCCACTACTAGAATAATCATTTCCCATCTATAATTAAAAATTAAAATAAATACAAATCATCATTCCTAAATCTCATCCATCAAACCAATCAAGTAAGTCCTAGAAATTAATCCTCAACCGTATTTTATGTAAAACTAAATCAAAATTCAAAATACTTCTCACTCAATCCTAGCCCCCCATTCTAAATCAATATCAACCCTTCATTTATCCTTATCAAATATTTAAATATCCTATTCCTCAATCCATTTATAAGGGCTATAATTGGGTGCAATACAAAGTCATGATATTAGAATTCTTGAGAAACTACATTCATCCTCTCCATCAACAAATATTAAGCATGTCATGACATCAAGAGGGTGTTGTTAAGAGAGATTTATTATTCCCTTATTTTTTAGTTCACATTCTCTTTGCTCTAATTGAGGTGCAACTTGGTGTAGAATAGGAGTTTTACTTGCGTATTGATCTATCATTTTATTCTATATTTTTTATCCACATTATTTTTTATTAAGAGGTAAGTTTGGTTTTTAAGGGATCTTGAAACCCTTTACAACAACAAAATAATATTAAAGTAACAATGAAACAATACGAAAAAATTTGCAACCATCAAACCTAAACAATCCATCAAAATAAAAAAGAAAAAACCTAAAACAACACAACAAAAAGAGGGACAAAAAAGCTACCTTAATCAAAACAAAAAGAGGGACGAAAAAATCCACCATATATACATATTTTTAATAATATTAGCTACCTTGAGCTCTTGTTGATGAAAAATCCTATGGATCTTAACAAAATCCCGTAGTTCTTCCTTTTCCTCTTTGAAGGATTTTTTCTTGCTACTTCTAGTTATAGTACTAGGACCAACCTTCATAAATTTGTCATTAAGAGTTATTTTCTCTTTCAAAACACAAACTTCAAGGCCTTCCTGTAACTCCTTAAATTTGGTAAGAATTTCTTATATCAATAGCACTATTATGAAATGTTCTCTTGCTCACTTGGATGATTCAATTGAGATACCCTTGATAGCCAAGAGTTCCTTCTCGAGATTAAGCACTTTTTTGGAGTGCTCCTCTTTCCAATTTTCAATCTTCACCACCTTAGAAACCATATTCTCTTTCATAGACATCACTTCCTTTTCCAATTTATTAATTTTGGGAATATTGCATCCACAATATTAATAAATAGACTAATGGGACAATCATAATATATTCATAGTAAACAAACAACATTTATTGGTTTAAATTTTTAATTAAATCATTCAAAAGAAATAAATAATGACATTTAAGTAATAAATTATTTAAAACAAATTGATAATTGTATACAAATAAGTAATGGCTAGTTCTATTTAAGTTTATAATATGAGGTTAAGAGTATGTCAAATAGTTTAAGGGGACAATTGTAAGAAATTAAGAATTTAATACTGCAAGTGTGATACTTAATTTTTCTATGCACATATTACTCTAAAATGTAAATTAAGGTTTAGGGAACTTGATCCCACTTATTCACCTAATATTTATCATATTTTCTTAATGGTCAAATAGTATGATTATGATGAGGTGTATTATTGAATTTGTAGGTTGGAGTTGTCTTCTTAATCTAATACAATATGTAATGCCCCGCCAAGTAACCCTAAAGGAAGTTGTAATTCCAACAAAAGAAAAAATTCAGCGAAACAATGATAATTTCAACAAAAATTCGGTTTTTAAAACCCTTGACCATCGACGCCATACGGAGGGTGGAAATCAAAATTAAACTAGTATATTTTAATATAAGAAAATTATATATATATATATATATATATAAATGAATTTCAACAATAAATGATTTGAAGAAATTTTGTGAAAGAAATTCACCTGTAAGAGAAATTGGAAAACTTTTTCAGAAAATCCAAATTTTAGAGAAGCTTTAAAACTAATTCTTTTAAACCATTTTCTCGAATTCATGAATAATTAAAAATAATAATTAAAACCAAATGGATTTAAATTAAAAATCCAGAAGCTTTCAAAAAAAATTTGTTTTCCACAGAGGTTTAAATTTTCTAAAAACAATCTAAATGTATTGTTCAACCTCTAGGTTTGAATCAAATAACAAAACAATCCATTTCTTCAATTAAATTAACTTCTACAGAGAATTACACAATTTTTCTGAATAACAAAAGCTTTAAATTTAATTAATTAATTAATTTCTTCTATTCACAAATTTGTTTTCTCAATAGATTTAACAACAAATTGATTAATCACTATAGTTTTGAAAGCGTTCAAAGAACAAAACATAAACACAGAAGAAAACCTGATCCAAGAAGCTACAGGTAATGAAAATTTTGATGTGGAGCTTCCTCCAAAACTTTTCCAGTTCTAACCAACAATCCAATGATTCCAACCAAGAAAATAATCCACAAACACCACAAAGAATTCTAGAATAACTCCAAATAAATCTACAGCCAAGAATTTTCCTCAAACCCTCATCTATGTAGTTTTCCAAAAATTATCTTCTCACACCAGAAGAAGTTTTTCCCTCCTCAAAATTCTCCCTATCCATCCATTTTTCAACCAATTCTTAATTCCTAAATTCAACTCACACATGCATGCCTAATTGAAAATATCTTGCACAACCAAATCTGATTTTGCATGCAAATCTGAAACTTAAAATATCTAAATATCAATTATCTCCAAAAATTGAAAACCAACTTTGCTTTTAAATTCCAATTTCAATTTCTAATTTAATTCCAACTTAATTGAAATGAAATTCCAAAATAATTAAATTTCCACAAATTGAAATTAAATTCCAAGTTAATTTTAATTCTTTTATTTCTTTTAATTTTCTTGCATCACATTTAATTAATTAATTTAATTATTTAATAACTAAATTCAACCCCTTGGATTAAATTTAATCAATTAAATAAATTAAATATAATTAATTAATTTAAATATAAACTTTTATCCACATTGCATAATTTAAATTAAATAATCATCAACATGATATAATGCAATTATTCTAAACATCTATTTCCAAACAAGTATCCTTCAGAATTAAATAACATCAAAGCAAGGCAAACAACGACTCGACACAATGACTGACGACACACTATGGCTAGGGTGTAGACTTGACACATGTTACCTAGCTACTATCTCCCTTCAACTTAACCGTTGGATCGACACGCTCAGACCTGTGAAACCAGGTGGAGTCGATGTCATGTACCTGCAAACCTGAAAACATAGTATCCAACATCATAAAATATAACAGCATAAAATACACACCGTGAAGAGGAAATCACGAAATCACAAGGCGCTCGCAAGCGAGTGATGCGAATCCGTCCCCTTCACCAATACACTCAACAAAACTGGCACTTCCACAATACATCAAATATTCTCATATGCACTAACATGTTATATCACTAACATCATCATTACACCAATTAAAACATGTAACACAAATCATCAGATAACTCAAATCACATCACATAGAATAGTCTATCACTCAATAAATAGCGATCAAATACACACAAAATAAAGTATCTGAATATCCAGAAGCATAAATCAACGCAAAACAAGGACACACTATCCAGTCCATAAAGCAAAATGGAGGGGTGTTACACAATAGTTTTAACCTTATTTTATCATCTAATCCCTAATTATTTAAGAAAATTTCCCATCTTATGAAGTATATTGAGGTCATTCTCCTTAAGTCCACTAAATTGTTTTTGACATTTTCTTTCTTATAGAAGACATCCTTTCTATATTTATATTGTCTTTCACCATTATTATAGATACTTATACATGATTATAAAGTAGGGAATTTTTAAGATAAGTTTCACTTTTAACAATGATTCTCTTATTATTACTAACTACAACGTAAAGGTCAAGTAAAAATTACCAATAAAATAATTGAGAAAAGTATAGGAAAAATAGTAGATAAATATGGTACCAATTGTCATTGATAGATTGAATCCTCATTATGATCTTATCACAGTAGCATTCACACTCCCATAAGGTACACTCCAGGTCATTCTCCTTAAGTCCACTAAATTGTTTTTGACATTTTCTTTCTTATAGAAGACATCCTTTCTATATTTATATTGTCTTTCACCATTATTATAGATACTTATACATGATTATAAAGTAGGGAATTTTTAAGATAAGTTTCACTTTTAACAATGATTCTCTTATTATTACTAACTACAACGTAAAGGTCAAGTAAAAGTTACCAATAAAATAATTGAGAAAAGTATAGGAAAAATAGTAGATAAATATGGTACCAATTGTCATTGATAGATTGAATCCTCGTTATGATCTTATCACAGTAGCATTCACACTCCCACAAGGTACACTCCTTATTCAAATTGGTTTATAGTATTAAGGTCAATATTCTTCTTGAAATAGAAATTTCTTCCTTGTGGGTATCCCTTCACATCAAAATTAATGATACTACATATAGAGAACAAATATCACAAGAGCTTGAAACACTTGATGAATGTTGTTTTTATTCATTAGATAGTCTCCAAGAATACCAAAGATAACTAAAAAGGAATATATAATAAAGACATCACTTCAAAAGGTTATAATATTAAGGATTTGATGCTTTGGGCCGATCATATAATTTGATGCAAAAGAAGAATTAAAAGGTAAATTTAAACCTGATTGGTTAGGACCATTGATTAGTTTTTTTATTTATGTTGTATATTCCTTTTGTTTGACTATCCTTGATAGAAAACATTTGATAAATCCAGTTAACATTATGCATTTGCATAATTATCACTCTTAGGGGTTCCTAATTATGGGGTTCCACTTGTAGGGGGCATTTCATGATTCACATTCTTATTCATGTAAGTTATTTAAAAAAAAATCTACTACTCTTTATATTTACACAACTTTTGATATTTTTATAGGTACAAATGGAAGGGGCACATTTTTCCAGAATCACTTATAGAGATTTATTTAAACAATATTTTACTCTAATGACCTCCCTATTGGGGACAACCTTATGGGCATGTTCTAGACTTTTTTTAATTTTCCTCACATATTTGCACTCATGTGATCCTACTTTATGACTCTAAAATGCTTTTTCTAACATGATCATGATGATTACACTTTTCCAATTCTTATTATGTTGGCATCTTATATATTTATTCAACTACAACTCAAGGTTAATTTCACTAGTTTTATGGCCTTGGGAGGTAATATTGGGGTCACCTTGCTTCTTATTCTTATTATTATATATTATTGTCATACAATGATATATTTATATTCCTACATGTTCGACTTTCCATGATCACATAATTTGATAGATTTTTTCTCCTTTCCTCCAAATTAATTTCATTATACCATAAAACTCTAACTAGAGGAGCCATACATTATTATTTATGATATTTAATGGTTGTATTTACACTCATTATCTCATGGTTATAATGATTATAACTGCTCTAAGTAGTAATTTGTGGCTCTCCAATGACAATTTATTACTTCCATTGAGATATAATTTTTAGCTACCCCATGGAAATACCTTTTTTATTGCTCTTGGGTAGTATATTATCTTCATCGTGGCTAAATTTCACTTTTTATGTTCTTGTTTGTAGACAATTTAGCATTTATGTTTATTCATATTTTAGACGTTTTGATAGATGTTACTCATCGTATATTTTTGTGTGCTTGAAATTTTTAAGGTAGATCACCCATTGCATTGAAATGTGTAAAACTAGCATCCTTATTTATTACAATACTTGATGCAAAAAATTAGTCCAATAATATAAATTTGGTGAATATGAATTGAAAATAAAATAGAGAGTGATACTGTATTGAAATCACATAATTATATTAAAATATTGTGTGTCTCTTCAATGGGGAAACCTCCTTTGAGCAATTATCAATAAAAATATTCAATAATTGATCTTTCATATTGTCTAATACCTCTATTTAAAGTAACTATATTCAAGAAAATCATCAATTCCCACGCATGTTGGATAAATACAATTAGCAAAATGGATGGCTTAGAAAAAATATGCATCTAATATTTTATTAATAATACCTATTATAAAATTAAAGAGTTAGGATGAGGGTTATTAACAAAGTAAAGATTTAGAACTTACTCAAAGCCATTGTAAAATCCTTGTATGTGTTGGTGTCAAGTTGAACTAGTAGAAATTTTATAAATTTTGATCATATTGGAACTAAGTGGGATTTGTTATACCATTTATACCACTACAAAAATTATTTTTCCAAGTTGAAAGAGGTTATTGGGACCACGTCCATGAAGGGGGTACTATGCAAACAAAATTACTAATCAACTTGTTATATCCAATTGGCAAGATTTATACTATCAGATTTAAGAAAACTGAGTTTTGAGCAACATGACACTCAACCTAAGATAAAACTATTTTTGGATTCCTTTTTTTGGCCATGTTGTGGATAATTACTAATTTTTTGGAAGGTGATAAGGATTCATATTTTTATCATTGGGGTCACTTATTTGTGTTTTCATGATAATTACTTTTGATTGCAATTGATCCATTTCTTATGAGCATGTTACTCCAATCTGTAATGTCGTAAAATTGCACCCATTGCAATTTCACATACATTCTTGCATTTTCTTTAGTGTTCACTCCCTTAGCACTTGTGTAGGCTCATTTTAGCCCCTGCATCAGCTTTTTTCCCTCTCAAGATGCTCGAGACCTCAACAGCTACCCTCGCACATCAGCTTTGAGTCAAACCTTGTGCCCTTCTCATTCTTGCCATTTTATAGCATGATGTGTTTGGACACTAACGCATCACACAAATGTTTGTGCATCATGCTAGATTCTTGTGACATTTTTACATTCAAACAACCATTTTTTAGTGCCTTGCCACTTGTCAACTACTTATTTTAGTGGTAACGGCCTGAGATGCTTTGTAATGGCTCAAGAAGCTTTTTTTTCCTCTTATTCTCTCTTTAAATGTGATCTTTTCAATCTATTTTGGTCTTTTGGATCTTTCTAGCTTTGGATCATGTCTTTTCATCTTCCCTTGGTCTTGATCTCTTTCTTTCATAGCTCACTACAACAACACTTTTGCATTCTCATAGCGCCCTCTACATCTCTCTTGTCTCTCATATTTATCTCTCTTTGGCTTTCCTAAGCCTTACAGCTAGCATCTCCCTTATCGTGTGCTTGCAAGCATCCTAAAATTTCACACATCCTCTATCAATTACATCTCTATCTTGTGATACGGGTTCTCCTCCTTGAGTAGGGATTGCATTTATCATGTCATTTTTCTTACCTTGTTCACTTTATCTATCTGGCTATTCGTGGAGGTGGGAACACCAAAATGGGGGTTTGACTGAGGAAAACCCCTATACATCCCCAACATTTTCTCTCAATCTTACATATGTAGGTATTGAAGATATTCATGTGTTTGAGGCTTCATTACTTAGGTTGTTGTGAGAATTTTATATCTCTTACCCTCTTTAACTATAGCATCTATTTTACTTTATTTTAGTTCTATTGTATTTTGTTATTTTCCAGTACTCTAAAAGTTCTCAATAATCATATTGTTAGTAGTCACTTTTCTATTTTCTATGATAATCTCAGTTTCTAGTTTTCATGAGATGCTAGTGCACCTATGGGAATACAATGTGTCTCATTATCGTCCTTGTTTCACACTAACGCCCTTTGGTCGAGAGCCCGCTAGTCTATCCGAAAAACCTTTGTGATCTACTCTTTCTAATTCTAGAACTCTTTCTTTTATCCTTGAGGTAGTTTAGGGTGGTTTGCCCCTTAGGATTCTCTTGAGAATGAAGAGACTCATGGGTAGTGAATTCCCTTTCTCTATACCATCATATAAGGGGATCCTAAGGCCTACCAAGAATATTGCCAAATGATATATGAAAAGAATTATCCTAACAAGACAATCACAGTGGGGTAGGTGCTCAAATGATGCAAAATCTACTTAGGTAAACCAAAAATGGTTCCTAGAGTTTTGTACTTAAATAATCAACTCAAATAGAGGATCATAATGGGACAATCACCCTAAAGAGGTTGAAATTAACCCAAGTTTTTATAAATCATACCATATGGAAAAAAATTATAGATTCTTAGTTTGAAAGGAATCCACCTCAAAGTTTCAAATTGGTAGATTATAGAGGAGCTAAACCCTAACACATAATTGCTTCAAAGTTGGCTATCTAAAAGTAGGAACCCATTAAAGAATGGTATTTCTAGATCTTTTTTCTGTATTTTTCCAAATTATATCTACGAATTCAATTGGGAGAAATTATCAATTATTGGTAATGTCCAACTATAAAACATTCAGCTAGCTATCATGGTCTGAAGATGGCTCCATATAAAGGTTTAAAGAAGGTTTGGATTGAGGGTGACTCCCTAAATGTTATAAATAACCTAAAGAATTCTACCCCTCATTCGTGGATGGTTGAACCTCTTATTTTGGATGTCTTGGATATCTTGAGTTCCTTTGATCAATGTTTCATTTCCCATATTTATAGGGAGGGAAATTGTCTTGCTGATATATTTGCTAACTATGGAGTTAATGGACATATGGTTTGGGAAGGGAATGACCCCCTCCCCATCGAATTCCTTTCAATTATAAACCATGATTTACAAGTGGGTTGAGGTTGGGGTTCTTATCATTATTTGGTTATACCACATGTGAATTATTATGTGGTATATCAAATCTAGGTGTGATCTTCATAGAGGCTTCTCCTTATGGTTTTTTGATGTGATTGAGGTATGTAAGGATCAAAATTCAAGGTTAATTATTTCTCCATGCCACCTCACCTTTCTCGCATGGATTTTAGGTGGTTGTAAATCTATCATCTTCTTGAGGCTTCTCTTAATTCTTTGTAAATATTTCAAGTTGTTGTGGTTTCTATGTGTTGCTACTATGGGTGGTGAGCGAAATCGTGTTGAAACGACATCGTGTGACTCTTCTAATATCAATAAGAATGTCTAGGAGCTATTTCCAAATGGGGGGGTTACTCCCTACATGGAAAGACTTCATGGGCATGACTCTAAGGCATCACAAATTTTTATTAAGGGTTGGAAGAATAGAGTTTTGAAGCTCAGTGGGATGGAGTTTAACATAACTGAAGAACTCATTGTTGGCATTACGAGTTTTTCCACCAAGGGAAGGAAATTCTATATGGATAAGAAAGATTCAAGTACAGTCATAGAAATTTTCTTCAAGGATGATTAAAGGAAAAAAATTAGAGAGGGTGAAATGTGGGGGGTATCTTTGTAGCTCTATCAAACTAATATGGGGTGACATGGCTGAAGAAATAATGAGGTGTTTTACACTTGATGGGAATTTAAAGGTAAACTTGGTACAGGCTCACAACAGTGCAGAATACATTCCCTTAACACTAATACAATAGAGGAGAAGAGAAAAAATGAGTTCTAATAGCTTCTAAAAAACTGCTGAGATGAATACATACAGAATAAAGGAGATAACAAAATAAAAGCATTCACAAATAACACAGGTATTTATGTGGGAAAACCTTTTCAGGTAAAAATCCCACCACACCAAGTCAAGACAATTGTATTACAGAAATAAAGATATTACATACAATTTACAGTCTTTCCTCTTTATTCAGCTCACATCAACACTCTGTTCATTTTCTCACTGTTACAATATTTCCTTGCAAAGTATACAATGAATTCAATTCTTACATCGAATTCCCAACTTACATGTACATCTCCATCAACCTCACATTGACTGTACAAGTTGATTGGATAAAACTGTGGTTTCTGAATTACTCTTTAAATTGGGTTTGGCGTACTTTTGGGAATGGCTTCCTCAATTCATCCTAAAGTGTCAATCCAAGAACCTAGGATTTTGAACCATGTTGTGGCAATATGTCGAAGAGCTACAATTAAAAAACCAAGGGCTGATGGATGCAACCTAACATAATTTACTTATGGGCAGAATTCAGATTAATAGACTTCATGTCACAAATGTGATAGGAACCTGTGAAGAAATAGTTTTGCACAGAAACAGATTAATGGCACTTAACAGAAGAGTAGTAAAGTAACAAATAGAAATCTATCTTGAAAATAACGTTTCACAAAGTTAAATTTGAACTACTGAAAACAAACCTCCGATACTACTTAATGAAAATTCGAAACAATCCCATTAACTTATTCAAACTGCTCTTATGTTTAATGATCTGCATATACCATCAAACAACTATTGAATGAATACAGATTGTATTGGTAATTATTTAACAACTCAATACCAATTAATACCTTTTTGGAAATGAATCACACAACAGGAGATTTAAACAACTATACAGTAATGAAATAATTAAACAACTTATAAATTCAAAGCATACATTACCACACACACAATCTAATGCAATAATCACCAATCAATCGAGGAAGTGGGCCCTCCCTTCGCCAATCATTGGATGATAAAACTTGTGTTCATAGAATTATTCTACTATCACTTCCATTCATCCAAAAAATCATAGACAGAGTATATAGAAAATCACCATGGTTCTCCTTTTAATTATGTATATTGATATTCAGTTTCAGCGTACACACATATATATACATATTGAAGCTACCTATATGTCTAACAGTCTTTTAGATGTAATCAATAAAATTTTTTGGTTGTTAGTCGCTTTCAGCCAACAACCTTTAGAAGATAATCAAAAATAGTTTTAAAGTCTTTTGAAAGTTTTCCAAGAACAGTGTAACAACCTAAAACAAAATGACTAATCTTTGACGAGTAAAACCAAAATGACAATATAACTTCAGCAATTCAGTATCCTTCCACCAATATCCTTCATGTATGTTTTCAACCATTAAACACTTCTTGTCACTAGAATCAAAAAGATAGTTAACAACAGTCAGCAAAATCGGTATTTTCACTAGTTTTAACCTTTTCTTCTATTTCATAAAATACTGTATGTTCATTAACAAAAAGTGACAGGAACGACAGGAGACACTAGGAAAGATGACAAGGTTTGACACAAATAAGAGGTAAAAGGATGACACATTTTTCCCTCATCATTTCCCCCTAGCTGAAGACCTTGCATAACCTCGTGCAAAGAGAGTGTAAATACAAACCAAAGAGAGAAGGGACAAGTTTCTGCACGGTATTGGCAACTTCTTGGACACACAATTGATGAAGTTCCTGCAACTATTTTTCATGCTCCTGAATGGTTATCACTGATGTCTTGGGAACCTGTGCCTACACAAATGCTACTTTCAACTGACTGATTTCAATTACTTGTGATGAGTTGAGTGACTCTGCCGCTTGAACTTGATTATGTAGATTTTCATTCTCATTAGTGAGCAAGGGTTGTTCTTCCTCATACTCCTCTTTTTCCTTTGAATTTTGGTCAATTTGGTGTTCCTGGTGAAGGGTTTCAATATTCCCTTGTTTTTGATTCTGCATATCCACTTCAGACCCTACTCTTTCTTCTACTTGATGCTCTTCTTCTTGGGTAGTGTCATGCAGCATGTGATCCTTAGGATTGCCAAGATCATTATAAATTTTGGCCAGGGTAGACTCGGTCTGAATAAAAAATTTATCAGGAACATCTTCTTGACTACATGGCATCTTCTCTGAGATAGGGGGATGTTGGGGCAATGCCTCAGATTTTTTCTCAAGTTCTTCCCATAAAATAGGATAATTCTGAGGTGGCATCTCAAATTTTGTTCAAATTCCTCTTGGTGCTGTGGGGGATCCTCAAGGTTTGCTACCTGCTGCTTCTTTCTCTTACTTCTTCTCAACTCCCTAACAGTAGCTTATGTTCTTTTAGTTTTGTGAGAGACTGATGCCACTATTGTCAAATCCCTAACATCCTCGAGTGTTTACGAACCTAAACCACTAGCTACATTATCCAGGTTGGCTAATTTGTCTACGAAATCAAGTGAAAATTGTTTTCCTTTTACCACAGCAATTGAAATAGTCCCACTTCGTCGTTGCTTTCTAATCCTAGGACCAAGGGTAGAGACTACGGTAACCTTAGGGTTAGGTTGTTTAGTACTAGAACCCTTAGCCTTTTTTCCACTTGACCCTAAAGTTTGCGCTTTTCTTTTCTTAGCACTATCAAGAAGAGTTTCAAGCTCTAGACCCTTGGTGCGTTTATTATCTTCTAAACTTTCTTGACCAAACTCCTTCTCCTCTAGGGGGTTAGTAGATTTTCCTGTACTCTAAGAGTCTTCTTTGGCAGAGTGTTTTGAAGTAGGGAGGGTATATTCAACATAATTCTCAGGGGTTTTATCTACAATGAATGAGTCCCAGTCCCTAGGAGGTTAAATTCTCTTCAATTCTCTTATGATTAACAATTTAATCAACCCATGATGTGCCAATGAATTCTCACTACCCTTCTGAACTGCTTTACGCATTTGCATTAAGGAAGAATATAGAAAGAAGGGAATGTTCACAAGTGCACCCCATCTCAAATGTATCATCAGTTGGAATTATTTTGCGTAAACATATACATAACTTCCTTCACAAGTAAAATATTGGATAACAAATTTTTCCACATTGTTCCAGGGAGCGGGGAGTGAAGATAACTTTTTGCCCTGACCTGATACCATTTCGACCAATTCTCCACACGCCAAGAACTTCTTACGGAGAGATTTGAGGTCTTTCTCGCGCCCAGAATTTTTAGGAAAATAATGTTCTCATGTTAATGAAAATCCCGTGACATCTGCTATACTTTCGACTGAGATAGGAATTGCTAGCCCACGGACTGGTGCCCGCATATTGTTGCATGTTTCCGCGAACTCATGAGCTAGTTTCTCATAAAACCCCTGCAATCTCTTGAAATATGCATCCCATCTTGCTTGCTTGAATATCTTGTAGGCCTCGGACATCGCAGGAGCCCTTAAATCACCCATAGTTGTTAGCTCATAGCGGTGTCTACGTTCTCCTGTCATATCTTTACCAGGAGGTGCAATCCAAACAATTCACAGTTCAAACCCGGTAATGAGTGAAAACGGTTTTGTAGAGACAGCTATTACTAGGAATAGGACAACTTTTAACTGGAAGTTTGTGTAGATGATAAGAATGGGTTAATGATAAGTGGTTAAAAAAATGGAGGTTTCTAGTTTATTATTTGCAGCGAATTGTAATGATTACGGTGGTATTAAGGAGTTTGTTATTTATGACAAATCATACTTGGAAATCAATGAATGTAGATACGATGGGATGGGGATTTCATGAAAAAGACTAGACACAATGGCAGATGTGACACTTCCCCCTACCTTAGAAAGTTACCTATCCGTGGGTGGCATCACCATCAATAAATGAACAAGCGATATTTAAAGAAAATAGAAAGAAAAGGAAAGAAACGTGAAATACCAATACCGATGACCGTTGATGGATAGGAGTGGTGACATGGCAGCACATGTGTTGAAGCCGATATCGATGTCGATGCCAGCTTGCAGCAATGATACGACAGAAGAGTATTTTGCAGGAAGTACAGGCATGATGAAGCCAATTGGAAGAAACCAGATGGAGAACGCCACGTGGAAAAGAAAGGATGAGAATAGCATCAAGGTGGAGTACAATGACTGACAAGGCAGCAGTCTTCAAATAGGCAAATGGCTCCTGGAAAAGAAGAGACTAGAAAGTCGGCCAAGAAGTAACCGCGTCAATTCCTGGCATGAGAGAGGTAGGAACATAAAATCAGTCAAAGCAATGGTTGTTGGTTGAAAGCCACAAACAACCATTGTGACACAAAGGGCACCAATAGATGTGAAGGGTCATAGAACCTGACCAAGTGGAAAGGACAGCGCCAACTAGCAGAATCAAAAAGGAGATCCTGACAACTAGGTGAAAGGAACAAGGCAAGGCCAATTGCTGGATGGCAGGAAGAATAGGCCAGGAAGTCGGGGTGCCAACATTGAAGATCTTGTTTGGTCGTGTGTTGTCTGCCTTTTTTCATTTTCTCTTTTTCTATTTTTTTTCTCTCTTTTTTCTTTTTTTTTTTTCTTTTTTTTGATATAGAAATGATCAATCTCGAAGGAGGCCGAAAGGAACAATAGTAAGTTCCTATTCCACCTCTAAAAAGAAAGCTTCTTTGGAGAGAGGCTTCTTATGAATTTTGAGGCGGTGACCATTGATGAGAAGAGATTGTCTTTCAGAGTCAATTGTGCAGAGACGAACAATGCCATTAGTATATACGGTCTAAATCTCATAGGGCCCCAACCAACATGTGTGAAAATTTCCTTTGAAGTCTTGGAAGCGAGATTCGTATAGGAGTGCCCAATCACCAGTTTGAAATGATCGTTGGTGGATGTGGTGGTCATGCCATAGAGCACATTATTTTTGGATGGTCTCGGTGTGGAAGAGTGCTTCCTGGCGTAATTCATCTAAAGAATGTAGTTGTTTGATGCTTTCCTTTTGTGCATCAGAAAGGTCCATACCCATTTGTAGTGTGGTCTAAAGAGTTTTAATCTCAAACTCAATGGGAAGGACTGCCTTCTTACCATAGACAATCTCATAAGGGGTCAGACCAGTAGTGGTCTTCCATGTTTTTCGATAGGCCCACACGGCCTCAAGAAGGCATGTAGCCCAATCACATTTATGAAGAGCAACTATCTCAGTAAGAATATTCTCAATCTCTCAATTGGTGGCTTCTACTTGCCCATTGGCTTGAGGGTGATAAGGTGTGGACTTGCGGTGGCAGATTTTGTATTCACGAACCAACGCATAAATGAGTTCTGATGTAAATTATGGTCCTTGATCAGTGGTTATCTCATGCGGCACACCAAATCTTGTGAAAATATTAGAGTACAAGAAATCAGCTACTTTTGTATCTTTGGCATGCTTTAGGGCTATCACTTCCACCCATTTGGTGACATAATCGATACATACAAGGATGTATTCCTTGTTCTGTGATGGCGGGTTGATTGGGCCAACAAAATCAAGGCCCCACTTCTCGAATGGATTTATGGACAACTGTGGATGTAAGGGCATCTCATCTAAATGTGTGGGTTGCCCCATGCGCTAACACTTGTCACAATCATGAACATAGCGTTTAGAATCCTTATGGAGTGTAGGCCAGTAGTAACCTATTATGAGAATCTTTTGGGCAGTCCGCTAAGAAGCAAAGTGTCCTCCACATAGTTTGATATGACATGCACAAAGTATATCGAAGACATCATCTTCGAGTACACAACGTCGCATGATATTGTCAATGCCAATGAGAAAGAGCAATCCATTTATCCATGTATACTGTCCACCGAGGCCAACCAGCTTATGTCGTTCCCTTGAAGAGAAATGTGGTGGAAACTTGCATGTAACAAGGTAGTTTGCAATATCGGCAAACCAAGGACTCCTTGTGGATATAGCAAAGAGGTGCTCATCTAGAAAGGCATCATCAACTGGAGTAGGTTCATTGTCCGGCAATTGTAATTGGGATAGAAAGTCTGCAACCACATTTTCTCAACCAGGCTTATCAAGTATAGTTATATCAAATTCCTGAAGTAAAAGCAACCATCTAATAACTCCACCAATTACCATGGGTTTATTCATTAAAAACTAAATTGCCGAATGATTTGTGTGGACAATGCTTTATAGCCAGTAATGTAATGACAAAATTTATTAATGGCATACACAACAGCTAAAAACTCTTTTTCAGTTACCGTGTAATTTACCTCGGCCCCTATGAAGTTCTTGTTGATGCAGTAGATAGAGTAGAAAATATTACCCTCTTTTTGTCCAAGCACAGCTCCCATGGAATAGTTAGAGGCATCTGTGTGGATATGGAATGGTAGTTCCCAGTTTGTTCCTCTAAGGATTGGTGTAATGACGAGTTTTGTTTTGATGGATTCAAAGGCTTCTTGACACTCGGGTGTCCAAGGGAAGGCAATATCTTTGGCTAGCAAGGCAAACAAGGGAGATGCAATTTTATTGAAATTTTGGATAAATCTTCGATAATATCCTGCATGGCCAAGAAATCTTTGAACATCTTTTTGACTAGAGGGTATAGGCAAGTCTTGGATAATCTGGACCTTTTTAGGATCTACTTGAATACCCTTGGAGGAAATGTAATGGCCCAACACTATCCCTTCGGTCATAAGTATGTGGCATTTTTCATGATCAAGGACAAGTTGGTGTCTATAAAATGCCTAAGTACCTTTTCTAAGTTTGTTTTAGCCTCTTCATAAGTATTACCATGGACAGTAAAATCATCCATGTATACCTCAACACAATCAGTGACACGATTTGCAAAAATGCTCAAAACTGCCCTTTGAAAAGTGGTAGGGGCATTACATAAACCAAATGGCAAGACGTGATAGGAAAAGGTGCCCCAAGGGCAGGTGAAAGTGGTCTTGTCCTGATCTTTAGGTGCTATCCAAATTTGGTTATAACTGCTGAACCCGTCCAAAAAGGAGAAGAACTTTTTACCTGCGAGAGTGTCCAATACTTGATCAATAAATGGTAATGGAAAATGATCTTTCTTAGTATATTTATTTAATCCTCTATAATCGACACGAATTATCTATTTACCATTTTTCTTAGGAACCACAACTAAAGGAGAAACCCATTGACTATTAGAAATAGGATATCTAAACCCGACGTTCAATAGTTTATGTAACTCCTCTTTAACTATGTCATGAAAAGTGGGGTTAAGCTGATGTTTTGGTTGCCTAATTGGATGAATACCTTCCTCAATATAGATATGATGGGTACACGTATCAGGATGAATGCCACACATGTCTTGGTATTCCTATGTAAAGGCTTCTTTATTCATTCTAAGCATGGCAATAAGATCATGGATTTGTTCAAGGGTGAGCTATGGATTAATGTTAAGTGTGTGATTAGGTAGAATTTCCATAGTGATAGATTGTTTTGGTGACTCAATGGCTAAGAACTTTGAGGTGGATGGCATATCACTTGATTTTGCAGAAGATAAGAATGATCCATATAAGCAATTATGGGGTAATAACTGATGCAGTGTGATAAAGTGTTGAACAGAGAATGAACTCCCCACCAGTGGAAAATCCCCAAAAGGACATTGAGTATTTATACCTGAATGGAGGACCATGCTTTCAAATATTTCATTAAACGTATAGCTGTTCTGAAGGAAACTCATAAGAAAATTATCCTCAGTAGGCTCTTCCATATCTAAGGCTTTATCAATTGTTAGGATTGGTAATGATTCATCTGAGTCGCTATCAATCCAAACAGGGTCCTTTGTCTCCAACAAAGGTTGTGTTGGCGGGTATAGAGTCAGTTGTTTCTTGTGCTCGCCATTGGAAATAACCATGTTCCCTGATTGACAATTGATAAATGCATCTACGCCTGCTAACCAAGGGCATCCCAAAATTAGGAGGTATCCCCCCAACTTAATTTTTGGTTGCAAGATCACAAAGTTAGTTGGGTATTCCCATGAATCAATAGAAAGGATTACATCTTCAATCATACCTTTGGGTTTGACCAAAGATCGATCTGCCATTTGAAGAACTGTAGGCATAGGCCTAAGTCCTTCTAATGAAAATTTTTCTTTTGTTTCGTTTGTCATTACATTAATTACAGCACCCAAATTGACAAGGGTATTAGGAATACTTACTTTACCAATGGTTACCTTAATGACTGGACTCTCTAGATCGGCATACTTTGGAATGGTAATGTTTCCAAGCATAAGGTTTGCCAACTGTCCAATAACTTGAACCTTTTTTGGGTCTTGCTTCTTCCGCTACTTTCAAGTACATAGATCATGAATTGTTTTTGTATAGACAGGAATGTCTTTGATGGCCTGCAACAAAGGAATATTAATGTTAACATTGCGCAACTCATTAACAAAATAGAACTTAGGTTGAGAATCCTCCCTTTCTATGGGTGCAGATTGAAATAGTTCGGGAAAAGGGGGTCTTTGGTTGGATCGATTTCTAACTCCTCATTGATTTCGGTAAAGGTGGGCCCTTGAAGGGCCTTCCCTGACCTTAACTGAACTCCATCTACTTCTAATGTATTTATGGGATAGGTGGAGTAAATTGTTGTCTCATTATTATATACTGGTTGGGTGGCCTTATTGTTGGGGTTGGGGTTGGGCTGGGATGGAATTGATGTAGGTCTTGGTGGCTGGGTTGGATTAATAGGTGGGGTGGTTGATGATGGCAAAGCTGGAAATTGTGGAATTTGGTATGGGTTAATCATAGGAGGAGGTGGAAATTGTGATTGTGAGGGGAATGGTTGTTGGTATGCAGATGGTTGTGGCATTTGTGGCCTCCATGCTTGCTGCCACGACTGTGAAGTATATTGATACGGAGGCATCCATTGAGGGTATGGGGGTTTTTTCCAACCCCCATACCATCTCGTTTGATAAGAATTGGGTTGGCTTAGTCCTGGGGCAAGATAATCGTTCATCATGTTGGGATGCATTGCTCAGGGTGGAAAGGGTCGCCTAGGGGCCATATAATAGACAGGTTCTTCAAAATATTCCATTTCGGTTACTCCTACAAGAAGAGGCCTCAAGGTAGAGTTCTTACTTAGTTCTTCTAAAGATGATATGTTTGTCCTATTGTATGGGAAATCCTCACTACCGTGTCTCTTACAACACGTTGGACAAAACATAGCTAGGGATTTTTTGGCTTCTTCTTGTTTCCGACGGGTGAAAAGAGTGTCTATTTGTTTCCCCATATGACTCAACAAATATGTTTTAAGGCCTTCAAGTAAATTGCCTATTTCCCTTTTTGTGATACCTATTGCATTGACTGCGACATAAGGCTTACTCGCATACTCCTTCCCGAATGTTGCGACCTCGAATAGTTCCTGCAAATATCACAAATATCATCAAATTCTATTTTAGAGATGTTCCCTTTTCCTACTAAATTTAATGCTTCCATAACATCATCTCTTATCCCTCTAAGAAATAAACTTTTAATGGTATCATCATTTAGTCCCTCCTAACGAGACCGTTGAAGACTAAACATAAAACGTTCAAGGTAGTCTTCTACAGACTCATCTTCCTTTTGATTCATGTGAAATATCTCATCCCAAACCTCCTTCATCTTGCAGTATTCCTGGTACTTGTTCAAGAATAGCTCCTTCAAGACCGTCCATGTTCTAATATTCTAAAGGTTCATAAACCACCATAGGGCAGCATCCTTTAATGTAGCTAGAAAAAGTTTGAGTTTTTGTGCATCATTTTGGTAGTCATAGCTATGACACAACACATCAAATTCAAACAAAAACATGTCATGATCTTCCATTGAAAGACCACGAAAAATGGGCAAAGCAGAATGAGGAATATTTTTCATAGGGGCGTCTCTTCCAGGATCTGTGATTGGGAACTCAAAAGTGACTGGGTTATTCTTGGCCAATTCCCTATTGTGATTGTTGTCATTGTTGTTGTTGTTGTCATTATTATTGTTGTTGTTATTGTTGGGATCCATGACTTCAAATCCCCATGGAGTAAAATAAGTTTTAAATGGCTTGTAGCTTTCTTCGAAAAATGAACCAACTTGATCTTCGTAAGATTTTTGGAAAATTTGTTCTACTTTTTTGCGTAATATATCGAAAGAGCTTGGTTGGGTATTTGCAGGTGTCTGAATAATGGTGGTCTCAATAGAAAATTTCTCAAGATCAGGTTCAGGCAATTCTAGTGATGGCAACTTTTTTTGGTTTCTCTTCATTCAAGGTACTTGTCTCAATGGGTGACTTGGACTTATCTTACAATTCTTTGTGTTGTGGACTCTCAATGGATGGTGCTAATTTATTTTTGGATTTTTCAGGTTGCGAACTACTGCCCTTTTCTTTTCTAATAAATCTTCCTCTACTGTCCCTATTATCCAAATGAGGTCGACTATTACGTGAATTTTCTCCTTAGCGCAATGCTCCTAACTTGGTTCACTAGAAATGTAGGTCTTTAACACTATTCCCCAACAACGACGCCAAAATAATTGGATAAAACTATGGTTTCTAAATTACTCTTTAAATTGGGTTTGATGTACTTTTACAAATGGCTTCCTCAGTTCATCCTTAAGTGTCAATCCGAGAACATAGGATTTTGAACCGTGTTGTGGAAATATGCTGAAGAGCTGAAATTAACAAACCAAGGGCTGATGGATGTAACCTAACATAATTTACTTATGGGCAGAATTCGAATTAACAGACTTCCTATCACAAATGTGACAAGAACCTATGAAGAAATAGTTCTGCATAGAAACAGATTACTGGCACTTAACATAAGATTAGTAAAGTAACAAAATAGAAATCTATCTTGAAAATAATGTTTCACAAAGTTAAGTTTGAACTACTGAAAAAAAACTTGTGATACTACTTAATGAAAATTCAAAACAATCCCATTAACTTATTCAATCTGCTCTTATGTTTAATGATCTGCATTTACTAGCAAACAAATATTGAATGAATATAGATTGTATTGGTAAGTATTTAACAACTCAATACCGATTAATACCTTCGTGGAAATGAATCACACAACAAAAGATTTAGCCAATCAACCGAGGAAGTGGGCCCTACCTTCGCCGGTCATTAGATGATAAAACTCACATTCACAAAATTATTCTACTATCACTTCCATTCATCTAAACAATCATAAACAGAGTATATAGAAAATCACCACAGTTCTGCTTTTAATTATGTATATTGATATCCAGTTCCAGCGTACACGCATATATATACATATTGAAGCTACCTATATGTCTAACAGTCTTTTAGATGTAATCGATAAAACATTTTGGTTGTTAGTGGCTTTCATCCAACAACCTTTAGAAGATAATCAAAAATATTTTTAAAGTCTTTTGAAAGTTTTCCAAGAACAGCGTAACAACCTAAAATAGAATGACTAATCTTTGACGAGTAAAACCAAAATGATAATATAACTTCAGAAATTAAGTATCCTTCCACCGATATCCTTCATGTGCATTGTCAACCATTAAAGACTTCTTGTCACCAAAATCAAAAAGACAGTTAACAACAGTCAGCAAAATCGGTATTTTCACTAGTTTTAACCTTTTCTTCTATTTCATAAAATACTGTTTGTTCATTAACAAAAAGTGACAAGAACGACAGGAGACACTAGGAAAGATGACAAGCTTTGAAAAAAATAAGAGGTAAAAGGATGGCACATTTTTCCCTCATCACAAGTCTTCAATGCATTTACACTTCCAACCAATCCCACGGCTTTCATGTTCATGCATCAATCATTCAAGAAAGCAATCAATCTGCTCAGATTGCATCGAGCCACCCAGCAATAACTTCACCACCCAAATCGGGTTTTTTTCATCAGCTAAAATCAGCCTGCACTTACTATTTTGGCCTTTGGCCAATCAACATTTGACACTGAGCCACGTGTCCTTCCTGCATTCATTATTACTCTTTGACTCTGAGTCCAACTCGGTCAAAATTGGTCCGAGCTCTCCAATTCTCTCTGACTACCGTTGAGCTCGATCGATCTTGTCTTCACCCATCATGATATGGGGGTATCGCCTCTGAGCTCTGTCACTTTCCTCGTGCTATCGCTTCAGGTCTGAGTCAACCCACAGTGTGGTGGTAAGCCAACGGGAAAACCACTGGTAGTCACATCGTGCCCTGTTGCCACCTGAGGCGGTAACCTCCAGTCAACCGCAGGTGGTCTCACCGCAACCACCGCGGTGAGAGGACCCACCGCCCACAGTATGGCGGTACCTGCCAAGTCAATCACAGGTGGTCTCACCATAGCCACCACGGTGAGAGGACCCACTACCTGCGGTATGGCGGTAACCACCAAGACCACCGCTAGCAGCTTCACCATGGCCATCGCGGTGAAGGTCTTTGCCGACTGCAGTAAGGCAATGACCGGCAAGGCAGGCAGCAAGCTGCCTACTGTGACCACCTCGGTGAGTAAAATCATCGCACGTGGTAAGGTGGTAACTACCAAGCCTGTTACCACGATACTGTCAGGGGCAGACCAGACCACCGCGGTAAAGCGGTAAGGGTAGAACTAAGCCAGGCATGGTATGGTGGTAAAAGGCTGAGAACATCAATTTTTTGCCAAGTCTTAAATTTTGAGGCTTTAAACTAGAAGTTGAGACAAAAATTCTCAACAAAGAGACCTTAAACAAAATCCCAAGAATCCTATACTCCATGAGGGTTTAATCCTCTTAATCCTTGAGTATGATAAGTCCTATACTATTCCTGATTAACCTAAGAAGGTTTTTAAAGGCCGAAAAACAAAGCATGATTCGAAGTATAAAACTGGGTCTAAATTTGGGTCAATTGATGAGGAGTATGTTCCTGGTTTGAAGCTTCCATGGAGATTTATTTGGAGCCTCTTGCTTCCTTTGAGGGTAAGAGAAGTAAGAATGGGAAATCACCCAAAACCCCTAATTTTGAAGAGTATGATATGGGTAGTGAAGAGGAGGAATCTAATCACCCCTTTGAAGCTCAAAAGTCCAAACTTGGAAAGTTTCTAGGTGCTAAGAAATTTAAGGGTGATTCCTCAGGTAAGAAGAAAGTGATGGAAAATGTTGTGGGGGATAAGTTTGGGATCCCCCTTTGACTAGCTCGAAGAGGAAGGTGAGTTTGAAGGATGGGAGCTCTCAAAAGAAGTCTAAGTAGAAAGTGTGCCTGAAACAAGAGGAGACTATTAGTATTGGTTTTGTTTCTCCTAGTGTTGGGTCTTTGCAAGTTGCTAGTGTTCTAGAGAATGTGAAGAAATAGGATCATGGTAAGAATGTGGTTGTTGAGATCGAGATTACCATGTGTAAAATTAAGGTTCTTGGTGCTAGTTAGAAAGGGAAGGATGCTCTTGGGAATGAAAATATCAGTAGGGATTCTCTAGAGGATTGGGTGGATGACAGGGATGTCTTCAATTGTATTAGGGAGGACTTTCCCAATGTGCTTGGTGATAGGCCAAAACTAGGGTAAATAATAAGAAGGATTTAATATTAAATAATAAAACTCAACTTGGTCTAAGTGTCAATCTGCGGTGTAAACATGTGAAAGATGGTGTGGCTATATGCAACAAGGGTTGTGATTCATGAGGTGAGTGGGGATGAAAATGCATTTCTAAACTACCTAAATTTAAAATCAACTTAATGTTTATGTTTTGCTTTTATGACTATGGCAGTATTACAATATTTTTGCAACAAAGACTGCAATAGAAATAATAACAATAATGATTCTAGAAATTGAACTCACGGTTTTAATAAATCAATAACATAGATAATCATTAGATCCCATAATTGAATTATAAGCAACAAACAATAAACATTAAATAGATTCATGAAATAACAGAAATAAACACACTGCTGAAAATAACCACATTGTTGAAAATAAACACACTCACTACAAAATCTACAAAATCACCAAGCATTCCAAGAAGGGGGCGCCCTTCCTCCTCAGTCTTCCTGGTGCAGAATTAAATCCCTTTACACTAGTTGAGTCATGTGAATATGTTATTTTATTTATCAAAAATAATACAAAGTCTACATGTATATCCCTTTTCACCCAGCTCATATTTATAAGAAATATGAGTGCAAGTCAGTCCCTATTTTTATGCCACCTTTCCATTATTTTTTGGTTGATATCTAGCTATTGGATTTGTTGAAACAACTCACCCTAAATTGTAGGAGCTTATTTAGCTCATGGTTATAATCATCAAAATAGAATATTATTTTCAATGTGAATACATTCTCATCAAAACTGAATAGTAATTGGTTATAACTAAATAACCAAAGTATTTTATGAGAAGATAATTATATAGATGGAATTAATTTGCTAATACGTGTACCCACAGGAGACAAGAACCAAAATGCGACGGGAACAAGAAGGCAACAGGAACAAGAAAGCGACAGGAAACCTGCATTCCTCTCCTTCAATCAGCTTGCTGCAAAATATATTTGTATTAACATAATGGAAGCAAATACTAGTAAATACAATCTAACAATCATTATTCACTTATTTTATCTAAAAACTAAATTAAATATTTCTTATTTATATTTAACCATAAGCAGAAAAAGGTGGTAAAATGGTATGATAATGTATGTAAATGGAATATGAAAATGGGTTAAATGGTATAGGAAAAAGTATAAAATATGGTATAAAATGGAGCGTAAATGGCACTCATCACTTGGTATGACGAAAGATGGATCCTTAAATCTCTTTAGGCTTTTTAAGTGGGATTTCAATGAATTAAACCTCAAAAATGTGAAGGTTTGATCTCTGGTAAATAATGCGGGGGAGTCCTCTACTCCCAAGGAGCCTTCTATCCAAACCCAAGTTAATCAGTTAGTTGATGCATTGAAAATTTTCACTGATGAGATGTTGAAGGTGAAAAATCTTTTGAATTGAGAAATTGCAATTTTGGAAGATAAAATGGACTGTGCCTATCAAAATCTAGAAAAGGTTGTTGACATAAGTAAGACTATAATGTGTAATGAAGCCGAGGGGTTGTGTTTCCTAAATGAGAAAGCTAGGCAGTGGTTGGGGGAAGCGTCTAGTGTAAAATAAGCTATAGACAATGTCGTTGATATCCCTAGTGTTAAAAAAAAAGGGGTAAGTGAGAAGGGTCCTTGTACTAGGACTCGTAAGAAAACCAAGTTAAATTTTGGGATCCCTACTAAGGAGGTCATTGAGGTTATGAATATGCACCAAAATATTATTGATAGTGACTTGGAAGTTGTTGATATTTTGAAGAATTTGTAGTCTTTTGTTGTTTTTGTTCCTCTTTTTGGCTGGTGTTTTGTTGGTTTTTTGCTGCTTGTTGGCTACTCATTTTTTTTTCTATTATCTATTAAAGTAGTGGTCATTTTTTAAAATGGTTTGAGATTTCCTTCAAAAAAAAAATTACCTATAATCAAAAACTATAAAAACATAGGTTTATCAAAGATAGAGTTATACGAGGGAAGGTTTCTATAGGGTATGTCTAGTATGTGACCTCACAAATATACTTATTCCATTTTTAAATATCATTGGACCAATATACTAGAGCTCTAACTATAGAGGATTGAAGCATCTCATAGCTCACTATCACATCTTTGAGAGATATCATGAGTAACTTTGTGAGGCTAGTCAACTATTTGTGCACCACAAATTAAAAATGACTAATGGCTGCCTAGGGCTAGGTTTTAAAAAATATATGGGGCATTCTAATATACCCAAGGGTATGCGGAAGCTCAAACCCATATATAAAAGCTATTTGAATCTTGGGTATTGGAGTTTAACCCCGCTTAGTTCATTAGACGCTTTATGGGTATTTTATCTTGACAAAAAAAATGACTATTTTAAGGATATTTGAAGCCCCTTGGCACAATTTTTTTAGCCTAAAACTAAAAATAAACTACTATTAACGAAAAAAAAAATTGGTAGATTTTGGGCAAGATTCTTTGAGCCACTACTTATGTAGATACTTTTTTATCACTGAGAGCTTAAGAGGGAAAGGCACGAGCATATGGTGGATAATTTTTGAAAGCCTTAAATTTTCATGCTACTACAAAATATGACCTAAAAAAATCTTTGATACTAGATGTCATGATCTCCTACAAAATATTAGTCCAATAACATAAATAGTGAATATGCATTATAAATGAAATAAAGAGAGGAACGTTATTTTGAATCACATGATTACATTAAAAAATATCACAAGCCTCTTTGAGGGGGAAAGCTCCTTTAAGCAACACTTAATATAAAATATTCAGTGGATGGTGTTTCATCTTTCTTAAGCCCTAAATTTAAACTTTATATTCAAGAGACCTACCAATTCCAATACATGTCAGTTTCATAGAATTAGCTAAAGGGCTGACTTGCAAAGCATATTGTTGATGTAAGTAGGTGTTTTACCTAACTAGGTCATATTTACTATTACTATAAATAGTGTCATTATCTACCTTGTTAGCTAATCACCTTTCTAGGATTGACCTATTCACACCTAGATTAAGTTTACTTATGCTTCTTTTAATTTTTGTCTCACCTCATAGCATTGAGATATGTGTCCTCGAGACTTGAGACACCTATTGACACTTGCTCACTCACTTTTCAAGTGAGTGAGCAAGTGTCCCACCTATGGAGGGTAGTCATATTTTCACTCCTACCTTCTCACGTCCTCATCCTTGCATATATATGCAAGGCTTGATCATTTTTATATACACTCTTAATTTCATATTTGATATAAATACTATTGTACATATTTTATTCACTTGTGGAAGTTGTTTCATGCTCTCTTTGATCTTGGAATTCTCCAACATGGTATCAGATTCACGAGAATACATTCCTTCCTGCATTAAGGTGACTCCCACATGTATCCCTATAATTGGAGAGTTATAGAGTCAAACGATCAATGCCATCATGTCTAGAAGGCTCGAGAAATGAAAAATACCCTTTGTTTCATCAATTTCAATAATTTTCATTTTTTGCACCTTTTTGGCCTTTGTGCCTATTTTATAAAAAGTTGTAAAGAATCATTTTTTTTAGTAGGGGGCCAATATTCCCTCTACCAATCTACTCATTAGAGTAGATAAATTTGTATTCTATGAGATTTTGGCCATTTTGGCCTCTTTATAATATTTGAGGAAATATTGACCTATTTTTCCTATTTCAAGGATTTCATGTGGTATTTGTGCAATTTGAACAGTTATTCCATTTTTGCAAGTTTTTGGCATCTTGTTTAATGGTCAAAATTATCTTTTTTTGCAGCAATCCAACAATTATCAAGTGCAAAATCTACATTATTGAAATTATAGGTGGTCTTCATAAGTTATAATTGTTATATTTTAGTACCTCTTATTTCTTACATCGGCATGTTGCAGCTTGTGGAATTCTCCATGATATCTGCAGTTTTTTAGTGAATAGTAATAATCTTTTCTTGCAAACACTTATTGAAACCCATAAATATTTTGCTTCACAACGAGGAGATTGGGGATGGTTGGAGGAGTACTGAGCGGCCTCACACCACTCATCACTAATTTATTTGCCACAAGATCTATATATGCCATACCTTGAAGCACTACATCTACATCTCCACACCAAACCATCCCCATTAACTAGGCAAACTTAAGGGGGGTGTTAGTGTAAATGGTGTCATTATATACCTTGTTAGCTAATCACCTTTCTAAGATTGACCTATTCACACCTAGCTTAAGTTTATTTAGGATTATTTTTCATCTCACCTCATAGTAGTGAGACATGTGTCCTCGTGACTTGAGACACCTATTAACACTTTCTCACCCACTTTTCAAGTGATCTCACAAGTGTCCCACCTATGGAGGGGTAGTCATGGTTTTGATCCAACCTTCTCACTTCCTCATCCTTGCCTATATATTCAAGGCTTGATCATTGTATTATACAGTTGTCATTTCATATTTGATAGGCATACTATTGTGCACATTATATTTACTTAATTTGTTTCATGTTCTCTTTGATCTTTGCATTCTCCAACATTTACATATTAAGTCCACTTAGGTCCTAGGAGGGAATATTTCTAGTTAGTGTAAGTTATCACTAGATCTTATCTTATCATTTGGAATTTAATGCTTGTCTTAAGTCATTTAATATTTTTTGAGGTAGTTGTCTTATTATATAGGATTAAGAAACATGTCAAGATATTTTCTAACCCTATCTAACATTTTCCATTTATAAGCAAGGCATCATATGTGCATTGTCATATTCAATCTGGAAACATTGCATCCATAATCATAGCATGATATTTTTTGTCATTTCTCTCTTGTGGAAGTTATTGTTGTGTTGAAGGTGATCCTAGGGTTGTTGAGGATTCCACCATTAGCTCCTACATGGTATTAGAGCTTCAATGTCGTAGACTTCTTCCCAAATTTGAGGGACCTATCTTGGTATGAAAAATTTATTGGTTGTAAGTGGGGCTTTAAAGGATCTCACAATTAAATCTAAGATGTCAGAGAAAGTTAGGTTTTCCTTCTATTTCCTTAATTTCCTTTATGTTTTGATTGATCTAAAAGGGTTTCAAGTTGATGGTTACGCTTTCTAGATCTTAGAGGTATTTAAAAATTTGGGGCAATTTGGGCTAAATCTAACCCTACCATTGCACCCAAAAGGCCCGAGAACCTAAGGATTGACTATCAATTTGTCAATTTTTGAAAAGTTTGTTTGAGGGCATCAAAACAAAAAATTTGGTCACCACATTTGTAGATTATGTAAGGAATTTCTAATTTTCAATCAACTTGGTGTTTATTAGTGGACACATAATTCAGAGGATAGGTTCCTAACTAAACAATTCACCGAACCCTCACAAAGGCTTCATTTAATTATCAATCAGGACTTCATAAGATTTTGATGATGTTGGCACTCTATGTACATTCATGGACTCTACATGACCTATATCAATGTGTATAGGTGGTTCACACTTGTATAGAAAACAATAAAGGCTAGAAAAGGAAAATAAAGCATAGATTATAAAACAAGGGAAATAACATAATTTTTTTCTTATGCTACAGGTACCTTCGGCTTAATACTGTAACTACTAACTGCTAAGACTAAAATTTAAAACTAACTAATACTATTGACTCTAGACTCCTAACTTCTTAACTAGTTTGGAGACTGACTCAACATTTTGTTTATAGAATAAAATTCATGCTATAAACTATCATTTAAGGAATTCACATCCATACAAGTGAGAATTCAAATAAATAGATACAACAATGAACATCTAATCTAGTATAGAAAATAAGATGGGTTGGTAGTACCTCGAGTGGCCCTTAACACTCGAGTTGTTGCACCCATAAGAAATATCAAACACACACTATTGATCAATGGATCATAACAGTAAACTAAAACTCCTTTGTTGCATTAAAACTAAACTTCTCACAATCTAAAAAGAACCTTCAAAATATTTCCCATTCAAAATTACACATCCATTACAACCAAATAAAAAAAAATAGCAACAATGAAACTTATTGTCTCATAAAACAAAAAAGTAGAACTTAGCAACTATATCCTGAACTAGATTTGCTCCTCAACCAGCGATCCCAATATATAGGTGCGGGAGGATTTTTATTCACATCAAGACTAAAAATAGAATTTAAATGCATATGTCCACTCTCCCTCAAGAATAGGGAGAGGACTAGTCTTTGCAACCGAAAACCAAAATTGAAAAAGATAGAAGAAGAGAAGTAAAACTAAAACTCTACCCTAAGAATTTGATAGAAACATGCTCCCTGAAAATTGTTGCATCATGGCTTTCCTTATCAAATTAGACTCCTTAATCTTGTCATCTTATTCGGTGATTTTGTGACTCATGGTTGATAATTTCAATGGTCACCTTCATTACTTCCTAGGACTATCACATGTTCAACATTTTGGACTCACCCCTATAACTGCTTACAATCCCTTTGTTTTGGGTTGGAAACCCAATTGTTGCAGGCTACAATTCTAGCTACAAGAGGTTAGCTTCATCTAAAGTATACACATCATTAACAACCTTGAGTTAAGCATAGAATCATACTAAATTTCATGACCATTCACACATCCATGCATACAAGTACCATCATACCATAATTATAATTCCACATACTAAATTTTGGTTTAAGATGCATTAAAGATAAAATATGTATAAGGTTTAGGATTGTCTATGAACTTAGCAGATTAAAATGTTTAAAAGACATAAACTAAATAGATGAAAAATAGCTATTAACTAGGCCCATCATTCCCCCCAACTAAAGTATTTTATTTTCCTCAAGCAACTTTTAAGGCTGGAGGCTATACTGCATAGCTATTTCCCTAAAATCTACTACAATATCAACTCCCTTTCTCTATCTTAGATAATAGCCTCAGTAACATGAAATATTTTCCAATCTTATGTTCGTTGCCGCTTCCACTTCCCCATGTTTCTTCCCTATCCAATGTGGTTCTGGAAATAGGAGAATAGGTGGATGAAAGGTGAGTGGAAACCATCTAATTCCATTATCCCTGGAAATGTATATATACTTATGAGATCTTTGGACAATGGCTACAAAATTATATGGGGAGTGTGGCTCCTTTTTCTTCAACTCAAAGGTTAGCTTTTCCCATCTCTTCTACACAAACTTGAAGGATTGATTAATAGGTCTTGTAGCTAGTTTCTTCATTCTCATATAATCATGTTCTCTGATACTCATTATTTTTCTTCCCACACCTCTATAATCCAAAAGCTCTAACCACTAATCTATGATTGTGTTGGAATCCACTGATTCTTTTTGGATCTAAAAAACAATAAATTTTTCATTTTCATTGTATTCTTGTAAACATTTCCCCATTGTTGTTTGTTTATGATGTAGGAGGCCAAAGCTCTAATTTGTATGTCTCCAAAAATATCATTTGATTCCATTTAGTCTCGTCTGAGAGAACAAATTTATGCAAGTAGAACTCACATAACTAGTCATGCATGTCTAGTGTAGAATCAAAGAAAGTAACTAAAAACATAATTTTTCTATCCATGGAAATTGGTGAATCACTAATCAACTGATTGAACTGAAAACAAAAATAATTTTCCTACAAAAACAATGCATAATCCCTTCATTGTGGTCTACATTTCAACAATTGCATTGTTTTACCTGCCATCATCTCAATTTTTACTTTCAACTTTTTCACTTTTGTCTCCCGTTGTTCAAGCTCCCTGGTGTGATTGGATATTAATTCAATTTTTTTTCTCCCAATCCTTATTCCTTTGAGAGAACTCTTGGGTTATTTTCCATAATTCAACACCCAAGGACACCACAGTTGGCCCAATGGGGGTTCTAACCTAAGGAATTGGGCCTTGAGATACTAGTTTATTATTTCTTGCTTCAACCATAGAAATTTGTGTAAGTACCTCTAATTTAGACCCATGCTCAAATTTATAGATCTTCTCCTCCAATTCTTTAATTTTTGCATTCCTCTCACGGTCCCTTTGTTGATGTGCTTTCAACAGGTCTTCCAATTGTTTTATTCTTTCCATTTCTTCATGTAGTTCTTTACCAATATTCATTTCTTCTATAAAAATTTCTTCATCCTTTTCCAAAATCTATTCATCCCCCATTGTACTAGTGTATTTACAACCCTATGAATCGGGGCTTTTGGGGGATCTCCTTCTCATTTTCTTTGCTACAAAAAAATCCTTTGAATCAGATTCAAAGGTACTTATATAGTACAAATACTGTGCAATCGATTATTTACATTTTTAGTGGAATTCTCCTCTGATTCTTTATCCATCTCCACCATTACAAGATCCTATTCCTAATTTTTCATTGATCCTCTCATTGCCCCTTTTCTCCTTAAGTGATGTGATTTCCTCTTGGGTTGTGTGGTTCTCTTCTACCCTTTTGTAGGTGCAGAAGAAGAGGCACCACTTTTCCTTTTCTTTCCTTTTTGTGTCTTTTTGGAAACAAAGATTGCTTGTTTGTCTCCTACTACAGGTTGCTCAACGGAGGCTATAAGCTATGTTTCTTTTAGGATTTTATCATTTGGCTCTCATGTGCTTTGGGTAGGTGAGATAGAAAGGGAGACATAGAGCACTTCCCTTTCTAGAACAAGAGGTTCTTCCATTATTTCTGGAACAACAGGTTCTTCAAGGATACTATTTATAAATTGTTACAATTAAGAAAAAATTCCAAAGAAACATTTGGAAACTGAGTCCTAGGAATCCTCTTTATAAAAAATGAAACCAAATATAAATTATATAATTTTGTATTGTTTCTTTTCCTCTTGTACTTAGATGGCATTCTCTTTAATAGATTATACAAGAAATTAGAGACATTCACATGCCTACCATGGCAAAGATGACTCAACAGTTTAAAATTAACTATGTTTAACAAAGATTGCCTACCATCACAAGTCAAATAATTAACCATAGGAAGCAATTGAAGCCCAAATACAAGGTAAATATAATCATTTAGTACCTTGAGAAGAGGAATCTAGGTTATCTCCTAGTTGTCTTAATTCGTCCCTTGCAGCAATAGAATTTTCACTAACTAGAAACTATTCTCCTATCCTTGGAAATCTGAATACTTTAGCTATGATAGCTTCCAAAGCATCTACCCTTAAGCCCCTAACAGTTGCTTCATCATTTTGTAATGTGGCTGAAAATTTTTGGGTCATGAACTCATTAAACTCTGCAAGCTTTAGAAAATATTCCAACCAATTAGCTTGTTGAAAAATGGGCAAAACCTAGCTATCATCTAACAACTAGTTGTGTGTCGTTGGTTCTTTGTGGATTATGTCACCTCCCATGTTAATGATTTGATGTTCTATAGTCTCTTCAATTCCCCAATTCTGCTTTGTCCTTATTCAATTTTCTATCTGCCACCCAAACTACACCACTTCCACTATGTTTGTATGTTTTAACCTCTTAATTTAGCTTCCTCAAACCCTTTTCTTTCCTCTAATCTTGTGCCTTTTGAAAATATAGGAAAATAACATAAAGGTTTTGCAGAGAGTTTTTGAAAACTAAGGAATACCCCTCACCCAACTAAAGATATTAAGTGTCCTCACTTAATGGGTACATTTTTGGTAGAGGGTTAGATTAAAAGTAGTAGAATATCAATCAATATATGTAGCATGCACGAATGAGTGCATAAACATGCAGAAAATCAATAATCAGCTATGTTAATTATGATAATTTAATGAGTATTGTACTTGTAGGGATTGGCTTAAATGAAATTCAACTCATGTGAAGTAACTAATGACTTTGTGCAGTGTGATTTGCAATGACTTGCCTTTATTCCAATGAATTTTGTGCAGTCATAATCTGAAATGAATGATAGCATATATGCAACATGCGAAAAACAATAGAATGAAAAGGCTACATAGTGTATGGTATATGTGATGTGAGATTAATTGCATGAAATGGTATAATTGATAAAGGTGGTAGGATTTCTATGTGTGAATGGATGTAATAAGTTGTACATAATAGAAATGGAATATGTGTGGTTACATGTACGAAAGGATAGGTTATGAAGTGATCTAGATATGCAATTAATACAAATAATAATATGAAATGATTGACAAATAAGTGCTATAGGTTCGTGTAGTAACAAGTCCCTTCTATAAGTTTGTCGCCTAGAGGCATGATGTTGCAAGTCCTCGTTGCTTGTGTGACTGTCTCAAACAATGAATTTTGTTGTTTGTCACATGTGTAGTGTGTGCATGTGAAATATGTGAGAAAATTATACCTTTGAAACATTAGTAGGTGAGTTGTGTAGCTCATCTACTGATTCATTTGAAGAACTAGTTGTCTTTGTTACTGAATTTTCAATTACAATTTCAAATTGTTGTTCTAATGTAAGAAGGAAGTCATCCTTCAACAATGGTTTCTTATAAAACTTCAATTCATGTCTGTTAACAAGCAATAAGAACCTTACTTCATCAATTTTTTGTAGTTGCACTTCTCCATTTGGAAATAATTGTTTTATCTCATATGGCCCAAGCCATCTAGTTTGTAATTCCCCTTTGTAATCTTTATATTTGGAGTCCTAAAGCATAGCCCAATCACCTGTATCAAATTCCTTTGTCTTAGTAAATAGATCATTCCAATAGTTTCTTTTATTTTTGATAACTTAAGTGTGGTGTATGGATTCCATTCTAATTTCATCTAGGGCATTCAAGTAATGCAATCTCTCATGTTGTGTTGTTGGAAAATCCATGCTCAATTTGACTGTTTTCCTCAATGTTTTATACTCAAATTCTATAGTAAGTACTTATTTTTTACCATATACCAGTTCATATGGTGTTAAGCCTGTTATGGGCTTCCAAGTTGTTCTATAGGCCCAAACTACCTCAAAAAATTTGGTTGCCAATCCTTCTTATGAATTTGCATTGTCTTTGTGAGGATGTTTTTAATTTCCCTGCTAGTGACTTCCACTTTCCCATTTGCTTGAGGGTGATAAGGTGTGGAATTTTTATGTCTGATCTCGTATTCTTGAACTAATTTTGTGATCAACTTTGATGTAAATTGAGGTACCTGGTATGTGACAATTTCTCTTGGAACTCCATTTCTTGTGAATATGTCTTCATAGAGAAACTTTGCCACATTCCCATCTCTTGCAAATAGTAAAGCCTTAACCTCCACCCACTTTGTAAGGTAATCTATGGAAACTAGTATGTACTCTCTTTTGTTTGATGTTGGTGAAATTGGGCCAATAAAATCTACTCCCCATTTGTCAAATGGTGTTATTGCTAACTATGGTTGCAATGGAATTTCATCTATTTTTGTTGACCTTCCCAATCTCTAACATCTATCACAACTCCTAGTGTACTTCACTACATCTTTATGAATATTTTTCCAATAATAGCCAGTGTTGAGAATCTTAAGAGTTGTCCTCTTTGTTGTAAAGTGTCCCCCATAGGGTTTATCATGGCATGCTCTGAGGATATCATATACTTTATCTTCTAGAATACATCTTATCATTATGTTGTCTAGGCCTATTTAGAATAAGTATCCAACTATCCATGAGTAGGGAAAACTCTTGTGAATCAATTGCCTCTTTTATCTTGGTGAGAAATGGGGTGGTGTCTTTCCTACCAAGATAGTTGGCAATACTTGCATACCAAGGTGTATGCAGAGATAGAGAAAATAAATGCTCATCTAGGAATGAATCATCAATATCTTCTTCTAATTTTATTGGTAGTCTAGATAAAAAAATATTCCACTACATTTTCTCTACCTAGCTTATCCATAATGGTAATTTAAAATTCTTGAATTAATAATAACCACTTAACAAGCTTGCCATCAATCACTGGTATTTTCATGAGATACCTTATTGTTGTATGGTCAGTGTGTATGAGCATTGAATACCCTATAATATAATGTCTGAATTTTTTATTGCATAAACTTGTTCCAACATCTCCTTCTTTGTCATTGTATAGTTGAGTTCTACCCCTTGAATATTTTTTCTAGTGTAATATATGGTATACTCTTTGTTGCCTTCCTTCTATCCAACTACAACTCCTATGAAAAATCAGAAGCATTTGTATGGATATGGAAAGGTAAGCTCCAATTTGGCCCTATCAAGATAGGGGTTTTGGTTAATGCTTCCTTTAGTGCTTCAAAGGAATCTTGACAAGTAGTTGTCTATTCAAATTCATCATCTTTTGGTAGTAATACAAATAGTGGGGCTGCAAGTTTGCTAAAGTCTTTGATGAATCTCCTGTAATACCCAATATGTCCTAGGAAAATTATAACAATTTTTTTGTCTTTGAGGCACATGGAGTGTTGATATCACCTCAATTTTGTTGGGGTCTACTTGAATTCCTTCATTTAACTCAAAATTTCCAAATACAATCCCCTCAATCATCATTATGTACCATTTCTCATGACTCAAGGATAGGTTATTTTCTTGACACCTTTTCAGTACCTTCTCCAAATTTCCAAGTGCTTCATCATAGGTATTCCCATAGGTTGTGAAATCATCCACATAAACCTCCATGGAATCATGTGCAAAGTCAAAGAATATCCTTTGTACTACCCTTTGGAAGATGGTTGGTGTGCTGCATAACCCAAATAGTAAGACAAAATAAGCATATGTGCCTGTAGAGAAGGGGGAATCGCTACTCATGAGTTCTCTTCAATCAGAGAGCCTCATGGGGAAAACTTCCCTAAACTACCTCAAAGGACAGTGGTGAGAGTCTTAGAAATAGAAAGAGTAGGTCACTGAGATTCTCTGGACAAACCGACAAGCTCTCAGCCCAAGGACGTTAGCGCAGAATATGGACAACAACGTGGCGCGTTGGCATCTCGTATGGACCATAGGGAGAGTTTATCACACAAAACAACAAAGTGACTACTAGCAATCCGATTACTGTGAACTTCTAGATTGTAAGGAAATGATAGAAAGCAATAAAGCTGAAGTAGAAGTGAAGTAGATAAGGACAAGGAGAAGAAGAGAAAGGAAACGCTTACGAACGTGCGAGTGATGAACCCTTTGGTAGGTGAATGTCTTCAATAATTGCACACAAGAAAGAGAGGAAGTGTTGGGGCTGTATAGGGGTTTTACTTAGTCAAACCCCCATTTTGGTGTTCCCACCTCCACGAACAGCCAGATAGATAGAAAAGTAGGAAATAAAGTAGAGAACACAAAAGCACTACAAAACAATGTTATGCTACTCAACCAAATAATAGAGGAGAAGAGTGAAATCTTGCCACCTCCACCCAAAGCACTCAAGGCTAGTGGGGGAGAAAATAAGAGGAACTCAAGCCTCTGCTATCATGGTGTTTCATTCCACACTTGCTCTACTGAAGTGATGGAGTGTTGATGTTGTTGTTGTGAAGTGTAAAGTGTTGCTTGAGATTGAAGAGATAGTGAAGAAGTTGCTTGGAGCTTGTGAAGAGATTTTAGAATGCTAAGGAGACTACTCAGAGTCTGTGAAGGATGAGATAGAAAGGATGGAGAGGTCCAAAGATCCCAAAGATGCAAAATGGAAGCAAGAATAGTGAATATGAAGGAAAGGGAAGAAAACGACCATATTTGGGTTGATCAGCTAAAGAGGGTGTTACAAATCGACCACCAAAGGAAAGTGTAACCCCTCTATAGGATCCAGACGTGGTAATCTGTCAGGGACATTAGCATGTTGCACAGATGTTTGCGCACCGCATGGGTGTCCTCGATAGTGACTCCTCTATCAACGCTCAAAACATGTGCCAAGTGGAACAAAGGCAACGGGCTTATGTGGAATTTTGGCCTTCGAGTTTGGATTTCTAAAGTGGAGAAGGGTAAAAGGGGAATTTGCATTAGGGTGCAAATTCGCTCCTATACATTTTTCCCCCACTTTAGCGAGCATGAATACTGATGAGTGCTTCAATAAAGTAGATTGAAGAAGTAATAGGGTTAGAGATGTATACCTGTGTCGTCGAGGAAGCATAACAAGATCTGGAGGACCCAAGAGTGCAGGACAAGAAAAGGACTTCATAACTCTATGGAACTATGAAGCTAAAGAAAGAGAGTGCCTTACAGAACCGCAAACCTGCAAGGAAGGTATCCTCCAAGAACTCTCCCATGAAGGAAATCAAGAAAGTGCCTTACAGGCCCATAGACCTACAAGGAAGACATCCTCCAAGAACTCTCACATGAAGGAAGCTAAGAAAGCGCCTCACAGACCTACAAACCTGCAAGGAAGGTATCCTCCAAGAACTCTCACATGAAGGAGACTGAATGAAGAGGACTTCATAGAGTCAGAGATGGTGACATGTTTACCCATAGATAGAACATGTCAGGAAGCAGCCACACAGGCCAGTGAACGAACAATCACACAGACCATCACTAATTTTTAAGACTTTCAAAGGGGTCCCTCAAGAACCCTTCAAAAGGAATGAGGGCCCACTCAAGGGATGTTCTATTTGAAAAGTAAGGTTTAGTCAGGCTGCCCCCAAGCTAGATGCCAAAATGTGAAGTAGGTCTAGTCGGGTTGCCCCCAAACTAGATGCCATAGAATCTCATAGAATTCATTCAAGAGAAAATATTTCAAAGAGGTCCCTCGGGAACCCTCCAAAAGAAATAAGGTCCACTTAATGGATGCTACATTCAAAAGATAGAGAGAAGGGAGGGGATCCTTAGAAGGACACACATCCCCAAAACAAGTTATCATTGCCCCCAATGTACAGGGGAGGAGAACCACACAAGATACTTTAAGCATGAAGGATAGAGGTAGTCCTCGATATCACTTATCATGTGAAGAAGAGGCAGGTGCATCAACAAATCAACGAGTGATGGCACCTAAATCATGAAGTTTTTTTAATTTATCCTTCAAGGCATTACACTCGTTAATGGAATGGCCAAGCACTCGATGGTATGCATAGAAAGAATTTTTTTCATGATCATGTTTGTGAGATTTCTTGCATGTAGGAGGAAGAAGAGTAATTAAGTGGGCTTTTAGAAGCTGCAACAAAATATGCTCTTGTTCAGGCAAAGGATGAGGAGCGGGAAGCAACCCTTTCTCTTATGGAGAAAATTTTGACTTCTCGCAAGAAGAAAATATGAAGATAGAAGACAAAGGAGAATACACCAATCTGTGAGAACAAGGTTGAGTGGACATCATGTCAACATTAAACCATGGTTTCCATTTAGATTGTTCATTCAAGAAACCATGCCCCAAGTTATGCTTATGAGGTGTAAATTCTATAGGGACATGTATGCCTTGTTCATTACGCCCACAACCTTTATGCACATAGCCATATTTAGAGACAAGCTTAAAGTCAGGGCCATAACGTGTTTGCAAATCTTGAGAAGAAGGTGAATCCTTATAGAGAACATTATTCCAGCAAGGGGGAACATACATTTCTACGGGATCATCATCATACTTCTTGATAGGACTCTCAGCATTATCCTCTTTAGCATAGGTGTAATCATCCTCCTCAGAAGAAGGATCAATGCTAAGGACATTACAATTCACATTCACATTATCTCGTGGAACATAAGAGTAACTGTCTTCAATAATGGGTGTGAATGGTGCCATTGAAAGGTCTAAGTGGATTGGGTCAACTTAATATTCTTGAATGAAGGAATTTGTAAAGTCTAAAGAAACCCAATCATCACCAATACATGTATTCCTTTGCAGAGAGGTAGAAGGAACAAATTTAAGATCTCTTGCTTCAAAAGGATCTTCCTTAGGGACATCTACCTCAAGAGTATCCTTTGTAGTAGATACTGCTAGAGTAAACATCGACGCATTGGAAGATACTGAAGGAATAAGAATAGTCACAACCAAAGCTTGACCAGCAACTTCCATCTCACATAGGTGTATAGCATTAGGGTCAGCCTTAACTATGACTAATTTGATATTACAAATGAAATTAATTGATTTATGCAAGGTAGATGGGACTACACCCATAGCATCAATCCACAGTCTACCAAGAAGAAGGTTATAAGGTAACCTCTCAGACATAACATGTATAAGAATTGGTAGAGTAATGGGTCCAAGCTACAAAGGTAATACTATTGTGCCTAGAGCTTGTCTCCTAACATTATCGAACCCACGAATAATGATAAAAGAAGCATTAAGAGAAGATGAATCAATATTAATTTTAGGCAATAGATCAATGCTACATACATTGAGCACCAAATCGGCGTCAACAAGAGTACATCTAATGCCAATCTTATTAATGTTGACTATAATCATTAAAGGGTCTTCTTGCTTTTGTACTTTTAGAGGTAGGAGTTCCTGTGGATAGAACGTGATATTCGGTGAATCCGCACAAACATACACCATCAATGCATCAGCATCTATTGGCCTAGAAAAATAAGGCAATAGGATATTTTTCAAGGCTTCCTAAAGCATACCTTGATAAATCGAAGCAGACTGAAGCAATTCCCACAGTGGGATCTTAGTCGGAGTAACTCGAGGTTGCTCAACAAGATCGCAATCACTAGGTGCTTTAGTCGTAGGTTCAGGTGCTTGAGGAAGGCTTAGTTGTTTATTCATTCTAGTATCATAAACATGGGCTACTGCTCTATGAGATGGAGCCTTAGAAATATCAGGAGAGTTACTATCAAATGGTACACCATCAATATAACAAACTCTTTTAGGATAAGGACTAGCTAGAGTTAGGTAAATGATTGGTCTCTTAGGCCTTTGAGGGTCAGCAAAGACATAGATTACATTTATATAATCATCACAACTAGTAGAACAATTACTCGAAGACATATTCTCAACATCAATCCAAACAGGATCAAATGTGGAAGGAGACTCGTCATGTTCTAATGTGTCATCTCTAGAGGAGAGTTCATTAGAATAGATAAGAAATTCATCATTCACAAACGCGACATCCCTAGAAGAGAGCGCATTGGAAGGAGTAGAAGATTTATCATCCATGAATGCATCATCTCTAGAGGAGAGTGCATTGGGATGAGGGGTAGATTCATTGTTCACAAATGCATCATCTCTAGAAGAGAGTGCATTGAAATGAACAGAAGGTAGAGTAACATTAAGAAAGGTATCAATGATTTCATCTTCTTGCAGCAAGATATCCTCTGAAGCAAGAGGACTCTCATGAGAAGGATCAAAGATATCAAGTGACATAGGAAAAACCAAGTCACCATCACATGCATGAAATGAAATATCATTAACATTTTTAACAAAATTAGATACAAAACTAATAAAATAAGATATTAAATTCATTACGATTTTTTCGGTATTTTCTATGTTCTAGTAATTTGCATTTTTGGAGGTCTTCGAAGTGGAATTAGGGTTCAAAACTTGCATCATTCCCTAATTTTTTATTGTCAAAGGTACTATTATTTTAGGGACTAAACTAGTTCTCTAGAAGACCTTTCCAACGATGCAAATGGTTCTGAATTCCGAACACCGAGTCAAAAGTTATAATCCCGCCAAGTAGGGGTAAATAAATTCCTAGTTTTTCGAAGAACACTGTTCTTCACATTGGGTTCACCAAAATGTAGAGAAGGGGGATTCACTACTCATGATTTCTCTTCAATCAAAGAGCCTCATGGGGTGAACTTCTCTAAACTACCTCAAAGGATAGCGATAAGATTCTTAGAACCAGAAAGAGCAGGTCACAGAGATTCTATGGACAAACCGATAAGCTCTCGACCAAAGGACGTCAGCGCAAAATACAAACGACAGTGTGACACGTTGGCATCTCGTACAAACCAGAGGGTGATTTTATCACAAAAAACAATAAAATGACTACTAGAAATCTGATTACTGAGAACTTCTAGATTGTAAGGAAATGATAGAAAGTGATAAAGCTGAAATAGAAGTGAAGCAGATAAGGACAAGGAGAAGAAGGGAAAGGAAACACTTATGAACATGCGAGTGACAAAGCCTTCGGTACGTGAATGTCTTCAATACCTACACACAAGAAAGAGAGGAAGTATTGGAGCTGTATAGGGGTTTGCCTCAGTCGAACCCCCGTTTTGGTGTTTCCACCTCCATGGATAGCCAAATAGATAGAAAAGTAGGAAATGAAGTAGAGAACACAAAAGAACTACAAAACAGTGTTATGCTACTCAACCAAATAATAGAGGAGAAGAGTAAAATCTTACCACCTCCACCCAAAGTGCTCAAGGCTAGTGGGGAAGAAAATGAGAGGAACTCAAGCCTCTGTTGTCGTGGTGTTTTGTTCCACACTTGCTCTACTAAAGTGATGGAGTGTTGATGTTATTGTTGTGAAGTATAAAGTTTTGTTTGAGATTGAAGAGATAGTGAAGAAGTTTATTGGATCTTGTGAAGAGATTTTAGAATGCTAAGGAGACAGCTCAGATTTTTTGAAGGATGAGATAGAAAGAATGAAGAGGTCCAAAGATCCCAAAGATGTAAAATGGAAGCAAGAATAGTGAATATGAAGGAAAGAGGGAAGAAAATGGCCATATTCGGGTCTTTCGACCGAAGAGGGCGTTACAAATAATCTACCAAAAGGAAGTGTAATGCCTCTACAGCTCCAGATTTGGGAATCTTTCAGGGATGTTAGTGTGTTGCATGGGCGTCCTCAACAATAACTCCTCTACCGATGCTCAAAATAGGTGCCAAGTGGAATGAAGGCAGCGGGCTTATGTGGAATTTTTCCTTCGAGTTTGTTTTTCTAAAGTGGAGAAGGGTAAAAGGGGAATTTTCATTAGGGGTGCAAATTCGCTCATATACAATGCCCCAAGGGCATGTGAAGGTTGTCTTGTCTTGCTATTCTAGGGCTATCTTAATTTGATTGTAGCCACTGAGTCCATCCAAAAAGTAAAACTACTTCTTTCCTTCTAATGATACAAGTACTTGGTCAATGAATGGGAGTGGAAAGTGGTCATTCCTAGTTGCAACATTCAATTCTTGGCAGTCTACACACACTCTCTACTTTCCTTAGTTTTTAGCAATAGTTACTAGGGGTGACACCCACTAACTATCAGAGATAAGATAGATAAATATTGCATCAAGCAATATTTTCAATTTTGATTTGACTATATATCTCAAACTATAAGGTTCATCCTCCTTTGGGGTTGTCTCACTGATTTAAAACCATCATTGATGTAAATTTTATGCTTGCATAATGTTGGTTATATCCCCTCCATGTCATGGTAATCCCAAGAAAAGGTTGGTGTGTGCTTGCAACACATTCATCAGTGAGGTTTGTTGTGTATAAGTCAATTGACAACATTTAATCTTTTACCCAACATTATCGTTAAAGTCAAGGATGTTGTTCGAATAGAGGAAATATCAAGTCTTGCTATGTTTGGAACACATTGATGATGTAAAAATGTATGGAAAATTTAGGAAACTAACTCAGATGAAGTGGTAGGGATCATATTTTTTGGAGGATCCTACAGACATGATAGACAGTCATGATGTTGTGAATCCCTATCATAATTGTTTTGCATGATTTTTTCTATTAGGTCATCTTCATCTTGGTTTACTAACAAGGGATTGAGTTCAATAGTCATCAAGGCTTGTAAGGAGTATTGTTCTTCCTCATCTAGGTAAAGTCATATGGTTTGTTCGAGGTCTATATGTGGTTGGGTTGGTGGATAAAGGACTAATTTCTAAGTCACATTTCCATTGGAAATGATCTTATTCCTAGACCTGCAACCTTCGAAGGCATTTGTTGTTTCCAACCAAGGTCTTCCTAATATGAGGGGATAACTTGCAAGATTAGCTTTAGGCTGCAATACCATAAAGTCTGTAGGGTACTCCCATGAATCCAATGTTATCACTAAGTCTTCAATGATACCTTTAGGTTTAACTGCGGACCTATCTGCCAACTATATAAAAGTAGGTGTAGGTTTGAGTTCTATTAACTGTAATAACTTAATGGTATCTTTGGTCATTAGATTAATATTTGCTCCTAAGTCAATTCAGGTGTTCTTAATGAGAGTGTCATTTATTTTGACATCAACTATCGGGCTCTTAGGATATGCATACTTGGGGACAGTTATGTTTCCCAACATAATGTATGTAAGTTGTTTTAATACATGTACAATCTTAGGATCTTTTCACTTCCTGCCTAGATTTCTTAGGCATAGCTCTCTCATTGTTTTAGTATAAATAGGAACTTATTTAATGGCTTGGATAAGGGGTTTTTTGATGCAAATATCATTGAGTTATCCCAATAGATCAATTTTAGCTTGTGTTTGATTTCTTTGAACTACTAATCACTCAAGTAATGGAGGCTCTAGACTTAATTGGTTGGGTTGACCTGATTTGACTCAAGTTCCTTAGGTTGTTTGTCCAAGGTCTCTGCTAGTAGTTCCTCATCAACCAATTCAATGATTTCAAGAGATGAAGACCCAACCAACATTTTCCCTAACCTAAGGTGGACATCACTCACCTCAACCTCATAATTAGGGTGTTGAATAGCTTAGTTAGTATAAGCCTGATTAATAGGTTTGTTATTGGGATTAGGTGTAGGTTGTGCTAGAAATTGAGATGCTCTAGGTGATTGTGGTGTTGGATTTTTTGGGTTTAGCATAATGGTTTGTTGTTGTGGATGCAAGGGTTGTTGTGGTTGCTAATAATTCATGTTTTTATTTTGCCACTACTAGCCTCTTTGCCACTGAGGTTGACATTGGTTTTGTTGGGGTAGTCATTGAGAATTATAGTTAGATCCTTGGTAATTTTGTGGTGGCCACATTTTTTTTTGTTGTTGATTCCAATTAGATTGAGGCATTGACCATTGTTGGTTTTTCATATTGGCCCAAGATTGAGGATTCCAACTAGGAAAATTTACATTGTTACCAAAAAATGACATGTTATAACTCAAAGGGTCTTGGGGCATACCTTGTCTTGGCTGTTAGGGTTTCCTTTGAGCTATGTAGACTACTTTTTCATCTACACCTTCCAATGCATGAAAGTCTGATGTCCCTTGTTTATCTTCAAAGATACTTGCCACCTTCTTGCACTTGCAAATAATTTTCCTCTATCTACAATGTGGGTAATATTATGTAAGGGTTGCTTTTGCCTCTTCTTGCTTCTTTTTCACATGGAGGGTGTCTAATTGTGTAGCCAAGTGGTTGATAATATCCTCCATATTTCATAGAAGATTTCTTAGCTCTATTCTAGATATTCCATTAGATGACTTATTGATGGAAGATGTCTTGTCTCCTCTAATATTATTGGTAAAAGACCTTGAATAGTTCCTACATGCTTTGCAAATTTCCTCAAATGGTTCCTGTGAGATATCCCCTACTCCAATGAGGTTAAATGCATCCATGCAATCCTCATTATTCCCTCTCAAGAATATAAACTTTAAGGACTCATCAAAGAGTTTGTTTTGGTGGGATTTCTTAAGGAAGAACTACAACCTCTCCATATAATCTTAATTCATATTCCTTTTGTGACATTCAAAATATGTCATCCCTCTTTTTGTCTATGCCTCTGTAGTAATCGTGGTACTTTTCCAAGAAATTTGTCTTCATGGAATTCCAATTCGGAACAACATCTCTTCCCAAACCCATAAACCATTTCAAAGAAGCATCCTTTAGTGTTGCTAGAAACAATTTAAACTTCTGTGCATCTGTGGTATAAACATAACTTTTCTAGAGTACATCAAACTCAAAAAAGGGAGGTGTTGATGGTGACAATGGCACAAACAACGTTAAAACAAAATATTTCTACTCTATTTCTCCTAAAAAAGAAAGACAACATATAGCAACCTAACTCCCAAGGTCCTGGTAGTTGGTTCTCAACTATCTAGTGTCACTCAATTGGTCCATGCAACTATAATATTCAAGGGGCCTGTGTTGGTAACAAAGAATGTAAGCAATGACTCATTTTACCGAACTGTTTTAGTAAATCAAGGGGTTTTAAACAAAAGAAAAAGATAGATCAAAGGGTAAACCCGGAAACATGAATAAAACTCATCTAGCATCCGGACATATAGCTTCAACAATGATTTTTTCCAATCAGATCAAGAAAACCAAAGTATGATACAATTCAAAAAATAATCTATACCATTGTATGCATCTAAGGTGCTTATTTTAATTCGCCTATCACAACTATTTCAAAGATTTAGTTTATGAGAACACACATTCATTCATTGCCAAGATCATAGATCAACAGACTTCAATAAATTTAATCCAATGATAATCTAACAAGATAATCCTAAAATCCGGCTTCTTCTAATGACTTTCATCACATAAGAAACAATCATGCATCAACACAATCACTGGCATATAGATAGATTATAATTCATTAACCTTATCGAGTAAAACTTAATTCTAACACCATATTGCATAAACTTGTAATTTTATTTAACTGTAAAAATTCAAGTAACAATGTATCTCTATAATCACTGCAAAATTCTATCTCCTAATAACAAGTAGGCCAATTCTATTCTCTATCAGCCAACCCTTACAATATGATACCCAAAGGGTATTTATAGATATACAAAAATCTGAACTCCACTTCTATTTTAAGTTGATCCACCTTTTTAGGACCAAAAACACTCTTGGAAACTCAGAACAATTTGATCTTGAGTTCTTAGATTAAACATTCAGTTAAACTGGAGAACAGAAAATAAAAGAGAAAAAGGAAGTCATGTGCTTCAAGAACTGCCAGTGTTGCATGCAACATGTAAAGAAGAACAAAGACATGCATGCAGAAGATTTATGCATGTGAAGTTGGTTCTGCAATAAACTCGTCATAACTGGCAAAGACTTATTGTAATACATCTAATTCTGGCCCATCAACCCAACTATCTTCGAACTTAATTCTTTCCAACTCTGTTGCAGCAAACCCTCTCATATCCTTCATCTTCATCAATTCTCTTTTAACATACTGTCGGGATCAAAGCAAAAACTGTTATTGATATTTTATTAACAAGAAGTGGGCTTGAAGTCGGAAGTGGAATAGTGATTGGAATTGGAACCGAAATGGAAACTGATTCGGTTTCCTTCATATTTTTTATTTTCATCTTTTGTTTCAGTTCTGCTTCCGCTTCCGACAAGGTTATTACTATTTTGAAATAAAGCTTCTTACTTTAAGCGGATTTGGAGATGGGATGGAAAATGAAATCAATACCAATTATAAAACACATCCAACAAAATCTAAATCAATTTTGATCCCACTTCTAGCTACATTGACCATGACGTCATCAATAATTTTAACAATTTAATGCATAACTTCATGATTAAAGACCAAGGTCATATTAAAAAAAATAAGGCTTAAAATATATCATGAAAGGACCATGCCCATATGACCGTGGGGGGCGACTGTATTTTAGGGCATCATATTTAATCATTTTAAACGCGATCATAGAAAATGCATAAAACCCTAACCTAGAAAACGCGATATAAAACTAGGGCACGGATTTAACCCCTCTATTTTAACCAAACGAATGCGTAAATGAAAATCCTAAGTAAAAATGAGATCTTATAAACCATAACTCACTGTAAAACAGAATTTAATCTAATTACTGGCAAACCCTATTTAAATCTACGCGTTTAAAACCTAACACAGCACGACGCGATCACGACAAGACATGAAAATAACCATGCCCCAACTCACTATAAAACCAGAAACGCAAGCACAAAACGAAACCAAGAACAGTAACAAAGAAAGAAAGAAAAATAAACCCACAAACACCAAGAAAGCAAACTTTCCCAAAGACCTAAAACAAACAACACGAATAGAGAACACGAAAGCAAATAAAAGAAAAACGAGAATAGGAACCCTACCTCAAACACAAAACTTGGCAAACCTTCCGAAGAAATTCGCAAGCAACTATCTCGTCCTCTTTCAATCGATTCAGTCAGATGAACTCCACAGCTGCTCTACTTTTCTCTTTGATTTCTTAACAATGATAATAATAACTTTTTTAATCCCTAATCAAGATAAAATTTGGATTTTCTACCTACGCATAGCAGCTATCATTAATGCATTAAATGTAGTTAAGAAGAGTCGGAACTGGAGAAGAGCAAACACTTCACTACAGTGCGACTTCAGTAAAAAGTCAACGACCAAGAAACGGCGGGAGCGGAATCAGAATGGAATCGGATTCGGAAACCTAATAAATTTCCCAACTTCATTACCATTCCTGTTCCAGTTCTGCCAACAAAGCACAAAACAAAACCAAACACAAAAGTAAAACAAAAAAACCAAAATAATACAACTTAACTCAAGGACTTAAAGTAAAACAAAAGTTCAAAAAGTGGAGGCGGAGAATGGATGGATTTTGATTTTTCAATTTTGAATAAATACCAACTTAACGTCCAATCCAGCTTTGGCTCTGATCCAGCTCTGGCTCTGATAAAGACAAAACAAAGGTTTTTTTTTTTAAAAGAAAGACTATCGAGACAGGGATAGGAACAAGTCTTTAAAGAAGTTTCACAACCCGATTTGGTTCCAACTCCGGTTCCAACTGTGGTCATAATCACGTAAATATAAAATAATAAATATAATTATAATATAAAAAGCATCAGCAGACCCATGTCCTGTTCCATGCCTTCCATGAAACTCATAAATAGCATGCTTAGCTTCTTGCTGATCCAAACAGCGTAGGTAAATTCCTTGAAAATTCTTTCTATAGATGGATCCCCCTTTGAGCATGTAATGAGCACTCTTCATCTTCAATGCTCTCCTTTAGGTAGCATTCATTCCTTCTGGACATATGTTATTCAGGAGGAAGAAGATTAAATCTATATACCAGGGATCCTTTGTGAATGATTGGACCGTGTATTGCTAACAAGTGATATTCCTGTCAACATCAGCCATTTCTTTTGACAATCCTTGTCCCTGAACAAGCTTCATTGGATGAATTTCTAAGTCAAATTCCTGTAAGATTGCCATCCATTTTCCTCTTTGTTCCCCTAATTCAATTCACAGAATAATCTATACCATTGTATGCATCTAAGGTGCTTATTTTAATTCACCTATCACAACTATTTCAAAGATTTAGTTTAAGAGAACACACATTCATTCATTGCCAAGATCATAGATCAACAGACTTCAATAAATTTAAGCCAATGATAATATAACAAGATAATCCTTAAATTCGGCTTCTTCTAATGACTTTCATCACATAAGAAACAATCATTCTTCAGCACAATCACTGGCATACAGATAGATTATAACTCATTAACCTTATCGAGTAAAACTTAATTCTAACACCATATTGCATAAACTTGTAATTTTATTTAACTCTAAAAAGTCAAGTAACAATGTATCTCTATAATCACTGCAAAATTCTATCTCCTAATATTAGGTAGGCCAATTCTATTCTCTATCAGCCGACCCTTACAATATGATACCCAAAGGGTATTTATAGATATACAAAAATCTGAACTCCACTTCTATTTTAAGCTGATCCACCTTTTTAGGAACAAAAACACTCTTGGAAACTCAGATCAATTTGATCTTGAGTTCTTACATTAAACATTCAGTTAAACTGGAGAACATAAAATAGAAGAGAAAAAGGAAGTTGTGCGCTTCAAGAACTGCCAGTGCTGCATGCAACATGTAAAGAAGAAGAAAGCCATGCATGCAGAAGATTTATGCATGTGAAGTTGGTTCTGCAATAAACTCGTCATAACTAGTAAAGACTTGTTGTAATACATCTAATTCTGGCCCATCAACCCAACTATCTTCGAACTTAATTCTTTCCAACTCTGTTGCAGTAAACCCTCTCATATCCTTCATCTTCATCAATTCTCTTTTAACATACTGTCGGGATCGGAGCAAAAACTGTTATTCATATTTTACTAACAAGAAGTGGGCTCGGAGTCGGAAGTGGAATAGTGATTAGAATCGGAACTGGAATGGAAATTGATTCAGTTTCCTTCAAATTTTATGTTTTCATCTTCTGTTTCGGTTTTTCTTTAGCTTTCGACAAGGTTATTACTATTTTGAAATAAAGCTTCTTACTTTAAGCGGATTCGGAGACAGGATGGAAAATGAAATCGATACTAATTATACAACACATCCAACAAAATCTAAATCAATTCTGATCCCGCTTCCGGCTACGTTGACCATGACATCATCAACGATTTTAACAACTTAATGCATAACTTCATGATTAAAGACCAAGGTCATATTAAACAAAATAAGGCTTAAAATATATCATGAAAGGACCATGCCCATATGACCGTGGGGGCGACTGTATTTTAGGGCATCATATTTAATCATTTTAAACGCGATCACAGAAAATGCATAAAACCCTAACCTAGAAAACACGATATAAAACTAGGGCACGGATTTAACCCCTCTATTTTAACCAGACAAATGCGTAAATAAAAATCCTAAGTAAAAACGAGATCTTATAAACCCTAACTCATTGTAAAACATAATTTAATCTACATTACTGGCAAACCCTAAATAAATCTATGTATTTAAAACCTAACGCAACACGACATGATCACGACAAGACATGAAAACGACCATGCCCCAACTCATTGTAAAACCAGAAATGCAAGCACAAAACAAAACCAAGAACAGTAACAAACAAACACGCAAACTCCAAGAAAGCGAACTTGCCTAAAGACCTAAAACAAACAACACGAATAGAGAACACGAAAGCAAATAAAAGAAAAATGAGAATAGGAACCCTACCTCAAACGCAAAACTTGGCAAACCTTCCAATGAAATTTGCAAGCAACTATCTCCTCCTCTTTCAATTGATTCACTCAGATGAACTCCACAGCTGCTCTACTTCGCTCTTTGATTTCTTAACAATGATAATAAATAACCCATTTAATCCCTAATCAAGGTCAAATTTGGAGTTTCCACCTACGCATAGCAGCTATCATTAATGCATTAAATGCAGTTAAGTGGAGTCAAAACTGGAGAAGAACAAACACTTCACTACAATGTGACTTCAGTAAAAAGTCAATGACCAAGAAACGCCGGGATCGGAATCGGAATGGAATCGGATTCGGAAACCTAATCAATTTCCCAACTTCATTACCATTCCTATTTTGGTTCAGCCAACAAAGCACAAAACAAAACCAAACAAAAAAATCGAAATAATACAACTTAACTCAAGGACTTAAAGTAAAACAAAAGTTCAAAAAGCGGAGGCGGAGATGGGATGGATTTTGATTTTGCAATTTTGAATAAATATCGACTTAACATCTGATCCAGCTCCAGCTCCAATAAAGACAACAAAAAAGGTTTTTTTTTTTAAAAGAAAGACTGTCGAGACAGGGATAGGAACAAGTCTTAAAATAAGTTTAACAACCCGATTTGGTTCTAGCTCCGGTTCCGACAGACTAAACCAAAGAAAAACAAAGTGTTTGAAACAAAAGTCTCAAAAACTTTGTTTGAAAATCAACAAAAGATTAAAAAACAACACAAAAGGGGGACCCATTTTGACCAAGGCAAAAATATGGGATGGTTATTCAAGGCATAACAAATGGTGACTCGGCTCGGAAAATGGTTTACCCATTTTCAAGATACCCAATGAAAAATTTCAGTCACCCTAAAACTACTTGGTTTATGAAGCATACTAACTTGAATAAGATTAGATATATGTAGGATAAGTTTGAGCTAGAATCTCAGATGTATGTGCTCATGAGTTATTTTTGAATCTGAGTGTGTGCAATATATTGTGCATCATTCTTTGTAGATACTTTCTCTGTTTGTGAACAACTATACCTAAGATTCAAGCTACATAGGTTGAGTCCTTTAACTATCATGTAGTAAAATCATGGGAATTGCTTCACTGCCAGACAAGCATCCATAGCCCCGACGGAGATACCTCTAGTTCTCTCAAAGCATTGCTCTACTGCTAGCCAGGCGTCCATAGCCCTGATAGAGATACTTGATTACCCACTTGATATTGAGTTTGCCTCTTCTTTCTTTTGTTTCTTTCATTCATTTTTTTTTTAAAGCCTTGCTTGTGGAAATCTTTTGTGCACCTTGCTCAATACTTCATACGTAATGAATCTGAAACATGGGTTGAGAACTACTATGGATTTCATGATAGTCTTGAAATCGGATTTTTCACTTGAATCAAAGCGTAGAGCCATTCTAAAACAAATACGTACTTACTCATGCAGATATTTTCCTAATTTGGTGACAGATCTTTGATCACAATTCGTGAGATATTCACAATATATCTTCTATCCTTAATAACTTTTCAAACCCAAACTAGAATGATCATAAAACATAAGTTTTAGAACGAAATCCTTTTCAATGATGATAATGAAAATACCTAAACTAATTTCTCTCCTAGTACCAGTAGCATACTTTGAATAACAACCCCTTAATTTGAAATTAACAAACAATGAAGATCCCCAATGAAACAAGACCAAACAAAACAAAGCAAACGAAAATAAATAAAGAAAACAAACAAAACAAAACACAAACACCAAAAAAAAAAATAGAAAATTAACTACATATGATACAGTATAATACATTTTCTTTTTTAAAACATCAGACTTTTCGTGCACCGAAATAGTGCTTGAGAAACTGACCATTAACTAGTAATGGAACAGGCACTCCTATTAAGGTACTCAAATGAAAATCATTCTCGCCTAATATTTCAACCATTTGATAAGGACCTAACCAAATTCTATCAAACTTCTAATGATCTCCTTTCTTTTCCCTGGCCTTATCCCATAATAACACAAGATATGATATTCTAAAGGCTTGTATCTTAGATCTTTTGTCAAACCAGTGTTTGACAACAACCTGATGCTTAGAGAATTGTTGCAAAGCAGCATCTCTTTGCTCTTCCATGTTTAACAAATTAAGTAGTCTAACCTCAATCCTATCATCCTTAGTATAAAATTTCTACATGAACTTAAGAATAGGTATCTGTAAATGGATCGGGAAGATTGGATCTTGGCCATAAACTAACTTAAAAGGTGAGTTTCCTAGAGCTTCTTTGATTCTAGTTCGATCTGCCCATAAGGAAAATCTCAACTGGGTATGCCAGTCCCTAGGATTATTCTCTAACAACTTTCTTATAACTTCGAACAAGTTTTTATTTGTGGACTTAGCCACTCCATTTCCCTGAGGGTAGTAATTGGAAGAATACTTCAAAACAATTTTATGTTCATAGGCTAATGAAATAAATTCAGTAGAAGAAAAAGCAGGGCCATTATCACATACCAAAGCAAATGGAACTCCAAACCTAGTTGTGATGTTCTCAGTTAGAAACTTGATGACCACCTTTGTGGTGCTATTCTTGTAAGTTTGTGCCTCAGTCCAACGTGTGCAGTAGTCAGTTGCAGTTAAGATAAATTTATGACCTGCAAAAGAATTTGGATTAATTACACCTACAAAATCAAGTGCCCATTGAGCAAATGGCCTTACCTCATATACTGGTTGCAGGGGCATTGTAGGATTTCTTTCTCTAGGTGCAGAAGTTTGGCATACATGACAAGTCCTGCAGTGCTGACGTGCATCTCTAAATACATAGGGCCAATAATAGCCTAATCTTAAAATCTGATGAGCCAAAGCATCAACAGACCCATCCCGTGTTCCATGCCTTCCATGAAACTCATAAATAGCATGCTTAGCTTCTTGCTGATCCAAACAGCGTAGGTAAATTCCGTGAAAATTATTTCTATAGATGGATTCCCCTTTGAGCTTGTAATGAGCACTCTTCATCCTCAATGCTCTCCTCTAGGTAGCATTCATTCCTTCTGAACATTTGTTATTGAGGAAGAAGAAGATTAAATCTATATACCAGGGATCCTTTGTGAATGATTGGACCGTGTATTGCTAACAAGTGATATTCCTGTCAACATCAGCCATTGCTATTGACAATCCTTGTCCTCGAACAAGCTTCATTGGATGAGTTTCTAAGTCAAATTCCTATAATATTTCCATCCGTTTTCCTCTTCGTTCCCCTAATTCACATTGCATCAGAAGAGACTTCATAGCTGGATCTGGAACTATGGCCATAACTTGACTTCGAATTATGTAATGCTTGAAATTCTTCACTGCTCGTACCAATGCAAAGGCTTGTTTCTCTAGTGGTGAATACCTTACTTCTGCATTCTTAAATGGAGAACTCATGAAATCAATCGGTCTCTCCTCACTCTCTTCTCTTCTCTGTGTTAAGTTTGTTGCACATGAATGGTCAGAAGCAAAAGAGTAAATATAGAAGGGTTTTAGATAATTTGGGCTTGTTAAAACATGTGTCTCAGATATAGATTGTTTACTCTACATGAAAGCAGACTTAGCCTCTTCACTCCACTCAATTTTTTCATCCTTCTTCATCATTTCATTGAGGGGTTTGACAATCTCTGCAAACCCTGTTATAAATTTCCTAACAAAATTGATCCTTCCAAAGAAAGACCTCATTTCCTTCTTGCTACCTAGCTTTGTCAATTTCAAAATGGCCTCCACTTAGTTAGGATCTATGGATATCCCTTCTTCTGATATAAATTGACCTAATATATTTCCTTTAGACACTCCAAATACACATTTCTTTGGGTTAAGAGAAACAACATAACTTATACATTTCTTTAGAACCTTTTCCAAGTCAGCAGCATGATCTTCTCTATTCTTAGAGAATATGGTTAAATCATCTATATAAATGATTATACATTTTCCTGTCAAATATTTGAAAGCTACATCCATTACTCTTTGGAAAGTAGCACCAGCATTAATGAGACCAAATGGCATCCTCCTGTAAGCAAATGTTCCCCATTTAGTGGTGAAAGCAGTCTTCATCCTATCCTAATGACTTACCAAGACCTGATTGTATCTAGAATAACCATCCAAGAATGACATCATCTGGGATCCATTTACCTTTTGTAATACTTCATCAAGAGAAGGTAAGGGATAATTGTCTTTCTCAAAGGCCTTGTTTAGATTCCTAAAATCCACACATAACCTGATCTCACCATTCTTATTGCGGATAGGAACTAAATTAGCCACCCAGGTAGAATGTCTAACCAGAAAGATTATTCTAGCAGATAAAAGTTTTTGCACCTCCTTTTGGATCAAGGGCTCAATTAAATCATTAACTGGGCATTGCTTCTGGCGAAAAGGCTTGGCATCTGGCTTGAGAGGGATGGTATGAGTAATCACTGTCGTGTCAAAAAAATTTAGATCATCATAACTCCAAGCACTAGCTTCAATGTTCTACTCCAAGACCTTGATTATCTTGTCCTTGATTTCCTGAGGACAAGTCTTTCCTATAAGAACATTTCTTTATGGGCCTGAGTGATTCAAATTAATAGATTCATACTTCCCTCCATCACTCTCTGTAGGCACCCTTTCGCGAGCCCTTGGGTCGGAGTCAAATATCCTCTCTAAAGCAACCATCCCTTTCGGAATGCTAATACTGTTCAAATCCAATATCCCTTATGGACTCTCTTTCTCAGGATGCCAATCTCCCTGATCTCATTCAAATTCATCTATTATTTGTCCTTGAAAAACATTAGAACTTTCCAAAAAGGCCAATATGTGTTGATCATCATCAAATACCTAAAAGTGTCTAACATTATCCGGAACAGCTGGGACTGAAATCAACTCAACTGAAAACCTCTTTAGGTCATAATCTTGCATGGGTTCTAATGTGCTAGCAGCCACAGCAAGAGCATATGCAATTTGATTAGCCTCCCTAGGGATTAGACTAATCCCAAAAGCATCAAAATCTTCGATTAATTTCCAAACCCTATTTTTGTATGCAGCCAACCTTTTGTTATGACATGTATATTGGCTACGTACCTTCTTTACAATCACCTTAGAATCACCCATAACTGTGAGAGCAGTAACCTTCTTCTTATGAGCAAACATAAGACCTCGAGCAAGTGCTTTATACTCAGCAACATTGTTTGTGCAACCAAACTACAATCTATAAGAAGCAAAATAAGTCTTCCCTTTCGGGTTGGTTAGTTCAATCCCTGCTCCACTTCCTACTTTAGACTTAGAACCATCAAATTTAAGGGTCCATAATTGGTCTTTGGCTAGGACTTCTTTCTTCTTAGGGATAACTGGAGATGACTTACTTGAGATGTGTGGCGGCTCGGACTTTTGCTGTTTATCAGAATTTGACTCGGGACAAGGCTTACATGAAGATTCTTCTGCCTACTCAGAAATCACTTCCTAAACAACCTCTTGAAATAAATTTCAATCCAACTCATTTCTCATCAATGCCTTGGGTATTGGCAAAGTATCTGGGGTAGGTGTATTAAATAGGAACTGGGACACCTCAACTTCTTGTTGGATTTCAGAACATACAACCTAAGTCTGTTCTTCAGGTGAAGAACCTTCCTGCTGAGAAAGACTAGCCCGTGTAAGAATAGTTGCATCCTTAACTTGGAAAGAAAACTCATTGATGGGGGTCTGGGCTTGTTTCTCTTGACATATTTGTTGAGGCTGATCTACGTGACTTATAATATCTAAGCATGATTGACATGTTAATTCTAAATGATTATGATAATGTATCCTACACCAATTAGGAAGCAACAAACTACTCAAATCAGTTTCTTCTCCTAAAACCAGCCTATCTTGTTGTAATTTCCTTATCAGAACCTCTTGGTTGATGCAAATCATCAGGTCACTGTGTTCTAGGGGTAATGTGTCCCTAGGAATGACACAGAGAAAGTAAGGACTTCCTCTTGTTTGTAAACTCCTATCTTAGTCTCAAAATATGCTACTTCATTTGAAGCATCATATTTTGTAATCATATGTTTGAGTCTAGGTTCACTTACAATCCTTATCTATGTTGCAACCCCCTTCCAGGGTAGCCACATGTGAGAGAAATCCAAGGACAAATATCCACCTATACTTTTCATTAGCTCCCGACTTAGAAGCATCCCATATGTCTCTGGAATATCAGCCACTTGGATATCTATATAGGTCTGGATCCTTGGATCTGATCCAACCTACACATGCATATTTTTCAGTTCACCTACAACATTAACCTTGGTTTTATCTAACTGAATCACTTTCTTATTGGTCGGGATAGGACTCAATCCTAACTTCTTACAAATTGAAAAAGGCATGACATTCCCTGATTCTCCAAAGTCTAATAAACAATTATACAAATTCTTTCCAAAAATTATTAAACTTAGCAGAAAAGGTGGGGTATTGGTCTTACCTTTATAAATGGTTGCATTTGTCTTCTTTGCTGGAGTCACTTTACCTTTCCCCTTTAAGCGATCTTCTTCTTCCAAAGCCTTCAACACTACTTCCCGTTGAGCTGGGCACCACTACATGATGTCAAAGAATGGCAGAGATGTCTTTTGCCTCTGTAATTCTACAATAAAATCAAACTCTAAATCATTCCTAACTTGATATTTAGGAAAAGGAGGCGGATTACCTCTATTATGAGAATCAGAAGGTCCCTTTGGTGGTGGTGGATTGTTATCTGCATTCTGGTTAGGTGGGACCATGTTATTAGGAGGTGCAGATGTAGTAAATGGGCCCTTATTTTGATTTCTCAGAAAGTGACCACCTTTAGACTGAAAATCTTGGGCATCATATACATCCTCCTCTAACTCATTATCCCCTTGCATAGGAAACTAGTATTTCTCCTCAATTGTCTCCTAAGTCATAGCAGTATTGACTATCCCATTATCTTGATTGGAATTTCCTGCTGGAGGATGAGCATCAGCTTGTACAATCTTTACAATCTTCTTCATTTTAGAGCAATTAACCTCAGAATGTGTTGTAGTATCATGCAGTCTGCACCAATTTTTCATGAAATTGAGGTCAGCAACATTAGCAGTATGTGGTCTCTCCTCACCTGACTAATAGTTATGGGGAACTCCCCCATTTTTAGGTCCAATATTCCACTGCCTACTATTGTTGTTGTTGTTTTTGTTGAACCTCTGGTTATATCCTCTATTCTGATTTTGGTAATTTTGGTTAGAGGAATTTTGATTCTAAAAGTTGCGGTTGGTGTTTTGACTCCCATTCTAATTGGAGTAGTTTCCCTAGTTGTTGTAACCTCCCTGGTTTTGATAATTCTGATTTTGGTAGTGAGGAGGGTTTTGCCTAAGTTGTGTCATGTCCTTACACATTTGAGACAAAGTCTTCTTGAGAGTCTCTAACTCACTATTCAATTGAACAGTTTGTTCATTCTGCACATTTTGCACTATGGTTGGGGAATGAACATGGGTTCATCCTCCCACTTGTTGTTGTTGTTTTGGAGGTTGTTGGGAAGAATCTTGCATGACATTACCGAAAAAGGGCATGTTAGGTGGAGCTTATAACTCAGATATATGTCTATATTGGGAGTAAGACATCCCTGGGACAGTATTATATAATGGTGGGTTAGGCATTTGATAATTCATGGGAGGAAGAGTTGCTCCTAACCCTCTTGATTGCAGACTTATCTATTGTTGCAACTTGATGGCCAGATGATAAAATTTAGACAAAGAGTCAATCTCACCAGGCTGATAATTTCCCTGCAAGAATAGGCTAATTAAGGGATCAACAACTCTTAAATATGCCTATATGGCAATATCCTCAACTACTACATAAGGGTCTTGCAACGTACGAAACATTCTTTGGAATCTAGTATTGAACAAAGGTAGTGCCTCATGATGTTCCTTCCTTATTGTGGAAAACTGGTGATACAAAATAGCAGGGTCCACATAAACCCAAAATTGATTAATAAATGCATTTTCTAAATCCGTCCAACCCAGAATAGATCCTCGGGGTAGATTTAAATACCAATTATATGCCATATCTCCTAAATAGTAAGGAAACAATCTACATACCACGTCCTGATGAGTAACATGAGCTCGTGTGCAAGCATCTTTGAATGCTTGTATGTGCTCCTCAACACTTCTTGACTCACCATAAATGTACTTAGGATAAAACTTTTTTGGGTTCTTTGGTAAATCATGGATCCCTCCTGGAATAGTCCCTAATGGATAGGGGTTATTCACAAAGTAAGCCATGGGTGGGATTGGCTGAGCAGGTGGTGATATAGGCTGAATTGGTGGAGGCTCAGGCCTACTTGGCGGGGGTGATGTAGGTGGAACTGGTGGTGGTGGAGGTGGATTTGGTGGGAATCTAGGTGGAGTAAGTGGTGGTGGCAAGGTAGGTATCAATATCCTATGAGCATGGGGTCTAGGTCTAACCGGGGTTTGAAGTTCTTCAAATGGTTCAGGATTAGTAGAGGATTTGAGAATCCTCCCATATTTCTCCAGTGAGAAAGACACAATGCGAGCCAGCTTGTTCTTTCAGGCCCTCCTTCTAGCGCCAATTTCTATTGATGGTGACAATTATGCAAACAACGTTAAAACAGAATATTTCTACTCTATTTCTCCTGAAAAAGAAAGACAACATATAGCAGCCTAACTCCCAAGGTCCTGGTAGTTGGTTCTCAAGTGTCTGGTGTCACTCAATTGGTCCATGCAACTATAATATTCAAGGGGCCTGTGCTAGTAACAAAGAATGCAAGCAATGACTCATTTTATCGAACTGTTTTAGTAAATCAAGGGGTTTTAAACAAAAGAAAAAGATAGATCAGAGGGTAAACCAGTAAACATGAACAAAACTCATCTAGTATCCAAGGATATATCTTCAACAATGAATTTTTTCCAATCAGATCAAGAAAACCAAAGCATGATACAATTCACAGAATAATCTATACCATTGTATGCATCTAAGGTGCTTATTTTAATTCACCTATCACAACTATTTCAAAGATTTAGTTTATGAGAACACACATTCATTCACTGCCAAGATCATAGATCATCAGACTTCAATAAATTTAATCCAATGATAATCTAACAAGATAATCCTTAAATTCGGCTTCTTCTAATGACTTTCATCACATAAGAAACAATCATGCTTCAACACAATCACTGGCATATAGATAGATTATAACTCATTAACCTTATCGAGTAAAACTTAATTCTAACACCATATTGCATAAACCTGTAATTTTATTTAACTCTAAAAAGTCAAGTAACAATGTATCTCTATAATCACTACAAAATTCTATCTCCTAATATCAGGTAGGCCAATTCTATTCTCTATCAGTCGACCCTTACAATATGATACCCAAAGGGTATCTATAGATATATAAAAATCTGAACTCCACTTCTATTTTAAGTTGATCCACCTTTTTAGGAACAAAAACTAACTTGGAAACTCAGATCAATTTGATCTTGAGTTCTTACATTCAACATTCAATTAAACTGGAGAACATAAAATAAAAGAGAAAAAGGAAGTCATGTGCTTCAAGAACTGCCAATGTTGCATGCAACATGTAAAGAAGAAGAAAGCCATGCATGCAGAAGATTTATGCATGTGAAGTTGGTTCTACAATAAACTCGTCATAACTGGCGAAGACTTGTTGTAATACATCTAATTTTCGCCCATCAAACCAACTATCTTCGAACTTAATTGTTTCCAACTCTGTTGTAGCAAACCCTCTCATATCCTTCATCTTCATCAATTCTCTTTTAACATACTATCCAGATCAGAGCAAAAACTGTTATTGATATTTTATTAACAAGAAGCGGGCTCGGAGTCGGAAGTGGAATAGTGATTAGAATCGGAATCGGAATGGAAAACTGATTCGGTTTCCTTCAAATTTTTTGTTTTCATCTTCTGTTTCGGTTTCGCTTCCGCTTCTGACAAGGTTATTACTATTTTGAAATAAAGCTTCTTACTTTAAGCAGAGTCGGAGATGGGATGGAAAATGAAATCAATACTAATTATAAAACACATCCAATAAAATCTAAATCAATTCTGATCCCACTTCCAACTACGTTGACCATGACGTCATCAACGATTTTAACAACTTAATGCATAACTTCAGATTAAAGACCAAGGTCATATTAAACAAAATAAGGCTTAAAATATATCATAAGGATCATGCCCATATGACTGTGGGGGTCGACTGTATTTTAGGGCATCATTTTTAATCATTTTAAACGCAATCATAGAAAATGCATAAAACCCTAACCTAGAAAATGCGATATAAAACTAGGGCACGGATTTAACCCCTCTATTTTAACCAAACGAATGCGTAAATAAAATCCTACATAAAAATGAGATCTTATAAACCCTAACTCACTGTAAAACAGAATTTAATCTACATTATTGGAAAACCCTAAATAAATCTACGTGTTTAAAACCCAACACAGCACGACACAATCACGACAAGATGTGAAAATGACCGTGCCCCAACTCACTGTAAAACTAGAAATGCAAGCACAAAATGAAACCAAGAACAGTAAAAAATAAAGAAATAAAAACAAACACGCAAACACCAAGAAAGCGAACTTGTACAAAGACCTAAATCAAACAACACGAACAAAGAACACAAAAGAAAATAAAAGAAAAACGAGTATAGGAATCCTACCTCGAATGCAAAACTTGGCAAACCTTCCGAAGAAATTTGCAAGCAACTATCTCCTCCTCTTTCAATCGATTCACTCAGATGAACTCCATAACTGCTCTACTTCACTCTTTGATTTCTTAACAATGATAATAATAACCCGTTTAATCCCTAATCAAGATAAAATTTGGAGTTTCTACCTACGCATAGCAGTTGTCATTAATGCATTAAATGTGGTTAAGCAGAGTCAGACTTGGAGAAGAACAAACACTTCACTATAGTGCGACTTCAGTAAAAAGTCAATGACCAAGAAACGACGGGAGTGGAATCAGAATGGAATCGGATTCAGAAACCTAATCAATTTCCCAACTTCATTACCATTCTTGTTTCGGTTCCACCAACAAAGCACACAAAAAAAACAAACACAAAAGTAAAACAAAAAAAACTGAAATAATACAACTTAACTCAAGGACTTAAAGTAAAACAAAAGTTCAAAAAGTGGAGGCAGAGACGGGATGGATTTTGATTTTGTAATTTTGAATAAATACCAACTTAACGTCCAATCCGGCTCTGGCTCCGATAAAGAGAAAACAAAGGTTTTTTTTTTAAAAAGAAAGACTATCGGGACAGGGATAGGAACAAGTCTTAAAAGAAGTTTCACAAATCGATTTGGTTCCGGCTCTGGTTCCAACAGACTAAACCAAAGAAAAACAAAGTTTTTGAAACAAAAGTCTCAAAAAATTTGTTTGAAAATCAACAAAAGATAAAAAAAACAACACAAAAGGGGGACCCATTTTGACCAAGGCAAAAATATGGGGTGGTTATGCAAGACATAACAGGAGGTATCTGGATCCTCTGTGACCAACCCATAAAAGATAGGTAATGTTGAAGGAGGTATGTTCTTCAAAGCAATTGCTCTCTCTTGGTTGACAATGGGGAACTCAAATGTGGCATGCTTCGTTGGGTCTTCAACAATTGTATCAGCCATGGTGTTGATGTTTATGTAGGAATTCTCTTTTGTATTTGGTGTGGGTAATGGTGTTAGGGATGATTATTCTTCAGAAATACCCTCGCTCTATTCACTTTGTCCACCAATATCCTCCAATTCTTCATGTGACGTGGGAAGAAATATTCCCAAAGCATCTTGTTACCTCTACATACAATGATTATGATTATTTGGATCAATGGTTCATGCACATTGTTAGTAAAGCATTCTTGTATTGATGACTAAAACCTAATTTCTCTAATGCTAAAGTCAAAAAATAAACTATGAAAGCTTTAAATTACACATGAGAATCTTGAATGTAGCACCATCCCTAGCAATGACACCAAAAATGTAAGGCCTTTATAATGTTTAATCAACTTGGTGTTAATGAGTGGAAACATAATTCAAAGGACATGTTCCTAACTAAACAGTTCACCAAAACCTCACAAAGGCTTCATTTAATTATCAACCAGGACTTCATAAGCTTTTGATGATATTGGCATTATATGTGCATTCATGGACTCTACATGACTTGTATATCATTGAGTATAGGTGGTTCACACTTATATGAAAAAAATTTAAGGATGGACAAGGAAAATAAAGTGTTATATTGAAAAACATGGGAAATAACATAATTTGTTGCTTATGTTATCGGTACCTTTGACTTAATACTATAACCGCTAACTACTAAGACTAAACTTTACAACTAACTAATACAATTGATTCCTGACTCCTAACTTCATAACTACTCCTAAGATTGACTCAATGTGTTGTTACAAAATGCAAATCATGCTACATAATATCATTTAAGGAATCCACATACATACAAGTGAGAATTAAAATAAATAGATACAAAATGAACATCTAATCTACTGCAAAAAATAAGATGGGTTAGTAATACCTCAAGTGGCTCTTTCTCGAGTTGATGCACCCATAGGAAATATCAACTACACACTACTGATCAATAGATCATAAAAGTAAACTGAAACTCCTTTATTGCATAAAAACTAAACTTCTCATAATCTGACAAGAATCCTCAAAAGATTTCTTGTTCAGAAGTACATATCCATTACAACTAAATAACAAAAAACTAACATCAATGAAGTATTGTTTGGTAAAACAAAATTAGAACTTAGCAACTATATATTGATTTAGATTTCCTCCTCAACCACTGATCCCAATATATAGGTGTGGGAGGAGTTTTATTCACATAGGGACTAAAAACAAAATTTAAATGCATATATGCCCACTCTCCCTCAAGAATAGGGAGAGAACTAGTCTTTGCAACCAAAAACCAAAATTAAAAAAGACAGAAGAAGAGAAGTAAAACTAAAACCTTGCCCTAATGGTTTGACATAGATGTGCTCCCTAAAAACTATCACTTCATGGCTCTCCTTACCAAAGTAGACTCCTTCTTCCTCTTGTCATCTTATTCGGTGATTTTTTGACTCATGGTTGACCATTTCAATCGTTGCCTTCATTACTTCCTAGAACTATCGTGTGTTCAACATTCTAGACTCTCCCCTACAACTATTTGTGATCCCTTTGTTGTGGGCTAGAAACCCAGTTGTTATGGGCTACAGTTCCGGCTGTAAGAGGTTCTCTTCATCTAAAGTATACACATCATTAAAAACCATGAATTAAGCATAAAATCATACCAAACTTCATGAACATTCACAAATCCATGCATACAAGTACCATCATACCATAATTATATTTCTACATACTAAATTTTGGTTTAAGATTCATGAAAGGCATAAAAGATGTATAAGGTTCAAGATTGTTTGTGAACTTAGCAAATTGAAATGTTTAAAAGACAAACTAAATGGAAGAAAATTAGCTATTAACTTAGAGACCCATTAGATTGTATGAATTTTGTATGTCATACAATGATCTTATTGTATGGATCATACTGTCAATGATCACAACCTACAAGATTGGTCAGGTTGGCAAAATATTCTATGGTCTTTGGCATATTCTTAACATATTATAATTCTTAATGCAATCTGGTATCTCTTGTGTTAGTTTTTACTCCTCTCATCACATCCGGTTGAAATACTATTTGTGGATGGTATGAAACTGATAGTTTTTTACATTAAAAATTATATTTTAATATTTTTAAAACGTCAGCCTACAATCATATCAACCACGAGGGGGGCTATGCCCCGGGTGGCATGACCTATGGCTTGTCGCCCCCTAAAAACCTTGCCCTAGTAGCATTGCCTCTGCTTGGGACGATGGTATTTTTTAAAATAAAATTTAATACATGTGGTTGTATGGGCTCCCAAGGGCCCAAATTTTGTCCCCTTATGCCCAAATTAGGTGATTTTTTTTCAAAATTCCATAACTTGCAATCTTAGAGTCAATTTTTTGAAAATAAGATATTGTAGAAAATCCAATTCAATGTACTTCTCAATGGTGTGGGTTATTTTCCAAAACTTTTCTTTTTGGTGGCATTTATTTGTAATTGAAGTTATATCTTCATTTTTGGCTCTCAAGCTCATAACTTTTTGCCACAATCTCCATTTTTGTAATTTGTGTGGTGTTGGAAAGGTATTAAGGAGCTCTATCATACAATCCATGAAATTTTTCTAGTTCTATGCCAAGTATCTTTTATTTAGATTTGTGCATATTCACATTCTAGATGATCACTTGGACATGTTGTCTCTTGGGAAGGTGTAATTTTTTATCTTTGCACTTCATTTCAATTTTAGAATGATGTTCTATCCCATGCTGCTTCATTCAAATTCAAGGTTTGCTCCATATCGAAAGTGTTCTAGTTTTCCTTAGCATCGAGACTACTATTTCTTTATCATGATTCCAAGGTTTCTCTACAATCGAGAGTTTCCAGTGTTTCTAGCATCATAATTATCTTTCCTTTCTTGCCTTGATTAAGGTTCTAGTGTTACTCCACCAATGTTCTTCTAGTGTTACTTTGTAGCAAGTTATCTCATTGAGGGGAGTTGAATGGTCTCTCTTCTTTTTTCTTATGGGGGGTCTTTTCCTCGTATGGCGTTTTTCCCTCTCATTTTTTATGGAGAGCATTATTGTATCTTATCTCTCTTTTGGGGAGGAGTTTTGTCCCAGTAGGTTTTATCTTTTTCTCTATTTGTGAGATATTTCATTGCATATGTACATGGGTACCTAACATGGCCTTGTAGTCGAGACCCATCTTTGCATCTTTGCATAATAATTGAATCCCTAAGTTGTACTTAAAGTGGGTGTTGGTGTAAATAGGTGTTCTACCTAACTAGGACCTATTTACATGTTAAGTCCATTTAGGTACTAAGAGGGAATCTTTCTAGTTACTGTTATTTGTCACTATATCTTATCTTGTATTTTGGAATTTAATGCTTGCATGTCCTAAGTCATTTATTATTTTTTGAGGTAGTTGTCTCATTATACAGGATTAAGACACATGTCAAGATCTTGTCTAATCCTATCTCACATTTTTCCTTTATAAGAAAGGAATCATATGTGCATTATCATATTCAATCTGAAAATCTTGCATCCATAATCATAGCATTATATTTATGTCATTTCTCTCTTGTGGAAGTTATTATCATCTTGCAAGTGATCTTGGAGTGGTTGAGGAGTTTTCCATTAACTCCTACACATATGCATCCAATATTTTATTATTAATACATAATACAAAATTCAAGAGTTAGGATAAGAGTTTCTTAACATTATTTGTATCCTTTATATGAGTGATTTTTATTTATTTTTATGTTGATTGATTTTTTTAATTTAACATGCATCTTTATAATATCTTAAATGAAATTCAAAGTGAGAGTGAATGTAAGGGTGAAAATTGCATACCTTACACTTTCCCATTTATTTTAGATTCAATTTGAAGTATTTACCTTTAATATAATGACTACTTTGCAAGATAATCTTTCTTCTATGAAAATTGATAAGTAAATTGATCCTAGCTTGATTTCATCTACACTCATTCCCATGGTCTAAACCTAATCCTTAGTTTATTTATCCATAAACTTAATTTAAATTCATAGTCATGAAATTCACCTAGGTCAATTTCATAATTTATAGAAATTAACCTAGATTTCAAAAATTTAAATATTAAATTTTGGACCTAGATCTTTCCCTCCATTTAGTTGTTAGGAGCCAACTTGAAGCACAAAATATTTACATGCAAGGTTGTTGTGTTTAAATATAAACCATATTTAATTTGAAATATATATTAAATATTTTAACAAACATTTAACACCTCAAGAGAGCCTTGTTACACATTGCATTATCATAAGAATATTGATATATCCATTACAACCTAGGCATATTACATGTTTGCCTAGTATTTTCAATCATTGTACAAATTCATTGAACTAATATCTAAGGGTTTGACCAAAGGAGAGCAATCAACCTTGTTTAGAAAACTCCCCTATTCACCCTACAATTTTTTAATATGGGTTATTGAGATCAAGGTGAGTAGATTACATACTTAAATTTACCTAGGTTCATATTTGCACAAAATAATTAGATTCACAAACATGCCACTCATGAAAGTGTTCTTAAATATTTAGACAAAAGAATATTGATTCATATGTAGTCATTAAACATGCCCTAATTTAATAATATAAATATGAATCAATTCAAAATATCTAACAAAGTCAAATCAACATCAAATCAAGAGTAAATACCATTATTTATTATTTAATTTATACTCATTTATTCAAAAATTTAATTTGACAGGACACATTAATCTTAACATATTTAAAAAATTATTACCATTTAATTAGTTTACCCTACAATTTATATGAATGGAATGAAATGATTTTAATTATGTCCATGAGACCAAAATGATCTATGAGACTGCTAATTGCACTAACTACTTCAACCACTCAAGGATTCATGGGATGCATGGTGCCCTCTAGAAGGATACTCTTTCTCTTGCTGATTTGGATTAGTAGTTCTCATAAACATTTTAATATTTTTCCTTCAAATAGTTCTACCATGGAGCCAAATTTTAAAGTTTCCTCATCTTTGGCTTAGATATCCTTGTACCTTGTGCATTCAAATATGAATCACTTATTTATTTCTACTACCTTTGTAGTACAAAATTACAAATATTTTCCTCATATTCTTCTTTTGGTGCCAACCATCTACTTGTCTCACATCTAAGCCTATGGGAGCTACTCCTTAGTTGAGAAACGAGGATTTTTCCTTCTATTTGATTTCAACCACTATATAATATTTTAAAAATTCTCACAAGTCAAGTTGAACCCTCTAATATAATGTTGTTATTTTCTACTTATTTTCTTCCTCCACATCACTGCTCTAAAATTTGCATTCACATAATATTTTATGTCTTTATTGAGGTGTGAGAATTTATTTAGGCTAATTTCCCACGTGTTCATTCATTTGTGATTTTGTTTCATCCACATTTTCTTATTTCTAGGAAGTTAATCTTCATATCTTTCCACCTTAAGTCACTTATCAATCTCTAAGTATTCTCTCTTTTTCAACTAACATTTAGTAACCTAGTCATAGTAGTTGTTTCTAAAGTAAAAGTTCCCACCTCTACAAGAATAATTTAATAGGGAACTAAATCTTTATTTTTTAAAGTTATAGTGATAATATGTTTTTGGATATTTTCTATTTGTGTCCATTTCAAACTCAATGTACTGCTAGCTCATATCTCATAGCCATATGCCACTATCCATGTAAAAATTAAACCAAATAGGACTCTAGTGGTCTTTCAATTCCATGAAACAACATTCTTACTATTATTAGGGGAAATAAAATAGTCACAACATTTGCACACCATCACATTTCACCATAAGAAGAATGTGGAGCTCCAAGCTGACTCCAAAAGAGGGTAAAAGAGATAATATAAAAGGGGCATGCATCTAATGTGATAATTAGGTATATAACATATAAGAATGTAGAGAAAAGAGATATAGAAAGAAGTGAGAATAAAGTGATAGGATCAAGGGAAATATATTGAACCCTTGATATTGTGTATTTTGGGATTTAACAATGAATAAAAAGTGATATATCCAAAATATTTATGATGTGTTATATATTATAATGTATGAATTTAATTTTGAATGTTTACAATCCTATTTTTTTATCTTATCGCAATATAGTATAGAGTAATGTATATATTGAATCATTCTCGTATTATAAATACCAAGGTATAAGTACAGCTTGCAAGACTCTAGGTCTCATAATTTTGGTATATGATCCCCCTTTTCTTCCAAACATTTATTTATGTTGTTTGAACCTTGGTAAAACAATAGAGAATAGATCAAATCATAAAATACTAATTATGTGGTTAAGAAAACTAATTAGAAATTTATCATAGATAAGACAAAAAAATCATGATTTGTGGTAGCCCACACATATATAGAGACTCAAATTAACAATCTTTAGACTACAACTAGTGATATTAACACACTAACAATTTTCTCTATAGAGGCTAACAATAATCTAGATACCATCAACCATATTAGACAACAAAAGAAATTTTATACAAATTAATACCCACATTCATGTTAGATTTTTGAATAACACAAGACGTGAGATCAAACAATGAACAAAAACACCTTCCATGCAAGAGAGCTACAAATAATTATTTGTTATTCCTTAACAAGAAAAAGTTATAGAATAAAAATATTTCTTAGAGTTACAATGAAGGAGAGTTTTTTATAAGAGAAAACTCTAAATGATAAAGGTATTAGATAATGACAAGTTTCATCATCCTATGTGATGAGACAAAATTATCTAATAATAGCTCACTCTAGTAACAAAAAAATCACTCCTAAGTTTAGCTTAAGTGAATGAAATGACATTAGCTTAATAATCAATCAAAGATTAATTAATTATTAGCTAATGCATGATAAATCTAACAACCCTCCTTAAGTGAAAACTTAGGGAGTAGCTAAAAAAAACTATAAAGAAAATACATAAAAAGAAAATAATGCATGATGGTTTCCGACAAAAAAAGGCTTGATGAGGTACCCATGTACAAACAATATAATACCTCACAACTGGAGAAAGGGAGAAAAACTCATGGGAAAAACCCCTCTCCAAAAGAGCGAAAGGTGAACGAAGGACTAAGAAGCCTCCAACCATTCCTCCAAAAATAATAGGAACATGAAGAAAATCGTTGAAGCACGAAGAAGTCATAGATAGCTACCGAATGATGAATGTTATGGTACTGAAATGAAGAACCTCCTCTGAAATAGATGATGATTAGGATCAAGAAGATGAGTATTTTCATGAGTTCCCCCCAAATTAGATGGAAAACAAAGGAAAACATCAGGCAATTGAAGATACAGATGGCACATGAATTTGCATGAGTGACCCCAATGATACTACTCAACAATGCAAAAGGCAAGTCAAAAATATATTACCAATAGTTTGAAGAACATTGATCAAGTGAAAATAAAAGGTCGGCTCTAGAAAATAGGAATGCAAGAGTGTCCATATGGTAAATACTCCATCTCATTGAAATGCATGGGTAAACAACCACTACATTCGCCTAGTACATAGGAACACATATTGAATACGTAGCTCACTCAAAAATGAAACCAAGGAAACATTAGCATCAACAGTAGAAACCTCCCCATAATGCAAAAAAGGGAGAGCTAAAAGAGGTACACTAAAACTGCATGTCACCAATAAGTGCATGAAGGAGAACCAAGAACATCTGAATGTGCACATGAAGGAACCTACAACTAAAAAAGGGTGTGCAAACAAGGCACACACATATCAGACAAGAATCACTAGGATACAATGTTTTCATGGAAGGAACGCTCACTTGAAAAAGGTGTGATGGAAAAAATAAGCCTACAAACCCCTATGACACCCAAATAGGAAAAAAATTACATGTAGAACAACCTAAAACAAGTCATCCCATGCAAACAAAACGTTTCAAGGAGCTAAAACGTCCAAGTAATTCACTAGAATGTGAAAACACAAAAAACTAAATAAAATGTACCTAGAGTAAAATATGAAAAAAGTGCATAGATGGCTATGAAGAGTCTCGAAAGACATTCTAATGATGTTAGAATCGTGAAAAATAGAGAAATTGGTCAAAATTTGTGAACTTCAACAAGTTATAGAATGCACCAACAACAAAAAATGGTGATGAGACCCAAACTATTGGAAAGATTGTGGAACCAACTTTCAAACGAAATCTCTTTCATCCAATTTTGATAGCTATGTCCAAGTTATGGCCAAAAGAAAAAACTGCTCCTTTAAGGCTTAAAGGAGACTTGGAGGGGACCTTGCCTGCGGTCGTATCGTTGATGTCAACAATATATTCTAAGGGAATATTCCCTATGCTGATAAAAAAATTTGACCACTGATAAAATAAAAGCACTGTTATATTCCCCATCTCTTGTTGGAATATGCCAAAAAATTGTTGAGATTGCCTCATTGGAAAAACTCACCAGAAAAGGTGGTTGAATGAACAAAAAAGAAACAGGTGATGACAAAATTTAAAAACCATCGAAGATTGTTTGAAGCCACCAAGCGTGGAGGTAGGAGCCGCCATGGCGCTAAAGCACCCATCATCAATGACAAAAAAGTTCGTCGATCGACACATAATTCATCGACTACGGGGGGTAGAAACCCCACCGACAAGAGACATTGAGCCTGCAAGCCTGTAATGGCAAGTACCTATAGATACCCCTTCAAAAAAGCACCCCTAAATAAATTGTTTTTTTTAACTTTATTTTTTTTATAAATAACAAAAAAAAAATTAAAAATGCTCACTTATTTTTTGCTTTTTTCCCAACAACCTATGGTACAACTTGTATGGCCTCATACAACTACTAGACTATTTGTTTTTGCCTCAAGATAAAAATCAATGGGACACAACCTTTTTTTAGCTTAAGGACATTTATAAGAATATTTTTCCTTCAAATGATTGAAAGGGCATACAAATTTGGTATAGTAACAAATATTCATGTCTTGAGGACAACATAGTTTTAAAGAGGGGATGTTGTTTGTAAGAGAAAGCACACATTCACAACACTATTTTCAAACCACCATATTTCATTTCAAGAAGAATGAGAAGCCCCAAGCCAACTCCAATAGAAACTAAAAGACATAAATATTATAAGTGACACATCCCTAATGTAATAATTAGGTATATGCCATGTAAGAATATAGAAAAAGAGATATATAGAAAGAACTAAGAAGAAAGTGATAGGAAGAATTAAAATGTATTGAACCCTTGATATTATATCTTTTGAGACTAAATAATGAATAGAAAGTGATATATATATATAGAACAATTATGATGTGTTATGGATTATAATGTATGAATTTAATTTTGAATGTCCACTGCCCTATTTTTTTTATCTTATCACAATATAATATAAATTATTGCAAAAATATGGTCTTTCTCATATTATAAATATTAGGGTATAAATACAAATTACAAGAATCTAGGGCTCAAAACTTCAATCTGTGATCCCCCTTTTCTTCCCAACACATACACCTATTTTGAAGTGCATAAAACACTCTCCATCCCCTTATACCATTTTCATCCTACATGTGTCACAACTAAGTTTATTATGAAATTATAGGCCAAGATACTTGTATTTTAACACCACTTCAAGAGGCTCTCCTTAAAATTAAAATTCAAAATAATTCCTTTTTTTTCAAAGGGAAAATCATAATTTTTGTTTTGTTGATATTCACATGCATCCCTACATCATTATAAAATATCTCTCAAGCTCATAAGTGATATCTCAAACCTTGGTTTATCTTTACCACTAGAATCATGCCATCAACATAAAACAAGAGTTTGATCATATAGTTGGTCAAGTGAAACCCCTCCCCCTTATATTTATTTATCAAATTTTCTAGCTTATCAATATTTAGCCCAAATAAATATAAAGGTAGAGGTTAGCCCTATTTGACACCTATATAACTCTTAAAAACTTTTGGGCCACCCTACTAGAATTTTTATTTTAGCTAATCTATGAATTGATGCCTTGTGATGTGTTAGAACTCCTAGCTCCTCCCTTTTGTCCCTATAAATTGTGTCAAAAGCCTTCTTGAAGTCCAAAAATCAATAATGCATCTTTTTTCATCCCAAACCTTTTCAACCAAGTGTCTAAGCATTTCACTACAGTGTTTGGTTCTAAAACCTAATTTCTCCTTTTTTCTCTTTCCCTATTTCTCTACCCAACTACTAATTCTATATTCTACCATACTCCCAAAAATATTTACAAAGAGGGGATTAACCATGATAGTTTGATAGTTTAAGGGATTATTTAAATCTCCACTTTTGAACAACAATATAGTTAGACTAGTTTACCATTCTATTGGGAAACCATTTTGACTAACCTTTATAGACAACTAAAATTGACCATGTCCTAACAAAACACTTAAGATAGGGTGCACTTTTGCCACTTTCAACACACTTAACATCCTAGTTGTACCCATATTTTCATCATACCAACACTAATTAACTAGATAAATACATTTATTTAATTAATTTTGACTAATCCTAACGTTTCCACCATCATCCAATTAATTAAATAAACGATATTTATTTAATTAAATTAACATCCTACATGCATTTCCCCTCAATTTAGTAAATAATCTAATTATTTGATTAATTATCCTTAAATCCCCAAATTGTAGTCAACCCCCCATCAATAGGAAAATCATGACACATCCACGCTTTAAAATTAAAATAAATTCAAATCACCAATCCAAAGTCAAAATAACACTCAATCCTAGCCATCAAATTAATTAGACTAATCATAGCCATTTAATTCCTAATTAGCTTCAATCCAAATCCAAACTTATAATCCTCACCATCCATTTAATTAAGGCAATCCTAGCCTTCCATCCCCCAACAACCTTAACTTAATTCCCTCTTCCCTCTCAATTTTAAATTCAAAATTTCACTCATGAAATCCTAACACTCCATATGAAACCAATCTCAACTCTTCATTTTCCCTTCCCAAATCTATAAATCCACCCTTTTGCAAGCATTTCCATAAGGATAAAATGTGTGGGTATATGTTCTCACATTGGAAGCCCAAAGATAACTCAATACATCACTACAACACTTAACACACCACTTTGTAGCAATCAAAAAATCATGGAAGGCATAACATTTCTATAAGCACATTTTAGTATTTTCCTTTCACTTAAGAATCCAAGGCAGAAGTGTAATATGAGTTTGTACATGCATTCTTAGATTGTATTTTCTCTTCTACAACCTAATTAAAAATTTCTTTGCTATGAGATGCTATGAATTTGACTACCCACTTTAAATGCTCCACTTGAAGGCATCTATGTCATGAGCTTATTTGTTGCAAGAGTTTTAATCTCTTTTATGATTTCTTATATTATGAATAATCATTTATCGGTATTGATTGTAGGGGTGCATTCTTTTTGTGTTCACATTCATACTGTTGGTGTAATTAATTATTTGATTACACTTTATTAAGTTTACTTAGGTTTTACTTAGATAATAATTAGTTTACTTAATTAATAAGTAAGCTTTTATTTAGTTGAGTTGTTTTTAGGTCAACATTAGGGTTATGCATACAGTGTTTTTATAAAGCAATTCATCTCTTGTAATTTCTCAATTCTGGATAATATCAATCTGCACATCTTCATGCAAAGCTCTGCTTTTTATTGTTTTTCTCTTTTGTGGAAGGCTTTTCTAGTTTGCATGTATGATCTTGGTTTCTAACATGGTATCAGAGCCTTGATATGCAACCCCTTCTCAAATTTTGGAGAAAATAATTGCAGAGCACGTTCGGAGTTCCTCGAGGGTATCATGCCTTGAGATTATTGATGCAACATTTTGGATTAGATCGAGAATCTCCATTGGATTTAGAGCGCTGGAAAAAGTCAAAATTGGCTTTTATTTTATTGATTTTGGTCATCGTTGAAGAAATCTGTGAGGGTTTCAAGCTCAGTTATTTTTTGCAAGCTCTAGGGGTATCTGATTTTTTGGGGCACTTTGGGTACAAACAGAGGTCACCATTGCGTTTGCAGCGACCAAAAACCCTAAGAACGCCTGTCGTTTGGTCGATTTTGGAGCAGTTGATCCGAGAGGCAAAAAAAATTGTCAGGGAGGCCTCCCCGACACGCTCCCCGAGGCACGCAAATTAAAAACCTCACATTTTTGGGATATGTTTCAATGCTTCTAGTTATAGAGGCTCCCGTCACTGGCCTCCACCACTCGGCATGTCCAACCCCCACGGGCCCCTACACTCAGCTCCGATCACATGGGGGACCAGGCGCTATGCGCCCAGCCCCCGGCCGGCCTCCCAACACCCGTCAACAATCATATTGATGACTAGAAGCTCCACCCCAGCCCCCAGCCCACCAGCCCCTAGTCGCACACAAGATCAAGAGCGTATTTTTTTTAAGCCGCTTGGGCTGCCTGCAAGCCATATTGGCCTTCTTGGAGCAACTTTTACAAAATCGGGCATAACTTTTGCGTACGGTGTCCTTTTTTCACAAACGAGATACCATTGGAAAGATGATTTTGACGTCGATCCAGTGGTAGGTCTAGTTTTCTCTTATTTTTCTCTAGTTTTATTTTGTAGGTCCTTGAACTTAGATGAAGCATTTTTCTCTTCAAAGGGCATATCTTTTGACCCAATTATCCTTTTTTTGCTTTTCTCGCGGAATTGAAAAGTTGGTTCAGTCCTCTACATAGATTTGAGGTCTATTTCTATCAAGGAGGTAGATGTAAACTTTGGTTTTTGCATGCACTCCATTTTTGTTTTCATGCACTAGGTTTGCATTTTCTCTTTAGTTTATGCATGTTTAGCATTCTCTCTTTTTACAATCATGGGTTATGTAATAAATGAACTGATATAAAGTTCCATCAGGGGGGTTTCTCACATAATAATGATTAGAGTGTAGTTTCACTTTGATCTCATCTTGATCTTGATGACAACTTGCATGGGTTGTATCTGGTTTCTGTAGTTTCTTTTGGCTACATCTTGCTCATAGTTGGACACATTTTGGTTCGCTTTGGTTCACACTTCAGATTGGGAGCCTATGGTTATTGATCCACATTGGTTTAGATCTATCTTAGTTTGAGGGCCATGTTTTTATGGTTAATGTTCTAGAATATTTATGGTACTTGTTCCCATGGAAGATTTTTAGTCTCAGTTTGGCATCGGCATCGAGTTACACACAACTTGTGGATTCTTTCATCATATCATTCCCTCTTATGGGGGAATATTTATTCATCTACTGTTGCTTCACAAATTCTAGGGTTGTTCCAATTTGTGAGTTTTATGGTTAATGTTCCAGAATCTTTATGGTACTTTTTCCCATGGAAGAGTTTTAGTCTCAGTTTGGCATCAACATCGAGTTACACACAACTTTTGGATTATTTCATCATATCATTCCCTCTTATGGGGGGCATCTTTATTCATCTACTGTTGCTTCACAAATTCCAAGTTTGTTCTAGTTTGTGAGTTTTCCAATATTTCGTGGCATCGGGTCTGTTGTTGCTTTTTCATGATTCCTTGAGTCAATCAATGATTCTCTTCTGGTTTTAATAGTAAATAGAAGTATTTTTCCTTGTTTGTCGGATTCAGGTTCCAGTGTTACTCCACAGTGTTCTTCCAATGCTTCTTTGTAGCAGGTCATCTCATTGAGGGGGGGATTTGTTCCACTAGGTTTTCTCCTCTTTCTCATTCATTGTATCTGTACATGGGTACCTGATCAGGCCTTATTGTTGGGACCCATTCATGCCTTCTTGCATTCATATTAGTTTTAGGTGCATGCTTTTTTAGTCTCCCTAAGTTGCACTTAAGGGAGGGTGTTAGTGTAATTAATTATTTAATTACATTTTATTAAGTTTACTTAGGTTTTACTTAGGTAATAATTAGTTTACTTAATTAATAAGTAAGCTTTATTTAGTTGAGTTGTTTTTAGGTCAACATTAGGGTTATGTATACATTGCTTTTATAAAGCAATTCATCTCTTGTAATTTCTCAATTCTGAATAATATCAATTTGTACATCTTCATGCAAAGCTCTGTTTTTTATTGTTTTCTCTTGTGGAAGGATTTTTTTGGTTTGCATGTCTGATCTTGGTTTTTGGTTTGCATGTCTGATCTTGGTTTCTAACACATACAATTATTTAGCAAATTCTAACCATTGTCCTACTATTATGTTGTTCTTTGTACATTATTTTTCCTTATAGAGCTCTTTCCAAAATCTCTTTGGTTTATGTTTTACTAAGTAGATCAACTCCTTCCTTCTAGTTCTTGTATATACTTATTTTTTGGTCTCACTACAATTTTTGTTTTTCCTTGTTTTTTTTGCTAGTTTTTTAAGCATCCTCCATGTTTCCTTGCATTTTTCATCATACCATGGGTTTGATGGGAAGATATTTATTTTCTTCATTTTAGATTTAAATCTCTTCTGCACGTATTTGGGGCTTCTTAGCTAGTGTGCATTAGCCTCACTTTTAGTAAGATATATGGAAGTGTTAGGACCACTCTTGTTGCCTACTAATTAATGTTTGCTATGAAGCTTGGTAGTTTTTCTCATTCAAGAGGATATTTCCCTTGAGTAAGGGATTACTTTGGGTGGCTCAATTATGCTCATCATGAGGACTATCTCCATGTAATTGAAGTTACATAGATTAGATTGTGATCTAATTTAAGCTCTACAAGAGAGTCTTCACCTCTAGCTCTTATATTTTAGTTATATCATTTTGTGAGCATATACTATAGTTAATTATACTTTACCCATTGAAGGTTTTGCATGTGTGTTTTCCTAATTTCTCCCTTTTACTCATCTTGTTACATATGAGAAAATTGTGAATGTTGTATAAGTTTAGTAACTCTTCTCCAAAGTGCATGATTTCTCTCTATGCATCTTTTGAAACTTTAACTCATTGCTAATTTTCTTCTTCTACCATCCAAAGATGGTTTTCTACATCTTCCTTATTTCCTATTAAGTTGTCTTGTTTTCTTGTTGTCCTTGCATTAAAGTCCCCTACTAGCAATATCCCCTTGAATATATTGTAGGTTGAAATGTCCCTTTTCAAGGACAAATAAAGATCTTCATTGTCTAGGTCATGTTTCTTATACAATTTAGAGTTCTTTGGAGCAAAGTAACATGCATTGATAATATTCATGTTATTTTATATGGTTTTAATCCAAATGTATTATTTATTTTCATCATGTTTTTCCATTCTAATATTTCAACCCCTCAATTCTTTTATTAATACTATTATATACCCCATAACCTTTTCCATTTCTTGTTGTTGTATTCCATATTGTTGCCTTCTCACACCCATCATGCTCAATGTTTCAATCAAAATGATTATGTCTCTAACTCTAGCTATGGGTCCTAACTTAGAACCCCTTCTCCAAGGGTAACCCCTATAGTTCCAACTTACCAATATAAGATGCCTCTAGGAAAGCCATAATCCCCATTTGCTTTGAGTTTGATGAGTTGTGATATAGGCCTTCTCATTATTTAGGTACACCCATCTTCCCTCATTTCTTGTTGCCTTCACTTTTTCCTATTTATTATTTATCTATTCTAATAGTACAAAAGTTAAGTCTTAAACTAGGTAGTATTTTAAGTCTCTCAATATGCCTCTATTTCTTAACACTCTTGTTTTATCACCATAATTTTCCACTGTGACTCAAATGTGCCTATCCCTTCCTCCCTCCTTCCATTTCCCAATTCTACTTGCTTGATTGGTTTGGCCTCTCCATTGCACCCGATCTAATATAAAATCCTTTCCTAGCTTGTTAGTAACTTCCCCATTCACTAAATTTTTCACCCCCTTGATGATTATATTTGATTGCTTATTGAGTTGTTCCCTTTCTTCTACCTTTTGGCTTTACTTGTCTCTTTATCAACTCCTAATGCTTGCCCATTAGTTCTTGCATTATTTGTGCCCACGACTTAAGGGAGAGGAGCCAATGGTGGGTAGGGTAAATTTGAGCATGGGGTCCACGTCATCAGCGTCCAAGTCAGACAAAAAAAAAATCCACGTCTCTTGACCGTCAAGCTGGTAGCCCCCCTTTTTTTTGGCAAAAATTGGGCACGTTTATCAATGTTTTCATACCGTTTTTCGAAAACCATAAAAAAAGAGCACACCTTTTTATCAGTGCACGTTTAAGGAATGAAAATTGGGCACGTTTTTCAATGAGAGAATTTTGATTTATTTATTTTTTATCAATGTTTTTATAAAAGGTGTGCTCCAAAATTTAAGGAATGAACTGTAGTGCTTTGATAAAAAATAATAAATAAATCAAAATTCTCTCATTTTTATTTTCTAATAAGAATTTAAAATTTTAGCTGAGAGACAAGTGGCATAAAAAACTCCTAAGCTGTAGGGGCAATTTCTAGCCCCACCCCAATTTCACCAACTGAAAGATTCATTTCTAAAAGGTAGTGGCTCCTATTTTCTGAAAAAGATTCTAATTAATCCCGTAGCACAATTTTTTTTTCTCATGAGACCCCCTACTCCATGAAAATAGAAGCCCAAGCCCCTTCATGGGACCATACAGTAAGTCATGTAATATTGGTATGCTGATGTGGCATTACATGATTGGTCAGTTTGTGTATTTTTTGAATTAAAATGATTGGTAGTTGGATATTAACTGTAAATTTATTGACACTTTAATTGCCCAAAAGTGGGCCTGGGACTGTCCAAAGTTGGGCCCTAGGCTGTCCAAATCTATACCCACGATCGAGCCTTGACCCACGATCGACTCTTCTCCCTTAGTGTATTATAATTTATCCCAAAATTCCTTTTTTTGCTCTTCCATATTGTAGAGTACTTCTTGTACCTTTGGGTTTCTACTTGTCTCTCTTTCAACTCCTTTTACTTGCTCATTAATTCTTGTATTATTTATGTCTACAATTTAATCTTATTCTAATTTATTCTAAAATTCATTTTCTTACTCTTTGATAATATGAAATGCTTCTTGTACCTCTTTCAATTCTATTACACTTACCTTGTCATCCTGAACGTTGACATTTGTTAGAGATTGAATAGTCTATTTGAAAGTATGCCACTCAAACTACCCAAAGTTTAAAGTTTAACTTAACCACTTAAGCCTTAGAACATGTTGTTGTCTTCTTCCTTTTGTTTGACATCTATATTGCTTGTCTTTTATTTTCTCTCTTACCTCCATCTTTTCTATTATTTCTTTCAAATTCATTGGCAAGATCTTGCACCTAAAAACTTCAGATCAAATGAGTAAGGTCGTTGTGGAGCAGATGATGTCCCACCGCCTTGGGTATGTAATTGATATTTATTTCTTTACAACAAGGAGGACGGACAAAACCTGAATTTCCTCTTGGCCTTTACTATGAGTTATGTATCAAGTCCGCCGATTAAGTTTCCAAGAAATACGAGAACGTGAAAAAAATCGCCCTATTTTGTCCCCACATGGCCGATAGGGACATCCATTCATTCGATTTAAATGTGTGGTGTGGACAGCAACAAATGATGAGTTCAACCCCAAAAGGATTTTTTGAAGCTCAGCACACTTGGGAGAACTAGCACTGAGAATTAAGAGGAAGAGGAGCAGAGAAGAGCAAGAGAGCTATCAATACAGGGAAAAAAGGTAAGGACCTAATGAATTGCTATTTCCTAAAGCCACGGTTTTCCACCCCTCATTTTTAGGGCTTTCATCACTTTGCCGGAAGCAAAGAGTAATGCTCAAAAGCTGTTGAAATCGTGATCTAAGGATTTGGTTCGCCACCCAATTTGGATTTCTACAATACCCACTTCTTAAGTTTCTAGATCTAAATGCATTTTGGTCTTGCACAAATCTTTATATTTACTCACATACCATAGATTCAATTACCCAAGTTTTGTATGCTTTCTGGTGTAGAATTAGTTATAGGGTTTCGCTATTTCTGGGTCATCATTGATTTACCCAGACACTGTAGATATAATCTGAATCACGGACTTGGTTGTTGGTTTGGGACTGATTGTGCAATTTAAAATCCGCATATTTATATCTACAGGGCAAAGATCTAATTATTGTTAGGATTTATTGGTTCAAATTGCTGTTTGTATTGAGGAATCTTCGAGTGCTAAACATGTTTAAACAAGCATCTAACCGGTACCAGAGATCCAAGGGGTTCAAGGTGAAGCATGCTTTTCAGATAGCCTTATTGGCTGCTGTAAGCGTCTGGCTACTCTACCAGGTTAAGCATTCTCATGATAAACGGCATGCATATGATGAAAAACAGACAGGAGCACATATTGAAGGTAATGCAGAGAAGGCAGAAGGATGGAATGCTAATGGATTGGGGCGTAAGGGGAAATTGGAGTCTTTTGGCGAGGGTTCCACTTCCACCAATGTAAGTGCAGAAAATAATGAAGAAAATGTCGAGGAAGAAGAGGAAATTAAGGACCTGCATACTAGATCTGAGGAGAATGAGCATCAAGATCAGGGTGTTGGAGACGATGAAATAGATCGGCATGAAGAGGAGAGGATTGAAGAACAAGAGAGTCAGGAGGAGAACGAGAATATAACAGAGAAGAATGAGAAGGATGAAGGGGGGAAGGTTGCAGATGCAGAGGAAGAGGAACATAGTGGAGATGTTGGCGAAAAGTTTGTCCAGATCATCAAACAAGAAACTGATGATACTGAAGAAACGTCAGAGACTAAAGATGATCATAATGAGAATAAGGAAGAAACCTCAGAGATTGAAGATGAGAAGCATGACCAGGAGGAAGACAAGGTTGCTAAAGAGCAGAGTGAAAATGAACATCAGGAGGGTGAAGAGGATGAGAATGCTCAAAAACAGAGTGAAAATGAACACCGGGAGGCAGAAGAGGATAAGAAATCTGAAAAACAGAGTGAAAATGAACACCGTGAGGAGGAAGAGGACATGGATGTTGAAAAACAGAGTGAAAATGAACACCATGAGGGAGAGGAGGTCAAGAATGCTGAGAAAAAGAATGAAAATGAACATCATGAGGGGGAGGAGGTCAAGAATGCTGAGAAAAAGAATGAAAATAAACACCGTGAGGGGGAGGAGGATAAGAATACCGACAATGTGGAAAAGAAATCAACAGATTCTCGATTAGTTCCTAATATTGTTCTCAAAGAAAACGAGACAGTTCCAGCAAGTCCTCCCAAAGGAGACGACCATGAGAAAAAATCTGTAGATCCAGTTAAAGCAGAGGAATCTGGTGCAGCTAACAATGAAACTGTTGCAGAGGATGGTATTAAGGATGTTGCTTTTGCAGATTCAAATGAACAGAAAGAAGCAGAGAAACTAGAAGAAAAAAATCAAGAAGCCAATATAAATTCCACTGTTTCTTACTCTGATTCAAATGCGGAGACAGAACATGAAAGATTAGAAGAAAATAGAAAGGCGGTTAAGGAGAGTGAAGCTGAAGATCATGAGATGGAGCAAAGTTTGACAGGTAATCATGAAACTGTGGCCGAAACCCACAAGGAACTTGATGAACTTGCAACTTCAGAATCAAAGAATGAAACAGAAAATACCAATCAGACAAAATTGGAAGATGTTAAACATGATTCTTCACAGGATGAAGCAACCGCAGAGGATGTGACGGCACTGTCTGATGAGAAAAAATCAAATGATGCTGAAGGATTTCAGAACTCAGAAAAGTCTGAACAAAATTTGGTGAGTGATGAAGCCGCAGTCAAGTCAGATGATGCTTCAGAAGACGCTATTACTTTAGCTTTTTCAGAGAGGAATTCAAGTATAGAATCTGAGCATCCTGATGGTGGAGATGCTATCTCACAGGATATTCCAGGTGAGAATGAAGCAGGTGATCGTACAGACCTTGAGACCTTACCCGAGAGTGAAACTGTAGGACAGAACTCGGAGGAAATTTCAGCACAATGAACATGTTGAAGAGTTGATCTACCAGAAAAATGAGGAAAGGCTGATCTATCTAATGTTTTTATGATTCCTGATTTTGTGACAAATCAAAGGTTGTTGAAGCTGGTTTTGGGCTATAATGAATGCTTTGCTCAATTATATTGTGCTTCACAGCTGGTATCTAAACATGAAGATAACAATTGTTATAAGCAATGACTGCATTTTATAGAGTTAGCACGTTTCCCTTTTTTTGTTTGTTGTTGATCTCTGCCACATATGTGGATCTGTATTTCTTTCCCTGACTAAGCAATTCTATTCCCAGTCATCAATCATTTTAGTATGGTTTTATGCTTATCATGTTCCTGTTTCATCATTCTCATTTCATGCAAGAAAAAAAGTATTCATTTTTTCTGTACCGATGGACAAAAAGTCAGCTGTACTGGATCACAAATCAAATCTATTTTATAGAAATCTTGGAGCATGGGACCTGTTTCTTTGTTACATATTGGTGTCCTACGCCCATTAAATCTCCCATATTTCTTCATTGGATTCTGAGCATCATTTTATAGCTGAGTTTGTTTTGTTTGTTTTTTTCTAATCTAGATATGCTTGCTGTTCATTCTCATTATAATGCACCTTTTATGGAAGCTTACTGTAGCATCTGGGTTTCCTGGCAGATGCAGTGTCATCAAGATGTTATGGAATATGATAAAGTATATTTCGAAATGAATAGATAGATAGAGTGATAATATTATTTAATATTTTTTTATACATAGTGGACTCTGATCAAATAAAGAAGGCTAATATATATGTAGTTACATGAGGCAGTACTATGGTAAATTGATAGTTTCGGTATAATGCAATCAATCATGTATTACATCCATTTCTTGAAGAAGCCAAATGTTGTGTATTATATACAATCAAGTACAATTTCAGCAAAAAAGGGTACAATAAAACTGATTCTTGCCTCTCTTTGGGCCATTGGATGATGCTAAATTGCAGTAGACAAAGAAATAAAGAATATTCAAGAGCATGTTATTTTTGAGACTAGATATTCATACAGGATTGCTAGGCTTGTCTTCATAAAATTGGTTTATTATTTCCACCATTGATCTGTATGCTTCCACTTCAATGAATGTGATCTGATTCCACCTGACTGTGAATAAAGAAAGAACAAACTCTGTCAACCTCCTTATTTATGCTTCTCCGATATTACGACATAAGTTTAATAGGGAATTTAAGCTAGTTATTGTTCTGATGGATGACAAACATTGTGGAAGCGTCACTTTTCAACAATGTCTTAAATATGAGAAGGAGAGGAATTATCATCTTTGCCTAAGTCTTAATTTGAAGCACCATTGCAAAATGTATATTCTTCTTATCCTCTGCAATGATCTTCCTTACAATGAATGACAATGATTACAAATATTTTTCTTGAATTCATTTGTTGAAAGATAAATGGATTAAAAAATGTGCAAATGTGATATGCAAGCCTGCTATATTCTAGACTGAAAACATTTTAATAAGGGTGTGGTAGTCGTTAAAACACTAAGGCTGCGCAAGCCTTTTGTTGACTACGATTTCCTTCCCAACAAGTGCCATTACAATATTTTCTGTAATTTAATTATAGATACAAGTTCGTTCAAAGGATTGTGGTGGAATGGTAATGGGGTATGCTCTTAAGAGCTTGATCCAGCTTCATCTCCCTTGACTGTAATATGACAGTCCTCACATATGCCTGGTGGACATGTGATGAGGTGGTGGTACGCTGAACACAGGATACAGTTGGAGCCCATAATCCCACCCAAGATTTATCTATCTCCTTTGAAGTGATCCTATTTTCCAATTTTCCAAGACCGGGATGCGGGATACATTTTCAAGATGATTGAGAGACCGGGAGGCATTTTTTTGTTGTCAGGGGGTTAACAATTAAAAAAGCAGGAAAAAATAAAAATATGGAAAATTTCAAATACTCGTATGATCGTCATTCACCATATTATTACATAACCATATAATGAAATACTAGAGTTGAATTTTTGAATTTGTAGTAGCATATGAATTAACAACATTTTCAAGACTTCTCATTTGAGCTCTCATTATCATTTTGTACATACAGCAAAATGGAAAGGCTAAAAGGTTACAATTACAAAATGGCAAAATGCAGACCACAAGATATGTTGCTGTGGTATGCTCCACCTCGTCGAATGCAACCTCAAGTATTGCCTCCTATGACTACTCCTTATCAATCTACATGGCATCTTTGGGATCAATAACTCACTGGGCAGTTTGTTGATATTCAAAACCCTATCGATAAACCCTATTGATTTTGAAGGTACAGGGTACTATCCCTGGTCACCGAGTTCTCTGCTTGGTGAGAGGTAAGCTTATTCCACCTGACTAATCAAATAAGCTCTATGTGGGTCAATTTTTCTTTCCAAAAAACAATTAGTAACCCACAAAATGCATTGTATAGAAATCATTTTCAATCTTGTTGCATCATTGTCATGGTTTGAATATCATTCAATAGGGTTGGTTTGGATTAATATAGTTCTTTTATTTGCCTTTATTTTTATTTTGTTAAATGTTGGACCTTTGAAGAGTGACAAAGGTTAGCCATTGTGTTTAATGTAAAGTTGCATATTCATTGCTATATATTTATGGAATGGCCTTCATGAGTATTTTTTCACTCCATAATTTCATTAGAAAAAGGCATAGGCTGTGGTGCATATTATTTGATATTTAGAGACTAGGCTACCATATGAAATGTAATGTTCATACTTTTTCACTATTGTGTAATAATGGGCATGATTTGCTTTCAAGAGGATTCTTGTTATGAATTGCTTGTTTTGATTGTCCAAGTATTTTGTCAAATATTTTGTAAATTTTTTCAAGACTAAGAGTTTGTATCAACATATGTAATGACTTGCACAATAGGAGGATGAAAGTACAAACTCATCAACCACCAAAAATTTCAGAAAAAAATAAAGGCAAATGACAAATCGTAATGCCTAAAATATTTAATTATTGCAAACATTTTTTAGTTATTGAGCAACAAGTGAATGCTAAAATAAAAATAAATTACAAATTACAAATTACAAATATTAATAAATTAATAATAATAATTATAAAAAAATCTTGTATTATATAATGGACTACCAATCATCATCAAGAATCTTTTGCATCACTCTTTTTTTTTAGGTGAGGTTAAGTATTTTTTAAAACAAAATAAAGTAATTAGTATGGGTTGATGAACTTTCTATTCTTAAATATTTTGAAGAGAGCAAGTGAAATGGGGTAGTTGTAAATGAGCATTTGTATATCTTGCTCTTACCACTATTTTTTTCAAAAATCTAATGACTCCACAATAGGTGGGATGAAGGATCAAACACATTGGTAAACAAAAATTTCAAAAAGATTAAGAGCTAGATGACAAAGTGCAATTTCTTAAAAAAATTAGTTATTGCAAAACAATTTTTAGTTGTTGACAACAAGTGCATGCTACTAAAAAGAAAATGAAAATAATTTACAAATTACAAATATTTATAAATTAATAATAAATAAGAAATCTTGTACTTCATGATGGACTACCAATCATCATTAAGGATCTTTTGCATTACTCTTTTTCTTTTAGGTGAGTTATTTTTTGGCCATCCACCACACTCTATGCTAACCATTATTAATTGTAGAGGCTCCAACACTTCAAACATCTTTTTTAATAAAATAAAATAGTTGGCATAGTTAGTTTTTAAGGTTTAGTAAATTCCTTATGCAAAAAAGTTACAAAGAGAGCAAGTGAGATGTGGTGGTTGTAAATAAGTATTTATATATCTCACTTCTGCCATCACTTTTTTTTTAAACGTGTCTATAACTAGCCACCAACATCATGCTAACTTATATATGCACCTTGAATTCATGACCATTTACATAACATTTGAGGCTCCAACCTCTTCTATGGTGTTTTTTAAAACTTGAAAATTGGAAGTTTGCATCCTCCCACTTCCTCAAACAATCAATAGTTCCAAGAAAATAAGTCATTTACACACGCAATGTTGATGAATGGTCGATGTCTAATATTAGTCCACCTATTCATGATAATATAGATCAACACATCTTTAGCCAAGTTTGTTTCTTACCCTCCGCCAAATGTGAGTTAAGATACTCTCTCCCAAGGAGTTTGGTGTGTGGTCCATGTTCTTTGAGGGGTGAGGAGGGGGTGCATATGAGGGACCATGTTCTTTGATAATTTGTTTGAAGTAGGGAGAATGTGTTGCATGAAGTGAGATGGCATAGGCAAAGAAAAAGCAAAGAAAATTTTACATTTGAAGATTTGCTACTTATGATTTATGTATTGGATATCCTTGCAACACTAGTAGTCCTTGTCTTTCTCTTGGTAGAAACCTCTCCTTATTGAGTCTCAAGTATCTATAGTTTGGGTAGACCATGGCATATTAGATTACTTAGTCTTTACTAGCATTCCCTTATTGTTGTTTCACCTTCCACGAATAACCCAAACACCTCAATCTTCTCAACTAGGATTTTTTTTTACATCTTTCTACCCTTGTCCATCTATGCAAAAAGATGACTAAACTTGTGTGGTTAACCCCTATAATTTTTGTTGCAAGAATAACATAAATCAAACTCTACTCCCCCTAAAATTTGTATTTTCTTCTCGTTTTGCCTATATAATTCTTGCAAATTGCAAAAAGGGTCTCCATAATTGAACGCGCCATTTGTATAATTTTTTAGGAGTGAAAGGGTATTCCAATGAATTATTGGAATCCATGGTACTTGCTACACTCCCATACTTAGAGAAACCCCCAACGCTTCTAAGATTTCTTTGTTGAATCTCAATCTCTTCACCTTCATTATCCACATTGCTATACATTTTTTCTTTTGAAAACACAACTGCAAATGCAAATACAAACAAAAAAGAACTTTCTAAGTGTTTGAAACTTCAAAAGGATTTTTTTTAAGGATTTGTGCAAATGAACCATGGACCTCCTTATAGTCCACAACGAATGGGTTGATTCAAACAATGTTTAAATAGGTTCCCTATAAGAACTTGTTGGAAATACTCTTCCTTTTCTAATAGGTGTTATCTACTGCCCTTCATGGAAAGTCCAAAGACATATAGATCAAAAGCCACTTGGATAGTCTGGAGCCTATATGACATGAATACCTTGATTGGATCACATGTATAAACTATCCTATCTATATATCACAAAAATGAGATAAAAATTGATCCATATACTATTGTTGAATTAAATTGTTAATTTTGATGACCATTTCAATCAATCAATATGAATGCAAATATGAGTGTAAAAACAAGCTCAAATAAATAATATTAAAATAAAAGATCAATAGCAATATAAAAAATGGCAAAGCAAAGTCGAAACAACAACAAAATATCCAGCTTATATTGTATTCAATCCAAATGTTGTTTTTTACAACAGTATTGTTTGCAATGGATAACCTCATATTTATACTTGAAACCTCTAAAATCTAGAAACTTCTAATATTCCAGAAAACTCTAAAACTAGAATACTCTTTTCCCTGTAATTTCTTGAAGATTTTAACTCTCTAAAGAAAATCTTGTCCTGTCTAAACGACCTTATTTCTTAAGACTGAGTAGAGCTTATATATATGAAACTGAAAGTTATTACTTATTAGACCAGTTGGGAGGATGCTCTTGTCTACAGTTTTCTACAACCTGAAATATACTCCTAGTTTACATTTAATCAGAATCAGAAGAATTGAATAATCTCATCTCAAAAGCAGCATTTCATGGACATGAAGAATAAGTGTCAATTGGATGCTACTAAATCAGGCATAAAATGTTGTATTTCAATATAAGAAATTGAAGTTCTCTACCAAAAGCTTTACAACCAACAACTAATTAGGATCACACATTCAAGTAGGCTGGAACAAAGGCCTTTCGTCTGAGTATTACAGTAGGTTGAGAAATTTAAAAAAACATACTTGGAAAGGCATGTGTAGTCACAGAGCTGGGAATTACATGGGATGGGAAAGCAATAGAAGATTCCCAATTAAATAATTTCATAGCTTTAGTTGGATTATTGAGGTAGTGAACAAAATTGACGAACAAATGGGATTTTGAAGGGAAAATTGCAATCCCAAATACTACTGTTAATTCCATTGAATTGCTGCCAAAGTGGCAAATCCCAAATACTGCTGTTATTACTTGAATTGCTGCTAAAGTGTCAGGTTAAAGTGGATTTAAGATGTTCGCATATTGGTCAAAGAGATGTACATAAGACAAAGTCTGCTGCAAAACATTTACTCTGCTGGGCTAGCCATTCACACTGTTAATTTTACCACCTTGCTCATGTGGTTGGCGATGACAGAAAAATCAGAGATTTCAAGGATTTGGAATATTATAAAATATTTCTTGGAGTGGTATCGAAAGTGGTCACCATTACCCAGAATTACCTCTAACTCCAGAGCTTCATTCCATGGGTGTAGGCTTTCTCGTGTGTGTGATAATTATGTTATATCAAGTTTTTGGAATGGGGATGGTATGGTATGAGGTGTATTTTAAGGTGGTCATTTTTTAAGAGATAGTAGAGAATTATTGAATTTTTTTTTGAAAATATAGGAAATTTTAAATATTTGTATAATGTTTTTGATAAGATAAGCAGCATTTTCAGGGTGTTGTACCCTTTACACAAAAATTCCAAAGGGCCAAAAAGAAGTTAGATCAAAACAAGAATGAATTAGAAAAAGAGGATAGACCTCACACAGAAACAGTTGACAGACAGCTATCGAAAACTAGACAAGGACTAGACAATCCCAAAATCAGAGGGGATCAAATTGACTCCCTTAACTCGAGGCCGTGAAGCAAGCAATAGATTGAGGGAGCCCCCTCTTCTTTCTCAGCACAACTGACCAGGAAAGCTCAAAATCATCCACCGAATGAGGAGAGAGAAGCGGATCCACATCAGCCACCGAGGGCAAGGAGCCAACGTGCAGGGGAGACTACAATGCAGGAGAGGAGATAGGATCAATCAAGGGACCAGCGGAGGCATCCAACAAGGTTCGAGCAGGCTCAGACAGAACAATGTCAACAGAACGAGCCAACAAAGGCTCCTCAAAGGGGATAGCTGGAAGAGGAGTCAGGCAAGACACAGGCTCACGAGAAGACTCAAGCGGGTCAACCTCCTCAAAAGAAGACTTCAAAGGAGGAGAACCCACCGTGATATGATCTGAGAGAGCATCCTTCCACCAAGTAGCAACACCCTTGCGGCAGGCAAGAGGATACCCAGAGGCCAAATGACCCACAGAGAAACATCTCCTACACCGAAAAAGGAGACCCTCATAGTCCAAGAGTTGCTTCCAAGGTTTGTCCTCCACCAACAGGACCACATCACCATAGAGGGGTTTGGAGATGTCCAAATCAACTAAGATATGAGCAACCGTAGTATGCCTGCGCTCCCGAGTCACAGAATCCGCCATCAAAAAGTGTCCAATGGTGTTTCCAATAGCTTCATAACATGAATCCTCCCAAAACTAGAGAGGGAGATTCGGCAGATGAACCCAAACAGGTTTGGTATTTAGTGGCCCTGTAAGGGGATTGAAAGAACGAGACCAAGGCCTAATGGACAGTGAATGAATCCCCCACATCCATCCCCTATCTAGAACACGATCTCGCTCCACAAAAGAGGCAAAGGTTGCTATAAAGAAACCCCTAGCGCAGGGATAGAGCTCAATCTCCCCATAGACAACCGACTTCCAAGAGGTGGAAACCCAACCATGGAGGTCGGGAAGGGAGGGCCACAAGCCATTAAACCTGCAGACCACTCCCTGCTTCAAATGATATTCCTCATTTTCAGTAACCTCAGGTCTGCAGACCACCACAGGAGAATCACGAGCATAGGGCAAAGGCTGAGCCCGAGACTGAGGAGGCAGAGAACCCACTTTGGTAGCCTCAGAAAAAGACTTCACTCGAGGAAATCCCTTAGCAGAGTCCACCAGATGTGAAGCACCAAGACCAGAGCCCACAACACGGGAAGCAACAGGAACCCCATCACACCCAGGCTGCCCACAGTCATCCACGGAGAGCTCCGAGACCATTGTCACGACCACAAGAACAGAGGGCCGAATCAAAGAATCTCGGACCGAGGACAAAATCCTGTTGGGAGACACACCAAGACTGTTCATGTGGGGGAGAAGTATTTATTATATACATAATAGTATTTTAATGCATGATATTAGAGTTGAATTGAGATTTCATATGAGAATCAATGTATGTATTATATAAAATTACAATAAAATAACATATGTCATTGCCTCTAATCAAAATTTGTTAATATTGTATGAAAACTGGAGACGAAGTTTGAATCATTGTCATATGAGCGATTATATCATCTAATAGAACCACAATCAATCTCCCTTTTGCCTCCTCTTCATCAACTTGTGTGAAATCTTTGGGATCAACATTCTAACGTGTGGCTAGAGTCTGACAATATTCAAGAGTTTGTCAATCTCAAGAACACAAGGCACTATGCATAGCCACCAACTTCTCTGGTTATTGAGAGACAAGTCCATTCCTTTTGATTGACTAAATGAAGTTGTAAGCAAGATCAAAGGCAACACCCTTGTCATGCTCTTTGTTGCAATACAAGATGGGTTTGAGTGGAGTCTCCATTACCAAGCCCAAATTAAAACCTTTGAGATGACATTGACTTTTAAGGCATGTCATTTTTCATAATTTTATCACTTTTAAGTTAATGATGTAGTTTTGATGCTCTCTTGTCTTCTTCTCATAATTGTTCTCCTTATTTATCTTCTTCTTCACAATATAGAAAATGGCATTTTGTGTATTTATGTTTTTAGTTGTTAGTGTGGCTTTCTTAGATTTAGGGTTGTTGTAAACAAGTGTGGGGATCCTCGTGGGTTATCATACCTTTTATTTTTTTAAGTTTTGTATTTTCTTTAAAATTGCATTGTATGTTGACTAGGTTGAAGCCATTCCTTATTGTACTAAAAAAAATAGGTGTTTTGAAAAAACTCAATTTTTTTATTAATCAAGAACATCAAGGGATATTTTTGACTATCCTTGAAAAGACCCATATAAGAAACATGCCTAAAAAAACAAGGGATGTGTCTATGGGGCACATAGTAATTTAACAGAAGCCAACTTGTTTGTTGAGTTATTCATTGAGGTTGCTCTTCTAAAGAGAGATTTAGTAATTTGGTATAGAGGAGGGATGGCTAATAAAAATTCATAGTTAACATTTTTGGGATAGCTTTTCAACAGTTGATCAACATTTGTGTGATGGGTTACAAGGAGAAGGAAGGTGATTAGAGGATTAAGTTGTCATTTTTGAGTTATACTCTCTTCCTCCCACATACTAGGTATAGGCCAAGAAAAACATGTCAACAATTTTGCACTTGGGGATTATATTTTTAATAGGATAACATAATCTTAGTGGTTTGATTGTCTACATGATTGTAGTTACATGAAATAACAACTAATTAGAAGTGATTTATGAAGATTTTGATGGAAGATATGCAAGATTTTTCAAGGTGTAGAGAATCACCACCAAAAGAGTTCAAACATGCATCAACAAAAAGGAGCATATATAACACATACCTAGATATCATACTTATCCAAGTACAATGGCTCTTAGGGTTTAAGTGGATGGATTGGCATCAAGTGCAAAAGAATGCTTCTAAATATACAATCAAAGACTTAGCAGTCACTCATAGATGTTGTTATTGAGTAATTTGCATGTGAACGAGTTTACAATGTGAGGTGACTTGGTGGATTTTCTAGATGGCTAAGTAATACCAATATCTACTACATATGAATATTAGCTCCCCTAATAATTTGTATCTATATGTTCACTTTCTTTTAATTGAAGACTATGCCTCGGGAAATATAGGTAGTTGACTTCCCTAGTAATTTGCATCTATATGCTTACTTTATTTTGAAGATAATATATACTTAAAGAAACAAATTTTGAGGGTTTATTGCATGTTTACTTCTTTATGTCTCAAGGGAATATCAACCAATAGAACCACTTTACAAGATCAAGAATTTTTTTTTAGGTATACCATGTATTATAGTCAAACTATGTATGTGACCATCCAAAGAATGGCTTTTAAGACTAGGGTTGATTGTCATATGCTAATTATGAAAATATGATGTGATAGTTCTCAGAGACTTTAGTTTCTTAAACTTTGTCTTGATATTGATCTTGTATTAACAATTGTTAATCTTTGTTATGGAGTTGGTTCTTGTTCTAGATCCTGTGTAGCTATTAACTATGTAATTCCCCTCTTCTCCTTTCTATAAACACCATTGATCAATAAAAAAAAGGAGTTGAGAGATAATTGATGGAATAGGAGTGAGGTGATAATAGGCATTATGAAAGGTTTTTTACTAAAATGAAAGTGTGTGAAAATATATAGTTGTAATTGAAAGCTTTCTCAGTAAAAAGTAAGGCTATGGTTCTATGGTTTTATGGTTTTATTGAGGCTATTTTGAAAAAATCAATTAATGTTGATGAGAAAATTTAGATTTTTTTTATAACTAGATAAATCTCATTAATTTTATAGAAGCAATTAATGGTAGAAGTTTTAGTTAAAAATATTCATGAAAGTGAATCCATAATTTATTTAGAAATTGTAATATTAATTTAAAAAATGTAATATTGAATTTTTTTTCAAAATTTACTTAAAACCCACTAATAGATATTTAAAAAAATTAGATGTTTTTAAAATATTACCATACAAATAAAAGAGAAATTTCAAACCTAAGTTTAAAAGTAATAGAATAGGGACTCTGATGTATAAAGATCTATTTTAAAACTTTATTCTAATATTTTATAAATAATGTTATAATTTGGAATCTCGTAATCACAATTCCCACAATAAGAACAAATCTACATTTTAACCTCGTACTATATATAAATAATAGATGAGAGTTAATTGGGGAAAGAGCCAAATATTATTGTTGTGATCACTAGTGGATGAGAACAAAAGATGATGTTTTCTCTTAGGTTCATATAAAATAAAAATAAAAATATTTTAGATGACTTGACTTAAACTTATAAATGATTGGGAATGTAACAAACTAACACAACAATAAAAAGAAATTATATATCTGAACAACTAAATATTGAAGTTTTAAAATTATATAAATAATTTCATTAGAATATACATAATATTTTTTAATATTTGAAATTAATATTAACATCATGAATCTCATATTTGACAAAAAATTACAATGAATGGATTTTTAATTTCAAGTGTCTTAAATAAACATTTATAATATAAATCTAATATAGGCTTGTCATTCTATAAAATATACATATAAAGGTTTTCATACATAGATAACATTCAGTCTCTAATAGATGCAATATAATATTATTCAAATTTAATCATTTTCTCTAAGTGAAAACAATATGACTTTGAGGGAGAGCATCATTTGTGCACTTTACCTTCAACCATAGACTGACAACTCCCTGTATGCCTTCCCACTAGGAGTGACTTGACCTTGAAATGAAGGTGACAAATAGCGGTACATATAAAAGTACCATATCCAAATTCGAGAACCAAATGTAAAAAGTAATAGCACTTCCACATGAAATCAATCATGTAAGCCATAGACACCCTCTAGCTTTACATGACATTCAAATACCATACAATATTGTAAGTACTATGAATTGACAATGCAAACAACAAACATCACTTTGCCCAAAGTGTTTAAACATAATCATATTTTGATTTTACAAAAATATGAGTCTATTCACAACACTAGCATATCTCAATTGACTCAATAATAATCTTGAAATATTTTTAAACACACAAGGTACACTTTAGAATACAAGTTTCCTAAATATTTTTTCATACTTCCAACATACCCTACTTCTAAGTGAGAAACATATTATTTAAATATGGTGTACTTATATTTGCACATATAAATTTATATAATTTGTCTATACGAGGATTGCATACTCTTATATAAGGTTGTCCATGATATTTTTACTCGCCTAACATAAAGACAATTAGGTACATAAGCCTGTTGCAATCTTATTTTATATAAATATAATGAACAACAATCATGTATAATACTATTTTTAAGATTTAATAACCTTTTAAAATATATAAAAATCATATAAAATAATATTTTGAAGAGTTAACAATCGTATAAATATACAAATGTAATTCTAAAGAGTTAACAACCCTATGATAAGTATAAAAATAAATTATAATTTGATAAGTCTTCAATATGTAGGCAACTATATTTGACATTTGTTGAAGGTTGATTCTAAAACATCCTACATGGAGCACTCTACTTTTTTCTCACACACTAGTGGACATAGACATCTTCAATCTACTTCATGGGGATGTTGTTTTGATGGTGGGGTACAGACCTTAGACTCAAAACTATAAGTTATCCCCTTTAATGTAGTTGATGTTTCAACATTGGACACCTAGTTGTTGATTGTTCTCTTTTCCAATGCAAGGGAGTTGTGATATGGTGGTAGAATTCTCATGAAGATCACTTTCCTATTCATGCCTCCAACACCCATATGGTTGGCTCCTCTCAAGATAATGAGTCTTCTCAAGAGTGGTTCTCTTGAGCCTATTGTCAATATGATGCACCCAACCCATATTTCTCACTTGACTCCTATGGGATATTGACTCTCTTCTTTGATCACTCAACTTGTTAGGCCTTTGACTTTAGAACAACTTCAACTTCTTAATTTGGTGGAAGTTTATTTATTAGCTAAATATTTCCTTCAACCTAATCCTGTGGTATTTGATTGACATGTTTTTGTTCCAACTCAATATACCAATGTTCCTTTTGTGGACCTTTTTGGACCCTTTTGTGGAGGAATCTCCTCCCTCTTCACCTTTTTCTATGGACTTGATGTTGGAATGTGATGTTGTTGATCATTGTCATTAATGGTTTTCATTGATGTCAACATATCTTGGTTGATTGATTAAGGTTCGGTTTTGATGCTTTGGTGATCTAGATTGGCATGCTTCAGATGTTGTGTTGTGATGATCTATCTTTGGTTGTGCTTGTCTTGGTCCCATTCATTTTGCAACATAATGAGATACACTCTTATGGGTTCGGACCGATCTAGAAGTTGGCTAGCGTGCCCTGAAACATTGTTTGCATTGTAACATGCATATTCTATTCTTTGGTTCTGAATATCATGGTTAATATGTAGCATGATGATTTGAGCAAGGAGGTTTTGTATGGTCCACATTTCATTCATTTTCATCACGGGAATGTTTTGTAGTGACCTAACTCAAACTGTGTTTGGCCAACTTAGGAGATTATGAAGGCATGGAATGGTATAAGTAAAAATTGATTATGTTCGATGAAAGCAAGTGTGGTGAATGTGAATCTAAAAATCCAGACATTGTGCAAAAGTATACAACCAGAGGCAGCAGACAGTGAGATTCTATTCGGTGTCATTGTTGGTGACAGTTATTTCGACGGTGGATTTCCTTTCATCATTCTTCTGGAAGTGAGCTGTTTTCTATTGGCAGTGAGCCTTTTTTAATCTTTGGTTGTAATAGTCGGGCAGTGAGCCTTACCTACAGTGAGCAATTTGGAAATGAGCCTTTGTAAAAATCACCTTAACTGGTGTCACATTAACTGATGTTCTATAATTGAGAATTAGCATTCTCCCTAGTTTTTCCATTCTTGGGTTTCCATGTAAATTTTGGTGTTCATTATGCATGGTGTTGTTATGTGCTTTCATGTTCATTATTTGATTTAAGTTTTCTCTGAATTAATTAAAGAAGAAAATTGTTTTATAATAATTGATTCACCCCCCCACCCTCTCAGTTATCTGGACTATTCAACAATCAGTATCAGAGCTTTGGTTCCTTGAAGAAGAGCATAACTGCTTGGGGTAGATTCGATGTCACACAAACTGACAATTCCTATATTTGATGGATCTTACTACAGTTTATGGAAATTGCAGATGAGAGGTTATTTGATTTCTCTAGGGTACGAAACTTGGAAAGTTGTTGAGACAAAATATGTTGAACCGACAAATGGTCCTTCTTATGTGGATGATATTTCAACCTATGAAGAGAATGAAAAGGAAAGGTATGTAATCTTTAGTCCTTTGTCTAAGATTGGGTTAACAAAAGTTATTTCATTGGGCACTACTTATGAAGTTTGGGAAAATTTGAAAGAAATCTATGAAGGAAATGATAGAGTCAAATTATCAAATAAGTTGACAACTAAGCGTAGATATGAAAACTTGAGGATGGAAGAAGGTGATGATATATCAAGTTACTTTTAGAGAGTTGACAGTGTAGTAAATGAAGTCAAAAATCAAGGAGGCACTCTGACAGATGAAGATGTTATGGAGAAGATTTTGATAACCCTACCAAAGAGCTATAGTGACAAGATCTCGGCTATTGAGGAATTTTATGATCCAAATAAATTCACAAGAGAGCAACTATTTGGCACCTTCACCGTGTTTGAGATGAGGAAATTTGGAAAAGAAAAGGAGAAATCTGAAATAGCCTTCAAAGCCATAAAGACAAAAGAAGATTCGAATAGTGAAAGTTCAGATGAGTTGGAAGCAAACTTCACAAGGAAACTGAAGAAAGGTATCGAAAAGTACAAAGGTATGTTACCCCTTAAATGTTTTAGATGTGGAAAGATTGGTCATTGAGCAACTAAGTGTCCGAAGAAAGGAACAAGACAAAAATTTACAAAGATCAATAAGAAGGCCTATTATGTTAATGAGAATGCCAGTATTTCAGATGATGAATCAAATCATGAGGATTGTTTATTTTTGGTGGAAAAGGATGAACCTAGATTTGGTATCTCTAATATTTGTCTTGAATCCAATGATAACATTGAAGCTACATTATTTTTCAAAAGAAATAGAGATGAATGGTTGATTGATAGTGGATGTTCGAATCATATGACCGGTGACAAAAGTAAGTTTGTGAAGCTTGAGAAATATGATGGAGGTTTTGTTATATTCGCAGATGATAAAATAGCATAGATTGTTGGAATTGGTTCTATTACCTTTGATGTAAAACATAACACTGGCAATGTTTACTTTGTGAAGGGTTTATATCATAATATTTTGAGTGCTGGACAAATGTGCGAGAATGGCTATAATGTTGTATTTTAGGATGATGGTTGTGAGATCCATAAGAGTTTCAGAACTATTATTGCAACAGGAAAAAGAACAAGTGGGAATATATATCAACTGGAAGGAGCTACAAAGAGATGTCTATTATCTCAGAGCAATGACAGTTGGTTATGGCACCAGAGGATGTGTCACAACAACTTTGACAACTTGGTAAGGATAAGTTCAACAAGAGCAGTCAAAGATTTGCCAAGAATGACCAAACCATACAACACTATCTACAAAGGACGTCAAGAAGGAAAGCAGACCAGAGAAACATTTTGAAGAAAAGAAGAATCCTCTATCGGTTTGTTAGACCTTGTACACACTAACCTATGTGGTCCAACCAGAACAAGAATCTTACAAGGTGATAAATATTTCATGCTTTTAATAGATGATTATTCCAGATTAACCTAGGTTTCATTTCAAGAGAAAAATTAGAGGCTTTAGAAAAATTCAAGATTTTCAAGGCAAGAGTTGAGAATCGAGTGTTTAAGATTTGATAGAGCAGGAGAGTTTACTTCTGATGAATTCAATAAGTTCTATGAGAAACATGGCATTAAAAGACAACTATCTGCCCCTAGAACACCATAGCAGAATGGTGTAGTGGAAAGAATGAACCGGACAATTAAAGAAGCAGCTAGAACAATGATCAGTGAAGCAATTTTACCATAGTTCTAGTGGAGAGAAGTAGTACACACAATAATATACACTCTTAACATAGTACTATTCCAGAGGAAATATGGAAAGACATCATATGAGCTATGGCATGGAAGAGCTCCTATAGTAAAATACTTCAAAAAAATTGGAAGTGAATGCTACATCCGAAGAGATGAGGAAATCTTGGATAGTTCGACAGTAGAGCTAATGAAGGCATCTTTTTGGGTTACTCTACAAGAAGCAAGGTGTGTCAGTGTTACAACAAGAGACTGAAGAAGATAGTTGAAAGTGCGAATGTGAAAGTAGATGAAGATGTTCAAAGAAATCATGACAAGCATATTGAATATGAATCAGATAACTCAAATGACAAAGAAGAAAAAGATAAGAAAGAAGAAGAAGAGACAAAGGAGGCTCCAACAACAACAACCAAAACCCCAAGGTATGTACAAAGAAAGCATTCAAAAAATTAGATTATTGGAGATAAGAATAAAGGAATCATCACAAGAAGCAAAGTTGCTCAAAAACAAGTATTATTGTGTTTACTCTCAAAAACTGAGACAAAGACTATGGAAGAAGTATGCAATAATTAGAATTGGGTGAAGGCAATGAAAGAAGATCTTGATCAGATAGAAAAAAATTAGACTTGGGAACTTGTGCCCAAACCGGAAGACAAAAATGTAATTGGAACAAAGTGGGTATTTTGGAACAAGCTAGATGAAAATGGAAAGGTAATGAGAAACAAGGCAAGATTGGTTTGCAAAGGTTACACTTAGATCGAAGGTATTGATTTTGAAGAAACATATGCCCATGTTTCCCGAGTGGAGGCGATCTGGATATTCCTGGATTTTATAGCTTTTAAAGGTTTCAACTTCTATGAAATGGATGTAAAATCAACATTCCTGAATGGAGAACTGAAGGAAGAAGTCTACATTGAGCAACCGTGTTGGGTGAAAATTATGTAATCCCTTTTCAACATATTACAAAACCTCGATTTCAACCACAGTTATGTGAGATTGAATCTCTCCTCTCAGAAAGGGGAGGCTCCCTTCTTACTACTTATTGAAACTAAGTAAAACTAATCAGATATTTACAATAATGTACACTACACTAATGATATGGCGTTGTGTCACATTCATGATTCTCTTTTTTTTCAGAGAATATGTTTCACAATTTTAAGTTCTTGATGCAATACAACTTCAAACTAAAATTAAGCAGTAATTCCAATATTCCTATCTTGTCAAAGCAAAGCCTAGGAATACCAGCATGATAATGGTAAGTAACAAATAAGAAAAATTTCACGAAGGCACAAAGTAGTTTTGTAGCTTCCAATAATGAATCGTTCAAGATAGTAACCAGTGTTGTAAAAGAAACACAAAGTCTTCTTTATACTCCATGATAAATTCCATGAACAACATGAATAAATATAAGCACAAAGTCTTATAGAGAATTCATCAATAGTATCAACAATATCACAATTTCAAGTAATAGGTGTAACTCAAAGTTTACACAGATTTACTCAAAGCTCTTTCAATCTCAATGACTAATCACTGTCAATTTCAATTGAATCATGAGAAAATTGTTCCTAACACAAATTTTGGTGTGCAACTTTACTTCTTTATTGATCAAAAATAGATTCACAAAAAATAAACTTAAAGTTTCAATATTTGCTTCACAATTGGGCAGTACTTCATTGCATAAGATAAAAGATAAAAATTACAATAGAATCCTCTCTTATTTATAGATGGGAGAGGAGAGCTAATCTAGGAGAAACCCTAACTAACTAGTTGACTTATTCAAAAATGTCTTCCATGAATATAGGAAAACATCTTAGTTTTTAAATGTGATTACATTTTTTCAAAATGACATGTAAAATGTCGAAGACTATCTACATAAAGCATAAAAAGAAAGCATATGAACTATCTAACTCTAGAGATATAAGAGAACTCTATGGTTCTTTTCTCTTGGCTTGGAAGTCTTCATATTTCTTCTTAATCTCTTGTATGACTGCCTCATCTGGACCAACTGTATATTCAATTATTGTATGAACCTTTGTGATTGAATTTCTTACAAATGAGCACATCTTTTTGCATCTATCTAGATGTTTCTTGAGGTTACCTAGGGAGAACCGTACATCACATAAAGCACGTATAGAAGTCTTTGAAAATTATTCATCTTCAACCTGCTTCATGATAGCTTCTTTAAAGATCAAAGTGATCTCACTCACCATGAGGAAGGTATGATCATCATTAAGGAGTTTGTCAAGTAACTCCTCAATTCTATTCACCATGACAATAAAATGTACTTCAACATCTTCTTGTACTTGTTGTATGTCCTCGATGAGAGACTTGATAACTTGTATGTGGTTTTTAAGAGATTCTCTTATTTCCACATACTTCTCTTTTTCAGGTATTACCCCAACTTCCACCAATTTGCTCAGTTTTGTCTCTTTCATTCGTGACCAAAATGAGAGACTTTGTTCCATTTCTTTATGCTCCCTGAAAAGTGTACTAGCTTCCTTTTCTAGTGTACTAGCTTCCTTTTCTAGCTCCAATTTCATCTTAGTCATTTGAGCCATCTTTTCATCAGCAACGACTATGAGTTGTGAGCCTTGTTCTATCATTTCATCAACAAACTCATATAGCGCTTTACCCTTGTAGTAAAGCTTCTCCACTTTTTGCATTGTTGGTTCTTCAACATTTATCATGGCCATAGGTTGCACATTCTCGAAAGAACTGGTGATTCTCATTATGACTGATGCATAATGTTCAACCTTCTACTTATACATATCTCTAGCTTGCTCCATCTTATCCAATATACCTGATAATGCATTCAGGACCACTTGTGCATCTTCTCTGGCACTTGTGTTAGTTACCTTACCAAGATGAACTCTTGTTATAGTGTAATCTTCCATAGTCACATCACCCTGTTCATAAGGAGGCAAACCAATATCTACATATTTGTGACCTGTCTTGTCAACATGAAGTCTTGAATGAACTTTTTCCTTCTTTTTCCCTTTGTCTTTTAGAGGAACTATTTCCTCAAGATCTAGCTCATCTAAGGAGATCATTTTTTTTTTGCTCTTAGATACTTGAGAACCCAACCAAGGAGGGAGAAATGAAGTATTTCCTTCTTGACTTATGGTTAGTTCTTGTGTAGTGGTCACTGTTGTAGGAATGGGTGATTGTAACAATTAGGGCAATATCAGTCATGATGGCACCAGTAGACTGTAAACCAAGAGGATCCTACAATGAATCACTCATGAACCTGTCAAACTCTGCTTGAGAAGAGATATCATAAGATGGGGAAGATAGGCTAGGAATGGATGATGGAGAAATTGAGGAAACATCAATAGTTTGTAGAACGGAACCTATAGGAGGAGTGAAAAGAACTATTCATATTGAAGGAGGAATGGTAACCTTTACTACATGTAGAGTAGATGTAGGAGGAGGTGAGGTAGGAGGAGGAGGTGAAGGAGTAGTAGGATTTGGAGGAGTGTGAGGAACATTGGAAATAATGGGCGATGATGTTTGGGGAAGATTATCAACCATGTTCTCATGAGGAGATAGTTGCATTTCATCATTATGCCTTTCCTCTTCCTCTTCCTCATTACCTTCTTCTTCTCCTTCTTCTTCTGTAGACTCTTCTAATTCCTCGCTTTCATTCTCTTCATATTCTTCGAATGATTGTTCCTCAGAAGTAAGATCCTTTCCTTCTATTGATGGTTGTTCTGATTCAGTAGATTCCTCTTCTTTAGTTGTTTATGTAGTACTTTTACCAAAAGTAAACTTGATCTTAGGACCTCTTTGAGAAGAAGAGGGAGTAGATGCATGCTTATGTTTAGTGCGGAGCTCTTGTAGTTGACTGGTTTCTCCTTCTAGTGTTTCTCCTTTGGATTTTGTCCTAAAAGATTTCATTTGAAAGCCATGCCTTTGCAACCATTCAACTATGTTATGCAAAATAAGAGCAATCCTTTCTCTAATAGAAACACTTTCTATTTTAGACCATTGCACCAGAGGTAAAGGATTCCTAGCAATTTCTTCCTCTTCATATGAAGAATTCATGATGTCGCCAGGATCTTTGAAATCCTTTGGAATGTAAACTACACCAAGATCTTTGATCTGCTCCACTGTCAACCTGCAAAAATCCATTCTCTGTATGTCTTCTTCATCTCTGCAATCTGCCCATATATCCTCAAACCAGTAGAAATGGCAATGATCTTTCTTTAGTTTCCTATTCACATTCCTATAGTCAAAGTCAAATCTATATTTAAATGTCCTTACGATCATAATTTGCATTTTCATTGCTACTGACTTTTCCTTTTGAACACTGTGAATAGTATATCTCCCAACAGTAAGTGTAAACTTGAAACCTGGCTTATGATTTTTCTGACATTCTTTATGAACTGAGATCAATTGTCTGCACAACTCCATTAGCACCCACTTGTCTGAAGGATATTTGGGCAACATGTATGGACACCCAGTATAGCAACCTACTCTCAAATATGTGAAAGTAGGAAACTGTAGGAAGACACATCCAAACTTACTTACAACCCTATAGGTTTCATCCAATACTCTCTTCTTTTCAAGGGTCGGATCAAAAGTGAACAGTAGAGGTTCAAATAAAGCATATGCGACCCTATTGAAATGTTTAAGAATATTCCTCAAATTTATCTGAGAATAAAATTTATACACAGGCACAAAATTTCTATTACCTTCTATTGACAACCCTGGAAATTGCCTCATGGTTGCAGCAACATATACCAAGTAGGAAGTCATAAAGAATTTCAAGGTAGCTGGCACAATGATCAGTTGTTCATGAATCTCATCACTTATTTGAGTTCCCCAATCTATGTGTAATTTCCTTCTTCTAATGATGTGGATATACTCGTACATCCAATCTTGAAAATGGAATGATACGGGAAAGCCTTTCACTCTACTCAGAAGAGTAATCATATCTCAAACATCCTCTTTAAAATCACTTTGAGGAAGTCCTTTGGGCCATCTAGAGATAGTGGGCCTTGGAATCTTCAACCATTGAGTATTAATCAATGTTTTAGCTTTATTTGGATCCTTGTCATAGACCTCTTGTGCTTGTTGGATGGAGACATTAGTATGTTTTTCCATGGGTGGAACCAAAAAACAATATAAAAGAATTTTGGATCTAACCTCATCATGACTTGTCTAGCAGAATCTCTTACACTTTTTTCCTCTCTGATGTAATGTGATGCAACTTGGAGAACAAACTTTGTGTTATGAGAAGTAGGTGGAAATGTAGATACTAAGTGCAAGTTGCTATGAACGATAGATCTCAATTTTTTCTCTAATGGCTTCTTCTCAGTTCTTTCTAAAAATATTCTATATCTTGGTGAACAATTTCCGTGTCTTTGATTTCATCCACCTTTGAGAGCACAACAGTAGGTGGAAAGACACCTTGGTATTTGTACTTCATCTTGCCTTCCTTTTAGAAGATGATGGAGTCTCTTCTAATGTCATCTGAGAGTGCCATAGATCAAGGAACGTCACCTTCAGAGATCACTTGATAAGAATTTGAAAAGAGTTGCAAGAACAATGGATTAGGAGATGTTAGAAGCAAAATAATTATGAGAGTGAGTTGGAATTCATGAAGCAATCAGGATTTTTGGAGTGAGTGAAAATGAGCCATGAAGCATGGAAAATAGAGCATCAACGATGAAATGAAGTTTAGAGAGCAAATGGGATGATTTCTAAGTGTTTAAGTGCAAAACTACTTTTTGTGTAGGAGCACTGAAAATCAGCGCTTCTACATCTGATAGAAGTCCATTTGCATGTAGTAGTGCTGAAAATCAATGCTCCTACATGCCTTATTCATTTGGATAGAAAATGTGTTGGAGTGCTAAAATTTAGCGCTTGTACATTTTTGGGGAAAGCTCTAGTACATGCTCGAGCGCTAAAAATCAGCTCTCGAACATCTCACTTCTTAGGAAAAATTAGCATGCAAGGGTGGTGAAAATCACCACCCATGCGTATCAAGGGAAAGAACCATTTATGTAGGAGCGGTGAAAAAGCCCACTCCTACATGCATTGAATGATACAAACTTGTGAGTATATAAGGTGAAATTTTATGGATGCAGGGATGGGATTTTCCACCACTCCAGCATGTGGAGGGAAAACTCAAAGCATGTGAAAGTGGAAAAAAATCCCGTCATCACACATGGAGCTCAAAGGGGGTTGATTGGTGAAGCAAAAACTTTTACCGCCCGAACAAGATCATAAAATTATACAAAAATGTAAAGAGTAGACGAAGAAAGAATAACTCACAACAGTGAAAGGAAACAATAGTAGAATTTGAAAGGAAAACTCAAAAAGGCAGAAAATGGTGAGCAAGAAGAACCAAGGGTAAATAATGACAGGAAATGAAGGATAAGAACTATCAAACCTTATTGAAAATAGGTATCATCAAAGAACGATGAACAAGAAGAAGACGAAACGTACCTGGCAAAAAAAATGATGAAAATCCTAACTTGAAAGCCCACAAAATCCATGACTCAAAATCTGTTGGAGGTTTTACACGATGACCAGCGTGGGAAGAGGAAGAAGGCGAGTTGAAATGAGAAGAAAAAGTTGAAATGGCTTAAATAAGTCATTAAAAAGATTCAAAATAAGAGTCATAAATAAGTACAAATGTCATTTATGATGCATACGAAGTGGGAGGGAAAATGTAGAGCAATGAAAATCACCGCTCCTACATTTTCAAAATTATGAAGATGTAAAAGCGGTAAAAAATGTTGCTTGTACATAAGGACTGGAGAGAAACATGTCAAAGCACTGAAAAATAGTGCTCGAGCATGTAACAGATAAATACAAAGTGTAGGAGCACTGAAAAACAATGCTGCAACACATGGAGGAAAAAAACTTAACACAAGGCTCATGTAGGAGCACTAAAAATCAACGCTCTTACATGAGTGAAAAATATTCTCTCCCAAAGAATAGGAATTAACAAAAATATTTGTTTCAAATATTTTAGAAAGACAAACAAGGAAAAATACTCAAATGGACGCTTTGAGGTTTGGGACTACACATCAAGGGCAATGAAAATGTGTCTCAATTTGTGTGCTTGAAGTACATGGAAATACAAAACAAACAAGTTTCGTAGGGGGTTATCCCATGAATCGGGCCCAGCTGGATTCCATGATAACAAAATGGAGTAAGTTTTTTAGGGGGAGTTTTTTCCCTTTGTCTTTGATGTCAAAGGGGGAGAATAAAAGAAGGTCCTTGATGTTGTGATGTTGTTGATGATGACATTGTGTTGTTTGGCTTGTTGTTGATGAATGTTTCCATCAATGACAAAGGGGGAGATTTTTGGAATGTGATGTTGTTGATTGTTGTCATTAATGGTTGTCATTGATGTCAACATATCTTGGTTGATTGATTAAGGTTCCATTTTGATTCTTTGGTGATCCAAATTGGTGTGCTTTGGATGTTGTGTTGTGATGATCTATCTTTGGTCATGCTTTTCCCGGTCCCATTCATTTTGCAACATAATGAGATACACTCTTATGGGTTTGAACCAATCTGGAAGTTGGCTAGTGTGCCTCGAAACATTGTTTGCATTGTAACATGCATATTCTATTCTTTGGTTTTGGATATCATGGTTAATATGTAGTGTGTTGATTTGAGCAAGGAGGTTTTGTATGGTCTATCTTTCATTCCTTTCCACTGTGGGAATGTTTTGTGGTGATCTAATTCAAATTATGTTTGGACAACTTAGGAGATTATGAAGGCATGGAATGGTATAAGTAAAAGTTGATTTTGTTCAATGAAAGCAAGTGTGGTGAATGTGAATCTAAAAATCCAAACATTGTGTGAAAGTATACAACCGAAGGTAGAAGATAGTGAGATTCTATCCGGTGTCATTGTTGGTGATAGTTATTTCAGCGGTGGATTCCCTTTCATCATTCTTCTAGTAGTGAGTCATTTTTTGTTAGCAGTGAGCCTTTATTACCTTTGGATATAATAGTCGAGCAGTGAGCCCACTGACAGTGAGCCTTACCTGTAGTGAGCAATTTGGTAGTGAGCCTTTGTAAAAATCACCTTAACCGGTGTTCTATAATTGAGAATTAGCATTCTCCATGGTTTTTCCCTTCTTGGGTTTCCATGTAAATTATGGTGTTAATTGTGCATGGTGTTGTTATGTGCTTTCATGTTCATTATTTGATTTAAGTTTGCTTCGAATTAATTAAAGTCAAGAAAATTGTTTTATAATAACTGATTCACACCCCCCCCCCCCCTCAGTTATCTGGGCTGTTCAACACTTGAATGATAGTATTACATGGATTATTTTATAAAGGAAAAAGAATTTTCTTCCCAAATATGTTTCCCAATCTCACATTAGAGTGAAGGATGTGAGATTGAAAATGGCTGGGTTTGGCATTATCTAGGCTAGACCATAATGTTATTTGTTATTGTTGTGGTAGTTGGCAACTAGACTACAATTGTATTTCTTTGTTTTTATTTGGTTTGTGTTGTCCCATATTTCATGGTACTTGTTATCTTTGCCTAATGGTTTATATGTTGTACAAGGGTCTAGCCCCTTTCAAAACTTAATTTTACAAATATCAAAATAATAAATTATAATGTTGTTTTTAAGAGTTAACAATCCTATGATAAATATAACAATTAAGAATAATACTATTTTAGAGTGTTAACAATCATATAAATTTACAACAATAATATATAATGTTGTTACAAAGAGTTAACAACCCAATGATAAGTATAACAATTAAGTATAATGTAGTTCTAGAGAGTTAACAACCTAATGATAAGTATAACAATCAAGTATAATATATTTCAAAGAGTTAAGAAGTATATAAATGTACAAAAACCACGTATAATAATGTTTCAAAGAGTTAAAAACCCTATTATAAGCATAAAAATTAAGTATAATATTGTTCTATAGAGTTAACATGCAAAAGATATGTATAATAAAAAAATATAATTATATTTTGGAAAGTTAACATGCCAATGATAAGTATAATATTGTTTCAGTGAGTTAACAACCCAATAATAAGTAGAACAATCGATTATAATGTTGTTTCAAAAAGTTAAAACCCCGATGATAAGTATAAAAATCAAGTATAATATTGTTTTGAAGAGTTAACACTCCAATGATAAATATAACAATCAAGTTTAATGTTATTTTAGAGAGTTAACAACTTATGATGATTCAAAAAAAAACTAACGCATATTTCCTTTGCACACAAAATCTATTCAACATATCAACAAACACTTAGCTTGCAATATCATGGATTTAGCCACACACGCACACACATATATATATATATATATATATGATTAATAATAATTCTTTGATAAAAATTTAATAAAATTTAGCCCTTTATTTTAACACTAGTTCCTTAAACATTTTTACAAACACTTTGCATGCAAATTTTGCTCAAACATTTTCAACGCTCTACAACTTTAAAATTCTCAATAGAGTATTTTTTGTGCCTAAATGACATGCATACCATTATGAATGTTGTTAAAATGATAAATACATACCCAATTTTATTCCAAAACCCCACATACAAGCAAAAATTAAAATAATTATATATATAACTACAATGATCACACACACACACACACAATGATCTAACACCAATTCACAAGTATAAACAACTCAATCAATTAAAATATACTCAATAATATGGAAACAAAGATACTTTGAAGTTCTATGTAAATAGAAGTGTTTTAGCCACATACCCATAGAAAAATAGTTCAAAATTTTCTATTATTTCATTAGTTTCTCTTGTTTAGCTTTACTAACAACCCACAAATAGCCACAATTTTTTTTTCAAAAATACCTCCTAAGGCAGTTTTCTTTCCTCTTTAAATCCTCTTCAAGAATGCCATGAAACTATAACTATAACTCACATTTTTTGTGCCTATTATGCTCTTTTGGGATCTATTGAAGACAATACACTAAAAATATTTAACAAAAACATTGAAAATTCCTTCCACTATACATAGGTGCCCAATGGTGAGTAAATGACTACAAAAAATTTGCAATAGGTCAATTTCAATAGTCATAACCCCCTATTAAAGGCTCAAAACACCCATCTTCCACTTCACACATTTGTTGGGATATGGCGTTGTACACCATTGCATAATTTGATTTATTATAATGTTGCAATCAAATAATTATTTAGTTGTGATGCACCCAGGTGGTGTGGTTAATCACACTAGGTAATTATTTGGGGACCACGTTATGTTGTATTGTAACATTATATTATTATTTAATGTGTGGGAGACATGTGATAATAATTTAATATCAAGGAAATATTTTAAAAAATTGAGTGTTGAAAATGTTTGGCTATGGTTATGGTGTCATGGGTATGCAAGTAGATTTATGCATTGGCACGATATGATCATGTTGTGGTTTTTTGGTGGTGTTATGCTTTGGTGTTAGGAGGTTGTTATTATCTCCTTGATGCTTGTATGGTTCCTTGACTATGGTTACTCATTTGTGGATATGTTTGGCAAATCAGAACTGTGGTTGATTTGGTGGTTGAGTCTGATGGCTATAGTATTATCTTCTTTGATATCTCGGTTTGCAAGTTGCTAATGTGATGATGAGTTTGCATGCTTCATTTTTTTATCATGAATTATGTAGGTTTGTGGATTAGCTACCCATTTTCTGGTAGTGGGATGACATGGATGTGGACTGTCTATATCCATGAGATTGGTTAAGTGTTGATGCAGATTTTTTTAGTTGACCTTGTATGTGGTCATTTGTGCATTGGTATGCTTCTTTGAGATGAGAGGATGGATGGCTAGAGTACCTAATTAGTCAGTTTATGGACTTGTAGCATGTGATTTGATCACGATGTCATGATATCTTGGTACATTCATTGGTAATACACTTTTAGTGGGAGCTTTTGATAGTGATGACTTGGCAGTTTTGAATTGGTTTGTGATGGTTTTATGGTACTTGTATGTATCTTCTTGGTTTGGAGATCTTGGTTTCATTTGTTCTCTAGAGTTTTTGGGATTGCAGTTGAGTGTGTGTGGACTTGGATGATGTTCATGGAGGAGATGGTAGTCATGATGCCATGTGTAGCTTTGTATCACAGTTTAGTGGGAGTTGTTGGCAGTGGCATGGATTCATCATCGGTGATGGTTATCTTCATGTGATTGTTATTATGTCATGGTTTACTCTTGACACCAATTTAGAGGTTTGGCATTTTATATTTTCTCTTGAGACTAGGATGTTTATGTTTTGTTGCATGTAATCTCTTAGGAGGAGATGGTTAGATCATGATGTCATGATAGGTTCTTGATTCTACAATTGGAGCTTTGACATTGATATTGGTGGTTCTCTTTGTATTGAGTACATGATCATTTGCTTGATTACTTCATGATGATGCTATGTTGCATTTGGAGTTTGGAATGTATTAATCAGTTATAGGTGCTCATGGATGCTTGGATACATGGGTGAGGTTGGAGTTCTCTTGTGATTAGAGACATTTTCTTGGGACGGTTACTCTTTGGAGGTTTCAACAGGAAGATCAAGGAGTTTTCACCTAGATATGGATGTGAGTTCATGATGGACCTATAGAGGAGATTGTTCTTGGAGTGAGTCATGATGTCTTGGTTATCCTTAAGGAGCATTCTCATTCCCCAATCTTGGTCTACTCGATTATTTATCATTTGAGAGGTATTTTCCCATTATTTCTTTCAAGTGTGTTTTATTTTATGCTTTGATTTCTCATGGGAATGAGTTGAGTCATGGTGATTGAATTTGGGAGACTCATTTGAGGATTTTTTAGCATGATTTTATATTGTTTTGTCTTTCATAGATATGGATTTTGAGCTATGGATAGTTATTTCTAGAGGATTCATTTTGAGAGATGTTTAGCATTGTTATCTCCTTGTGCATTTGATTTTATGTTATCATTCATTGATGAGGATTTTAGGAGATGTTCTATGAGCTGATTTACTGGTTTGGGAATGGATACTTTGAGTTTGATTTCCTTGGTTAGAGAGGCTTGCATCCATGTTGGCATTTACATGATTCATATGTTGTTTGATCTAAGAGATTGACTGTTGTTTTGGGTATTGTTGAGGCTTCTCATTTGAGGTTATTAGGAGATCATACTTGACACATCATTGCACTTTGAAGTGTTGGTAGGAAATATTATGGTTTACAAGTTTTCTCTCTTCATGGTTCCTTCCTCGAGGTTCATGTTTATGCGATTTTAGAGGATGGTGGCAACATGTTGTGAGAGATTATGCATCTTTTGGTGTTGCATGTGTGGATCATTGTTATTATTCTTGGTACTTCATGTTTTTATCATTTATCACACCTTTATATAGTGTTGATTGGTAGACTTGATATGCTTTGACACTATCCATGTAGTGGGAGTTCTTAGATATGTATGTTGTTCATTGACAGATTTGATACAAGGAGCTTGTGGTTGCAGTTTATGGGTTGTATACTTTCTTAGCATGAGTTTACTGATGTTATTGATAACTAGGAGGTATGGATGGTTGGATGTATTAGCATGTGTTGTGGATTCTATTTCTGATCATGTGAGTTTTTACACTTGACAACAACTTGGTTAAAGCTTTTGTTATCACTTGGATTTGATGCTTGTGTTTTGGGATTGGTGCATTTTCACCTTGGCATGTTCCTTTTCTTCCATAGGTGGCATGTTGGAGGATGAGAGGAGTTCTTGATTGAGATGGTGGTCACTTTGGTTTCATTGCAAGTATCTTGATGGAGCACAAGAGCATGTTGGAGATTAATGTTATTTTGTGTAGGGCTATGATGATGTATTTCATTGATTGATCCCTTATGCAATGTATACAACAAGTGTAAGAATGTTGGGATATGGTGTTGTACACCAAATGCATAATTTGATTTGTTATAATGTAATTAAATAATTATTTAGTTGTGATGCACCTAGGTGGTGTGGTTAATCACACTAGGTAATTATTTGGGGACCACGTTATGTTGTATTATAACATTGTATTATTATTTAATGTGTGGGAGACATGTGATAATAATTTAATATTGGGGAAATATTTAAAAATTGAAAACTTAGTACCCAATATTAAATAAGGGGTTAGTAGTTTTGTGTTCACATGGCTTTGTGGCACATGCTTTTATCTTACCACTTGGTTGTATTTTTTGTGAGCCCGAGTCTATAAAAGCAAGCACATGTTTAGTGGTTAAGGTTGGTTGGGTAAGTGGCCTGTCATTATTGAGTCTTTTTGAGGAGTGCATATGTGAAGCATGGCATGGGATGTGTGGATTCATGCTTTAACACATGAGTATGCATTGGAAGGATTGATGCTTCAAAGGTATTCATTGTAACTCTTGTATTGCTTTATTTCTGAATAATATGATGGAGTATGGATGCTTTTGAAGGTCGGATTTTTCCCTCTTGAGGGTTTTCCCAGGGTATATCTTGTGTTATCTTGTGGCTTATCTATTTGATCCATGAATTATGGTTACTTGTATGCATGTTTATCTCTCATGGGGTTATGTAGGAAATGGATTAATAATTTGGGTTGAATGCTTTATTTCCTAACAACATTTTCCTTCTTTTCAACTTTTAAAAAACTTCTAATTGAAATTATTTTTAATATTTTCTCAATAAAATGAATATATATGAGACATTTGAATAATACTTGGCTATTATGTGATAATAACACATATACACACAAGAAGTTTCACATAAAACTAATGCAATACTTAACTTGAATAGATGTATGCAACAACTACCTAAGATTAAACACCACACAAACACTAAAAATCAAGCAAGACATCAAACCAAATGTTTACATGATTACACTTAGGTAGAAACCTATAATGCATTATCATACATATGACATTTGAAACAGTGCAAGTGTGTGGGTTCTCAATAAACATGGTACAATTATCATATTACCATAATATGTTACTCTCTTGTGAATGATAATCCACATGTTCAAATAAGAGGGGGGGGATTGATCCTACATCCACCTTATGACCACAACTAGTGGTTAGTTGGAGATTTTTAACTAGAAAATTATAATCATTCTAATACTAGTTAATCAATTAAATAATCAATTTCATCGTATTAACCAATAATCATCCAAAAATGAGTCCAGTCAAATACTGAAAATTAATTGTACCTAATTCATATCTAAAAAATAGTGAAATATTGATAATCATTTGAATATTCAATTGTAATGTAATTGTATTAAACACATTGCATTAAAATATTTGTAATCACACATTTAAACAATAAAATTAAAACATTTAAAATTTATCTAATTTGAATAGATAAAATGGGATGTGACATCCTTCCCTCCTAGGAAAAAGTCGTCATTTAGATGGCTTAGTTTGACATAATATAAAATTATGTTCAAAGAATATAGTAAAACTAAAAATACCATACAAATAGATAAGGATTTTTTATGAAAATCTTCAGAGTCCTCCTAGGTGGCACTATCCTTAGAATACTAGTCTCACTAGACCTCACATTTAGTCACTTATCTATTATGCAAGTAAATCTTGCAAACCTTGAACAATTTGAGAGTTTATATTTTTACCACCCTTGGGTCCAAAAAACTGTTAAGAATTCTAGTCAAGAACATGTGCAAGTCAACTACATACTTTTTAATTTAAGAAATATGGAAATATTTGTGCAATCAAGAAAGAGAAGCCAATAATTCAAGTATTTATGTAGTTGGGTTAATCACTTCAAGCACTTAAAATGGGGCTACATATCTGGGTGTTAAAATTTTTAATTTTTTGAATTGAATTGAACTTTTATGAGGATTTACACGTAGAAGAACTTTACCTCCCATAAAAAAAATTCTTGCTGTCCACTTTAAGTTGGCATAAAAATTTTATTGCAAGGTGTACTCCCTTGGTCTCCTTGTGTTGTGTAGTGAAATGCTCGGGTTCTTGACATGGCTTAACCACCTCTCATGGATTTATTAACTTTGGCAATTGTATCAGGCATTAACAGGTCAATCTTTTGGTGCAACAACAACCATCTTTGCAATAATTGGTATCAAATCCTAGGTCACGGGTTCAAACCCTTGCTTGCATTGGGGTATTGTTGCAAGTTGTGTGCCCTTGGTCTCCTTGTGTTGTGCAGTGTAGCACTCGGGTTTGTGACATGGCTTAACCGCCTCTTGTGGATTCATTAACTCTATTGATTCTATTAGGCATTAACAAGTCAATCTTTTGGTGCAATGACAACCATCTTTGCAATAGTTTTCCATCTATCATTGTATTCAAACAACCTTTGTTTAACTAGCTTGACTTGTTTTTCCATATCTACTAACATTTTAACCCAATACACACTCTATCTTCTAGTTTATCTCAACTGATAGGTTTTTTATATTACATCATAAAGTGATTCAAAAGGATTCATTTTAATAGAAGAGTGATACAAATTATTATATCCAAATTCGACTAGAGGAAGATATTCTTCTCATTTATATTATTGATTCATTCAATACATTCATAGTAAAAAAATTATCACCTAAAAATCCATAACACCCAATTTTACAGTCTCTAAGATCAATCAAAACAATGCAACTCATAAAAACAACATGGATGCAAGCCTCTCTAAATAAAGAATATCAAAATAAAATTCATTCTGAAACTAGGAATACACCCAATAACATCTCAGTAAATCCTCATTAATCATCATAAATTAAAATCATATACACAAGAAGATAAACATGCCAAACACTCTTCAAATGAACCCTTTAGAACTAGAAATTGTAGCTCAAGATTCATATCGATGAGAAGATAAAGTGTAAAATGTAATGCATATGAAAATAAGATACACAATGCCTCTTAGATTATTATCTATCAAGTAGACCAATATTGGAGAATGAAATTGCTCCTTCAAGATAAAAAAGCCACAATGACTCTCTCCAAGAATGATAATCTCTATAGGTCCATCATGAACTCATGTCCATATCTACATGAAGGCTCCTTCAACTTCCTGTTGAAACCTCCAAATAGTAATTATCTCAAAAAATGTCTCTAAGCTCAAGAGAAATATAGCCTTACCCAAGTCTTCAAGTATCCTTAAGCATTTGCAATTAATCAATCCATGTTAAACTCTAAAAATAATACTACAGTCTCATTAAGATCCTAAGCGCATGGACAATATACTCAATACCAAGAGAACTAACTAGACCACTATCAAATCTCTAAGTACACGTTTATAGAATTAGGAACACAATATTAAATCATGATCTAACATCTCTTCAAAAGAAGATCATATGCTCCAATAAACATATCTTGCTACCATGATAACCTATATCATTTCAATACTCTAATTCACAATCAAGAGTCCACCATGACACAACACCAAACTATCCTCCCAACCAAGGATCACTTGTTAAAATTGGCAAGTCATAAATTGACACCTCAACAAAAAAATCCAAGATTCCTCCATGGCTAACCAAGATTTCAACATATCTAATCAAACAAATATAATAATCTCTTATCAATGAAATTAAAAATATCAAAGAACTCTTGCTGCAAAAAACAAGATCCAAGAGCTCCTCCATGACACCAACAACCACTATAGAAGATCGTCCATCACCAAGTAATTAATCCACATCACTTTCAAATCTCACACTAAATCATGATGTCAATTTCTTCATAGCATCATTATATCCATATCCTAAATGAAGATCACTCATGCTCCACACACACTCAAGTATAATACTGATAGCTCCAAAGAATAAAGTAGAACCAAGATCTCCAAGCCAAGAAGATACACCCACCACAAAAAATATCACTATCAAAATATTTGATTGAATCATGTAACCAAGCTCTCTATTATTGTGATAGAAAACATGCTATGATTCCCCATAACTGATTATCCAAACACTTCAATCATTCATTTTCTCACCCCAATACTCAAATAACTACAAGAAAGTTCAAATAATTGAATATGTATCAACACTAAAAAGAACTATGAATATAGATGGTCTACATATAAGTCATCCAAATACAACCAAATGGGTTCCCAACCCATACAATTGCATAAATAGTAGATCCTCAATCAGTGCAACATACAAACTCACCATCACATTGGTAATGTGTGCAAATAATTTTTCCTATCCTAAGATGCAAAACAAAACGAAATGCAAAGAGAAAAATGCTAACAAACACTCAAGATTAGCCTAAGTTGAATCCAAACAAAATAACAAAGAAAATAAATTTTTTACCTTGCTTGGATTGATGAGTTGGTTGGCCCTTTTTGATGCTTGATTGTGTGCTCCTTCAATGGAAATTATGCACAAAATAGATGCAAAACGGAGAGGAGGTGATGAGGATTGCAATGATGCAAGTGGGTATTGTGGCAAGTATGGTAGGTGGGTGAAATGAAAGCTTGAGGGCTGCAAACATAGTGGATGAAGGCTTGAAAGTGATAAGTGCTAAGTTGTTTGAATGCTTGAGTTGAGTTATTTGAATAATAGAATGCATAATCATGAAAAATGAGACTCAATCTTCTAATTTGAGGGAAGAGTCTCTAGAGAATTGAATAACCAGGATTTAGCCAACATGGACAAGATGGAGGGCTATGGTGAGTTGAGGACTCACAAGCCATCACATCTTGCCATGTGGAAGATGAGATGTGAAAATGATAGGCGATGTGGAAATAAGACATGTGAGGTAGAGGTACTTGCAAATACTTTGGGATAAGGGGAGGATTTCCTCAAAAAAGAAGTAATTGTCCTCATATGAGGATGATGGTGACAAGTGAGGAATTTTAGAAAGTCCTCTCTTATCATCATGGGGATGAGAGAGGTTGTTGGGGGAATAAGTGTGAATTTTAAATTCACATGATTGGAGAGTACCTTGGGGATAAGACAAGGTCCTCATAAAGTCCATTGTCTCATGTGACTAATGTGACCTGTCACATGGGGAAGAGGACATGGGGATTGTAAATGGAATTAAAAATTCCATTAAGGTTGTGGGGAGAATAAAATGGGGATGTGGGAAGAGTTTACTAAAATATTGATTAGACAAGTTAAAGAAGGATTAGAAGAGAGTTAGGTGGATAATGATGATTAGGAGCCAACTTGCAAAATTTGGAGGATGTGACACATCCTAATCATGGATTAGGGATGCGTCACATCCCTAATGGTGGGAATAGGAGATTAATTAGGATTAAGTGTGGATGGGACAAGTGGGTTATTTATTTAATTCTTTGGAAGAAAGGGATAAAGGGGTAGGGTATTTGATTATTTAACTAAATACCTTAGGGATTTTAAAAGACTTTAGGGGTACTAATTAAATAATAGTAACATTATTTAACTAATGTGGATAAAAGGATATTTAGATGAAAAGGGTAAATTTGGCCAAATATAAGTGGTCAAATTTAGATGTCTATACTTTTCCCCTCTTTTAGATGGTGTTATAAAGTAGCATCAATTCAAATAAAATTTAAATATAGCACATAGAAGAAGATGGTTAGATTAAGGAAGATGCCCAGGTCATTCGAGGAGTGACTAGGAGGAAATATGATGGGAGTGAAGATGAAGATGGGTGAGGATGCCCCCTCAAGAGGACATGCGGATTCAAAAGAACATGGGTGTGCTCTCGAAATGGATGAGATGATGAAAGATTAGATGGGGAAGATGATGCAAATTTATGGATGAGAGAGGATGATAATATGAAGGGATAAAGGAAAGAAAAAATGGGTTCAAGGACAAATATGATGTTGCCCCAATCAAGCTACAAGCCAAGATGGACTAATGGTCAATGGGTTGTTGTTGAGGAGGGAAGGATACATCCCAAAACAACACCAGGATAGGGAAGGATGCATCCTGATGATGATGATGATGATGATGATTATAGTGTTGTTGATGAGGGAAGGATACATCCCAAAACAACACAAAAGGATAGGGAAGGATAGATCTCGATGATGATGATGATGATGATTAGGTCAAAGCTTGTAGCAAGTCTGGGAACAAGACCAAGGATTTGATTAGATGATTTGTGCTAGATTGGACGGGTCATGAGTGGATTGAGATGGGATAGAAGATACATGCAATGCAATGGAAGAGAAAATGAAATGCAACCCTACTGTAATTTGCCATTTTCGGAGCACTGATTTTTGTTATAACATAAGACACCAAGTACCATGGTATGTGAAACCAAGGTGGATTAGTGTCGAATGCATACACAAACACAACAAAAAAGGAGGCTATCCTAACACCCCAAAGTCGCAATGACTTTGGTTTGGCCAAGTGTTGGGATAACCAAGAGCACAAAATGATGCCCCAGCGTAACATAAGACCACAGGAGTATTGGTGGGTACTACATGGAACAAACAAGAAGACAACAACAAACAAAGATCAAGATATTCCCCTATGTTAACCAGTCAAAATACACCATAATATGATAGATTATGGCAACCTTGACAAGTGATGATAGGGAGCTCAAATGATAAATAGAAGCCAAAAGTATCAAAAGATTGCAATAAATTTTGAAACATCTTTTTCCATAGGATCGAGAGGATGGATGGGGTTGATGAGGAAGGATACATCCTATTGAGACCAAAGATGGATACTAAACTAAATGATCGACATGACTCAGAATACTCGAAACTGATTAGATCTCGGGATACTAGTGACCTTTATTTTGGAAGCACCAGATAGGATAGGGACGTACTTGACAACACGACACAAGGCACGAGACACAATACACAAGACTAACACACCCTAAAGACCTAGGGGCTCATGGTTTTATCAAATATCATCCTTGCCTATGTGAAAGAGTAGATCCCTCGTAGTTCGACATAAGACCATGGATAAAAGCGAAAAGAGGACACTGGAGACCTCGATGGACGAAAAATACTGTATAGAAAAAATGCCTTGGGGGCGGATCAAATGATCGACCTTTCCTATGTGAAAGTGTAGGGTCCACGTAGTTCAAAACAAGGCCAAAGATAGACGATGAAAGACAACCGACTAGACAAGAAGCAAAGCCCCAGGGGCGGATCAAATGATCGACCTTGCCTATGTGAAAGCGTAGGGGCAACGCAGTTCGACATAAGACCAATGAAGTACAATGAATAAGGGATGATGAGATGACCATGATAACGAGATACGATGATGGAATTGATATGATGAGCTAGGATAGGTCGTGCGGAGGGGATGGGAAATATGCCTAAGATGTGGATTATGTGAAGCTCAAAGATGGAATAGTTAGAAGATGAATTGGGAGGATGAGATGATGGATAGATGAGTGACGAAAAGTGGTGAGATATTAGGAAGATGTGGGGAATAGATAGGAATGATGATAATGAGATGTGTGGCATTGGATTGCGTGGGCATAGCCTACAACTAGATACCAATAACAAGGGATTATGAGATGAAAGGAGAAATAGAGGTAAATGGATGGATTGATAAAGATGGGAAGATAGAAAGATGGTAGGATGGGTGGATAGAGGGATAAGGATGGGGAGATAAGGATTAAAATATGGAAAAGGACTAGTGGACGGGAGGGTAGGGAGATAAGTATTTGGAAGATGGACAAGGACTAGTGGATGGGTGGATAGATGTGAAGATGAAAAGGGATCAGTGGATGGAGTGATGGGATGATATGATTGATGGATAGGAAGATAAGGATGGGGAGATGGAAGGGATTACTTGGATGGATGGATGGATGGATGGATTATTTCACCGAGGACTATGTCACATAGAAGGAGATGCCCCACTCTAGATATGTCATGCATGACGAGGAAAGAGGGATAGCAGATACCAGGATGGGTACATAAGGGAGTGAGATGGACACAAATAGGAGATATGGATAAGGAAGGGATATAGGTGTTGGCATGATGGATGGATGATGAAGGTAGATGGATAATATGCATGGATCAAAAAAGTAGATGGGGAGGATAAGGAATATGATAGCATATGGATGAGGGGAATATATGGCAAGAGGTGTCTAAAGCATGTATATATATGTGCCCCTGTCTTTATCAAGATCACAAAGAAGATGGAGGGACTGGGGTAAATGGGATATGATGAATAGGATGTAGAAGATAGGCGGATGTAGGAGATGGAGGAAGGTGATGCATAAATGGGAGTTGCCCCCAATGGTGGAAGTAAACCAGATGGGGGATTTATGCATGATGCCTGTTTGCCATGTTTTCATCATGGTACTTATCCAAGGCGCTTGTTTACCAAGTTTTCACCATTGGATGGATTATTTCTCTTTATTATTATTTTTATTTTTTGGACTTTTCTCTTTTTTTATGTTTTGACTTTTTGGAATAGGATGTGGATGAAGATGGATAAAGATAGGGATATGGATATGTGTATTTGGAAGATATGCTATAAAGTGAATGAATGAAGGACTCAAGCATCAAGTGCCATACGAGGTAATAATAACTCATGCTTGAAGCGACTATTCAGATGTTAGTACAACCTTATTAGAATGGAGGGATTATGCAAGAGGATGAATTAAAGGGATTTGATGGAGAAGATATGGGGGATAGTGGATGGGGTGTTGGAAAGTGTATGGATGGAATTATGGAGTGGATGTGTGATGGGGGAAGGTGTTTAGGACCAACATTGGCACATGTGGTGGATGTGAAATGATAGGAGGGTTGATGGATGGAGAATGTGGCGATAATGGAGGAGTTGGGATAGTGAATTTTGGGACATAAGGACCTAAAATAGATTTAGGAGATGGAGGATGTGAATATTTTTTGTTGGATTAGCAACTTTGGATGTCGTTATGGATTTTTCATTTGAAGGCATTGCCTCTTTTTTCTTTGGGATCCACATGGTTTTGATTTTAACTTTAGTGGGCCTTGATAACCTTTTGGATGGATTTGGATTTTGGATTTGATTTTTCTTTTCGTCAACATGTCTTTTTAAGGGGACATGAGGAGCTTTAGAGTCATGTGGATGTTTGGATTTATGCATTTTTTATTTGGCATCCAAAGTGCTTTTAATAGCAATGGGATGGGTATGAGGCAATGGATGATGTGGAGAAGATGTGGATGGAGTGATAGACGTAGGATTTTGACGATGATGTGTGGATGGAGGATGTGAGATAGCATGCATAGAGGGGTGTCTTTGTTGATCTTGATTAGGAGTTATGGATTTAGGATTCTTATGATGTGTGCTAGGGACAATTGATGGATGGATGAAAGGATGAATAGGATGAGATGGAGGAGGTGAATTTGGTACATAAGGACCCAAAATAGACTGTGTATATGGAGGATGTGTGAAATTTGTGGAGGGACATAAGGAACCAAAATAGATGCAGTAGATGGAGGATAAGCAATGGAGGATGAACAGACATAAGGACCCAAAATGGATTTAAAAGATGAAGGAGGAAGATCGACGGTTGTTTTGAGGTAATATGATGGAGGAGGGGGGATGGCAACAAATGATTTGGTGGAACGGTGGGAAGTGTCTCTTATTCCTTTAGAAGAGGATCGTTTATGATGTATGGAGGTTGTACCAACATTTTTGGATTGTGATTCTTGGGAGATATAACCAAGACCTTGTGTGCCTGGATGTTCTTTGACCCGAATGGGCTCTAAAGTACCTTGTTCATGAAGGCCTAACTTTTCCTTGATAGTTCATGTTCTCGAGCATGTGATCGATGGTAGGATGCTTATTCTTTTGGAACCATGATGTGATTCCATTAGCAAGTGGAGGAGGAAGGGTGGTGTACATACTTTATTTTTCTTCTACAAGATGACCACCATGGATGAGTGTAATGTTACTGAGGTGATATAAAAGTGGCGTTGGGATGACAGGGCTAGGCGGTGATGGAGATGATGGAATAGCAGCATCCTGATCAGGAAGAGGAAGTAATAAGGGATCAGGAGATGGATTAGGTGATATGATAGGATCGATACTTGGGATAGCAGGTGATAAGGGCTCATGAGATGGAGTGATTGGATCTTGAGTGATAAGTGGATCATGGGAGGGAGTGGATAAGCTAGTGTGATCTTGAGATGGAGTAGATAGGATGGTAGGATCAAGATTCGATTGAGGAAATGAATCGTGATATGGGATGGATGGGGGACTATGATCTTTGGATGGAGTGGATGGGATGGTAGGATCTTGATTTGAAGGAGGGGATATGCTTGTATGCTTTGTATTAAGCCCTTGGCATGACTCATCTTGTGTGGGAGGCATGATGAGGGAGGAGTGTTGGAGGGATTCCTCAAGTGGGGGAGATGGAAGGATGGAGGATTCATGAAGGTCATTGGGTTGGTGATACTAGGACTAGGAGGAGTGGATTGGATTTTGGTGTCTTCACTAGTTTCAGTGGTTCTAGGAGTAGAAGATGGGGATTCAGTGGATTCGATGGTTTGGATGGTACTAGGAGTGATAATAGGGGTGATAGACATAGGATGGAAAAGAGCCTCATCACTAATGACTGTACATGATAGAGTGGGATGGCATGGTTCCACAACATCAGGATGTGGATTTGGGGATGTCTCTTTTGTCATGTGTCCTTGGACAACATCTGGAATGAGGTCTTTGGGAATTATAGGTTCAGGTGGGGAGATGGGAATAGATGGAGGATTATGGATGGGTGGAGGACTAGGATTAGGGATTGGTGGATTAGGATTAGATAAGTGGATGGAATTGGATGTAGGACTAAGAGGAGATGGAGGATTAGGACTAGAGACTGGTGGATTAGGATTAGATAAGGGGATGGGATTGGATGTAGGACTAAGAGGATATGGAGGATTAGGATTAGAGATTGGTGGATTAGGATTAGAGACTGGAGGGTTAGGATTCGATGGAGGATTAAGGTATGATGGAGGATTAAGATTGGAGACTGGCGGGTTAGTATTGGATAAGGGGATGGGATTGGATGGAGGACTAAGAGGAGATGGAGGATGAGGATTAGAGACTAGTGGATTAGGATTGGATGGAGGATTGTGGTATGATGAATTGGAGAAAGGATTAAGATATAATGCAATGGAGGGGGAAGTGACATGGGAGGATATGGATGTTGGATTAGGTTGGGGAGATTGGGATGGTTGATTATAGTAGGAATATTGAGATGGTGGATTATGATAGGAAGGTGTAGATGTTGGATGAGGATGGGAAGATTGAGGTTTTTTGGATTAGCATAGGAGGACATGGATGGTGGATTGGCATAGGAGGACATGGATGGAGGATTAATATAGGAAGATTGAGATGGTGGATTAGGATAAGAGGACATGGGTGATGTATTTGTGTAAGAGGATATGCGTGGAGGATTAGGATAAGAAGATTGAGATGGTGGATTAGGATAAGAGGACATGGGTGATGTATTTGCGTAGGAGGATATGGCTGGAGGATTAGAATAAGAATATTGAGATGGTGGATTAGGATAAGAGGAATATTGGGATGGCGGATTATGATAGGAAGGTGTGGGTGTTGGATTAGGATGAGAAGATTGGGATGTGGGATTAAGGTAGAGATATTGTGATGGTTGATGATGATAAGGATAGGAATATGGGGTGGTGGATTACTATAGGAGGATGTGGATGTTGGATAGGAGAGAGATATAGAGGGAGGACATGATGGATATGTGGATGGTGAGGGTATTGGATATCCCTTGTCAAGGGTAGCGTAAGGACTATTATTAGATGTAGATAAAGGTATGGGGGGATAGCTTGGAGGAATGATTGGATTTTGGGAAGCGGTTGAAAGAAGCTTGCTATCAATGACAGTATCAAGGGGATCTATGTTGTACTCATCTTGACCAACAAGACTTTCGTTATCATCATCAACGTAGTTAGGATTTCCCTTGACCACTATTATTGGTTGTATGAGAGGAGGATAAGGATTCATGATATTAAATGGAATGGATATGGATGAAAAATATGGGAATAGATGATTAGAAGGAAAGAATAGATGATGAAAAAAATGGAAGAAGAGATCTTAATATTTGTTTTGAAGTGGAAGATGGACGAAAGCTCAAATTGGGATGCAGGTTAAGCTCATATTGGGATTGGATAAAAGCTTAGATTCAAATTAGATAAAAGCTCAGATTAGGATGACTAGAGGATGTGATGGGATGCAATAGGATTGATGGGACAAGATCAGATAAGAAGATGAAATGGATTCTAAACCCGGTTCAAACAGCTGCAAACACTAAAGAATGGGCAGAGGTGATGGAAGGATGGGAAGGGGTGACTGAAGAACCGGTGGGGGGAATTTGAGGATTGCCTAATGGGATGACAACTTCTCCTATAAGGATTCAGATAGGGGCTTAGATGAATAATGGGATGAGAATGGAGGAAACAAACACCAAAATGAGTCTAAACGGGGTCTCGAACAGAGGACGAGATAGTCAATAGAAAAAAGAGATTCGACTAAATGGACCCAAAGGGAGACTCAAAGGGAGGATAATACCACCAGTGGACAAATGGATATGCCTAAAGTGATCAGAACGAGGACTCGAATGAAGAACGGGTGCGAAAATGGCCAAAAGGACTCGAACGGGGCCCAAGATGAAGAAGAAAAGGCAGATTCACCTCTTTATTTAGGGCTAGGTCACCCCTTTTAGGGCCAAGTTGCCTAAGTTAAAAGGGATGAAGAAATGGGTCCGAAAACGGATGAACGAACACCAAAACGGACCTGGACGAGGTCCCAAATGAAGAAGAAAAGGTAGATTCACCCCTTTGTTCAGGTTTAGGTCACCCCTATTAGGGAAAGGATGCCCAAGTCAACAAAAAGGTCACCCAAGTCAAAGAGGATGAAGAATAGGTTCAAAAAATAGTCAAACGGACATCAAAATAGACCCGAACGGGGTGTCGGATGAAGAAGAAAAAGGCAGATTCACCCCTCTGTTCAAGGCCAGGTCACCCCTTTTAGGGAAAGGATGACCAAGACAAGGGGAAGGTCACCCAAGTCAAAGGAGATGAAGAACAGGTCTGAAAACAGATCGAACGGACACCAAAACCGACTTGAACGGGGTCCCAAATGAAGAAGAAAAAGGCAGATTCGTCCCTCTATTTAGGACCAGGTCACCCCTTTTAGGGAAGGATACCCAAGATAAGGGAAAGGTTTCCCAATTCAAGGGAAAGGTCTCCCAAATTAAAGGGGATGAAGAACGAGTCTGAAAATGGTCGAATAGACACCGAAATGGACTCGAATGGGGTCTCGGATGAAGAAGAAAAAGGTAGATTCATCCCTCTATTCAGGGTCAAGTCACCCCTTTTATGGAAAGGATGCCCAAGACAAGGGCAAGGTCACCCAAGTCAAATAGGATGAAGAAAGGGTCCAAAAAATGGTCGAACAAACACCAAAATGGACTTGAACGTGTTGATGTTATAGCAGCTTAGGGCTACACTTCCTTGGCACGAATTACAAGAAGAAAGCATAAATTAAATGAATAGCCATTCGGCTATTTAATTCATGACTACAACATTTATTAATGACAAAGGGATGACCCTAATATGATTTGCATTTACCATTTGTTGTATGGGCCGACCCTAATTGTATTTATCTTTATTTATGCTTTTTCTAAGAGGGCCAACCTAACTTGAAGAGACACCTCTCTTTTATTTATACAAGGTCTTATTTGTCATTTGCTCATCCATTCATTCAAGCAAGTTCGCAATTAAGAGCAGAGCAGAATTCACACTTTCATAGCAGCAAATTTGATTCAAGGAAGATATCATATTCATTACTTAGTTTGCATCTAGAAGAAGGGCGATTTCCTTGTATCAAGTATTGGCCATTGTTGGGCCTAAGTTGTAAACATATTTCTGCTATTGTTCTACTTTATATAAGAGATTCATTTGCTGGGTTTTTCTCCCTCAAGAGGAGGGTTTTCCCAGGGTATCTTGTTATGTTCATTGTCTTATATGTTGCAATATTATTAAGTTCTTTCATTGTTTAATCTGATCTAAGAAACACTAACATGGTATCAGAGCGGGTGTGAAAAAAGATCGTGATCAGATTTAGTTTGCAACACTCACTTTATTCTTTTTCAGTCTATCTTCTAAATTTCTCAAGATGGTGAACGGCCTAAAAATCGAGGATAGACTCGAAGGAATTTTGAACTACACATCATGGAGGTTCAGGATCATGCTCACATTAGAAGAGAATTATTTGGCTGAGTTTGTGAAAACAAAAGTTCCCGAACCTGAGGAGGAAGAAGAGAAGTTGCAGTGGAGGAAGAAAGATACTAGGGCAAAGAAAGTGTTGGTTGATTCCATCAAATATCGTATTGTTCCGATTGTCTTCAAGTTGTCAAGGGAGATGTTCAAAACATTGGAAGAGATGTATGAAATCAACAACACCAGTCGTGCCCTAACCTTGAAGCAATAACTACTTCACATTAAGATGGCGGAAGGAGAGTTTTTCATCACCTACTTCATGAAGATTTCCAAATTGAGAGATCAACTCTCTACCATCGGTCATATTGTTGATGACAAGGATTTGACCATGTTGGCTCTTAATGGTCTTCCTTCATCTTGGGAGTCTTACATTCAAGGTATTAGTGCGAGATCGAAACTTCCCAAGTTTGATGGATTAAGGGCAAACTGCATTCAAGAGGAGTCGAGGTCGGCGGCTAGAGGCATTGGTCAAAGTTCAAAGAATGAAGATTTACATGTTCTCACCTCTCAAAAGTTTGGAAGAAAGGATTCTTCAAGAGGAATTGAGATAATGGGTCAGATGGTGCTCCTGCATTCAAGAAGAAGTGGGACCTCTCTCGTGTTCAATGCTTTAAATGTGACAAATTTGGTCACTATGCGAAGGATTGTCCTACCAGGCCTAATCAACATGCTTCATTTGCGGATGTGATTGAGATCTCTCCCCAAAATGATTCTAGTGAATTTCTACTCTAGTCATGGGCCTATGTTCAAGTTGTGAAGGTTGTACAAAGTGCAAGAGCAACATATCATACAGTGTCCACCCTTCTGAATATTTAAGAGATAAGTATTCTTTGTTTTTTATTGTATTTACTATTCTAGGCTAAAATTCAATTTGTTGAGTTATGCAAATTTGACACTATTTACTTAGGATTATGTGTGACTAGTAAATAGTGATCACTGTGATAAGATTCTTTAGATTTATTCATTGCAAGTAGGATAATGCTAATTTATGAAGATTGTCTTTTGTTTTGTTGAGATTAGCTCTTTTGAGAAATTGAAAGAAAGTCATGTTATGATTGATGAATTAATTATCTATTACTCAGGAGATTTTGAAATCCATGAGATAAGTATTGCATGGTTGAATAATTTTCATGAATTGTTTTTGTAATTATTAATTCATGCTATAACATTGAGATAACCTGAGCATCAAGCAATCTGCATCTGGAAAGATTGGATATCGAAGTCATACCGAATGAAGAAATGATCAAGCTTGGAGTCATAGCTTGAAATCATTGGACTATATTGATGGTTGGAGATAACTCTCGAAGACAAAGTACCTTTCAGGTCGTCATTGTGTTCAAACTGTGAAGGGTATGGATTGATCTGAGCTCAAGTACAACTATCACACTATGTCCAGCATTTGGACCTATCAGAATAGTTAAAAAGATAAGTATTCTTTGGTTGCTGAGTTATATCATTTATTTATTCTTTGGATCTTGTAATTAAGAGAGATAGTAGATTCTCTTGAATTGTGTTGTGTTCGCTAGCATAAGATCTTTGGAAAAATTTCATTCATGATATAACTTGTACGATTCTAATCTTGATATTTTTGTGGCTAATTATGGACTATTAGTAATCTCTATCTAAAAATGCTTCCTGGACAGGTTTAGGGGGAAGAAATTGATAAGAGATTACTTAGTGATGAAAAGCTTGAGGCATCTCGTCAACCAAAGAAATGATCAAGAGGGAGTAAACACTAGAGGGAATGAGTTGGTGGCTAGAGGGAGTACATCTCCAGAAGTCTTCTTTGCAATCTCTGAAACTGGGATTAAGAGGGAGTACTATGACTCACTAAGAATAAGTAAAGGTTGCAGTGTTGCAAGGCCGGATGTTAAATTGTTGAAGTACCTCTTCAGCAGTTGGGTTCTGAATTGCTCAAGTCAACTTGGATTGGTAGCTCCACAAACCTATTCAGAAGAGAGTGATCTAGAATGTGGTCGAAGAGGACAACCAATCTAGAATAGAGATTCACATAATAGAGTGAATCTCTACAGAGGTGTGCGTTGCAAACCATTTCTCTAAAGGAAAGCATTGCAGGCAATGAGGTCAAGTGGTTGATGCAAGAGATTGAAGATTTAGAGGAAGCCTAGTGAACCTAAAGAAGATGATTATGTTTCTCTAGATGCTATTTCAGTTGAGGCCTGTGATGATATCCTAGTTCAATAAGAAGCAGTCTTCTGTGGGACTGAGTATAGCAGAGGTTGAGTACATTACAGATTGTGTAGCAGCTTGTGGCTTCGAAAGTTCCTTGCAGGATTGGTTGAACAAGTATTGAAGCCAACTGTCATCCTTTGTGTTAATCAAAGCCTTGAGAAGCTTTCTATTTTTCATGTGTTTCTGAAAAACTAAGCATATCGCTATATCAGAGATATGGTATTGAGGAAAGATATTTAGTTGAGGCATATTCAGCACTGATGAGCAGATGGCAGTCATTCTCATCAAGCATTTTTTGGGATAATGGTTGTATACCTTCGAGACAAGCTTGATATGGTGGAGAATGAAGTCCTTGTTGAGAGGGAGTCTCAGTATCAGTGTTCCTTTGTTTAATGAGTTCTTCTTTGAGAGAAGTTTGAGGTGAAATCCCTTGATAATGCATTTCTCTATTGAGAGAGATTTGAGGTGCAAGTCCTTGATAATGCATTTCTCTATTGAGAGATATTTGAGGTGTAAGCCCTTGTTTCCACCCTCTGGGAGAGCCATGGTGGATGTCATGTGTGTGACTCCATGACAACATCACGTGAGGGAATCCGTGATGATTTTTGACAATGCATTTCTCTTTGAGATTTGAGGTGAAAGCCCTTGTTTCCACCCTTTGGGAGAGCCATGGTGGATGTCATGTGTGTGACTCCATGACAGCATCATGTGAGGGAATCTGTGATGATTTATTTGTGCTTGTGTATCACCCTCTGGGAGAGCCATGGTGAAAGTCACATTGAGGTGACAACATCACATTAAGTGATGAGCACTTGTTCATACCATCTGTGGAGGTAGCCATGATGGTTGATATCACGATGAGGTGATATTCTATTTTGTTTTCATTTTGATATGATGTGTCTTGTGCAGGTGGAAGTTCATCCCTAGCTGAGAGGGAGTGTTGATGTTATAGCAGCTTAGGGCTGCACTTCCTTGGCACAAATTACAAGAAGAAAGCATGAATTAAATGAATAGCCATTCGGCTATTTAATTCATGACTACAACATTTATTAATGACAAAGGGCCAACCCTAATATGATTTGCATTTACCATTTGTTGTATGGGCCGACCCTAATTGTATTTATCTTTATTTATGCTTTTTCTAAGAGGGTTGACCTAACTTGAAGAGGCACCTCTCTTGTATTTATACAAGGTCTTATTTGTCATTTGCTCATCCATTCATTCAAGCAAGTTTGCAATTAAGAGCAGAGCATAATTCACACTTTCATAGCAGCAAATTTGATTCAAGGAAGATATCATATTCATTACTTAGTTTGCATCTAGAAGAAGGGCGATTTCCTTGTATCAAGTATTGGCCATTGTTGGGCCTAAGTTGTAAGCAGATTTCTGTTATTGTTCTACTTTATATAAGAGATTCATTTGCTGGGTTTTTCTCCCTCAAGAGGAGGGTTTTCCCAGGGTATCTTGTTGTGTTCATTGTCTTATATGTTGCAATATTATTAAGTTCTTTCATTGTTTAATCTGATCTAAGAAACACTAACAGAACGGTGTCCCGAACAAGGAACGGGATGACAAAATGAATGAAGGGATTTGAATAAACGGATCCAAATGGAGACTTGGAGGGAGGATAGGACCACCAATGGAAAAATGGATATGCCTAAATTTATTGGAATGAGGACTCAGATGAAGAACGGGTTCGAAAACGATCGAATAGACACTAAAGTGGACCCAAACGAGGTCCCGAATGAAGAAGAAAAGGAAAATTTGCCCCTCTGTTCAGGGCCAAGTCACCCCTTTTAGGTCCAGGTCGCCTGTCTTAGGGATAGACCACCTATCTTAGGGACAAGTCACCTCTGTCAATTGACTTAGACTTAAAACAATAATGGCAAAGGACAGAAAACACAACAAACAACAAGCAGAAGACAAGGAATGACTTGACTAAACAAACATGCACTAGTTTCACACAAAAAAGATAAATCAAACAACACAAGCCTAAGATTAGTGTGAAGGGTATGGCCAACATGGTATTCTAACTAGGTTGAACAAGACAAACTAGGGAGTCCTCGATATACGCACGATACGTGGGGCACAACCGTGAGCACCAGCCCGTCACAAGCGTGAGTCGAAAACTCTAGCAAGGTACTAGAAGTTCAAACCAAATCTTCATGTCTTATCTAGGTATCACCCTAGCTTTGACGCTCTGCCAGACACGATATGACTGGATTGAGGTACAACTTTCGTTCTCCCCCCTTTATATACCCCATTGGTAATGTGTGGTTGGGATCGTCCCTTGGGGTGATGAAATCCCCAAGCAGGTCTCACTAGAAAGAAAGGTGAACACAAAAGACTAAGTGGAATATGATTTCTCTTCACCCAGGATCATCAAATGGTGCAAGGGGATTGGATATGTCAATAGTCCACCTTTCAAACACAACAAAAAAGTTTGTTGACTCCTCCTAATTAGATTTATGTGCCTAGTTAAAATGAAAATAATAAATAAATAATCTAACTAATGAAAGTGGTTCTCTCCTCCTACAAAAAACATGTTATAAGTTTAAGCGTTTGACCTTCAACAAACCTGAAACAACTGCATAAATTTTAGTAAAAACAAACACACTCACCAACAAAACAGGTTAGAGGGTCAGTACTAAGAAAAACAACAATAAATAAACTTTGAAAATAAACTTTAAGTTTCTATTTTTACCTCAATTGCCTCTATCCAGGGCCAAGCGCCTCTAAGTTAGGGTTAGGTCACCTCTGGGTTGGGCCAGGTCACCCTTGTCTTGGGGCCAGGTCACCTATCTTAGGGCCAGGCCGCCTGTCTTAGAGCTAGGCCGCCTATCTTAGGGCCAGGTCACCCCTGTGTTCTGGGCAAGGTCACCTTTGTGTAACCTGAACCTGCCAAATGTCAAAAAATAGCAAACGTGAAAGAAAATAGATCCGTTTGTGGGTTCCACTAGGCATGCCAGAAATGTGTGTAAGTGATTTTTCCTATCCTAAGATGCAAATCATAATGAAATGCAAAGAGGAAAACACTAACAAACACTCAAGATTAGCCTAAGTTGAATCCAAACAAAATAACAAAGAAAATAAATTGTTTACCTTGCTTGGATTGATGAGTTGGTTGGCCCTTTTTGATGCTTGATTGTGTGCTCCTTCAATGGCAAATGATGCACAAAATGGAGAGGAGATGATGAGGATTTCAATGATGCAAGTGGGTATTGTGCCAATTATGGTAGGTGGGTGCAATGAAAGCTTGAGGGCTGCAATAATGGTGGATGAAGGCTTGAAAGTGATAAGTGCTAAGTTGTTTGAATGCTTTAGTTGAGTTGTTTGAATAAGAGTGAATGCATAATCATGAAAAATGAGACTCAATCTTCTAATTTAAGGGAAGAGTCTCTAGAGAATTGAATGGCTAGGATTTAGCCAACATGGACAAGATGGAGGGCTATGGTGAATTAAGGACTCACAAGCCTTCACATCTTGCCATGTGGAAGATGAGATGTGAAAATGATAGGCGATGTGGAAATAGGACATGTGAAGTAGAGGTACTTGCAAATACTTTGGGATAAGGGGAGGATTTCCTCAAAAAAGAAGTTATTGTCCCTATATGAGAATAATGGTGACAAGTGAGGAATTTTAGAAAGTCCTCTCTTATCATCATGGAGATGAGAGAGGTTGTTGGGGGAATAAATATGAATTTTAAATTCACATGATTGGGGAGTACCTTGGGGATAAGACAAGGTCCTCATAAAAGTCATTGTCTCATGTGACTGATGTGACCTATCACATGGGGAAGAGGACATGGGGATTGTAAATGGAATTAAAAATTTCATTAAGGTTGTTGGGAGAATAAAATGGGGATGTGGGAAGAGTTTACTAAAAGATTTATTAGACTAGTTAAAGAAGGATTAGAAGAGAGTTAGGTGGCTAATGATGATTAGGAGCCAACTTGTAAAATTTGGAGGATGTGACACATCCTAATCATGGATTAGGGATGTGTCACATCCCTAATGATGGGATTAGGAGATTAATTAGGATTAAGTGTGGATGGGACAAGTGGGTTATTTATTTAATTCCTTGGAAGAAAGGGATAAAGGGGTAATGTATTTAATTATTTAACTAAATACCTTAGAGATTTTAGAAGACTTTAGGTGTATTAATTAAATAATAGTAACATTATTTAACTAATGTGGATAAAAGGATGTTTAGATGAAAAAAGGTAAATTTGGCCAAATATAAGTGGTCAAATTTAGATGTCTACAGGTAACCTGCAAACTGAGATAACTAAGAGGATACTTGTAGATCTCAAGAATCAAACACTAGATCACCTACATATCCAATTTTCTAGGCCAATCTATAATTGATTCCTATATTCAAGGAACAAAACAATAATTTAGTAGATAAGAACAAATTAAAACCAAACCACACCACCAATGGCCAAATAAAAATATGATCATATCATGCCACTGCTCAAATACACATGAACATCCATGACACCATAATCATCACCATCATTGCACTCAACTCAACTCTCATTGAAATGAGACTTGAAGTCTCACACACATATCAACCATGTCTTCAAACTAGAAGAAAATCTACGTTCTTATCTCCATCAAAGTATAAAATCTAGAAAACACCCATAAATCTACATCAAGAAGCACCAGATTTGATAATGAGATGTACCATCATATATGTCTCATAAAAATACTCCATTTTTTTCCCTTCAATTCATCTAGATGCTCATATAATCACACCTTAAGTCTCAAGCTCCTACAAGTGGTAAGAAAATTATAATACTCTCACTTCTCATTCAAGTGAAAAAACTTAATCCATTGTGTATTACATTGCAAATACTCTTCATCGCCTATTCAAAATTAAAAATCTAATTAAGTAAAAGTATAAAGTTGTATCACACTTTCAACCAACTTATTAGCACAACTAAATTTAAGTATTTCTAACTAAAAATCAATTTTGTTCAAACATATGATCTAGTAAGATTAATTTTATCTAAGTTAGATATTTCCACAATTTTTCCAACTAAAATTGTTAGATAAATGCATATATAGCACCACTTTAAAACCAAATTATCGAAAAAATAAAATTATTTGAAAAACTTGATGTTTCAACAACTCCTAGTCATGTAAATAACATTTTTTAAAAATATAAAAACACCTTTTCATAGATCCATAAGTGTACTTTTCAAAAATATATATATTAATAGTTTAACTATTCTTTATATTTTATATTTTACTTTTACTAAAAGTAGGTTATCGGCACAAAAATATTAGGCTGATTACCATGTCAAGAAAAATACTAAAACTTATTTTTAAAAATTGAAAAAAAAAATGATCCACTAGATAAAAGAATCTATATCAAGATAGTATAATTTATTTTCTATTTTTAAATAAATATTTAATATGAAAGTTGACTTCGAATGGAAACAACTATTTTTTAATACACGCACATTTTAATATTTATTTAAAAATATATATTAATAAAAATTGGAAAAAAAAAATATCCATGCACTAAAGTTTCAAATTATAAATGCACACAAAAAATTTGAAGGAAAATAAATAAAATTTACATAAAGATTGACGTTTCATGTAACTTCATTTTTCAACATTTTATCAACAACAAAATTATAGTAAATTTATGGAAAACTATATTTTAATTTTTTAAATTTTTTTCAAAAAAGTAAAAACATAAAATATACTAAAAAATACATATTTTATTAGTTTACATCATTACAAAATTCAAAACATATATGCCACTTTTTTGTGGTTTAAGTTTAAAAGTTGGATCACTGTTGGCTATTTTCTTTATAAAGTGTGACACAACTTTGTACTTTTACCCAATTATGTATGTGAAAGTTATGACTTGTTATTTGTTTCAAAGAAATTTTAATTTCATGGCACCAAATTCTAATATAAATAGAAAAAAATCAAACCAAATTATACCATTGCATAGTGCTCGGAGAGAGCTTTGTAACAACTATTGGAAGTCAAAATTTCAATATTGTGGGTGAAATTTATACCCCAAAAAAATTATTTATGTTTTAAGGGGGTCAAAGACATGGCCATATGGTTGACCATAAAGATGGTGTTATGTTAACATCAAAAAGTAGTGTAGGCATGAAAGCAAGATTCTGGTGACACATGGGCTATCATTTGGTTGTAGACATCAAACTTAAGTTTGAAAAGTTTAAATTTAAAAAAAATCCTTATATGGTTATGCTCTGACCTTGCCTAACCAGGGGTTGGGACCAAGGGCCTTAGCCTAACTAGCTACTAATAGTTGTTGACACTAGTACTACTACTTGTTAATGATAACCAATTTGAATCACCATGGGGTACAAGGGTCTATGAGCCCACCTCCATTTAATTTTTTTTATTTAATTAAAAATAAAAATGATTTTTTTTGGTGCAATATTTTTTTAATAATGTGTGACATACTACTTTATAGTTGTACAAAAAATAAATAGGAGGTGGGGGGGTTTGTTACTTCAAGTCGTAGTGGCCAAATTAGGTTGAGTTTTATGTCAATATTTATCTCTTGAACTTCCTATATCTAATGGAAAGTTTTGTTTTATCGCAGTGGTTCATTTGTGAAACTTTACAATGAAATAATTTTAAAAAAATAGAAATATGATATGAAATAATCTAAAAAGTACTTGATAATAGTTGAGAATAACAAGCCACTTCAAGGTGAAAAACCTCCAAATATCTCCAATGAGAACACAATTCACAATCTAATGATCAAATAAGACTCACTACCTCTCTATATACCCTAATTATGCCTAGGATATCACTTATTCCGACTTAGATAACCACATATAAGCCCTAGGTAAACCTAAATAACTAAATAGCAATATAATAATGATAATATGACTTAATAAAGAGTTTTAAGGTAGCTACAAGCCAACTACTCATAACCTTTTGTATACTCTAAGATTAAGGGTGTAGCATGCCCCCCTCTTTAGAGAAGAATTGTCCTCAATGCTAATCAAATGTGGATGCTTATGAATGAACTCTTCATCCTCCCTTATGGCATATTCAACTTGTAGATTATTCTATTGGATGAGATACTTGATGAGTGTTCTAGTCCTCAACTTCTTGGTGTGTGTCTAAAGAATGAAATCTGGTTCCAATATGATATGTCCTTCACCAAGCTCTGGTAATACTATCTAAGTAGGGATATTATGCCCAATTACTCTTCAAATAGGAAACATGAAAAAATAGATGTATCTTTGTTGTTGGTGGAAACTCAAGCTTGTAGGTGACACAAACTATCCTTTGCATGATTTGGTATGGGCCAATATTTAGTGGATAGTTTTTTGTTCTTTTTATGTTTCTTTAGTGAAATTTTCTTATAACGCTGTAATCTCAAGAGAACCCAATCCCAACTTCAAAATTTCTTTCACTACAGTGTTTTTCTACCTGTTGCTTCATTTGATTTTGAGCCATGGCCATATTCTCCTTGAATCCTAAAAGTACTTGTTGTTGATGAAGCATGTGGTCCTTCGTATCCTAGACTCTTGGTGACACCTTCAATGATGATGTGAGGGAAGGAGGATGATAACCATATAATGTCATAAATGGAGACATTTTTTATGAACTATGGAAGGAAGTGTTATACCACCACTCAACTAGTGGTGGAAAATCTACCCATTGAAACTACTTATCTAAAGTAAAATGATGTAGATACCCTTCCAAATAATTACTAAAAACCTCAATTTTCTCATCATATTGATGATGGTATGAAGAACTATGAGCCAATTGAGCACCCAAACATGAGAATGAATATGTCCAAAATTTAATAGCAAAGATAGGATCACACTCATTAACAATAACCTTAGGTGTATCATGCAACTTTTGTATATTCTCCAAAAAATATTTTTCCACTATACTTGCTATAAAAGGATGTGATAATGCAATAAAATTGACATATTAAGTGAGGCAATCCAACACTGCCATGACGACATCCTTACCTTTAGATCTTTGAAGCCCTATGATGAAATCCACGAAAACATCTTCCCAATGATGGCTAGGAATAACTAAGGGCTATAAAAGACCAGGTGTCTTAATTGTATCCCCTTTGTTTCTTTGACAAATCAAACATTCAACCACAAATTTTTGAACATCCCCTTTTAGTTGTTCCCAAAAAAATTCATGCTTGAATCAATGATATGTCTTCAAAAATATTGAATGACTACTAATTGGAGGCTCATGAAGCTTTATGAGAATATTTTTTTTAGAGTGGAATTCTTGCATAGGTATAATCATTTCTTATACCATAAATAATCTCCCTTCCAAAAAATCTTATCTAAACTATTAAGATCACTTTGTAACTATTCAATGAGATTACTTGTAGTAACATTCAGTTTTCCACTCTACTTTGAATTTTTCTACCCAATCTACTTGTAATATTGAAATGATACACAATAAAGCTTAATTATTCTCATCCTTCCTAGATAATGCCTCTACCACAATGTTTCCCTTTCCTTTTTCATATACAATCTCAAAGTCATACCTCAACATCTTAGTGACCCATTTTTATTGCTCTTTAGAAGATAATATTTGTTCAAAAAATATTTTAGGCTATCATGATTTGTCTTAACTTTTAAATGTCCTCCCATTATATATGGCCTCAATTGTTTTAATGTATGAATAATAGTTAGCATTTCCTTCTCATAAATATTAGGAAAAAGGTATCTCAACCTTGCAATTACAAAAGGTTACTATTTATAGTAAGTTTATATTTGAGAATTAATGACCAAAAATTTCCCCAAAGCTCCAAAATGACCAAATAAACATGCTAGTAAAGTTTTCATCCAAGGTCATGTTTTGATTTCAATAAATTAATTTTTTCATTTTCAAAAATTTTAAAGTCAATTTGAGGTACTTAGAGGCTATTTTTGGGCCTAAAAGTGGTTAAAACTAGCAAAGCAAGTTATAGCTTGATATATAACTTCACAAACTTTCCAATGGTTCAAATGTTTTGTCGATTGGATTGTTGGATCAAAATTTATGGCCTCTAAAATTTGGGCTCCCGAATTAGGAAATGTGAAAATGTGTTGGAGACAAAAAACAACTGTAAGGGGAAGTTACACATGTTGGTGCATATTTGGAAACACCATAGGGCATATTTTATTAAAGATATGTTGGGCACCACTTTTTGGGTGGTTTTATCTCATGGTTTATAAATACCGTATGATGGTTTCATGTATTGTATCTCCTATATGTTAGTTTCTTGAGATGGAGGTTGTGTATGAGAGTCTTATATATGTTGATTTTCCTTCGAATCTCTAGTTTTTTACACTCTTGAGAGAGCTTACTCTACAAGTATATTGTAAATTTTCTGATTAAAAAATAATATATTGGTTACTTTAGGAGTGGTTTTTCCTCGCAAAAGGGTTTTCCCCACATAAATCATTATGTTGTGGTATAAATGATACTTATATTCATTTTTTAGTTTCTATAACTATTGTAAAGATTTTAATTTTTTTTGCATAACCCTCCTCTTAAGATTAGTTTCTAAATTTGTTCCACTACCCTAACTTTCATACAATCGGTATCAAAGCTTGATCACCTTTGGTTTCGGTTGTGTGTTGTTAGGTTTTTTGAACTAACCCAATTTTGAGTGGGAGCTTGTGCAAAAGATGTTTTTTGATCTTGTTGTAGGAATTTTTAGATGGCAACCACATCAAGGAGAATAGAGGTAGAGAAATTTATGAGTAACAATTTTGAGATGTGGAAGTTGAATATGGATGATATGTTTATTGATCAATATTTGTGGGATCTTGTTCATGATAATATTTCAAGGCCTGCAAATGCTACTTCGATTGCTCAGTATGATTTTATGGGCTGTAAATCCAAGGGTATAATTATATTGTCTATAAAAATCTATTTTAATCAATGTCCATGAAGATTCATCTACAAAGAAGCTATGCAAGAAACTCGGTGACATATATCAAGCGAAATATTTAGTGAACAAGATTCTATTGAGGAAGAAATTGTATTCCTTGAGAATGGAGGAGGGTGGATGAATTTAAAACCGCCTAGAAGTGTTCAATATGTTTGTGGATCAATTGGAATTACTTAGTGTAAAAATAGATGAGGAGGAGAGATGTCAAATCTTGCTTTGTTCTTTGCCTGATTTGTGGGATTCATTTTTTATGGCTATTGGGAATACTTTTGTTGTCTTGAAAGTTATAGATGTTGTGGGATATTTTAATGGAGAAAGGTATCCATCAGTACCAAGGAGGGCCTAAATGTTCATGGAATACCTAAGGAAAAAGGAAAGAAGGATAAAATGATAAATCCAAGTCTAAGGGGAGATACAAATCTCCTAAAAATTCAAAAGCTATTTGTTAGAACTACAGTAAGCCTAAACACTTCAATAAGGATTGTAAAGAAGAAAATACAAATAAAAATAAGAAACTTGACTCTAATTTTGAGTTTAAGAAAGAAGATGGTGATGCATTCATTATATCTTTGGTCACTTGTGAAGATAATGATGCATGGTTAATTGACTCGGGTGTGTCTTTTCATGTGACCTCTAATGGAGATTGGTTTTTTGAATATGAATAATTTGATGGAGGTAAGGTGTACTTGGGTGATGATTCCTTTTTAAATATTTTTAGTCATGGTAAAATTAGAATCAAGTTTATTGATGGTAGAATAAAAGGGATTAATGGCGTGTTGCATATCCCTAGATTAACACAAATTTAATTATTTGTGATAAAACTAATAGATGTGGGTGTGTAATTATTTTTTGATGCAGGATGCAAGATGGTTAGAGGTGCTATGGTGATCGCTAGAGGTGTCAAATTTTATGTATTGTATCTGCTAGACACATATATTGTTGAGTGCAATAGTACTTTTTGAAAATAAAGTTTGTGGCTACTTCATTGGAAAAGATAAGGATTTCATCTTTAGTGGATGGTCATGGCTTCTGGGTACCCAAGGGTGATCTTTATTTTGAATCAAAATTACCTATAGAGAAGACTATGTTATAGCACTAAAGACTTGTCCATATTGAAGAAAAGGGTCTAAGGACCTTGAAAAATAAAAACTTTGTTGAAGGGTTGATTGATTGTGATCTTGATTTTTATTTCTATGACCATTATATTTATGGTAAGAAAAATTGAGTTCATTTTTACTCTTCTCATAATTATTGTGGTGCATTGGATTTTATTAATTTTTATGTGTTTGGTCAAGTGTAGACATTCATTCCATTGAAAAATCCACATATTGTGTTTCATTTATTGATTATTATAGCAAAAGGATGTGGATATATTTTTTAAAGAGTAAATCTGAAGTTTTTAGTCGATTTAAGGAATTTAAACTAATGGTTAAATTGCATACCAGAAAGAAAATAAAATGTTTGAGGACTGCAAATGGTGGTGATTTTTTATTTAATGGTTTTGATGGATTATATAAATATTATGGTATTCATAGAGAAAATACAACTCTATATTAGCCACAACAAAATGGAGTTGTAGAAAGAATGAACAAGAAAATGATGGAGAAGGCTAGTAGTATGCTTAGTGGTGCTAGTCTAGAATAAAGGTTTTGGGATAAAATTGTTGCAAATGATTTCTAGTTGATTAATAGGTCTCCTACATCAACTCGTGTTGATAAAATTCCTATGGAGGCGTGGTTGGGTCACAAGCCTTCATTGAGACATCTTATATTTTTTGGTTACGAGGGATATGCACATGTGTCAAAGGAGAAGTGAACAAAGTTGGAGAACAAGGTTGTGAAATGTATCTTAATTGGGTATAATTATGGTATGAAAGGATACAATATTTTAGATCTTGTTGCAAATAAGGTAATATATAGTAGAAATGTGATTTTTAGAGAAACTAAGCCTTCTTGTGTTACATTGTAGCCATTAGAAAGTGAACAAAAAGACATTACTCAACTTATTTATATGCTTGAGAAAGTTGAATTGAGGCCCCTAGATAGATAAGAAGTTGAGGAGAGATCACCTACCTTTGAATCTTCCAAATAGGAGGAATTACCTCTAGCTCAACTTGTTTGAAGGTCTACAAGGCATAGACAACCAATTGAAAAGTACTCAACTAATAATTGAAGATGTATTTTTTCTTTGAATACTAACATGGATGAACCCATATTTATAAAAGAGGAATTAGGTATGAATGATGCATAATTCTGGAAGATTGCTATATATGAAGAAATATAAATTTTGAAAAATAATTGATACATGGGATCTAATACCATTGTCTGAAGGATGAAAACTTGTTGGTTGTAATGGGTGTTCAAGAAAAAGATCAGTTTAAACAAAGGAATTAAAAAGTACAAAGCATAGTTGGTTGCAAAAGGTTACTCATAGGTGAAAGGAAAATAGAGGTGCGGAATCGCTTTCCTAATGCTAATACAACATAAGAGAAGTGCAAAAAAAACCAGTTTTAAAGCTTCTTAAAACAACTGAGATAAACACATACATAGTATAAGAGATAACAAAATAAAGCAATCACAGATAACACCAGATTTACGTGGGAAAACCCTTTCGAGAAAAAAAACACCACACCAAGAGAAGACACTTTGTATTACAGTAAAATAAATTACATACAAAGATCACAGTCCTCACTCTCTAATAGTTAGCACACAACAACACACTTGAGTATTCTTACACTCACTGTTACAATACTTCTACAAGTATACAATGAATTCAATTCTATTCTATTTTGTCATGCTCTCACACACCATATTACCGTCACCCTTCGATTGAATTATATCAATGATGTAATTGATTGTGCAAGTCTTACATCGCATTTAACATTCCAACCAATCACAAGTCTTAATGATGTACCGATCACCCAATCGGGTAATCTGATCTTATGACCGATCTTCTCTGCATTGCGTCGCCCAGGCATTAACTTCCTTGCCTTAATCAGATTTTGTCACTAGCCGAAACACGTCTTGCATTTACTGCTTTCACCACCTAGACATTGACCAATCAAGTATTGATTTTTTGCCACACGTCGCCTTCCCATTCGCTCATCGCTTTGACCATGTGTCAAAACTTCCACCTAATCTTCGAGCTTCTCTTATCATGCCACCGTTGAGCCCTATGAGACCTCCCACTGTATGGTGGTTCCATTGCCCAACCGCAGGTCTCTCCTATCACCGTCGCGGTACTGAGGTAGTGGCAAGTCTGCAAGTCGGTCGCTTAGTACTGTGTCACCGCCAAGCTCATCACGACCTTCCATGGTATGGCGGTGCCACCATTCAACCGTGAGGCTAACCAAAGCCTCTCATAGTCTGGCAGTAACTGCCTATGTAGACCATTGAGCTCCACTGTGCTATCGGGCCCTGACTGCAAGACCTCTACGGCAAGGAGGTAACCGTTAGCATTGACCACCACAACTTACCGCACCATCGTGACATGGCCAAAAGTCCATCACAATAGGGTGGTAAGCGTTCTTCGTAGACCGCGAGCCATTAACCGCGACCACCATGGCCTCACTGAATGATACCCACAGTAAGGCGGTAACCGTCATCCTGACTGTTTCCCTTCATCGTGCCACTGCTGAGCTATATCCGTAGTATGGCAGTGAACATTGCTTCACTGTCGCCTATCAACCACACTATCGCCAGCCTGAGACGAAGACCCCACGGTATGGCAGTGACACTACCCAACCATGGACATACCAACAGAGGCCCGTGGTAAAGTGGTAAACCGCCAGACCGCACCTCTATGAAAGACTCTAAGCGGTAGAGAGGTAAAGGCTTAGAAAGATGATAATTTTGCCAAGTCTTTTCAGAGGTCCAAGCTAGAAGTTGAGGCACATGTTCCCAACAAGCTCCCACTTGAAGAAGACTTCTTGGCTTCCTCTAGACTTAGAAAATTACCGACGATCATAGGTCCCAAGGCCCATCGAATTTGTGCACCAACTAAACTTGTTCATGCTCACTGGATTTGTTAACGCATCTGCAACATTCTTCAAGGTGTCAACCTTTTCCAAACAAATCTTTCCATCTTCCACCATATCCCTCACGAAGTGATACTGCACATCAATGTGCTTTAACTTGGCATGGAAAGTCGAGTTCTTTGCCAAACAAATGGCACTCTGACTGTCACAAAAAATTGTGATTTGTCCTGCATTGAAACCAATATTAGAGCATAATTGACTCAACCAAACTGCTTCTTTGCAAGCATGTGTTGCAACCATGTATTCAGCCTCTACAGTGGATAAAGCGACTACAGCCTATCACTTGCTCATCCAACTGACTACACCACCATTTAGCATGAAAGTGTATCCACTGGTGGATCTTCTACTATCAATGTCCCCTGCCCAATCAAAATCCACATATCCATGAATGCTGAGTGTTCTTTGTGATGCAACCGAAATCCCATGGTAACATAGAGCATATTCTGAAGTCCCCTTCAAATATCTGAACACTCTCTTCACAACATCCTAATGTGATCTTTCTGGATTTTCCATAAAACGGTTGAGAACTCCCATTGCTTGGGCAATGTCTGGTCTTGTACAGACCATTGCATATATTAAAATACCAACATCACTAGCATAAGGTACCCTGGTCATGTCCTCCATCTCAGTAGCATATTTAGGACAATCTTCAACAGATAGTTTCGTTCCCTACATAATTGGAACAACTAGCTACTTGCAATCATCCATACCAAATCTCTCTAGAAGTGTATTGACATATTTACTCTGACTTACCCAGAGCTTTTTGCTTGTTCTGTCCTTGGTTATCTCTATCCCCAAAATATACCTTGCTGCACCCAGATCTTTCATTTTAAACTTTACAAACAACTGAGATTTAAGATCAGAAATCAGACTTACTATTTCCTATGAATAACATATCATCCACGTATAGGGTAATAATAAGCACACGATCATTTTCAGATTTATAATAAACACAATGATCAGATTTTGATCTCACAAATCCCATAGACAACACAAAAGTGTCAAATTTTCGATACCACATTCTAGGAGACTGCTTCAAACCATACAGATATTTCTTTAATTTACGTACCAGACTTTGTTTACCTTTTTCAATGAAGTGCTCAGGTTGGAACATATAAATCTCTTCTTCCAACTCTCCATGGAGAAACGTTGTCTTCACATCCATCTTCTCAATTTCTAAGTCATATGTTGTTGCCAATGACAACAAAAATCTGATAGATGTCAAATTTTCTATAGGGGAAATTTTTTCTCCATAATCAATTCCCTCTATCTAGGAAAAACCTTTTGCAACCAACCTTGCCTTATACTTTTCTACATTGCCGTCTAGACCAGTCTTCTTCTTGAATACCCATTTACAGCCAACGGGATTTCACCCCTCAGGAAAAGGTACCAAATCTTAGGTTTCATTTTTCTTCAATGATTCCATTTCTTCATTCATGGCTTCCAACCAAGAATTTGAATCAGACATACTAATTACTTCTTTTACAGTCCTAGGCTCATCAGTGCTAGTAATCAAAGCATAGCCACAGTTCGAATCTAACATAGAGAAACCATACATATCAGGTTATCATTTTTCACATGTAGACCTTCTCACTGGCTGAGGTTGTGGTTCTTCATCTTCAGAACTCTCAGAGCTGCTTGAACTCTCCTCAATTTTAGGTACACCATGTGGTTCCTCTTTATTTGAAGTTTGAGGAATTTGAACTACATCATTCTTCTTTTCTTTTTTATCTGTCTCTAGCTGTAGATCAACTACTAAAGGTTTCAGCTCGTGAAATATTACACTTTTGTTGTACAGAACCTTCTCAGTATCAAGATTCCAAAGCTTGTATCCCTTCACACCAATGCCATAGTCGATGAAGATACATTTAACAACCTTGTTCTCCAACTTTGATCTTTTCTCATTGGGCACATATACATATGCCTCACAACCAAAGACACGAATATGTCTAAAAGAGGGCTTCTTGCCAGACCCCGCCTCCAAAGGTGTCTTCCCAACAAGAGCAGAACAAGGTGAACGATTTACCAGGTAACATGTTGTAGCCACAGCCTCAGCCCAGAACTTCTGCTCCAGACCAACACTGCTCAAGATACTTCTCACTCTCTCCATTAACATTTTGTTCAACCTTTCAACAACTCCATTTTGTTGTGGAGTATAAGGTGTAGTTTTATGCCTTTTGATTCCATGGTCTATGCAGTACCTTTCGAATTCTATAGAACAAAACTCACCGCCATTACTCGTCCTCAAGCATTTATTTTTCTTTCCAGTTTGATTCTCTACCAAAGTTTTAAATTCTTTAAACCAATTGAACACTTCTGATTTACTCTTAAGAAAGTATATAAACGCCCTTCTCAAATAGTCATCAATAAAAGAAACATAATATCTAGACTTTGATAATGAAGGAACATTAACTGGACCAAACACATCAGAATGAACATAATCTAGTACACCAGAAGATTTGTGAGGACTCGAATAAAATGAAACATGGTGTTGCTTTCCATAAATACAGTGTTCGCAAAAATTGAACTCAAGGTTACAATCATCAAACCCTCAACAAGATATTTATTTTTAAAGGTTTTTAAACCTTTCTCACCTATGTGACTGAGTCTATGATGCCACAACATAGTCTTCTTTGTTGGGAGTTTCACCTCCAAAGCATTTGCAGCCAAAGAAGCATTTTCATCTTCCTCTTCAGGAACAACGTTGCTTGACTTTACAAAGGTGTTGTTGGATTGAACAGGACGTGCATCCAGCTTGTACAGAGTGCCAGTACATACACCCTTAGCCAACACCATTGCACCTCTAGCCATCTTACATCCTTTACTAGAGAAAGAAACTTCTACTCCAACATCATTCAACTTATTGACAGAAAGTAAGTTACAAGCCAAACCTGGTATGTACAGTATGCCACCAATCCCTTTGATTCTATCGTCAGGGAACTGTATTTTGAATCTTCTATGACCAACAATCTCCAATGTTGAATCACTTGCCAAGTACATCTTTCTACCATCATACTTCTTGTACTTAGTGAACCATTCTCTATGAGATGTCATGTGAAAAGATGCGCCTGAGTCAACCAGACAAACATCATCTGATGCCTGAATTGCTAGGGTTGCAGTGAATGCATCTGCATCACTTTGAGAAGAGTCATTGTGTGAAGCAATTACTCTTCTTCTTCTTCTCCTTACAATCCTTTTGGATATGACCAGACTGCTCACAGTTCTAGCATTTCACCTTGGAATTTTTACCAAGAGACTTTGATCTCCCTACAGATTTAGATTTGGACTTCTTGTCCTTCTTCTTGTCTTCCTCCTTCAATCTACCTCGAACAACAAGGGCCTCTTTGGCCATCTCTGAAGACTTCCTCTGCATCTCTTCAAACAACAGTGAGGTAACAACATCTTCCATCTTGAAAGTAGTGGTCGTACTTCCAATAGCCATTACAAGATTATCCCAAGTTTCAGGTAATGAACATAACAGGAGCATGCAACAATCCTCCTCCTCAATCTTTACACCCACAAATGCCAACTAAGCAACACTCATGTTAAACGAGTTCAGATGGTCTGCAATAGATGCACCTTCTTCCATATTCAAGGAGTACAACTTCTTCCTTAGGAATAACTTATTTACTAGAGTCTTTCCCTAATAAATATCACCAAGCTTTTTCTATAATGAAGCTGCAAACTTCTCCTCATGGATGTTCAGGAGTACAAAATCGACCAAACTAAGTCTTATCAGACCTCTCACTTTTCTATCTGCAAGGTCCCAATCTTCTTGCTTCATACTTTGTGGCATAGTTCCAGACACAACAACCCAGAGGTCTCTATCCACAAGCAATTCTTCCATTTTGAGTTTACATAACTCAAAGTTGCCACCATTGAATTTTTCAATCTCTACTCTACTTGATGTACTTGCCATCTCAAACAGAACTAAGTTCTAACTTTACAATGCTCCCACTGGGACAGTATTAGCACAAAAAACCAACCTTACTAACAAGGATAGCATAATTGGCCAAGCTCTGATACCACTTGAAAGGAAAACAGAGGTGTGAAATCGCTTTCCTAACGCTAATACAACAAAAGAGAAGTGCAAAAAAAACTAGTTTTAAAGCTTCTTAAAACAATTGAGATAAACACATACAGAGTATAAGAGATAATAAAAATAAGCAATCACAGATAACACAAAATTTATGTGGGAAAACCCTTTCAGGAAAAAACCCACCACACCAAGAGAAGACACTTTTTATTACAGTAAAATAAATTATATACAAAGATCACAGTCCTCACTCTATGATAGTTAGCTCACAGTAGCATACTTGAGTATTCTTACACTAAATGTTACAATACTTCTACAAGTATACAATGAATTCAATTCTATTCTATTATGTCATGCTCTCACACAACATATTACCGTCACCCTTCAATTGACTTATATCAATGATGAAATCGACTGTGCAAGTCTTACATTGCATTTAACATTCCAACCAATCGCAAGTATTAATGATGTACCGATCACCCAATCAAGTAATCTGATTTTTTAATCGATCTTCTCTACACTGGGCCGCCTAGGCATTAACTTCCTTGCCTTAATCAGATTTTTTCACCAGCCGAAACACGTCTTGCATTTACTGCTTTCACCTCTCTAAACATCAACAAATCAAGTATTGATTTATTGCCACACGTCGCCTTCCCATTCGCTCATCGCTTTGACAATGAGTCGGCCACCGCTGAGCCCTGTGAGACCTCCTACGGTATGGCGATTCCATTGCCCAACCGTAGGTCTCTCCTAACACCGTCGCAGTACCAAGGTAGTGGCAAGTCTGCAAGTCCGTCGCTTAGTATCCTTTCACCATTGAGCTCATCACAACCTTCCACGGTATGGTGGTGCCACCTCTCAACCGTGAGGATAACCAAAGCCTCTCATGGTCTTGCAGTAACCACCTACGTAGACCATTGAGCTCCAGCGTGCTATCGGGCCCTGACTGCAAGATTTCCACGACAAGGAGGGAACCGTTAGTATTGATCGTCACGGCTTACTGCACCATCACAACATGGCCAAAAGGCCATCGCGGTAGGGCGGTAAGTGTTCTTTGTAGACCGCCAGCCGTTAACCGTGGCCATTGCAGCCTCACTGAATGATACCCATGGTAAGGCGGTAACCATCATCCTGGCCGCCGCCCTTCATCATGCCACCGCTCCATCGTCGAGCTATACCCGTGGTATGGCGGTGAACATTGCTTCACTGCCGCCTGTCAACCACGCTACCACCAACCTGAGATGAAGACCCCGCGGTAGGGCGGTGACATCGCCCAATCATGGACATACCGACAGAGGCCGCAATAAAGCGGTAAAGCGCCAGACCGCGCCTCTATAAAAGACTCTCAATGGTAGAGAGGTAAAGGCTTAGGAAGATGATAATTTTGCCGTCTTTTCAGAGGTCCAAGCCAGAAGTTGAGGCACCTGTTCCCAACAATAGGTTGAGGGTGTTGATTGTAGTGATATATTTTCTCCTATTGTTAAAATGGCATCTATTAGATTCTTTCTTTCTATTATTGTTGATTATGATCTAGAGGTTGAGAAAATGGATGTGAAAATGAATTTCCTTCATGGTGATTTGGAGGAGGATTTTTATATGACACAACTAGAGCACTATATGGTGAAAGAAGTAATTTGGTTTGTAAATTTAAGAAGTCTTTATATGTCCCAAAACAAAGTCTTAGGATGTGCTCCCAAAAATTTTATACATATGTTTTGAGTTTGATATTTGAGTATCCTAAATGAAATCATTATGTTTACTAGAAAGTTGTTATGTTTACTAGAAAGTTGATGATGGTCATTTCCTATTTATTGGTATAGGAAAATGAATGATTTTAAAACTAAACTATCAACTTGTAGCTAAATTTGAAATGAAACATCTTGGTGTAACAAAAAACATTCTTGGGATAGAAATAAGAAGAGATAGAGTGAATAAAAAACTATGGCTTGGCCAAATTATATCAGTTTAGTTTTATAGAGATTTAACATGCGTGATTATAGACCATTGTGTGTTCATTTTATAGTTGGAATAAAGTTATTCATTTCACATTGTACAACATCCCCATTGGAGATGGAAGAGATGAGAAGAGTGCCTTACCAAAGTGTAGTTAGAATTTTTATGTATGTTATGCTTTTTTCTAGACTAGTCATTACCTAAGCAGTGGGAGTTATTTCTAGATATATGTCTAATCCTGATAGAATTTATTGGGATGCAGTTAAAATATTTTTTTGATATTTGCAAGATACCTTAGATTATTCCTTGTGTTATCATGATAATTTGATAGTAGATGGGCATTCCCTTGATATTCATGGTTATGTTAATCCATATTGAGCAAGTGATATTGATAGCATATGATCCACCAATGCTTATGTGTTTACTTTATTTGGTGGTTCAATTAGTTGGATGAGTAAGCAATAAGTTGTGGTTTCTTTATCCACTATTGAAGCATAGTATATGGAAACTACTCAGACTTATAAAGAAGCCATTTGTATTAAGAAATTATTTTCAAATATTAGAATAAAATGAGGTACGTGTTGATAATTTATTGTGACAACTAGAGAGAAATCCACCTAGCTAAAAACTTGACATTTAATGCTAGGACCAAGCACATTATTGTACAATATCATTTTATTAGAGATATGATCCAAGATGGTAGGGTGAAGCTAGTTAAAGTAGAGACTTTGATGAGTCTTGTAGATTTTTTAACTAATATTGTGAGCACAAAGAATTTAATATGGTGTTTGGAGTGTATGGGTATCTTGGCCTCTAGCAATTGAATCATGGTGTTGATACTCCCTTTTCTCTTGTAAGGTGTTTGACAAGTGGGATAATGTTAGGAAAAAAGGTGTCTCAACCTTGTAATTAAAAAAAGTTATTGTTTATAGTAATTTTGCATTTTAGCATGGATGGCTTCAAAATTTTCCCTAAATCTATGAAATGGGCAAATGAACATGCTAGCAAAGTTTCAACACAAGGTCATGTTAGGATTTTAGGATATTAAAGTTTTCATTTTCAAAAGTCTTAAAGTCAATTTTGAGGTACTCAAAGGATTTTTTTGGCCTTGAAAGTGGTCACAACTATCAAATCATATTATGCTCGATACAGAACTTCACAAGCTTTCCAATGGTTTAAACAGTTTGTCAATCGGATTCTCATATCAAAAGTTATGGTCTTTGAAAGCTGGAGATAAGTTGGTTGTCACGTTTTGGGTGGTTTTAGTTCATGGCTTTGTAAATACCATTTGACAATTTCATGTATTATATATCCTATATATTAGGTGCTTGAGATGGAGGTTATGTGTGAGAATCTTTTAAATGTTGAGTTATCTCTAGATATTTGGTTGGTGATACTCTTGAGACAAATAACTTTGTAAGTATATTGTAAACTTGTTGATTTTTGAATAATATATTGGATAACTTTTGGAGTGTGGGGCTTTTCTCCCAAAAGGGTTTTCCACATATAAATCATTGTGTTGTGGTATGAATTTTTTGCATAAATTTTTAGATGGAAATCTCAAAGTTTATATAGATTTTTTTTCGCTACCTTAGCTTCCTTGCAAGTGGTAATAAAACTTGATCACAATTCTTTTCAATTGTGGGTTGTTGTTTTTTTTAAAATAATCCAGTTTTGAGTGGTAGCTTGTGCAAAAGATGCTTTGTGATCTTGTTGCAAGAATTTTTAGATGGAAAGCACATCAAGGAGAATAGAGGTAGAGAATTTTATGAGTGACAATTTTGAAATTTGGAAGTTGAAGATGGAGGATTTGTTAATTGATTGAGATTTGTGAGATGTTATTAATGATAATGCTTCAAGGCCTACAAATGTTACTTTGGTTACTCAATATGATGTTATGGACTAAAAATCTAAAGATCTAATCAAATTATGTTTGGAAGACTCTATTTTAATCAATGTCCATGAAGATTCCTCTACAAATAAACTATGAAAGAAACTTGGTGAGATATATCAAGCCAAATCTTTAGTGAACAATATTTTCTTGAGGAAGAAATTGCATTCCTTGAGAATTGAGGAGGGTGGATGAATTACAAACCACTTGGAAGTGTTCAATACATTGGTCATGATTCAATGAACATTAGTTGATGTAAAAATGGATGAGGAGGAGAGATGTCATATCTTGCTTTGTTCTTTTCCTAATTTATGGGATTCACTCGTTATGGCTATTGAGAGTAATTTTGTTGTCTTAAAAGTTGAAGATGTTGTGAACTCTTTTATTTTAGAAGAGATCGGGGGGAATGTATCCATCAATACCGAGGAGGCCCTAAATTTTAATGGAAGACCTCATGAAAAATTCAAGAAAATTGAAAATAATGATAAATCCAAGTCCAAGGGTAGATCCAAATATCCTAGAAAGTCTAAAGCTACTTGTTGGAACTATAGTAAGCTTGGACACTTCCATAGGTAGGGCAAAGAGTAAGAAAAAAATTACTCTAATTTTGAGTCCAAGAAAGAATATGGTGATGTATTCATTGTAATTTTGGCCACTTACCTAAGACACACATCTTCCTAAATTACACAACACTTAACTTTGGAAGATGTGTGTCCTAGGTAAGTGACCTAGGACCCATTCATGATAGGGCGAATGGGTTCTCACTTAGTCCTAGGACCCTAATTTTGTATAATGTTTAACATTGTCTGATGTGTGTCCTAGGACCCATTCTCCCTATGGAGAATGGGTCCTCACTTAGACCTAGGACCCCTCTTTGAAATATGTTTTTGGTGGTATTTTAATGATTTCAAATCTATAATTCAATGTCGACTTGTGATATTTGAATTTCAGGAATTAATGTTAAGATTATGTATAAATACAAGGCTATTTCACTTAGTTGCACCTAGGAATTTCAAGTCTTAAATCATTCTAGCAAAATTTATGAGCAAGTGTGATCAAGAGCAATTCAAGAGAATTTTCAAGGCATTTTAAGGGCAAAATTATAGAAGATTATTGCACCAATCAAGATCTCATTATCATATCAAAGATGTGTTACATCATGCATGTTGTTTGAGATAATATGGTGATGTAGTGTTCAAGATTAAAACAAGCATATCAAAGGCATTGTTACATATCAAGTTTCATGATCAAGATCTACATTCATCGAGGCCACTTCATGCTAATTTGTAGATTTTTTATCCAAGGTTCAAATAAGGATTGGTGAGTTGTGACATTGTTGTTCATCTATCATTCCTTCTTTCATGTTTCATTTCATGTCAAGGTTTAATTACCAAAATTGGGTTTGACTAAGGCAAACCCCTATTCCCTAACAAACAACATTTTTCTCTCTTTGATGTGTGATTGTAGATTTTAGGTTGAAGATCATTTGGAGAGAAAATTTGAAGAAAGTTGCAAGAAAAGTTGTCAAATCATGGAAACTGATCTATATGATTTATTTACATCTTTCTGATAGTAAACAATTGGAATCTGGGAGTGTAGACTGAGCAGAACAGAACCCGAAAAACATTTTCTAGGAGCCCTAGGTAGGACCCATTTGTCATAGGGCGAATGAGTCCTTAGTGAGGTCTAAAAAAGCATCTTTAGTAATAGGTACACAAAATTTTACCCTTTCCAAATCTGCCTTTTGACTGTTGTTTGGGTTAGATTTGATTATTGTTTCTCATTTGCACTTTGTAACACACATTTTGAATAAAATTAGAGAAATAGGTGCATTATATTCATTTTGGCGAACATATTTCTCCATGTTTCATTATGGTGAACTCGACCTTTTGAACTTGATTTTGATCCTTGCATTTTCTTATTTTGAAGTCCTTTTCACCCTAGATTTAGATCTTGCATTCATTTGTGTCTCTTTGCATTGAATTAGGTCTCATTTAGGGTGTCTAATTTGCATGCAACTTTGCATTTTTAATGGTTTTAGAATTACATATTTTGCATTCTTCAAATATGAAAATACAAAAAAATCCAGTCATATTGCATATCATTAGCATCATATCGACTTGCATTTGAAAATTGACACAAAATTGCATATCAAACTAGCTTTTATAGGTTGTCATTTTGTCACATTTTGCACTTTCATTTCATAGAAAAATCAAACTGAGACTTGTTGTAACAAACTAAAATATGGAAACTACTAAAATTCACTCAAAAATTTGTAAAAACTTGTTTCAAAACCCTTATCTAGGACCTATTCACCCTAGGGTGAATGAGTCCTTGATCAGGTCATATTCTAATTTTTTGGGCATTAAAATATTCATTTCTACATTCTTGTTTGTTGTATTCAAATTTTTGTTTTTGTTTGCAAAATTTATGTTTCATCATTTCATCATATCTAGCTTAATTTGGTAAATTTAGTGCATTGTGTGATTTCAATTGCATTTACAAGACTTCATTTTAGGTTTTACATAGTGTGATCAAAAAATTACCTTGTTTAGAATATAAAAATTATATTTAAACATTACATTTTAGGTCATTGCATTGCACTTTACCCTCTTTCCGTTTTGGGTGTGTACACTAAGTTTGTGAAATCTTGTATGAGCTTTAGAACTTGATGTCCTATTAGTAATACTATTGTGAGACATAGTTCGAGACTTATGTCATCCTGTGATACACCATTCACTATAAATCTTGGGTTTTCTAACTCTCTTTCTAATAATATTGATAATCAACCCCCTATGGATCATACTATGCATACCTCATTTCCAATGACTTCCCTTCCTACAACCAATGTACATGATGTTAACAACACCATCCCTACCATGAATAGTTGTACTCAAGCTTTGGGGTATACCCAAAGCCAAGGTGGAACTTCATTTCCTCCTTCTACAATACCCATTTACATTCCTACATAAACTAGTACTCAAGTCACCACAACCATTTAGCCTAATAGCAATGTCAACACTTGCTTAGGTATTTCCACATGAGGGAATCATTCTAGTTAAATGTGCATTCAAATACCATATCTCCTCAACCATCCTCTGTCACAAACTTACAATTCATTTGCCCTCTGCATACATACACTGCTCCACCTTAGTCACCTCCATCTTACAATACCAACAATGATCTCGTCGTTAACACACTTTTACAAAACATGTCGACCCTTCAACAACAAATCGCTATCCTGAATCAAAACAACAATGGCCAACCTTTATAATACATCAAAACCAACCTATTATCACTGGAGATATTGAGAACACAAATGCCACAAGGTATAGAAGTTCCTATATTCGAGAAATATGGTGGAAAAGGAGATCCTGTTAGCCATGTTTCTGCTTACACAACCCTATGTAGTGATTTCATCTTTCTAGTATTTCTACAAAATATGAAAAACAACACTCATCTGAACAGTTTTTGACAGATTTGCTGCTGCCATGGCTTTTCCAAAATGAGCCTCAAGTGTACCTTCACATTTTTTAATCTTCAACATTCTATGGTTATGCTCTCCATAATCTGGTGCATACTTAACATGAAGACATTCTTCCTTTGATTTCCATCGTATGACTGATTGTTCCTTTCCGTCTATGATTTGTTTTTCATAAACTTTGTCGATATGCTTTTCTATAGTGTCAAGCTTTAGTTGCATCGTCTTTTCTCTTCCACATTTCCAACTACAAATCTTACATCTGACCTCTATTTCCCTTTCAATATCATTTTCGTTTGATACCCCCACTGGTTCAAGGAATGGGTACTTCAACCACCAACCAATTTGAAAATTCCTTGTCATTTCCCACTCGCGCCCCAATTTTGCTTTGCCTTTTCTTTTCTTGCTACCAACATCATCCTCATCCAAGTCGATTATCTCATTTTGGCTATCCAGGGTATCCCTTGGAACATCTTCTATGGTATTTCCATCCTCATTTGATACATTTTGATTTAACACAATGACAATCTCACCTTGACCTTCCTGTGGCGAAAGAGTTGATGATGTATCTCCATCTTCAATAATATTTGGTGGAAGAGTTGATGGTGTAGCTCCACCTTGATCTGATGGATTAGAAGCTTTGCCAATTCCAAAGTAAGACTGTATGGTACCTCCCTGTTTTGGACGTTTTGATGGCCTCCCAATCTCTTCATTACCCACCTACTCAGGAGTATTACCCTTGCTGCTCGAAATATTGATCTCACTTCGAATAAAAGTTGGAAAAAAATGTCTTCTTATTTAAGAAGGACATATCGATAGAGAATATAGATCCCATTCCCTACTTAAAATTATGTTTAAGACTGAAGCAAGAATGGAAAATAGATCAAGAAATCTTATTATTATAACTAATAGTCTAATAACTAATAACAGTATGAAGAAATGATCACTCACCTTTGAGTCTACATTTTTCAGGTTTTGTTGACTTTTGAATCGAGAAGTAGAACCTCAGAACCGAACAAAATGTGTAAGAACAAATAATAATTTCAATTGTATTTATATCAATCCATATTTGGTGAATTCCGCGGGATTTTGAAATGGTATGTTAAAAATTTGGCGAATCCTGCGTGCTTATACAACGATACCTTGAAATTTTCAAGGTGAAATAGGTCCTCATAAGCAACTATTTGTAAATTTTAATTAGCGAAATGGGTCCTCATATAATGTTGTCTTAATAGTATTGGCGAATATGTTGGTGTTTTATGACATGCTCCCCGAGATTACAGGTGAAAATATTGATCGGTCCATTGGAAATGCATAGTCTGTTATGGAGAATTTATTGCCTAAACATGCCTCGTAAAAAAAAACCGCTGGCGAATGGACATGCATTGGACTGATAGTACATGAAACCCGAGTGATTTGAACACCTTGCTGGATACCTAGAATTCACCAAATTTGATTTGTCTGATTCCTGGAATTCACCAATTGGCGAAGATTCACCACTAAATTTATCCCTGATGTTGTTCATCAGGAAGATCCTATTTCCAACTATCCCTTGGAAGCTGGTAGCTTAAATATCCTCAAGTCCCCTCCCCCAAAACTGCACTTGAGGCATTTTTGGCCTTGGATGCTCCTATCATTCTGAATTCTAGTTCTAAACCTGAAGACCTTTGTCTAAATGGTACTCAAATTGGCTCCCCTCGATCCCCTAATGCTCCAGTTAGTAATATTTTCCATATTTACTCTCCTCTAGTGGCCCAAAGCCTATAATCTGAAAAAGTGGATCTTGAGGATGGGGGAATTCCCATTACAATTTATGTGAGAATTCTCTCATAGACCTCATTATAAATAAACAAACAGAAACACCAGATGAGTCTCAAACTAACATCCAACCAATCGATGGGGATGACTGGTTAACTCTCAAGAGAAAAGGCAAACAAAAAAAGGTAGATGTGGGGGTTGAGACCAAAGTGGGTAGACCTTCCCAAAGACAAACCAGGAATAGGTAAATGGCTAAGGAGATTGCTACTGGAAAACAAAGGACGTTGGAAGAATCCTCAAAAAAGGTTTATAAATGAAGTTCCTCTCTTGGAATGTTAGAGGGCTTAATAGTCCACACAAGCAGTTGGTCGTAAAAGACTATATTTTGGAGCACAAGACTGGCATTATTATGTTACAAGAAGTTAAGATAAAAAAAACAAACTTTCATGTGATAGCTAAGAATATTTGGCCCAGTGCCCACTTCTTGGTCAATGATGTTGATGATGCCTCTAGAGGCCTAGCGATTATGTGGAATCTGAACTATTTGTGTGGTTCTGAACTTTTCCAAACCAAGCACAGCCTTGGAGTTTAGTTCTTCGTGCTATTGGGTTTTCTTGGATTTTCATCAATGTCTATGCCCCAAATGTTAAAAGTGTTGGAAAAGCCTTTAGCTTAAGCTTTGTGATTGGATTCTTGGTAAAAAAATAAGTTCATTGGTTGGTTGTTGGGGACATCAACTCCCCCCTCTACCCCTCTAAGAAATTTGGGGGGCTAATGGATTATACCGATAGTATGACAGATATGGCGGATCTTTTGAACACTACTGAGCTAATTGATTACACCTTCATGGACAACCCTTCACTTGGACTAATAGAAGACTCGGGTAAAATCTTATACAAGTTAGACTTGATTGGTTCCTATTTTTCCCCAACTGGGTTACCCTCCATGGCTCCAACTTGCAAGCTCTTCCTCGAACCGTGTCTAATCATAATCCTACCCTGCTTTATTGGGATGATAACTTTGTTGTTGGTCCTTATCCCTTTTAAATATGAGATCATGTGGAGCTCCCACCAAAAATTTAAGGATAAAATTTCAACTTGGTGGAATATCCTCATTCATGGTTCCCCTATGTTTAGGGTTTCTTAAAAACTCAAAAATATGGTGAAAGTTTGGAATAAATTGGTCTTTGACAATGTGTTCCACCAAAAGAGATATCTGATGGCTAAAATCAAAGACATCTATGTCAGAATGGAAAATGGGGATGTGGGTAACTAGACTTGCCAAACTGAGAACTATTGAACTGACTAGGCTAATATTCTAAAAATAGAAAAATTATTTTGGAAATAAAAGTCCAAAATATAATGGATGAAAGAAGGGGATCGCAAATCCTCCTTTTATATTTCAGATCTTAAACACAAAAGAAAAAATAGATAAAGAAGCTTAAATATGACCTTGGAACTAAAAGTACCACCTCTACTTAGATTAGGTTTTTAGCCTCCTCCTACTTTTAACAGTCCTTTGTTGAGCCTGTTATCACTCCCTTTACTGCTTTGGATGATAAACTATTGGACAACACCCACCATTCTAGCTAACTTTGATAATGCTTCTATTCTTAGGCTTGTCACTCATGAGGAAGTTAAGTTGGCAATATTAAGCATGGGTGCATTCAAATCCCCTATGCCTGATGGCTTGCCATCACCTTCTTTCAAGATTATTGGGATATTATTGGTGAATTTGTCTTCCTTGCTGCGAAAGACTTCTTCAAAATGAGAAAACTTCTGAAATAATTTAACCATACCTTCATTACTCTCATCCCCAAAAATGTTGACCCTCAAACTATGGCCAATTTCAGGCCCATCAACCTATGCAACACTATCTACAAAATCTTTTTCAAAATCCTTGTCAATCGGTTGAAACCCCTTCTGGATAAGATGATCAACCCTTGTCAAAAAGGATTTTTCCTCAGTCACCAAATTCTAGATTCTACCACATCCACTCATGAAATTATTCATTCCATGGATATATGTAACAATGCGAGTATGGCCTTTAAACTTGATATCTCGAAAGCTTAAGATAAAGTCTTTTGTAGGTTCCTTCTCAATGTGCTTAAATAGTTTAGGTTCAATCAATATGTTATAAACCTTATTAATGAATTCATTTCTACTATTAAGTACTATGTTCTATTTAATGGGGTGCCCTATAGTTTCTTCAAGGACAGAAAAGGGATCAGACAAGGGGAACCACTTTCTCCTTATCTTTTCATTATGGTTGTTGATGTTTTAAGCCATAATGTTTCAAAATTACTCAATGATGACACTATCAATGGAGTTAAACCGACCACCTCTTTGGACCCCTCTAATATTCAATAATTTGTGGATGACACCATTCTCTTTGTGAGAGTCTTTGTTGTTGAAGCTAGGAAATGGAAGTGTTGTCTCAACAATTACACTTCAAGTTCAAGTCAATGCATAAACTATAACAAGAGAATGATCTACTTCTCTAATACCTCTCAAAACCTCCAAGATAAAGTGGTTGCCATCTTTGGTTGTGCGAGTGTTTCTCTTCATGTTGTTTATTTGGGCCTTCCCTTAACTATTAAGGAAGTCACCCCTAACTAGTGGAATTCAATGTTGGAAAGAATGCAAAGAAAATGCAATGGGTGGAAAGGTTCCATGTTGATCCATGATGGTAAGTTGCAACTCCTTGATGTTTCCCTTCAAGGTATCTCTATGTATTTCCTATCCCTATTTAAAATACCAAGATAAATTGTTGAGAAGTTGGAGAGAATTCAAAGAAAATTTCTTTGGTCTAGTACTAAGGAGAAAAAGAAGTTGGCCTTACTCAACTAGGATATTTTTTTTCTTCCCAATATCAGTGGAGGTCTAGGTATCAGGAAAATCAAACTTCTAACAAAGCCCTGCTTGCTAAGGTTGGTTGGGATTTGTTGAGAAATAGGAAGGACCGGTGCACTATTCTAAATTCCAAGTATTTAAATAACACTCCACTCATCAACTACATTTCCAATGGTCATGCCTACGGCTCCTTGATTTGGAATAATATTAACAAATTCAAATAGTTGTTGTTGTCTACCCTCTAATGGAGACTTGGTGATGGCCATAATCCCAAATTCTGGGATGAGCCCTGGCTGCTCAAGATCCCCCTCAACCAATATATTTTAAAGATTTGATGATCCCTGCGTCTAGTCACTTTGGCTCTTTAGTTGAGGATTACAGCATGCACCAACATGACACTCAAAAACTAAAATATTTGGATAACCATTGTCACAACTCTTTGAATCTTTCTCACTCTGCTAGACTTCTTTAGGAATCTCTCTCCTTGACTAGAATTCCTATTTCAACCCAAGAAGAGGACTTTTTTTCTGGACCGAGAAAGCAAGGGCATTCTCACTGTCAAATTGGCTTATAGATGGTTGTCTATGCAAGAAACTAGGGATATTTTTTGGAAGATGATTTGGAACACACACCTTATTCCAAAAATCTTTTTTTTTGGTACAAGAGAGATGAAGAGTTTATTTCTCACATGTTACTCTGTTGTACCTTTTCTTCTGAAGTCTAGGTTTCTGCTTTGCAAAGGCTTGGGGTCTCTTGGACCATGAATGGGAATATAAAAAGCTTTGTGGAGAGCTAGATCAACCCCAACTCTGACCCCCTACCCAAAGAAAATTGGCAATAGGTCCCTCCTTTCATTTTTTGGTGCTTATGGAAAGAAAGGAATAGCAGGTTCTTTCATAATGAGGAAAAGATCCCCATGGAGGTTTTCAATATTTTCTTCAGGATCCTCACTGAGAACATTACTCACTTTGTTTGGAAACCTTTGAACAAACCCCCCAGTGTCCTAGAGATCATCATAGCTAGTAATTGGAATAGATCCCTAAACCTCAATTCTTATGATAATTCTAAAATTTTGGTAAGAATAAATACTAATGGAGACCTCCTTTGCAAGGTTGGCACAAACTCAAGTTCGATGGGGTTGCTAAAGAAAATCTTGGCCCTACCAATATAAGTGGTATCATAAGAGATCGTGAAGGTAAATTCTTACCTAGTTATACTGGTGGGATTGGGGTTCATTCTTCTATGAATACTGACGCTAGGGCCTTGTTGAGTGGAGTCAAATTTTCTCACTCTATTGGGATTAAGAATCTGCATATTGAGGGTGATTCTAAATCAGTGATTGATGTTGTCACTGACAATCACCTTCAAGATTGAACTATTAAGGATATCATAGTCGATATTAATCACATACTTAGTAAATTTGAGGGGAAAATGTTTTTCCATATTTTTAGGGAAGGCAATGTGGTTGCCAATGCTCTTGCTAATGTTGGGACCCACTAGACAGTTACTAGGTGCTGGAGGAAATTTGATGCCTTTTCCACTTTCGTGAAAGGATTTACCCTTATTGATTAAAAAAAATCATATTACTCATGATGAACGCTAACTCCTCTTACTTTGGGTTTGATACGTATTTTAATATCAGCCTTGATCTAATGCGGCAGTTCAGGAATGATGAGCTAGATAAGAATAGGTGGATGATTCTGACTAGTCGTGACAAGTGATGATGCCAACTATTAGTTAGTTTTTTGTTATTTTAATACATTCTTTTATACATCTCCAAATAATTATTTCCTACATATTCCCTAAACTTTACTATATTTTATGATCATTATGAAAACTTGGACTTGGTTTAAGTCTATGGAAATATGACTATGATAGGATAGTTATTGCATGGTTAATATGTGAATATGTATGAAATGCAATGAATATCTATGTTTCAGCTATGGTAATTAGTATTGTGTAATGTTGTGTGAACTAACTCTTTGCAGCCAAGGATCCAAAGCAAGCATACTGTAGCCCACAACAAATAGGAGGCGCAACCCACAGCCAAAGGGAATTTCAAACAATGATGCAGGGGAAGTTAGAAGAACACAAAAGTTACATAATTGGAGGCATCTATTTGTCAGGATGATTATGAATCATCACATCATTTAATAAGACTACTAGAGGAGAAGAATTTTTCCATGATTGGGAATCCAACATGACTGTTTCCATAATCCACATTTTAGTTTTGAACCTTTGTAGTATATTTACAATCCTATTCCAATTCTTATACATTTCTAGTTGTGTTTTAGTTACTCGGACTTTATCATGCTCTATTATGTAGGGAGTGGTGATTTATGATTAGATTTATGTTTTGAGTCCTTGTTCCAATAAGACCCCCTCCCACCTATATGAATGGTTGGGTGGTTGAGTTAGTTAGTTGGTTGAAGTAACAAATATAGCAAATAGATATATTTAGTTAGTTTCTATTTTTGCACAGATAGTGTTTTTTTCCAATCATGTTCTTATGAATAAGATATTCTAGAAGAATCTTATTGGATTGTGATATCTTGAGTTGTGCAATGAAGATATTTTTAGTTATTGTTATGTTGAATTAGTTTGAGGAGATAGATTTTAGTTTATCCTATGGATACAGTCACTTGAGCAAGGGCCACTCTAGGTAACTATTCCCTACTTTTCTTTATGTAAATTTATTTCTATTACAGTAGTTATTTCCATGATTATGTTTGTCTTAATCAAATTCTTCATGTAGTAAATGTGAAGAAGATCTTGTCATGTATTCATGCTTTAATTATTTTCATGCATTATCATTTCGAGTGAGTCAAATTAGTCAAGTTAGCAATATTGGTTAGTTATAGAATTCATTTCTTGACAATGAACTAGTCACAGTCTTTAGTTGTAAGTACCTGTAGCAATAGCTTTAGCATTACTTATTTTCATTGTTATGTAATTTATGATTTCCAGCATGTGTAAACACCTATGCTGTGATGATATAGGTAGTGAAGATTCTTTGAATGCACATTCAACTCCAACATCATCAAAATCTTACGTTACCCCTGGTTGATAATTAAATGAAGATATGTCAAGGATTTAGTGGAATATTCAATAGGACCCCCTCTGAATTATGTGTTTGACATCAACTTTACTGAACATTGGTGGGCCTCTATATTTTTGTCATCTTTGTTGGGGATGGTGCTACTTTCAAAGATTCATCTTTGTTATTTCAATTTTTCATAGTTTAGTATTTTTTCCAACATTAGAACAATTAGGTTTTACTCCATCAATACTAGAACATTTCACTAGCATTGTGCAAGAGCCATCATTATATAAATTCACACTTATTGTATGTGGAGGTGGCAAGATTCCTTGTGAATATTTCTCCCCTCATCACACAAAGCTAGAGAGTACAGTGATCAAAGTGAGGGTATCCCTAAATAAGAACTTTCCCTTTCACCAAAATCTATTGCAAACACAAAGGATACCTTCCAAACCATGGTTGATGCAATGGTGGATGACCCACCAGAACATGTAACTTTTGTGTTCCCCATTTCCAACCAAGAGAAAGAAACTATCTTGAAGAATATACCTCCTTCAGCATTGCATGTCTTCTATGGCTTGGTTATTGAGGATATAGATACCTTATTGTTTGATTTTGATATCCTGTGTAGAAGTTATAACTACACAAAAAATGCACATACACTCAAACTATTTCCAACAACCTTGAAGGATACTACCTTAAGATGGTTTATGAGTCTTGGAAGAGATGTTGTTCTAGATTGGGACACTATGAAGACAAATTTCCTAGAGAAATACTAAGACTATTGTAGATGAGTTGACAGACGAAGAGATGACACTTTCAAAATGTCTCAAAAAGGAGATGAACCATTGGTGGACTATGTAGAAAGGTTCCAATTCTACTTGAAGAAGAATCCATAAAATATACTTTCAAAAGAATCCCTGAAGTTGGTATTCTTAAGAGGAGTCAATGATCATTGCATGGATGCCCTTAACCTTATTGGGTCAGGAGATGTATCACAATTAACTTTTGAATAAATTTGCAAAGTTTGTAGAAACTATTCAAGAACTTTTACTAAGAGGACAAGGGGGGAAGAACATATTCCATCAGCAAGACATCTAATGGAGTCTCTAGAGTGGAATTGAGTAACTTTTTGTCCAACATGAAATAAAATATCATAATCCATTTGGCTACCTAATTGGACACTCTACACACGAAGAAAAAGTAAGAAGAGGTAGAGGCAATCCTTATGAAATACTGCTCTAACTACAGACAAAGGAAAGATAATTGTAAGTGCAAAAGAGTAGCAAGTATTATAGAGGATAGACTAGGGAAAATAGATTTTCAAGCACTGGAGGGTGAATATGGACAATTTTTCTATATTGCACAAAGGAGGCCATGGAAACCAAGATAAGGTATGCCTCAAGTTCCTTTAAATGTCAATACACCATTTATAGTTAGCAATCAAAACTTCTCTAGTTGGAACCCTCGGCCTTGGGAAAACACACAAAACCAATGGCAAAATCCCCAACCAATCTGGAACTAGCAACAAAAAACCATGTGGCCACAATAAAATTTTCAAGGATCTAATGACAACCCCTAATGGCCATAACAAAATCAATGGCAACCTCCATGGAAAAAGGTCCAACAATGGCAAAACCAAAATATAAATTACCAGCAGTGATAACAACCTTTGCATCCACAGCAACAAGCCATCATGCCCAATACAACAAATCTATCATCTCATCCACCAAGAGCACCTCAACTATCATCCCAATCTACACCTAACCCAAATAACAAGCATGTTCAACAAGCCTACACTAATGAGGCTATTCAGTACCCTACTTTTGGGATAGAGGTGGGTGATGTCAACATTAGGTCGAGGAAAACATTGGCTAGTCTTTCATCCCCTCAAATCACTAAGTTGGTAGATGAGGAACCCTCAACAGAAGACTTGGACAATCCACCTTTTGAATCTGAGTAAAAACATGTGAACTAGACCACTTCAAGTCCACAACCTTCATTCCTTGAGCGATTATCTATTCAAAAACATCAAAACCAAGTTGAAACTAACCTATTAGGGTAGCTTTAGGATGTGTGTCTAAAGATACCTTTCATTCAATCCATCAAGGACATTCCCATTGACACAAAAATATTGAGATACCTTTATCTTAAAAGGCCAGGTAGAGAGAGAAAAGACCCTCAAACTGTACATGTCTTAGGAAATCTTGTAACATTATGTTAGGAAATATTAGTGTCCCTAAATGTACAGACCCTGGGAGTCCAATTGTGGATGTTAAGATAAATGGTACCCTCATAAAAAACACCTTGATTGACTTGGGGACAACCATTAATGTGATGACTAAGGAAACAATGGAGCTATTACAATTAGTAAACCTTAGACCTACACCCACTGTTTTACAGTTGGCAGATAGGTCAACAATGAAACCTAAAGGCATCATTGAAGACATGGTTGTGGTAGATCACCTCACCAAACATGCCTATTTCATTGCATTATCTCACCATTTTACAACAATAATAGTAGCCAATAAAAAATATGGATAATATTTAAAAGTTACATGGTAATCACAAGGGTATTGTCAGTGATCGTGATCCTATCTTTACTAATAAATTTTAGATGGATTTATTATCTTGCTTAGGTACTCAATTATATCATAGCTCTTATTACCATCCTCAATCTAATGGGAAAATTAAGGTTATTAATAATTATCTGGAAGGGTATCTACATTGTTTTACTTCAAATAATCAATCTCAGTGGTTAGATTGGATACCACTTACATAATGGTAGTATAACAACTATTTTCATAGTTCATAAAAATGGTCTCTATTCATGGAACTATATGGATATCATCCTCCATCCATCACGTCATTATTGAGGGTTTCACCAAAATTTTAGGTTGTGGAAGACCACATGCATCATCAAAAATGAGTACTCTCAAGACTCAAGGAAAATCTAGTTATGGAACAAAATCAAATGAAGCATCAAGTTGACCAACACCATATTGAAATGAGTTTTGAAGTTGGGGACTGGGTTTTGTAGAGATTGTAGCCTTATAAGCAAATATCACTAAAGAAACAAACAAAGAACAACAATTTGTCCCCAAAATATTATTGGTCCATACCAAATCATGCAAAAGATAGGTAGTGTCACCTACAAGCTTGAGTTACCCCCAACAACAAAGATATATCTATTTTTTCATATTTCTTGTTTGAAGGTAATTGCGTGTAATATCCCTACACAAATTATATTACCACATCTTGATGAAGAAGGAAGAATCATATTGGAACTAGAGTTCATTCTTTAGAAATGAACAAAGAAGCTAAGGACTACAACACTCATTACCAAAACTGAAGATGCCACATGGAAGGATGAATAATTTATTTGAAAGCATCCACACTTGATTAGCATTAAGGAAAATTCTTCTCTAAAGAGTGGATCAAGCTACACCCTTAATTCTAGAGTGTTTATAGGGTTATGAGTAGTCATCTTGTAGCTACCTTAAATATTAATTAATTCATATAATCATTACTATATTATCATTTATTTATTTAGGTTGGCCTAGGGCTTATATATTATTATCTAAGTCAGCCTAGGTGATATCCTAGGATTAAGTATGGTATATAGGAGGTATTACGTTTTATTTCATAATTATATTGTGAATTATTTTCTCATTGGAGATATTTGGAAGTTTTCCCCCTCAAAGTGGCTTGTTATTCTCAACTATTATCAAGTATTTTTAGCATATTTCATATTATATTCTTCTCTTGTACAATTCAATTCATTATATGGGTGGGATGAAAGAAGGATGTATGGTAATTATACAAAATCTCAAATTAAAGGGGTATGGTTATCGAGATACATTGGATAATGGATTTGGTTGTGAAAAAGGGGTGGATGAAAGTGTTAGCACCTATAAATTTAAGTGAATTTATAATGCTTTATTGTGTTCCCTTGTGTTCCCCATCATTTTTGGCCCATACAAGAAATCTCAATGTTGTATCATGCTACAGTCCCTCTCATGGTTACATTCCCCCTTTGTTAGGTTGCATGCAAAAACCCATTTTACATATTCCAAAAGTTAGCCTTTTTCCCCCTTTTTCCTTTCCTTCTTCAGGTCCTTTTGGATTTTTGGGCCTTGAATGGAAATTCAGACTAAGTTCAAATATTCACGTTCTTCCTCGATTCACCCTTCTTCTATTTCTCCTTTTTTTTGGTAGAATTCGGGTATCGAATGTACACTTGGACTAAGGTCCAAGTCTAATCTCGACTTCTGGCCTCACTCTCCCCCTTTTCCCCTTCTATTTGATCAGGATTCCCAATCTTGATCGACACTCTTTCCTTCTTATCTGACCAAGATTTCAAGTCTCCATCAAACTCTTGAGTTTGAAGTTCCTAGCTTAGCCTTTTCTTCTTATCTAATTGGGATTTTGGGTCCTAATCAGACATTCAAACTCATTTTCCACATGTTCACATGTCTTTTAAAAAGTTCTAAGTTTTTAACCACAAAAGCACGAAAAGATGCCACATGGCATGTTTTCACGAGTTTGCAGGACTCTTCTAGTCGATCCATATTTTAACCATAGAATTCCATAATGTTGTCATGTGGCATGTCCTGACTTTGATCGACAAGTCCAAGACTGATGAGGATCCTCGATCCTAGTCAAAATTTTATTCTCATCTAGTCGAGACTTTGGGTCCCAACAAGAATTTCGGACCTAAGTTCTAAAAGGACCAATTTTGATCAGGATTCTCAATCCCGGTCAACTTTCTTCTATTATCACATCAAGACTTTGAGTCTCGATAATACTTTAGGACCTAAGGTTTGACAAGTTCAAATTCGGTTGGGATTGCATTTTCTCTCTAATTTTGTCAAGACTTCATGTCCTAATGGGACTTTCGAACCTAAGATCTGAAAGGTCCAAATCTAGTCAGAACATCCACTCCAAACCCTTTTTTCCCTTTCTTCTAGGTTCCTATCGAGGTTTCAGGACCTGATTGGACTTTTGGACCAGAGGTTCGGATCCATTTTGATTTCTTGGACTTGATTTTCCTCCTCGTCGAGACTTTAGACTTTCAAATTTTTGGCCCAATAGTCCAAATATGATTTATGTTTCTGCTCTCACCCACTAATTCTTTCTACCTTAGGATCTTGTCAGGGTTTTGAGACCCAGTTGGACTTTTGTACATTGTGTGAAATTTTCACATTTTCTCCATTAATGTTTCAACAACTCTCTCAACTAACAAAATTGATTCTTGAGGCTACTAGGATGATCTTAAATTCATTTCTTAACAACTCCAAGTGGGAAAAAATGGTGTCCATGCCTCTTTATGTACTACAGACCACTTTTCTATCAGAGGGTCATTCTTGGTTGGATTTTGCTACAGATGTTGTGGAATTTTATGTTCTTCATTTTCAAATTCATTAACATGTGGAGGCATGGTATGGGTTTTAGGACCTATGTGGCATGATTTCTTCTTAGATTTGGATGACCACATTTCTGCAAATGATTATCTAAGGTTTTAGGCCCTATTTCTAGCCCTTCCTCCTTCACAACCTATAGAGGTATAATTGCACTTTTTTGCTCATTGTAAAGGTTCTAAATTTTGGTCAGAAACAAAGAAAAGAGAAGAGGGAAGCAGTTGCAGAGCCAACAAAAGAAAGATAATCACATGAAACCCTAGATTTCAATTTTCAATTATGGGTGTAGCCATTTTGTATTGTAATCATATGTGTTTGATCCCAAACTTGTAATAACATTTGCAAAATTTGAATATTGTGTGATTAAAGACATAATCAACCTTAGTAGAGTGTCTCCTTATGTATGGTATGCATTTCTAGATGTATGATTGATTAGTTTTTCAGCCAAAAGTTTATAAAATTTGTGCAAAGCCTTTGCATGGTATCTTTTCAATATAATAAAGGAAATGTATGGGTATTCTTGAGGATTAATATGTAGACTCTCTTAATATTTTATAAATATCTATTGTCTTTCTAAATGAATGTGTAGAGCCTGGCTTGCTTATGCATTTTGAAAGGAATAGTCTTTTATGGTGACTTGATTAAGTCATTGCTTTGTTTTTAGCTATTGTATATTTGGTTAAATCTAGAGACTTTGCTTCCCAATGGATAAAAGCAATGATATATGATTGGATTTCTCTCCTATCATCCTCAACACACTCCAAACACATCAATTCAAAAAACCTTAAACTATACTCTATGTGTTTTACTTCCATGTCTGAATGAATACAACAATACAAGGGTGTATCATAAACTCATTCTAAAACATTTCTATGGTATATTGTATGTTAGAAGGATGCTCAACCTTACTTGTCCAAACTAGCACATAGGTATATTGTGACACCAGTATTGGGATACACAGTACAGAGGGTATAGTTTTTTGTAAGGTATTGTTTAGTGTTTCAAATCACCAATTTGGCATCTTCGAGAAAGCTCCCTTGGTCTTGTAGAGCTAGAAGTGAAGGAGTTCTTACCCACCTCAACCATTGGTCCTTAGCTTCCCAACCTGAAAAAATAGGCTTGTGGTAATTTTTCTACATTTGACACCCTTGGCACCTAGAAGATTATCAAACCTTAAGGATTTGGGGTCAACAAATTTGGTCACCAACAGAAAGGATTCAGTTATGAAGCCATGAGTTAATATCATGGGACTGGGAGGAATTAGGAATATAAATTTCACACACCATGTTTCATTCTATAGATGGATTTGCTTTAAATTAGATCATGGATTTTGAAGCTTTGAACATTTGACTTTAGGATTTTTAGCTTTTTATGTTAGATTATGGGTTTTTCATATATAGGATTTGGGACTTTGGGAGGAACTTAGACTTTTAGATTTAGGGATACAAAAAAATTTGAATTAGGATTAAGATATTGAGATTTAAATGTAATATTTTTTGGATTTTACTTTAAATGGGGAATTTAAATATTTCGACTTTATATTTTGGGATTTAGGGACCCAAATGGAAATCGGCTTAAGATTAGAAATTTTGGATTTGGATTTAGGATTTTAAGATTGGATTTTTTATGGGAGATGAAAATTTTTGGATTAGGATGTGGGCATAACATTTGGATATTTGGATTGGTATGTGTATTTTTTAGATTTGAAAATAGAATTAGTATTTGGAGATGTGGATTTACATATTCTAACTTGATTCATTGCTTCTCTTTGCTTTGGGATTCACATTGATTTTTTTCCTTTTTAATTGGTGGACCATATTTTCCTTTTGAGTGGTTTTGATTTTTACTTGATTATAATTTAATATTATGTTTTAATGCTTTACAATATTATGATCTTTGGATTCTTATGGGTTTTTGGCTTCATATTCCAATGCATCCAAATAATTTCTAAAGTTTTTGTTATGGTCCCATGGGGAAATAAAATCTAGGAATTTCATTACTTTCATGATTGCTTCATTATTTCAAAATAAGTCAAATAGAGTGTAATTTTACAGTCCCTGATAAGTGAATTTACATGATGGAAAATCAATGTTGGAAATAGATATGGTGGTGTTGATAAAACATTGGTGGAAGAAATATCTTTATAGGAGTAATAAGATGAAGCAACCTAGATGTTGGAAGAAGTTTCGTTAGAATTTGTAGAAGTGTCACTAACATCCTTGGTTTTTTCATTAGGATACTTGTAGTTAATGCCCTAAAATACTCAATTTGCATTAACTAAAATGGAATCCAAGATTCCTTACACATGAATGCCTAATTTTTTTCCTTTGTATTTCAAGATTTGAAAGATTTTATGTACTATAGGATATTATTTATTGTTGTAACATGCCAACCCTTCAATGAAGTAAAAATTCCTAAGTTTTCACTTTGCGAGTAAGTAAACTATGTAACAAGTCATTGCAATAAAAAAAATCTTTTATTTATTGAGAATATATAAACAAAGATTACATAACAAAATACAATAAGGATTCCATTTCATTACAATAATTTCACATATTAAAATCATACAATAAGGCATACATTTACATACATAGCTCAATGAGCTTTAGAAAAAATGGCTTATAGATGGTAGAGGATCCTTCCTTTCAAATCTTGGTTCTTCTGTCACCTATTGTGGAGGAGAAGTATCACTCGAGTGCTTTTCTTCCAACCATGGGCTCATATGCAGTCCCCCGCACATCTATCATTCGATATATGGCCCTCCCCTTCAACGAAGAGATTGGTAGAGTAACTAGATAACAACAACCAACTAAGCATAGTGTTGTGTCCTACATAACTAGAACTTGTAAACCCACAATCTGGAACTAGTATGTAATACTGGATCATAGTGAACTAACAGTGGAGCTAGAGGCAGACACACTTCTTTGGCCAAAGTATTCTCAAACAATAATTCGAATGAAGGTCATTTATCACATACACTACTCAGGGCCGATTTGACTTAAGGTCATCTTAAACTACATATAGGTATTTCCTTCAATGGATAATCTATCACCTTAGATATAACCAATCACCATTTCTACAAACTTGAAATAAATCTACTTTAACAAAGTAAATACATAAGCTCCCTCCCATAACAGACAAACAATCCTAGGAGTAAACACTAGCTTCCCTTGTTAAATCAATAACCAAGCTAAGAGTAACACATATGCCACTCATGTTTAATCATATCTAGTATGTAATACCTATTATAAGCATAAACCTCCTATTATGGAGTACATACAAGCACATTATAAAACAGTAATAGAAGCTTCCAATTCCTCTACAAGAAATACTACTTTTCCCTAAATGCAAGTACTCATAATAGACAAATCACAACAAACATGGAGAACAATATTTCAAAACAAGTAGAGAATAAATATCCTCATGCATGTTTCCGCTATCCAATCAAGTGACTACAAATTGGTTTCCCATAGAAGCAACTAGCTCAAACTCGATTCCTTTAACTATGCCACAATTACTCCCTTCTCTCAAGTTGATGATATACTTCACTCAAAATAATAATACTCTCATAAATACTCTCGTCTCTCTCTCAAATTAATATTGCAGCTATGAACTGCAGAGAAAAATGTATAAAACATTGTGCACAAATAATATGGGATGCGTCCCAAACTAGTGAGTTTGATCTGCTATTTATACAACAAAAAAGGCACTCATCCTCCTCAATAATAGGCATGGGTGTTGACAAAAATCACCATGCAACAACACTCACTCTACACAGCTAAAAGGTGGTGCACTAACAAGGACATTCTTAGCCAATCAACACTACAGATCAACCTCCCATGGTGACAGCAATGATAGACTATTTCAAAACAACACATGTTGATAAAACATAATTTGAATTACTCTCACAATGAACATCTACAAAAGTTAGGATTCATAAGGTGGCGCCAAGATAAAATAGATCTTCCAACAATTGGCATGTTAACTGTCAATCTGAATCAATTAATATCAAATATGTGACACTCAAATATGAGTTGAATTATTCTTCATATGAGTCGACTCCTTTCAATTATCATGTTGACCAAGTCGTCGACTTGTTCTTCAAGCTCATTACTTGTTTGATATTTTCCAATGACAAGGTGTAAATAGAGTTTACTAAGTCAATGTTATTCCCAGCTAAGGCATCAACTAAGTCTCCTCTATAAATCGACTTAATGCAGCGAGCTATATTGAAGTATATGTGTTTCACTATGCGTGACAGCATGAGTAAAACTCAGCCTCTCAAAATACAGTCATAAGTTACATATAATCGGCCTCTAATAATCGACCTATATCAATGTTAATGATAGTTGATTTCAAGCAACATATAATAATATAAATATATAATATCACATATACATATATATAAATATCAACGTATATCTATATATATGTATATGTATATATATATGTTAATATATATTTATATGTATATCATATGCCAACTATGTAAGTATACATTCGATATACAAATAAGTATAATCACGATAGTATTCACATAATAATCATAATATATCGATTGTATATATGTGTGTGTGTGTGTGTGTGTGTGTATAAGTATATGCCTCGATGTACATGTATATGTATGTATACATATATCGATACATTCGTATGGGCATGTCTGTTCACCATCGTATGCATGTATCGATATATATATACATATGGATATATGTATATACTAAACATATGTATATATATATATGTACACATTCGATTCACATATAGCTATTCACAATTTCCATTGTATTGATAAACATTTACGTGTGGTACATATATACATATGCATATACATGTCGTTAGATCCAATTGACATGCATGTGTGTATATATACACATATTCCATGTGTGTCTTATTCATCAATACAAATGTAGTAATACAAGAAAGAACTCTTAAGCTCATATAGATAAACATCACCCAATAATGCACTCAATAGTAAACAAGACTCCACTAATGCAGACACATCAACTAAAGATGACTTACCAACTTCCCACATAATGACTCAACTCAATTATTCTATTGTGGTGTGTGCATAAGCTCAGATAGTTTACATTACTAGTTACTCAACCAAGTTCTTCTCTTGAGTGATACTTCCCCTCTTCTTGGAGGAATTAAACATATACCTGCAATCACTAACACATGCCCACGACATTCAAATGTTCACAAAATATGTAGTATACTTAATACATCTCCAAAGTCAAAATATTAATTCAATAATCATCCATTCACATATATGCAATAATTTTCGCACAACATCAAATGAGATAACATCATTCATAATTCATCATATAACAAAGTACAAGCACAATTTATTCATCTCCAAAATTCACATTACATTCATATTTACCTTACATAGTAATAGTAAATAGTAATTACACAATTGGGGTATAACTATTACCTATTTTTAGCTACAACTCAAAATAGGTAGAGTTGAATTGCAATTTCAAGCTAAAAGGTACACCAAGTACACACTTCTCTTGCTAAGTATCTATTATTGTGCAAAAGATTGATTTTAGGTAAGTTTAAATTTTATTATGCAAGTACATCTCAAGAGAATATCATGAATTGCATGAAATTGCTATTTTATTCATATTATTGTACAAAAGATCTCACACAAGCCGTGGGAGTAACTGAAATAACTAAGAACATGTGATTAAATGAACATATGAAGCACATTATACAACTGAAGATGAAAAAAAATGAATATAAATGGAATTGTAATCCATCATTGACTAGAATGATGAATCACAAGTTGCAATTGTGGAGGTGTCTTCACGGTACAATTATTTCAGTTGTTTCAACTCCTTCCACCTTCGCTCCAGAAGTTACCTGCAAAATTGTAATGGTTGTGTTAGAGCTCAAGATCAGTTCTCCTTATATCCATTTATCAACAGGAATATAATCTACTTCCTATGAGGCATTCAAACACATGATCAGAGTTAACAAACTTTCAAAAGCGCAGAAATTTATCATATTAGAAGCTTTCGCTTCACTATTCTTGCTAATTTGTTTGCTTAATGTACAAATACAGGTATATATTTCATTGTTGTTTCATCATGTTCAGAATATCAGCATGTGGGTTGAAATGTGGCTCCCACAAGGGTAGATCCTAGCATTCTACCCTCATATGTTTAGAGGGATAAAGGTATTTGCATGTGAACAACATTATTAAAAAAGATTATGCAATAATGACAACAGTCAGGATTGGATGGAAAGCCTCAGTATCATGACACTCTACAGGACCATCAATGCATCTTCAGTAGATTTAAGGGTGTCCCTGACATTCCTTATGATTGAGTTCAATATCCATAGTAGAGGTAATCTCAAAGGCAATCAAATAGAGAACGCCAAGTCAAAGGTAACCACATATGGGGATATTCACCATTTAGCACAGTCAACAAAAAGCAACAGGGACAGTCCATAAGGAGATATTGACAAAGGAAAATATGGAGTTTTTTCAATGGTTTATAAGAATAACTCAGAGTCAAAATGTTGAGGACAGATATAAGTGATATGCCTTCAAAATTTTGGACAGTCATGTACTCCATAACAGTCCCAAAGACTGTTAAAAAAAAGGAGTAAGATATCTTCACATGGTGAAATATGAGGATAATGTAGTAAATGATGTCTTTGAATTATAAATGGTGCATGGGTCTAGGAACATGTATGGTTATGATCACAATAACTCCAGATAATGCTAAGAAGATGTTTTGAGTAGATAATAGTGAGTTGAGCCACTGTTAAATAGACAGATCAATATTTTTGTAACTTATAGAGGAAGTCATCACCTTAGATTTGTCCAAATAAGTCATTTCTTGTTATTTTCAAGGTTGATTACTTTTATTATCCACCATAATGAATTCTAGAGGAAATATGGAGATTTAGCATGAAGACAGTACATTACAAGACTGTTCAAGTAGCTGTAAGCCTCAATTTTTGAATTTTCTCATGTGAATGGTTCTAGTAGTTGCATTGTTACTATTTTCTACCATCATGGTTATGGGAGATGAATGTTTTCTCCTTCTATGTGTGCAGAGGAGGGGAATTTATGTTTATTTATAATAGATAGAAAATTGAAAAAGAATTCATCAAGTTTGACTTAATTCCTAAAGGACTTAGTTTTGGGGTCTTTCTCAGAAGCATCTAATTGGGAGAATGGATTGAGAATTGCAGGTGCATAATTAGTGTGTAGGTTAATGCCAGATTGTGATATAGTTCAAAGCTGAATGAAATGGCCAGCTGCTCATTGTTTAGAGAGAATGCACATCAAGGAAGTTGAAAAGGGTAGAAAATTATTTCTACATATGTGAAGTTCATGAATAGGTGCTTCATTCCATGTCACCTCAGAAGTGAAAGTCTTTAGACCATTTGAATTTTGCGCAGAAGAGAATATATTGACCCATTTTAAAACCTGTTGATAATCATTGGTAGCCACAAGACTTTTGCCTGATCCTATTTCTAAGGGTTTTATTGATAACATATAAAGAGTTATAGGAGCGATCTTTTGAAATGCTACATGATTATTCAATTTATCTAAGGGTGGAGTGAATAATTATTTGAAAATAATCAAATGGAAGCATGTTCCCAAGAAAATGTAAGCAGCTAAGGAAATTCATAATATAGGTAGTGGCATTTTTTTTGTCATTCCCGAGCATCTATATGTTCAAGAACAAACATGGGAGCTATCAAAATTTGAAATAATCCAAGTGGCGACAGAGATACTAAGAAAGCATACCCAGAATATGGAATTGAAAAACATCCATACAAACCATTAATCATAATGTTGAGTGAATAATGCAGAACAATGAACAAATATACATAGAGCCTCGAGAGACAAGGCAACAAGTATGGTCGTGGCCAGAATGCATAATGTGTTCGGTATTTATAACAGAAATGCAGGAAGAATGAAGAAGTTTTTACAAAACAGGGGTTTACCTAAATCTTCCTAGGTTCCCCTATGGAAATGCATACAAAAATCTGCAAAAATCCATATGGGAGACCCTTGGTCGAGATCTGTATCAAAAACCCTCAATGGCTCAGCTTCTTCTTGAAGCTTCTAAGTAACAAATGAAAGGATGTTTCATTTTTTGCTTTTGTCTTTTAGAGTTTGATACCCTAATGCAAACTCCGACAAGAGTTAGGCATTGTTTCCTTGTATTTTAAAATATACATTGCAAATTAATACCCCTGTGGGACTAACTTATGTTCTATACCTTGTTCATTCCCTATGCCTTATGTATCTTAGGCATTTCAATTTATATGATTTAGTAAAATCTTGCTTTGACCTTATCTATGATCGAATACATGGTCTTGGTCTTTTCTTTTATTTTTGCATTTTGTCACATTGTAAAATGCTTAAATATAGGTGATGCTTTATAAATCACTTGATTTTAGTCATTATTTTTCTTTAACTGCAAAAATAGAAACATATGCTCATATGACTAAGTCATTTGATTGGAAGGAGTAGATATGCTTTCATTTATGCCATGTCAAGCATCTAGGGAGGTTGAATAACTTTTTCAAACATGTGGAGAAGATTTAGGAGTTGTTTTGACTCATTTATGAGCTTGGGAGAGCATCTTGGAACCTCTTTGTATGCCTTCATGTTTGAAAAAGTCAATTTTGACTTTTTCACCCATTTGGAGCCTTTTTTATGAAGATTTGCATGCTAGATTTTAGGCTTTTTGGAGGCTTACAAAAATGAGGTTTCTAGAACCTTTTTTGGTGGAGCTACTCGAAATGGATGGATATATTTATTTTGTAACTCATTTTTGAGAGAGTTCAGATTATGCAACACTTTGTACTTAGTGACTCTTTGTAGTCCTTTGACAGAAAAAAATAAATAAAAATTAAAAAAATCATTTTTTGTAACTCAGTTTTGGATATGCAATTCAGTAAAGACCTTGGATACTATTTACTATCAAATTTTGGCCTTATTATTCATGTAGTCTTGTGTATTATCAGGTGATTGATCAAGTCACTAGTGAGGTACTTTATTTCCTTATGACTTTGTCTCATATTTTATACCTTTTATGCAAAAGTATGTCTCTGCAGGTTGCAAATCATGCTTTATAGATGCATGCGGATTTCTATTTGTGAAGTTTTTCTTCCTTTTAAAAGTTAGCACATTGAAGCCTTTTTGTGAAATATTTATGCGCAGATATGCAGTAGTGAGTTGTGTAGGTTTAGTTTATGTCTTTTTGTAGCCAAGTGTACATGTTTCTGAGTTTTCATGGTCCTTTTAGTTCGATGTATCACCCTTTATTTTTCAGTTTCAATTTTTTCATCTAAGCTTCCCTTCTCCCTTTTCATTTACAAATCAGTAAGTTTTTTAGGTGATAACCAACTAGGAAGTCAGCCTATCTAGAGGTTCATTCTCACAATGGATGACCCACAACCCGAGAATGCTCCCATGTTTCACTAGCTAACTGAGTTTCATAACTCAATTCAGGTGCAAGTTTTAGTGATAATAGTAACAATTGTTAAAACATGATGTGATCCCATCTTTAGATAGTGAGGAATTGTTGGAGCTTCCAATTCGCTCACCTACAAGAAAACCTGATTTGGTAAAGATGGTTGGATAATGGTGATAGGATATCTATATTTGCTCATCATTCATTATTTTTGTACCTTGATCAATTATGTCCCAAATGTGATCGATTATGACTTTCTTATCATCATGTTGGATATAATCAATGTCATTTACAGCTTGATTTCCAACATGCTTGATATGTATTTTATTTATTTATATGTTCAATGGTGTGTCTCATCACAAGAAAGGGAGATGGTTGGATGATGAATAGGATTTTTTTGGGTCTCTTGTTCTTAAGATTTTATTGTATGATGGATATAATTAGATTGGATATTTTGATCTTGAGTTGATCAGGTGCAATTTTGACCATGATTTAGAATGAGCTCTTGACATAACCTTAATTGATTCTTGGATAATATGGATGTACTTCATCTCACTTCAAATTCCCCTTTGTATATTAAATCCTTAAATATTTTCCTAGTCATATGTATTGATTAATGGGATATTTTAGGGCTTGATGGACTTTATGGATCTTATGAAATGTATTTTCCTTCCCACATAGGTTGACTTTCAAGGATGATATCTCTATGGGGATCTTCGACATATTTAATGGAATTTTGTTTGATGACTCTATTGTTGACAATATGCTTGTATGGTGACACTTGGCTTTGCATGGAGATGGTGCTAGGTGGCACTTGGATAACCTTAAAATACTTTGGGTTGATGACTATTTCTAAAAATACACTTTCTCTTACTAAAGATGATGGAATTGGATTGGGGATGTTGCAATACTCCTCATTTTTTCTCTTTCTATGTTTATGGTGATCCTTCACTAGTATTCCTTGGATAAAACCTTCATATATTGTTTAGATAAGGTAAAATTGCATGATTAAAAGGGTTGTTGATTAAATAGTTGATTGGTTTGTGAAGGCTTATATGATGAAGGACTTTCATAGGAGGATAATACTTTGGTTTACTTTTTGAGGATTTAGAATTTGGACATAAATTGGTGTTGAGGTTCTTATCCTAGAATGGTTTTTTTTTTCTAAGGTTACCACAAGGATGACTAATATAAATTTTATTTTTATATAGCTATTATTAGTATGGTATTGGTCTAAAGGATCTTTATCCATAAGGTTATTCATTATCTTTTATTAAATTCTCATGAAATCTTCCTAATAATGATTGCTTCTATGGTTTGGTATGGATCAACTTGGGCATGGCTATGTTCAACTCTAAGAAAAGCATAGTTGTTGTCATTATGTTCAATCAATTGTACAAATATATCATCATTATGCTTAAGGGTTTGTTATCTTGTTTAATTAATTTATTGAACAAGAGGTCCATGATGTTTATTTTGGCTAGGTTGGATTTCACTTGTTTAGATTTTGAGTTTTGTACAAGATTGTCACAAGGGGATAGAACACAAAGTAAACACAACAACACCCTAATTATTCAAGTGGGCATGTTTGTACTTGTTATCCTGTGTATATATCTTCATCTATGCATGGAGAGTAAGGCCCATGGAGAGGCACTAACCACTTTTTATCCTCAAGATCATTTTAAGGAGAACATATGTGGCCTACTATATCATTTCTAAAGGTATTTTGTGAATAAGTTCTCAAAGTTAACTATTTATTGATGCATTATAAATATAAATAGCTAAAGGATTGTTACTCTAGGTTTAAACAAAGGTGATCCCACAATAGTGGGTTACACTTTTTGGCCAAACTTGACATTGAACTAATTTATTTTTTTACTAAATCTTCACTTTCAGACACTTATAGCTGTAAACCACGAGGAATTTGAAGATGATGCAAACTAGTGATTTGTGGAATTTTGTCTATAGATTCTAAATATAGTTTTAAAAAAAAATTGGAATCAAATTGCATTTCTTTTTCCATCTCCTACAAAAACTAGTTTTTAACAATAAACACCACTTTTAAAGAGTGATGTTCATCGTATACAACATAGCTTATTTTCTATGAAGGATAAATTTTTATTTTTTTTAATTTAGATTTTTAACTGTGATATCTAGCACGTTCATTTGATTTCATAGTGTTTTATTGAATATTTTTTCTTAATTAAGTTTTGAATTCAAACCAATTACAATTTAGACATAGGTGGATTGTATAGCAAATAACTTTTTTTGTATGTATCAAAAAAAAAAATTGTCAGATCAAGGACATCTATACCTAGCACTTACATAGTTCTTAGAATTTTTTTTTGACAATCTACTATTTTTCCACATGTGCAAAAAAGAGAGCTTTATTTTTTGTGAAAAACCTATGTTTAATTAAACTAAAAAAAATACATAATAAAACCATATATTAAATTATATTTGATGGATAGCTCGTTTCGAGGACTATAATTCTATAGATGGTTTAGTTAAGTTGATTCCATTTTCATCTTCAACCCGAGCTTCGAAAGGAAAAAAATTGTAGAAAATTGCACATGGAGGGAGAGAAGGGAAAAAAAGGGGGGTTTGCTAGAAGGGGGGTTCACTCGAACTCCTCTTTTTTGCCCTTTTCCCCTTTATTTCACAAAGAAAATATTGACTAACTAGGTTCACTCGAATATGCATGCAAAATGGGTTCGGTCGAAGGGGGTGTTCGAGCAAACCCTTTTTTGGGTTCGCTCAAGCACCCCATTTCAAGTGAACCCCTTAAAACCCATTTTTTTTTAGTGTCCAAACATTTTTTCTTTGTGAATTCAATTGTAACCCACTTATGTGGGATCACCCACAAGGCTCAACTAGGAAGTCCTTGATATACCTAAAGCTACATGAGGCCCAAATTTGTGAAATCAGGATATTTGTCTAATAGCTTGGTTCAATTTGGTAACCTACTCTCCTCAATCACTTAGCAAGCTATAAATTTTCTTTCTAGATTATTTGAAAGATAAATACACCCTAAAGGGGGAGTCTTTCAATTATTTTCCCAATTTATATACCCCATTACAACATGCAAATTTGGGTTGACAATTGATGATGAAACCCAAGTTAGGCCTACCTAAAAATGGAAATAAAGAAAGTGTTATTTTATTTTGATCTTCAAGATCACCCTAAGGCATGAGGAGAGCACATACACAAGACACCATAGATATACAAGTGAAGAGACCACTTTGATCTTCATGATCGTACTAAAATGCAAGAGGAGAGCATACATGATTAAATCACAACACACACATAAATGATAAACAAGATTAATTTATTACTTAATATTTAATTATTAATTGAGTGATAATGTTCGAAGAAAATAAAATTACATGCAAATTTGTACACAAGTATTATTAATCTCAAAAAATGAAGACTTCGATATACAATTTACTACACTAAAAAATGATTAGTTACAAAAACGCATTTCTTAGAAACTTAAAATTTTCAAATATAAAAATAGAAACTACCAATAGATTTCATGTGATTTTTTGATAGATTTTTTTAAAAATCAAAATTTAATTTCATACCCAAAAGTTATGCTTTCCATAGCAAAAGTGAGATTTAGATTGAACTATCTAACACTTGGAGCAAAACTTATAAAAATTACCTAATCCATAGTAAAGAGGGCAAAGAGATTTATAGCACTTATAAAAATTCAAAAAAATAACCCTTTAGGAAAGAATTATGCTCATTTAAAAAATAACCTCTTTAAAGGTTAAAAAAAGGACCCCATAGGGCTTGTTGGGGTGGTGCCACTAGGTGAGTGGCATGCAAGTGGTGGGAAGGCAGTAGGAGAGAAATGTTGAAGGTGGAATTATTTGGACAATATTAAGGGGAGTGGTTGGTACAAGGGTGGTGCGAGGAGTGGTGAGATGGTAGCATAGTTGAAGCAATGCATGGGTAACATATAGGGAGATAGAGTGATGCAAGCAATAGCAACATGAAGCTAGTGGTGTGAAGGACATGGGTGGCAAGAATATCACAAGTTTTATAGCTAGAGATGGAACTTATATTTTTGGTACCTATTGGTGGTTGTCAACAAGGTAGGGCATGAGGCCTCACCTTACCACAATATTGTGGTAGGCATGCAAGGTACACCCTACCATGCACAAGCCTTATAGCCTTTAAAAAAAAAATATATATATATATATATATATATATATATATTTATATTTTGTTTAAATTTTTTAAATAAAATAATTTATCTATTTTTTAAACATGTATTGTAGGGATTCTATGGATGCTATAGGAAAAAATTGTCACAATTTTTTGTACTTGAAAATTAGAAAATTTTATAAGATGTAAAGGTTTTGAAGATTTTTAGATACAACAACAAAGTATATTATGTGTTAAAATGCCCCTAAATATGTGCAACTTGTAAAATTCAAACTCAAACCCTACAAAAAAAACTTGCTAAATCAAACTATAAAAACTTATAAAATGTGGTTGGACAAAGGACAAAGCCCACCAAACGTGCCAAAATGTATATGTGGTATTAAAAAAAAAATCAATAAAAAGATCAAGGCAATAATAAAACCCTCTATTCTAAATCAAACGTAACTTTAGATCAAATTGAAGAGAGTTCAAATAGAATGAATGCATGAAAATATTACCAACAAAAAATTGAAGTTGATTGCTCAAGATGCAATGAATTTGATTACTCAATGATGCACACAAGATTTATGTAACATGTACCCATCAAGATCTAAAAAACATGGTTTTTTTAATGATTGGATTGAATTTATAGATGTTTGGTTGAGGATGTGAATGGTGAGGATATTGAATGAACAATTGAGATTGATTTATATGAGTGAGCAATATTCATTGACTAATAATAATCAAGAGGGATTTATGCAGTCTCCTTAGTGGGCTCTAAAATGGATGAGGATAATTAGTTAAATTTATTTATTTATTTTGATTAATTAGTCATGCATGGACTAGAAACAAGAGGGAATAATGGGGGTTATCGTTGAATAGTATTTTTTTCATTTATAGAAATAAGTAAAAATAGATTTAGTTATTTATTTTGGAATCGATAAATGAGCATTAGCATAATTAGCTAAATAATATGAGTTATATAATTAATTATTGATGATAAATGAAAAGGAGAACTAGCATGATAATGAGGAAATTTTGATATAGTATTAGAATGAAACATTAAGCACAATGTTAAGAGGTGGTAAAAATTAAGTGCTTATATGTAAATCTCTTTGATCTCTAAAATTTAGAAAAAAAAAGGGGCCCTAATTGCCTCCTAGACAAAAGTTATGCCCTTTGGAAGTTGGGCCTCCCACATTGGAAATTTAAAACCATCTAGGACACATAGAAGATATATAAGATGGAGTTACACTTGTTAACCAACTTATGGCGCATGTTATAACATGTTCTAAAGAATCTTTAGATGGAGATGATGAAGCCAAAATCAAGATTCCAAGATCGTGAGTGGATATGATGATCCTATGATAGATAGAAGGAATATGCTATGTTATCCTATGGATATGGTAATTAGAGAACCATGAGCTAAAACCACTTTAAAATTTTGAGTAGTTTCATCTCATGGTTTCCTAATTACTATTTGATGTTTTCATGTATTGTGTCCCTTATTTATCGAGTGTTTAAGATGGAAGTTTTTTAATAATGACTTTTATAGGTATTTTTGTGTTGTTAGACTTACTTTAGATATTTGTTTGGTGATACTCATGTAAAGGCTTAGACTCTACAAGTGTATTGTAACCTTTGATTACTAAATAATATATTGAGTTGCTTTAAAGTGTGGGGTTTTATCTCAAAAGGGTTTTCCCACATAAGTCGTTGTGTTATATTATATTGATTTGTTGTGATTTTTTCCTCATAACTGCAAAGGTTTAGTTTATTTGCACATACCTCCTCTTATAGATTGGTGTAGGAAGCATACCTTTATTTTATTTTATCTCGTATCAAAGCCTTGTCATATTGGATTCTACATGTTAGGGATTATGGTTTTTGTATTGATCTTAGATTGAGTGGGATCTTATGTAGAAAAATATCTTGTTCCAAGAAAAATGGAAATCACACTAAGGATAGAGATAAAGAAGTTCTCAAGAAAAAAAAATCATCTTTGGAAGCTCAAGATGGAGGATATGCTCATTGATAAAGATCTATGGGTTTTAATTAACTAAATCCAAACCTACCATGATGAAAAAAGAACACAAGGACATATTTGATTAAACTCTATTTGTTTGATTCAATAATTTAAATGTGCAATGAGATATTATTGCAAAAAACCTTTGGAAGAAGCTAGGTGAGATTTATCAATCTAAATCCCTAGTAGAAAATATCTTCATGAAAAAACATTGTATACCCTCAGGATGAAGGATGGTGGTTTTATGGTTGAACATCTAAATGATTTCAATATAATTGTGACCTAATTACACTCCATTAGAGTGAAAATGGAGGAGGATTAATGTATAAATTTGTTATGTTATTTGTCATATCCATGTGATCACCTTGTTATGGCTATTGGGAGCACTAGCACCAAGTTAAAAATGGATGAGGTGATGGCATCATTACCTTTGGAATAAATGTGAAGAGAATTTAAAATTTTATAAGGATACCCATCTAATTTTAAGACAAAAAGAGAAACTCAATAATAGGTACAAGAAGAAAGGAAAGTCTAAATCCAAATCTTGTATAAAATCCAAATCTCCTAGTAAGACTATGGTAAAATTTTGGAACTACAACAAGCTTGTCCAATTCAAAAGAGACTACAAGAATAATAAAAAATAAAGTGATTATAATGATGAGTCTAGAAATTAATCCTAGGATGATGGTGATTTCTTTATCATGACCTTAACTGCACATGCATCAAATGGTGTGTGGTTGATTGACTATGTTGCCTCTTTTCACATGACCTCATATCAGGTTTGGTTCTTGAAATATGAAGAATATGATCATGGGAAGTGTACTTTGAATATGACTCATTTGAATATTATTGGTTTTGGTAGAGTCCAAGTTTTATTCCTTGATGGAAAAGTGAAGAGTATCAATGGTGTACTGATTATTCCTAGTTTGACATGGAACCTACTTGTGTAAGTATGTTTCATTATTTGAGTATGTAATTTTTTTCTCAATTGGAAAGCATAAGATGATGAGAGGAGCTATGGTGATTATAAAGGGTGCATGTAGAGCCATTCTACTTCAAATTCATACATGCATAGTTTGGTGCAATAGATCTTCTACTCCTATAGTAAAGAGATCTATAGAATCTACACCTTCATCATCAGAACCAACAATAGAAAGGAGTATTACATCCACTTTCATGGTTGCACTTTCTAAATACTAAAGGGTCTACATGCTTTCAAAATTAAACTAATAGTTGAAAAAACAATGTTATGGCACCAAAGAATGGGCCACATAGGTCAAAAGGGTATAGGGGCCCTAAAAAAATAAAAAATTATTAAGAGGCTAAATGATTGTAATCTTGAAATTTTGATTTTATAAATTACGTATATAGAAAATAAAATAAAACTTAGTTTTATTCTAGTTCTCAAAAACCTTTTAGGGTGTTAGAATCAATCCATTATGATGTATTTGACCTAGTTAATGTTCTTTTTATTTCTAAATATCCATATTATGTATCTTTTATTAATGGCTATAATAGGACATAGTTATATTTCCTTTGTATAAGTATATATGAATTCATTAGTCATTTTAAAGAGTTTAAGGCTCTTGTAGAGTAGCAAACTAATTTGAAGATTAAGATTTTGAGAACCAATAACAGAAGCGAGTTTTGTTCAATATATTTTTGATATATTCTAAAAGGACAACAACATAAAGAGACATGAGACAACTTCATACACTCCTCAATAAAATAGAAGTGGTTTCTGAATGGATTTAGCTTAAAAAAATTGTTAGAAGTGGTTATTGCAATTTATTACCTAGTTAATAGGTCTCCAACATTAACTCTTGTTTAGAAGAGGCCTATGGAAGTGTGGTTGGAAAAAAAGTCATTAAAATATCTTAAATGCTTTAGTTGTGAGGAATATTCATAAGTGCCTAGGGAGTAGTCTAAGTTGGAGACCAAGGCTACAAAATATATCTTTATTGTCTATTATATAAATCTAAAAGGGTACAAGATTTGGAATTATGTGGCTAAAAAAGTTTTATCTTTACAGAGTTAAACCTTCTTCCATAAGATTACAAGGAGAGAAGGATGAAAAAGAAGATGTAGTTCAACTACTGTCAAAGATTGAGAAGGTTAAACTAAAATCCCATGAAGGACCTCAAGAGGAGGGGAGATCAAATAGTTTAGAGAGTTCTGAAGAGGATTTATAACCATCTCAAATCTTGAGGAGGTCCACTTGACACAAATAACAAACTAAAAAAGTATAATCCTCCTAATGTGAGGTGTAGTTTCCCTTTGGTTACTAACATAGATGAGCCTATGACTATAAAGAAGGCTATGGGTATAGATGATGTATGGTCCTAGAAAGTGGACATCAATGAAAAGATGGCTCCCTTGAAGAAAAATGACACATGGTATTTAGTACCTCTGCTTGATGAAAAAAATTGGATACAAATAAGTGTTTAAAAGAAAGATCGATCCAAATGGTAATGTTGAGAAGTACAAGGATAAATTGGTTGTGAGGTGATATTCTCATGTTGCGGGAATTGAGAGTGAGATTTTCTATCTATTTGTTGATTTTAAATCTATTCAATTCTTATTATCTACTATAGTAGATTTTAACCTTGAGGTCGAGTAGATGGATGTGAAGACAACTTTACTTCATAGTAATTTTAAAGGAAAAAATTTGCATGACATAGCTAGAGCACTACATTGAAAAAGGTGAAATAAATTATAAACTTAAGAAATATTTGTATGGTCTTAAGCAATAATTTAGGATGTGATACTAAAAGTTTGATTCATTTGTGTTGGGATTGATATTATGATATCCAAATCAAATAATTTAATATATTATAAGATAAAAACTATTGTTTCCTTGTTATCACATTATATTATGATGATATACTATTTTTGGTAAAGGTAAGGACATTATTTGTAAATTGAGTTCTTATCTTTTAGCATAGTTTGTGATGAAATACTTGGGGGCTACTAAGTTCATCTTGGGTGTGGGTATTTGAAGAGATAGAGAAAGTAGAAACTTTAGTTTTGACAAAACAAGTATATGAAATCAATTTTGGAGAGATTTGACATGATAACTTACAAACCATTGTGTATTCATATTTCAATGGGGACCAAGTTATCAATATAGAAATGTTTGATTTCTCCCAATGAGATGGAAGATACTACCAAAGTTCCTTAAGCTAGTAGTATTGAAAACTTAATGTAGTAGTATATGGTTAATATAAGACCAAACATTGCCCAAGAAATGGGAGTTATTCGTTTCATGGTTAATCCTAGGGGAGTACATTAAATGTAGTGAAGAGGGTCTCTAGATAATTGAAAGGTACTTCTAGGTACTTCATTTTTTATCATGGTAACTCTATAGGGGACTAGCATTCATTCATAATTTATGAATTTTTAGATTCAAATTGAGTTTGAGATGTTGTCTATAGGAATAATGGATACATTTACACTATTTGGTGGTGCTATCAATTTGATGAGAAAGCAACAAAATATGATCACTGTTTCACTATAAAAATAGAGTTCATAGGAGTTACTTATTCTTGTAAGGAATTCAGCTAACTTAAATGTTTATGTTGAGATGGAAGGTTAGCTATATTAGCTATTACAATTCTATGTGATAGTCTGAGTATCATATGTCTAACAAAGAACCTAACCTTTCATGCAAGGATGAAGCATATTGATATTTAATGCTATTTTTTTGTGGCATGGTAAAGGATGGGAGGGTGATGTTAAAAATTTGACTTAACAAAATGGTGTAGATGCATCGACAAAGTCATTGAGCGCAAAAAGGTTTAAGCGGTGTTTTGAATCTATAGGTGTCTCAACTCCTAGCAATTAGTTAATAGTAACGGTATGTGTTTTCTTCTTGCAAGGTGTCCAACAAGTCGGAGAATGTTAGAAAAGGTCTCAACCCTACTACTAATGTTAATATTACAAAAAATGTGATTTTCGAGCTATAAAATAGAAAAAAGCTCAATATCTAAGCTATAAAGTGTTTCTAACCAAAATAAACATTTTGATTTCTTCAACATTGCTTCTAAGATGCCTAATACATAGATCCTTTTGAGCTCTACAATTTTTTAAAAGCAGCTCCAACAACCTCTCAAATCAAAAGGTGTGGCCTCTGAAGTTGAGTCTCCCGCATTAGAAATATAATAATATCTATGACACATAAAAGAGCTATAAGAGGGAGTTATACTTGTGGATGAACTTATGATGTGTGTTATTGTAATGTCACTCTTTCTCTTATGGTTAAGAAGTATTAGCAATGGATTTAATATAGAAAATATTAGAGTTTAAAATATGTAATGTTATCAAAATAAATGTGAATAATTAATGTAAACTACAAACATGGGACATAATAGATAGAATAACACCACAACATGGATTAATCATATAAACATCAAAATCATTTTAATAATATTCCCAATATTATTGATTCAATGGTTCTCAATACTTATCTTAAAGTCATAGAAAGGCTTCCATCCAACACTCAAAGGAATGGTTATAGGTCTAGGCTTTTCTCGGCACAAACACCCCTGGAGGAATCGGTTCTTGCACAAAACCAAACCTGCCTTCACAGCATAAACACGGCCCTGGCCAGGACACTCCCAGTTGTACACTATAACCTGAGTTGGACACACGTTGTGTGCCCCTTCTCCAAATGTTTAAATGTCCACCCATGACCTTAACCTTCACTCCTTTGTGCCCTTTTAATTTCTCTTTCATTTTTCTCTTCTCTCCTTGAATGTGCTTCATGCCTTTCCCAAGTCTCACATGAATGATTTATATACATTTTTAAGGGGTGATTTCCAATCCATCACTCCCCTTCACAAAGGTTGCCTTTTAATAATTATTATTCCTCTTTTTAAAGAGTTTTTATACATTTTCTTTATTAATGTCTCTTTTAACCAAAGGATCATAATATCCATTATTTTTTCTCTTTTTTAATTCTAAAGGGTTATTTCATAGATTTCTCTTCTCTTGGGGAAAAAGTCACATAACAATTCTCCCCTATAAATTAACTAATGTCATAAGTAACACAAGATACATCTGTGTCAAAACTTAAAGAAGAACATGATCAATAATTGAAGATACTAACATTGAATATTTGAATTCTTCTATATTATTTTCTTCTTTTAATTCATAGATCATCTTTTTAATTTTATTTTAAATTCACAAATAATTGTAATAAAAATCCCTTTTCCAATCAAAATTATGATGAGAATTATAGATGTCTTATGAAATATATCATGAATTTATAATTAAAAAGATAACTATAGTTTTTGTATTTTAATCTCCCTTCCTTTCAACTTTACCATTTTACCCACTCATGTAACTCCTTCAAAGTATTACAATGTGATCACACTATATCCAATACGATGTCTCTATTCATAATATATAAAATTATAATCTATAACTTTAACATACATTCCAAGATGATATTCAAGCATTTCATACTACATGAATATCCTCTTTTCAAACAAAATCTTAGCTTGATACAATAAGGCAAATGTGTTGGAGTGAAAATGACACTGAGAGGGGGGGGTGAATCAGTGTCTTAAACCATTTTTGCAATATGCCAGAAAATAAAACATAGATAGATTATGCTCTCAATATTTCAATGATAAGTACATTCATTAGTTGAATGCAACCATTAAGAACTGAAAAGAGAAGATCACAACAATACAAAGAACATTACAGCATTATCATAATGAAGCACAAAGATCATAAAAGCGACCAAGAGACAAATGATTTGTCGAGTGGAAAACCCTCCTGGGGTAGAAAAACCACTCCTAAATTGTTGCCATATTGGCTTATATTTCTCAAATCACTGCTTATAGTGCCTTACAGGAAAATTTTAGAGCACCCACTCAAGGAGCAACAACCCCTTATTTAGAAACACCAATTTCAAGGAGCACCAACCCCTCTTTAGTTTCAGTACAAACATATATCAGAGGATTTCTCTGTTTGCATTTCAACTCACAAGAGCCTCTCAATCAAATACCCCTAATATCCTCAAGGTTCTCAATCGAACCTTCAAAATACTAGACATATTCAAATATCAAGACTATCACTCTGCATTATCTTTTCAGATTTTCAATTACAAAAGTTATCACATCTATTTTTTCAAGAACAGTCGAATGCAATTAAAACCAGTGATCAAAAATTGTATCTCTCTTTTTACAAGATGCACACATTCCTCTTTTTTTTGGAACCTTCATAGTAGGTTTACATAAGATAGAATCTATGTCGGTTATTTTCATGATAACAAAAATACAATGATGTATGCACCATAAAAATGATTTCATCTGTCAATTTCGAAGAGATTTGATAGAAATGCATTTAAGGAAATGATTCAAAAACCTTCAAATGTCGTGAAAGGTGGAAACCATATTTCCCCAAAATATTTTTTCTCCACAACACATTTTATCCATATTGATAAAGACAAAGGAAACTATCACTACCAAAGCCTGTCAAAAACATAGTAATTGTTTCCATATCACCATTTTTATATGCCCAGAATAATAATGAACAACCTTTTCAAAATACTGAAAAAGGAGAAGGAAATGTAAACTAAATGCATAGAATGAAGTCCTGACACAAGATCTCAACAACCCATTGACCCTTCCATATTTGAGCCAAGAGAAGTAACTGATCTTTTTATAAAACATACTTCAAATGATAGAAGAAAATACCTGATTGGAATGAAACTGAACAAAGAAACAATGCATGAGAACCTGTCACTAGTTTCTACCAACCTAGCAAAGGTAACGCCATTGAATCTCCTTCCAGATTCAATCTCCCAGCCAATGAAAAGCACCAAACTAAGAAACCATACCCCTCATTGCTTATACCAAGAGAAGTGCATTTTTTCATAATGTTTTAGCAAGCAAAATCTTCGAAGAACAACAGTTTCATTCTCTCCATGGTGGCGGCTAAGGTTCCAAACCCTAGCAAAAATGAAAGAACAAATGAAATTTCCCTAACTTCCTTTAGTTTCAAGTCATTTGATGACTATATCAAAGTTAATAAAACTTGAAGTCTGAACTAATTAAATCATATATAATTAATAAAAATCATAATTATTTTAAATCCGTTGTCATAAACCTTTTACCAAGTATGCTGACACAATAATCATCTCCAAATTTTGCATCCAAATAGTCGATATACAATGATCACCAAAACACCTTAATTCTAAGTCAAAGAACCTCAAAAAGCCAACAAAGATTATAAAAATTGATGGCTGCCAAGTATTACTAAAGACTTTACACAAGGTCGAATTCACTATCACCTCTAGTGTATGCATTGGGAGACCCGATAGGGTTTAGTTTCTTTTAGATGTCAATTCCATAATTCCACCCAAAATACTATCAAAGTCACTGCCATGTGACATTAAACAAAGTCAGCCTTCTTTGAAAAAGAATTGCAATGAGACCCGATAAGGAATGTTTTATATGCCTTCTTTGATGCCCAATCATATTGCAAGGTGATTGTTAATAAACAAATCATATAGAGGGCCAAATGAATATCATTAGTACCATAAAACACATGACATTGCCAGAGCCTAGAATGTATCCAATGCTTCTAGGAAATGTGAGATCGTAGAATGTAACAAGAAAGCTTTAGAGTCTTTAGAAAGATATGAGTACAATGATTTCATTGAGCCAAGATTCATAGAGTTCCAATGACCAAGATTTTTGGAACAAAGTGAGTCAATAACCATAATGCATGAATCCTTAGACATGGCAATTGCTTGTTAAAGCAATATATATAAACAATGAACCATATTTCGTATGCCATATATCAATCAATGATTCATAACCATTGATACCATGGAGATAAAAAGATGCCAAGATGATAGAGAATCAGATGACCATGTACATAATGCCAAACCAAGATCAATCTAAAAGAATGATCATCTGAAACAATATACCTGTTGAATATACCTGAACCTGAAACTGAAATAGCAAGAGCATGATCAACCTGTATCCGTCAAGATAAAAAAGTCACATAACTAAAACTAATGCATGCCCTGTCATAATGAACACCATGTCAAATATCAGTACCAACAAGTAAAAATTGAAACTTGAAAGTGCATGCCATGAACCAAGTGTGTCACCATATAAACCAAAAGTAAACATCAAGAGCCAACAGGTATATATCATGAATAAGACAGATGAATACTGGATATGGAGAGCATAAAGATCCTAAGAGACCAAATCTGAAGCAGTCAAACCATGGGACTCAAATAAGTGGATTTGTCATCAAGGACAAACCATGATCACAATTGAGATTCGATAAAATGTACAAGGTTATTGGGTTGATCAAGTCCAAGAAAATTGTATAAATTAAAATAAAAGATGATACAAATAATCTCAAAATGCATTTTAAATAGCAATAGAATAGTAGTAATTTATTGTCACCTAGAGAGTACTTCATAAGAAAATTCTAGCTTTTTCCTTTAAGAAACTAGGTTAATTATATCTCAATTTACTTCTAGGATGAAGATTTGTTCAATTATGTTTTTGGATGAAGTTTTGACTATAAAAATGAGGATATCTCACATTGAAAACCATGTTGTAAACCTAATAGTAAAGTGGAACACAACTTTTTACTGGGGATCTCATCATAAAATTAAATATTAAGGGTACATAAAGAGAGGAAATATTATGTCATTCCATAAATACATCCCTAGGCTTGGACACCTATTGATATATGATATTATTAGATTGTGTATGACAAAATAATTAGTATAAATTTATAATTTTAATTTTCTTGGAGGTTGTCTCTCCCCTTGTAAAACTCAACATGTCCCCATGTCTCATCCTAAGAAACATTATTTCATTCTAGCCAATGCATTTAAACAACACAATATTTTCAAGGTTTAAGCTGTAGAAATAGCTTGCCCCTATGGGTTTATATCCTATAAATATGTTATTCTCAACAATTTATTCCAAACATATTGTCTTTTCTCTAAATTTAAAATGTGAATCCAAGGACCTATGGGTTATGAGCCCATAATGTAGCTTAAAATAGACTTATGTAACAAACTTGGGCACACCTTGATTTATATCACTTTATTGAGAAACATGTATGGTTAATATTGATGTTCTTGATCTTCAATCATGAATGTAAAGCAACTCTAATCAAGAAGAAGACAACCAATGTTGGTTTTATAGAAATAAGCATTTGAAAAGGCTTAAACAAATGCTATCTCTATCTTGTCCAAATCATAAAAATACAATGTAAGCTTCTTACATAAAGCACTAAAGAGATAATAAGAGATACATTCCTCAACCAAGGTGAACCACTAGATGATCAAGGCCAATGTAAGGTATAAGAATAAAATAAAAAGATGCTCCACGACAAGGATGATTGGAATCAACAACATGAGTAATGTTTAAAGAAAAATTTGATATAAGCTTAAGTAATGGAAACAATACGAATTGGAAGTCTCTAAACAAGCACTCTATGCCCCTTTATAAAATTCAAATAAGGAGAAAATCATGAATTCTTGTATTGCTTAAAGAATTATGTGAAAATCCAAGCTCCCATAATCTCAAGGGAAGAAAATAATATTATAAATGCAATATTATTCATGTGGGAATGCAAAATAATGTGACTAGTCCAGATCATCAAAAGAGCAATGAAGAAAGAATAGATATTTACAAATCCATGGTTGCACATTAAGCATCATGTATAATACCATATCAATTTAACTTAATTCTTTGTTGGAGAAGTTTAATCCTAAAAACCCTATCACATCAAGATGATTAACTCAAAATTACCTTTGATATGGGCCACCATCACATGTGATGTTTCTATGGTCATTTGATTTTCTTGTTGAATATTCTATCAAAAGCCTAAATCAGCAATGGGTATCACATCAAGGATGAGGAGACCTTTTGGGGCATCACATGAGGAGGAAAATCAAGGATATGAAAGTAAGTAGTTATATTATCACTATTTAAATTATTTCATTCTTTTTCATTTGGTTAGTAGGCACTAGAGCAATCGATAATGCTTTATTCATTTGAGAAGTGTTTATAAATGTGTCTTACTTACAACTAGATTCCACAATTTTTAACTTGTTCCTAATAAAAAAATTGGTCATGGACTCTAATATAGGGGAAACTGCCATGAGTGTTGTGATTATATGGGCAAAACTCATGTTGTAGTGCATTAAGTAATATGTGAGACTCAAATTCAATCTAGAGTTATAATCATTAAAATTAGATCTATGGTCAAGATTGATTCTGAGAAAATTAGTATTCCCTCTTATACCTAAACTGGAATTAGAAATATCACTATAACAAAAAGTTGGATTTAAAATATATGTGAAGGAAAATGAAATAGAATGGAGGCACTCGCAAAAGATCACCATCCATACGCTTAAAACAATATTAGAAAGAGACTTATATTAATGTATCTAGAACAAGGATAAGGATAAGTCTCTGCTTTACAACTTCCATCAATGTCAAAATATTGGCTTTGAGTATATATAAAGAAGACAAAGTCAGTGTGAAGCTAGGAGGGTTACACACCTTACAAGAATTGTCAATACATACCAAGAGAAGGTCTAAATCATCGAGAGAGGTGAAATATTTGTTTTCAAGGGTGCATGGATCCTTCACCTATTAGAATTGAGAAGATCTAAATCATTATGAGAGGTGAAATATTAGTTCTAAAGGGTGCATGGATCCTTGACCTATTAGAATTGTCCATACATAGAGGTGAATTATTTGTTTTGAAGGGTGCATGGATCCTTGACTTATTTTGTGTTTAACCCTCTAAAATGCTATGAAATGATTTTGTAGGAATGCACTTAACAGATTCGTCAAGCAATTTTAGACATAATGGAGATGAGAGAAAGCATTTTTACCAAAATCTCGTACCATCCCTGCAATCACTGTGTTGACAAGGAAAATGGCCATATACCATCATCCAATTCATTCCAGAACATGATTGGCCGATACACATGTCTGCTATACATTCCGCACACACCATTAAAAGGCGATCCCTGCATTTTATCCAAGACTCTATCTTGTTATTACTACTTTTAATAATTCAGAAGCTCAGTTGCAGATATAATGATATATTAAAAAATTTGCTTTCTAGTCAAATAAAAAGCTTTCTAATTCTCGTGCCACAGCAATACAGTTAATATACAACATTTTCCTTATAAGGATTGATTCCTTGACCTTAAATTATATCAAGCACATGTAGAATCGATCATTATTGACGCAGTAGCAAAACACCGTATGTTTGTGTGATATATAGTTCTGGAAAATTGTAATGCCATGATTGCACAAAATGGGTTTGGACACTTTAGATGGCGTGGGTGCAAAAGCATCTTCTGTGTCTATAATGGTAGCTTCAGATCAGGTTATCCATCAATACATAATGGAAGGATTTTTGTCAGATGTTTTGGTCAGAAATACTTTTGGTCGATATGTTTACAGGGTGCATAAGTAGTTTAATAGAATTCATGAAAAAAAAAATATAGTCTTATGACAGAGCGAATGGTGATATTGCTGGGATATATTTATTATTTATTAATAATATATATAAAATATGTCGAGAGATATTATTTTCGAGGCGTCTATTTTATATATATATATATATATATATGCTAATAGCATTCGTAGCAGAGTATAGAAGAAAATTATTATAGAAGACAAAATAATTAAGGTTAGGGTTGTGGTTAGGATTATGATTAAGAAAGAAATAGTCTTATGATAGAACATGTGAATGGTCATATTAAGAGGCGACGATTTGCACACAAAGAAAGTATCTAACAAGATTTTGGCCTTCCTGCCTTAATACAATTTTCTAAGGAAGTTACCATTAAATGATATGCCATTAAAAGACAAGACATGATCATTCAAAATAAAGCTTGATCGAAGAGGTGAGAAGGAAATGACCTTTCTAAAATAACATTTGGTAAGAAGGAGGTGAATAGCCGTGGGTATATGGTGAAGGTAAGTATGAATAAGGAAATAACAAAGTTCAATGGAGTATCTAGTGAAGCATGAGTGAGAAGTAGGAAATATTTTAGGCAATAAAGGAGAAATATATGTATTGGAAACAATATTATTTTTATAACTTAGTTAAGTATTTAGGAGAGTAAAATTATTTGAATTTTAATAAAAAATCAAAATTAAAATAAAATATTATAATCATTTTTTAAAATTTTATACATATACGATGAATTGATTATAAAATGATAGAAAAGACACAATATAGTTAAGACAAAATATAGTTATAAAATGAACATAAAGAGGTTTTCTATCAAGTTCTGCACATCTTTTATAAGGACCTATGATATAGAATAAAACTTTCTTAAGATTTTGATAATGTATCTAACCCTCAAGTAGGGCACAAGAATAACTCTCTAGATTAATATCTTAAAAACACATGGAGAAATTTGTGAACATGGTGACTTAAGATGAACCTAGGTGTAAATAGGGAGTTTCTCAATTCAATGTTAACTTTGAACAAAATTTTAGTTATGGACATGAACATATATATACAGTCTAGGATTTTCAATTATGCAAAAAATTATGCAAATTAACAAATGTGGGAATTAATTATTGAATCACGAAGACTTTGCTCTGCTTTGTTGCTTCTAAAGTTTCTCGCTCGAGCTATTTTTTTAAAATTTTCGACCACTGTTGTGATTTCACCGACTGATGGATCGATCAGAAGGGAGGCTCAGAAAGGCTCCCCATTCCAAGGAGTTTATCTTCTTTTCTAGTGTTGTGCCTGCAATGGCAGTAGCCAGTCTAGCAATTCCTAGTCTGACATCTCCTCCTCGTACTTTAGTCATTTCCCCTGGGGAAAAGATGGAGGGAATCTCTAGGAAGTCACCCATTTCACTGCCTTTGGGCCTCAACTCTTTCTTCTCTGAGAAGCCCCAACATCTTACATGGACAAATTGGTGGGGTCTGACTCACCAGTTTCGAGTAAAAGGTCTTTGGAGTCTGCTTCCTACTCAGTTACTGGCTGGGAAGTTGATTTCCTGGAGGCTCTGATGGTGAAGGCGATAGATAACCTCAAAATGGCTCTTGTTGGAAAAAAATTGGCGTACAGGCCAAATATTGAACTAGTTCGTCAGTGGGCTACTTCCACTTGGAACCTAAAAGGAAGTGTCACAACAAATGCGATGCCTAGAGGTATTTTTATTTTTTCGTTTGTGGTGTATGAAGATATGTTGAAGGTTCTTACTGGTGGCCCCTGGGCATTTGACTCGAGTTTCAAAAAAAATATCTCTTTGCAAATGGAAGTTAGGTTTTCACTCGTCGACTGATTTGGGAGCCTCGACTCCAACTTGGGTTCGCCTTCTAGGTCTCCCTCTGGAATTTTGGGAGAAAGGAATTTTGCAAGGAATTGCCAACTCCTTTGGGAACCTCCTGGCTATTGATAAGATTACTCAACGATTCATGTGGGTTAAAATAGGGCGAGGGCCCAAATCTCAAGGAAAAATTTCTACAAAAGGCTCACTTTGGTACTGATATGACATCTACAGTGCAGCCTCCTACTGTTCCAATGTAGGAGGTGTTTGTTCCTCTTCTCAATGATAACCCAGACCTGTCCAGTATGTATGTTTGTGTTCCTATTGTAGAAAGGAATGACTCGGTATGCCTAAACTTAGTTGTGGTTGACCCTAATTCCACCTTCCCAACCCTGGGCTTCCCAACAAAAGTTGATGTGGTTTTGGAGGGAGGGGGCGATGCAAATAAGGAGAATATCCCTTCTGAGGTCCCCCTAAAGGAGGATAATGTGTTGGATTCTGGCGTAAAGGCTCAAACTCAAAGTGTGAAGGATGACCTTGAAGAAGGAGAGTATGTTCTAGCCAAAAATAATCTATCTCTGGAGGATATACACTCCTTATCTCAATTTGGTGCTAAAAAACAAAGCGACTCGATGACTCTTCTTGGTTTCCTTAATGGGTCAAGTGATAAGGAAGGGGAGGAGGGATGGTCCCAAGCTCTTTCTAAACCTAAAAATAAAAATAAATCGAATGTGGGAGGAGGAAACAAGGTGGGAAGGCCTTCCCAAAAGGATTCAAGAACCAAAGACACAAGGGATGTGGCAGCTAGGAAACAAAGAACCTTGGATTCGATTGCAGGGTCGAAATCCAAGAACAAGTAGTTTTAACTGCTTCTTGGGGCTAGAGGTGGAGTTGCTAACTACATTACTAATGAAGTACCTCTCCTGGAATATAAGGGGTTGCAATAGCCCGTACAAACAGTTTCTGGTGAAATCTTGTATTTTGGACAATAAAGTGGATTTCCTCCTTCAAGAAATGAAGATGAAGAAGGAGACCTTTGATAAAGCCATCATGAATATATGGCCTGGTGCAAATTATTTTTTTTGTGAGGCGAAAGGTGTTTCAGGAGGTATTGCTACCCTTTGGAATCCTTCCAAATTAAAGGGGGTGTTGTGCTCTACTTCTAAGAACAGTCTGATGATTACTCTAGAGGATATTGTCTCCTAGGAGAAATGGAACCTTTTGAATATATATGTGTTGAATCTGAGTAGGGACAAATTTTTGCTATGGGAACAGTTAAGTGATACTATTTCTCTAAGGAATGATGACCACTGGATGTTGGGGGGATATTTTAACTCTCTTCTCCTTCCTTCAAAAAAGTTTGGAGGGCAGGATGATTATTTTGACAACATGATGGAGCTTACGGAGTTCTTAAATTTGGCAGGTCTTATTGATATACCCCTACAAGGAACTAAGTTTACTTGATCAAACAGAAGAAATGGAAATCACCTAATCCAAGTCAAACTTGATAGATTCTTGATCTCTACCAATTGGGATATCTCTCAATTCCTTTCTCTCTCTGCCCTTCCTAGGTCTGGTTTGGATCATAATGCATTGGTGTTGAAAAGAAATGAGGATCATAATAAAGGCCCTTTCCCTTTCATATTTGAAGCTATGTGGTGTCTCCACCCATATTTTTCCACTTTGGTTAAATCTTCATGGGAGGAACCTACAATTGGTACTCCAATGTATTATCTGGCTGAGAAATTAAGTAGAATAAAGAAAAAAGTGAAAGAGTGGAATAAGGTGGCTTTTGATAATATCTTTGAGATAAAGAATTCTCTGGGAAAAAGCATAAAAGAGGTCCAAGATATAATGGAGGTTGGTAGGGTGGAAGAGAAGATTTGTGCTAAGGAAAGAGATCTCAGATCTCTATGGTATAGGATAAATAAAAAAGGGGAAATCTAATTGAAACAAAAATCAAGGGTCCAATGGCTAAAGGAAGAGGATAGGAACACAAAATTATTTCACCAATCAACCTTGAAAAACAAAAGTAGAAACAGAATCAGATCACTAGTGAAGGAGGATGGCTCTACGGTGACCAATGAAAAAGAAATTGTGAGGGAAGTTGTTAATTTCTTCTCTAATCAACACAAGGCTCCTGGCATAAATCATCAAGTATATGTTGACTTTCTTGATGTGATCCCTAAAGTTATTTCTGATATAGACTTAAAAATGATGACTAATGTTGTTTCTATGGATGAAGTTAAAAATTTTGTGTTTTCCTTTGGAGCTTATAAAGCTCTTGGCCCTGATGGATTCCCCCCCCCCCCCATTTTTTCTAGACCTTTTGGGATATTGTTAAAAATGATCTGCTCAATGCTGCTAGGGATTTATTTAGATCGGGTAGACTGCTAAACCAGCTAAATGCAACTTTTATAGCCCTTATTCCCAAAAATATTGATGCCTCTACTATGAAAAATTACAGACGTATTAGTCTCGGCAACATGGTCTATAATTTTTTTTCCAAAATTATGGTCCTTAGACTCAAACCGGTGCTTGGTAAATTGATTGCCCCAAACCAGAAAGGCTTTGTCCAAAATAGAAATATTTTGGATGTTGTTATCTCCACACATGAAATAATTCATTCTATGGATCACTCTAAAAAGTCAGGGATGGCCTTCAAAATTGATATTTCTAAGGCTTATGATAGAGTGTCTTGGCCTTTCCTCTTTCTTGTCCTCAAAAATTTTGGGATAGATGGAAGATTCCTAAAGTTGATCTATGCTTGTGTCACTTCCCCCATGTGTTTTGTTTTGGTTAATGGTGTCCCCCAAGGCTTCTTCTCTTGTGGTTGTGGGCTTAGGCAAGGTGACCTTCTCTCTCCCTATCTCTTTATAATTGTTATTGAAGTCCTTGGCAAGAATATTCAAAAATTGGTGGACTCAAAAGCTCTCAAAGGTGTTAAAGTTGCTTCATCTATAAGACCTGATTCACACCAACAGTTTGTTGATGATTCTCTAATTTTTTGGGAAGCCTCAATAGGGGAAGCAGGACTCTGGAAATAAGTGTTCAATGATTATATTTTTTTTTTGGTCAGTGTATCAACAATGTGAAAAGAAAAATTTATTTTTTCTTTAACACTGACCAGCAAATTAAGGAGAGAGTGATACAAATCTTGGGTTGTCGGGAAGTGAATTACCAGATGCTTATTTGGACCTACCTTTGATCTCTAAGAATTTTGAAAATACTTACTGGAATCAATTGATTGAAAGGACTCAAAACAAACTTGCAAGATGGAAGGGGAAGCTTTTGAGTTTGGCAGGCAAGATTCAACTCCTTAATGATTCCCTTCATAATATTCCTATATACTACTTATCCTTCTTCAAAATCCCTCCTTATATAGGGGAAAAGATAGAACAGATTCAGAGAAAATTCTTATGGTCAGGCACTGAAGAAAAAAACAAATTGTCTTTGGTTTGCTAGGATAAAGTATGCAAGATTGGAACTTCTTCCTCCCTTTTCTTTAGTTAGTTTGTTTATTATGAGATACTTTACTTTGGAAGGAAGGCATATCTCGGTACATGCGTACCATTTTCCCATGTTAAACCATATCTAACATGGTGAGAGTCAATTTGCATTTCTATTTGTTGTCCTCTCTGCAACTCCACATAGAGAAAGGAGCTAGCCTCCCCTCCACCAAGGCCTTATGCTAACCCTTTACAAACATGCTCTAGCATTGAACCCCCATGGAAATCCTTTGGTGGGAAGAAATTAAAACCCTCGCCGTATTGAAGATATAATTGAGGAACAGCCTATGGATGAAAACCCCGGTGCGGTTGAAATCCTGACTGAGGAACCTATTCCCTATCAGCCTCCTATTTTTTCTACTAGGAGAATGTTTATCACTGCCAAAATTCAATCCCTGGTTGCCAATGTGTCCAACCCTTCTACCCCTATGTCGCAGAAATGTGAAGGGAAAATAACTTTTGAAATTGAGCCTATTAGAGCCACGCCCGAAAAAAGGAAGCATTCGCCTTTGTTACTTGAACTTCCCAAGATGAAGAAACCAATATGTGGCTTAAACCTTAGGGATGTTATAACTATTACTGAGGAAGGCACCCATAATGAGGAGGAAAAGGAGTACCTACAGGGATAGGGAAGTGGTGGGAGTGGAGGAAGAAGGTCGGCCTGATTTGCAAATGTGGCCTCGAAGGATAAAAAAGAGAAACATAAAATGTCGGTGAGTGAAGAGGAGGAGTTGGAGTATGAATAATTTGAAGTCCAGGAGGAAGATGACTCTGAGGATTTGGATTTTGAAAATATGGCTTATGAGATGGGTGAAGAAGGCTTGAAGGAGGAAAAGGATGAGGAAGAGGAAGAACAAGCTGATCATTTTAAGGAAGATAAGAAAGATGAAGTAAATGTGCAAGAAGCTGAGTATTTGGGTGCGGGAAAGGACTCAAGCATGGAAGTTTTAAAGATCGGACATACTTTCCTACAGGTTCAGTTTGAAGACATGGAGAAGGCTCTAGTTACTCTCATGAGGGTAACGAACAGACTTCTGAGGCGGGTGATGCTCGGTGCGACTTCTAGAGAAGTCAAAATCAAAAAGAAGCTGAGGAAGCAGGGAAAATAGAATGCCCTAAAGACCCTGGACGAGACAAAGGGACCTGATTGGAGAGACTGCATTGCTGTCATGGGAGAGTATGTAGACCTGCTGAAAAAAGGAAAATAATTCCTCTTGCTAATGCTCTGTTGTTTTTTGATGAATTTCTTGTCATTTTCCTTTGATCTTATGGACTTCTCTATTTTATTGGTTATGTTATGGTGGAATACCACCTGGGATATTGTGGACCTTATTAATGGTTTACATAGATTTAAGAATGTTGCTTGAATATTTTGGTTTTTTATTAGTATCAGTTGGTCTATGGTTACTAAGGTTAATGTTGCCTTGCAAGCTAAAACTATTGCTATTTTTTGGTTTATTGGTGGTGTTGTTTCTCACCTTTTCTCTAGTTTTTTTGTCTGATGTTGTAACAATGGGATCAAGGCCCTTCCCTACTTATCTAATAAAAAACAAATGTGGGAACAAAATAAGCATATTTTCGAAAGTTATAGGTTACATCTTAGAATATCAAATCTAATGAATTAAAGGTTAATGCAAATTTATAATTATCATTATACAATTAGGAACATTTAAAAGACTAGAGTTAATCTAGAATTTAAAAGCATAAAGAAAATTTCAAAGATAAGAAGAATGGATCATTAGGCTTTGATACCAAATGTAATGTCACTTTTCCTCTTATGGTTATTAAGTATTAGCAACAGATATAATATTTAGCAAATATTAGAGTTTACAAAATGCAATTTTATCAAAATAAATGTGAATAATTAATATAAACTACAAACATGGGACATAATAAATGGAATAACACCACAACATAGATTAATCATATAAATAATATTCCCAATATCATTTGAATAAATGGTTCTCAATACTTATCTTAAAGTAACGAAAAGGTTGGTATCTAGCACTCAAACAAATGGTTACAAGTCTAGGCTTTTCCCAACACAAACACCTTTAGAGGAACCGATTCTTGCATAGAACCAAACATGCCTTCACGGCATAAACATAGCCCTGGTCAGGATATTCTCGAGTGTACATTGTACCCCAAGTTGGACACACACTGTGTGCCCCTTCTCCAAATGTTTAAATGCCCACCCATGACCCTAACCTTCACTCCTTTGTGCCCTTTTAATTTCTCTTTCCTTTTTCTCTTCTCTCCTTGAATGTGCTCCATGCATTTTTCATGTCTCACATAAATGATTTATATATCCTTTTAAGGGGTGATTTCCAAACCATCACACCCTTTCATAAAGGTTTCCTTTTAATAATTATTCTTCCCCTTTTTAAACAGTGTTTATAAATGTTCTTTATTAATCTCTCTTTAAACCCAAGGATCATAATATCCCTTATTTTCTATTTGCATTTTTATTCTAAATGGTTATTTCATAGATTTCTCTTCTCTTGGGAAAAACACATAATACTTATGACACATCATATAACATATTAGGATGGAGATGATAGAGCCAAAATGAAGCACCCAAGTTTATGACTAGATTATGATGAGCCTATGATAGGTTGAAGGATTGTGATATTTTTAGCTTGTGGACTCATCTTTATATTTGGGTGTTGAATTTCTAATAGGGGTTTGGGTGCTACATTTTGGGTGGTTTTAGCTCATATTTTCCTTATTATCATTTGATGGTTTCATGTATTGCATCTCCTATTCATTGAGTGCCTAAGACCGAGGTTTTTGGATAGTGACTATTGCAAGTATTGTTAGGTTGCCAAATTACTCTAGATCTATAGTTGCTAGTACTATTGTAAAGGCCTAAACTTTAAAAGTGTATTGTAACCTTTGATTATTGAATAATACACTACTTGGGGTGGAGGGTTTTCTCCACTTACGTCACTATGTTATGGTATATTATTTTTTAATGTATTTTTCCTTGTATCTGCAAAGATAGTTTATTTACACATACCTACTCTCATCAATTAATGTAGGAAGAATATTTTGCACCTCTACATCCTCACTTATAAGGTCTCAATAAATCATCTGAGATAGATGCCTATAAATGTATGTGAGATTGGATGATATATCTCTTGACAAATGGTATAGGACCTTATTGTACCAAAATCATATACCAAATAGCAAGACCCATGGAAATTATACTCTAACCAAACTAATATCCTATGAATTTGTTTACTAATCAAAATAACCCAATCTAGCTAGACTTCACCTTTGCAAATTACACTCATGATATTAAACATTCATGGCTTGAATATTCTAACCTCTACTTGTCTTATCACTCAATTCAAAAGAGCGACCATTACAAGTTCCTTGAAAGCATTCCTTTGAAATACAGTTGGCAATTCTTTTCTACTCTCTTTTAGCTAGTATTGATTCGCATATTTCTGGCTTATGAGAACCTTAAGTTCAATTATTTTTCACTTCAGGCCAAAAAACCTCATGAGTCTCTTTGTATAAGGGAAAGCTAAAAAATATTCAATGGAATCAAACTCAAAATTGCATAATACTCTTCCATCCAACAAGATTATATTCCTATCACCGCATTCTAATGGTTACACATAAGTGCGAAAAATCCTTGACTTTGGATAAAAATTAGAAAGAAGCCACCTTTATAAGCTTGTTGCCCCACAACCTTTTTTCCACCTTGTTACCCTTTTGATTGAGCTCTTGCGAATTTATTTCTTCTATATTTACATTCCTTGGATCAATGCCCTTGATATAAGGATATTTGGTTACAAGCTTGGAAGGTACCTCTATGAGTGGAAAATGATATAACATCTTGTATTTTATCTTTTTCACCCTCCCTAAACTTCTTGTCATTGCCTTAAATGATCAAAACAATACCGCCATCTAGTTTAAATTTTGATATTGAATTCTTTATCATCTTGTGTTTGTTGATCATTGCCTTGAAACTAAAAGACTATATCAATAGTGACTTTCGTCAAAAACATTCCCAAATATGCAAGGAAAAAAATGGAACCTTCATTGTTTTGTCACAAAGATCACAACCTTATGTTGAAAATCAATTGACCATCACATATAAAAAAATAGAACATTTGGAATAAATCCTACTATCCAATCCCTTACTTTTACTTTTGAACTAAATTCTACATTATATTGTGATTATCACCATTACCCATATGAAAAATCATCTTTTTAAAAGGATGGTGTTTTCTACTATTTACAATGAGATCATTTCAAATTATCATTCACAGGAGAAGAAAACTTGATATTACAAAAGAGAAAATTATCAGTATTCTAGGGTTTTTAATTGTTGATTAAGAGGATAAAGTTGTTTATACTTCCAAACTTCAACACAAAATACTTGAGATCCTAGTTTTTGCTAATTATCACTTCAAAACATTTTGGAATTGAAAAATGGTTGAGAACTCTTCTTTGATTAAGAAATGTCTTTTGATCAAAACCTTCATATAAAAGTATTAGAATCAAGAATGCCTTGAAAATGTTGTTTGTCACTACTCAAAAATATGAACAAAAAGTAGTTTGAAGGAGAAAAAATTATTGTTTTATGTTATGAAACTAGGAAATTTAGCATATTTGGTTTGTGACAATAATCTCAAGATTTTATCCAAGACACCTACTAAAAACACTTCAAAACATGGTAATAACATCAAATGACAAAGTGAATTTTTTTTAAGGAGATTTTTGAAATGGCGTTGGGCAGTAGTGGTTTGAGCGACCAATGGGAAAAAATCCATAAAAACAATGTTACGAGTGTTGACAGGGCTCTGCAAGGGATTGTCCCCTATGCTCTGAATGGGTTGAATGAGCTTCGATTTGGGGTGGACGGGGTTCCTCCGATCAGCACACGGTCAGATGTTGTTGTGTGGGGTTGTTTGGACGGGGGCCATGTTCCCTCTCCTCTTGTCGCTCCTGGTTGCCTTCGAAAATCCTTCTCCAAGGTTGTATCAAAAGCTCGTTCCCATATTCCTCCTGCTCCGGCTAGGGTTCGGCCTCTACCCTGCACCCGTGCATCCCCTATTGTGGTATGTGGACTAGAAGTTGCTGAAAATGAGGATTTTTATATGCATCAGGGTGTGGTATGTAGGTTTAACGGCTTGTGGCCCTCCCTTCCCAATCTCCATGCGTGGGTTTTCGATTCCTGGAAACCTATTGTTTCTGGGCAGATTGATCTCTATCCCAACGCTAGAGGAATTTTCTTTGAAAAATTTTCTTCTTTCGAGGAGCGAGACTGAGTGTTGGACAGGGGATGGATGTGGGGTATTCATTCATTGTTCCTTCGGCTTTGGTCTTGCTCATTCAATCCTCTTACGAAGCCACTAAATATCAAACTAGTTTGGGTCTGACTACCGAACCTCCCTCTCTTGTTTTGGGAGGATTCTTGTTTCGAAGCTATTGGCAATGCCATTGGTTGTTTTTTGAAGGTGGAATCTACGTCTCAAGATCTTGGGCATACTACGGTGGCTCGTATTTTAATCAATTTGGACATCTCCAAACCTCTCCATGATGATGTAGTCTTCATGGTGGACATACCTTGAAAGCAACTTTTGGACTATGAGGGGCTCCCTTTTCGGTGTAGGAGATGTTTCTTTGTTGGTCATTTGACCTTTGGTTGCCCTCTTGCTCATTGCAAGAGCGTTGCTACTTGGTGGAAGGATGCTCTCTCAGACCATCTCACGGTAGGCTCTCCCTCTTCGGATGGTCCCTCTTGGGAGGATGTCCCTTCCTTGACTGCTTCTTCTTTAAAGGTTGTGTCTCCCCTGGTTCCTCCTCCTATGGAATCAGTGTTGCCTCGTACTGATTTCATTGTGTTGGCAGAGCATGCATGTCCCTCGATGAACACTTTTGTTGATCCTTTGAATTCTCTTGACTCCTCTTCTATGTTTCTAGCTTCATTATGTGGTGACTCTTTGTCCTTGATGGTTGTTGAGGAACCACTCCTCTCACCTCGCTCGATGGACTTCGTATATGAGCCTTCCTAGTCTATTGTGCAGAGAAAGAAGGGACTCCCCAAAACGTGGCCTCAGGTTTTGGGAGTCAAGTCTATCCCTTCAAATTTTGGGGTTGTCTAGTCGTCGTCCTTCATTCGACTTACGGTTTGCCGATTGTTCATGTCATGTTTCTATTTTCTAGTCCATATCCTATTTTGAACTACTTTTGTTTTGCCCTTAGGGCTCTCCATGTAAAGGGTACAACACCTTGTAAATGTTGCTTACTTTATCAAAAATATTGAATAACAGCGGTAGCCTATCATGTCATTAAGTTGGCTAGGGAGAAGAGGATTCCTAAAATTTGGGTTGAAGGGGACTCATTGAATATTATTAATTGCCTTCGGAATAGTTCCCCTCCTTCTTGGTCAATCAAAAGATTTATTGTGGACGCCCTTACCTTGTTGAATGAATTTGATGAGGTTTATATTTCCCATGCCTTTCATGAGGCAAATGGGGTGGCGGATTTGCTGGCGAATCTTGGTGTGACATCAACTAGATCTTGGGAGGTTAATGATAACTTGTCAATGGAGTTAATTGTCTTTCTTAATAACGATAGCTCCTAATTCTTTGGAGGAGGTCGTCTCTTCAAGTGTTTTCAAAGTTTGGCGTGGTAATTATGTTCATTTCAGGATGATACAACACTTGATGTTGGTGGCACTCATTGGAATTTGTAGGAATATTAGTATGTGTAGGAGGCTCCTAGCCATTATTTTCTTTTGTACTTTGAAAGGCAGGCCCGTACGCTTTCTGGGTGCAATTTTATCCTTGGCCTTGTTTATATGCATTCATTTCCTATGAGGTCTCACTTTTGTGAACTTGTTGCCATTGAAGATGGGTGGGGGTAGGTGTAGGACTAAGCCTCTTTCATGTGATGAGTTCAAAGAAAATACTGATGTCTAGGAAATTTTACAGAAAGGAGGGGTTACCTCGTTCATGGAGAAATTGCATGGGTTTAAATTGAATGTCTCTCAAGTGTTTGTCGATGCTTGGCATGGACATATGCTGAGTTTGTTTGGCAGCTACATCACTATTAATGAGGAGTTTATTGCGAAAGTTACAAGGATGTCCACCGGAGGAAGGAAATTTTACAGAGAAAAATCCATGTCTGGGGCTACCAAAATGAACTTTCTAAGGGATAGGGAGAAGGCAAAGATGGTGAGACTCTAATGTGGGGGTTATGGCCGCACCAAAATCAAGCCTATTTGGGGTGAGATGTCATGGCGTTGATGCATTATTTTACCTTGGATGGAAGATATACGGCTCTGTATGGGCACCATTTCATGATGCTTAATCACTTTTGTCATGGTAAGCTAATTTCTTTCCCTTTCTATCTTCTGCTTTCTTTGGAAAATAGGATTGCAGACTTCAAAAGGAATCCTAGAAATCCCTTCTTGCATGAGGGTTTGATGTTGTTAATTGTAGAACACATAAAAGCTAATTGTGTTATTGAGTTTCATGTTCCTATTAAGTTTGATAAGTTGAAGAAGAAAAAGAAGTTGAGTGGTAAATGCCAGATTTGAGGAGGTTGATGGCGATGTTGGGATGGAAATTGAGGAGGATTCTTCTACTTGGTCGAATGGTTATCACACAGACCTAGATTATACCCCATCTATTGGGGGTAAGAAAAGCTCTACCAAAAAGGCTAAGCCCTCCTCATCATGTGTGAAACGTAAAATTTAGGTGGCTTGCGATGAGGAGGTTGAGGAGGGTAAAGTTGGTAAAAGGAAGACTTTGAAACATGGGTTGGTGTGTTCCCAGGTTTTGGTGGAAAATCTGTAGGAGGGAATTGGGGTTAATAAGGTTGGAGAGGTGGTGGATTTGGTGAATTATGAGAATATTCTAGATTGTGGTGGTGGTGCGGGATCCCTGTTGTGGGGAAGGTGAATAGTGTGGTGGATTTGGAGGATACTCTTGTTGTGTCAACGTCTAAAGACAAAGGTAAGGATAAGATTGAGCCTCCCGAGGGTTTCTAGGAAGACGACCCTCCCATGAGCTCCCATCAGGGGAGGGGTTTGTATCAGGGTGCGATGGACTTTACACAAGTGTCTGGGTTGGTCAAGGATGGGGCCGATATCTCTTTTAATCTACTTATGTGGATGGTTCGGGAGGTTTAGGACCTCCATGGCAAATACAACACGATTGCTCACTGCAATATTTCTACCCTTAGAAGCTTAAAGGAGGACTCTATCTTCAACATGGTAAAATTGTTGAATTTCAGCCTTGGTCTTATGGTGGAAGACATTGCTAATCTGAAAAAAGATCATGGTCCTAGATTGTCCACGGTGGAGAGGAATTCCTTGCAATTGCGTAAAGACCTCAATGCTATGATTAACCTCAACAAGGAGAAGCTTGAGTCCTTTGCTAACGGTTTGGTGTTTTTGCAGGATAAATCTTTTCTTAAAAGACGACTAATCTCGCTATTAAAACATATTACTTTTAGATCCAAGGCATATCGTTTTAAACTAAATAATTGTTCCTTCTACTTGACATAACCATTTTAAGAATACTTAACTCATCTTAATAAACATGTTATTTAAATATAAAATTATTGTTTTCATCAAAATATATCCTTTTAAAATGACTTCATTAATTCGATTATAAGATGTTAATTTAAAATTCTCCAATTAAATTTAAAACATACCATCATTTAAATCGCCAACTCAATATATATATATATAATTAAATCATCCCTTGAAATATTCAAAATTTTCTCAATTACATTAAAATATGCCATTTTAAAAAAAAATAACCATTAAATATATATATATAATAAACTATATTATAAAATTTCCAAAACCACAATATCATTAATATATTCAAGTATTCAAATATTTTATATTTTGAATGAAAAAGCTAGGGAATGGACGAGGAGATCATTGTTTAATGTACCGGTGAACCAAGATGAGGGGGAGGAGGTTGAGAAGAGTATGCAAGTTGCTAACTTGGGCATGGGGCCAAGTGTTTGCACTCTAAGCAAAACCAAAAAGAACAAGGTGGTGTCGAGGTAGAATGTTGAAGAGATCATGGAAATGCACAACAAGGTGATATCTAAGGATCTGGAATAAACCAGGTTCTTGCACGGTTCAACCAAGGTCAGAAGTATATTCAACTTTTTCTTTTTTAACTAAATCAGCATACGATAGTAAGTACACTGTATACGTTTCATATGCAAACGATGTATGAAGTCCAAAGTGAACCTTCTCGTTTGTGACTTTTGTAAAGTTAAACTTAAATTTTTGCTAATGATCAAAACCCGCAATAATGCCAACAGCCTATGGGACCCACAGATCGGCAGCAAAATGGAACACCACAACCCGAAAAAGAAACCACAGCCTAGCAATTACTTGATCTCCCTTTCCTTTTGAATTTTGGATCTTCTACTATGAATTTTTATTAAGTAATCAACACTTTTTGATATTCTCTCATCCTCGAATAAGCTGTATAAAGTGTCCACATTTAAGATCTCGATATAATTGACCCGAATATCCATGTAGGTTGGGCATTCCATGATGAAATGCCACTATGTCTCTACAAGCCCTAACGAACAGAACCTACATATCTTATCAGCCCAATCTTCTTTAGGTGTCATCCATCTACCGGTTTCACATCTCAACTGGTGCAAACTAGTTCTTAGCTGAGCTATTAACATTTTTGTTTTTTATTTTATTTCCGCACCTATATATGTTTTTTGAATATGATCATATGAGGGATTAAAGTGTTTGATGTAATACTCCCTTTTCCTTGATAACTCCCTAGCCCACATGTTTTCTTTAACTTTTTGTTGCACGTACATTTTGATTGCCTTAATGTTATTTGGGCAATTATCTATGTTGATACCCCACTTACTCAACAACTTGTTATTTTGCTTCATCCACGTGCTCTTCCTTCTATTTAATTTCTTTGTTGCTACTATTTTGGGCCAACAGAACACCTCCATGTTCTCCAGCCTCTTTAGATAACTTAGTAAACGAATCATAGCCGATGTCTCCACAGGTAAGGCACCAGCCTCAGCTAGGACAATCTCATAGGGAATAGATGATTTTATTTTGAGGTTGTTTGTGATTAAATATTTTTGCAGTCTTTCAATTTGCCTCCACTTCATCGTTGAAGTATTGTCACCCCAAACTTCACACTCATAGAGAACCACCGGCACCACTAACAATCCAAAAAGAGTTTTCTTGGTTTTCCAGTCCCATAATTCAGCACTCCTACATCTATTTTGCAAAGAGTATAAAGCGTTCCATCCACCTTGGATCCTTTTTGCTCTACATGTCTCCCAACTAAGCCTATAGTGAAAATCAAGGCCAAGGTACTTATAGTCACTAACCACTTGCAAGGGACTGCCTTTGAAGACAAATTTTATAGCTTCATTCTTTCTTTTCAAGGTGAATATCATAACTTTAGTTTTGCCGATGTTCATTTGCATCCCAACCTCCTCACAAAATAACTCAAGAGCTTTCAAGTGATCCTTCAAATCATGCGTTGTTTTTGCCATTAGAATAAGATCATCAGCATAAAGCAACAATTTTATTACATAATTGGTCAGCTCAACTCCTCCCCCACCAAAATTGTCTAACCATTCCTCTAATTTGTCAATATACAACCCAAATAAAGTAGGTGAGAGAGGGCAGCCCTGTTTGATGCCAATATCACTTCCAAAACATTCTGACATTCCCTGTTTAGTTCTAATTTTAGATTGAACCTGCTCGTATAACCTATGAACAGCAGCCCTGTGCTTTTTAGGAATTTCCAACTCTTCCATTCTAGACCATAACTTGTTTCTAGGGATTGTGTCAAACGATTTTTTGAAGTCTACGAAACAACAAAAGACCTCACTGTCCTACTTATCCCAAACTTTCTCAATCAAGTACTTGAATGTAATGCAGTGATCAATGGTAAAGTACTTTGGTCTAAAGCCCACTTGACCTTTTGCTCTCTTTCCCTCTTTTTCTGCCTAACTACTAATTCGATGCTCAACCATGCTCCCAAAGAGTTTCCCAAAGAGCGAGTTAATCATTATAGTGTAATAATTTGAGGGGTTGTTGATATCTCCACTTTTGTGCAAGGGGATGACGACACTAGTTGTCCAATTTGTTGGAAATCCATATTGAATAACCCTATTGAATATTCCTTTGATGTGTGGTGTGAGGGCATCCATACTCCACTTTAAATATTTCGATTGTAAGCCCTTTATGTCACGTGCTTTGCCCCCCACAAGCCTTTTAACTCCTTTGATGTCTCTTGTGGAGAAGAGTTTAGCCCTTGAATTAATCATAGGAGGAACATCTTTGTCTTGCACCTTCTCATAAAATAATTTTGCATTCCAGCCATTGTGAGTCTGTGATATTGTTTTCTTTGATTGTGTTTTTTGTTGTAATTCTTTCCAAAACCCTTTCGGATTGTGCTTACCCATGGAAATCAGCGTTTTCCATCTTGTTTGCATGTAAACCTCTTTTTTCAATCTCACAAGTTTTTCATACTCCTTTTTATTTCCCTCAAATTTAGCTATTTTTTTCGTTGCCTTGCATTATTCTTCATACCACAAATTCGCTGGAAAGCTATTTTTGTTGCCTTTCTTAGGTCTAGATCTTTTGCACCAACTAAGAGCTTTGAGGATTATTGAAGTTAGATTACTACTGCATATTGTTTTTTTGTTTATATTGGTCATCTCAGTACCGCCCACCTCTTGTAACTGTTTTTCAAGATTTGTTCAAAAAAATTCTTGGTTTTCCTGTGTCAAGAGGATTGTCCCATGAAAAGGCTCCTTTTGATTTGGTTGCAATCTAGCCTGATAATTAATGTCTTGTTGCATGTTGATTTTGCCATGTACAGGGTTGTGATCTGATTTCATTTCGATGGAACACTCCCTCACCTCCACCTCAACCAACCTTGCCATAAGGTTCTTTGAACAAATAAGATAGTCCACCACGCTTTGACTATTGTAAGTGTGACAGGTAATGTTCCCTGAACTCGGTCAACCATTTAACCCATTGCATATAACCAAACCATACACGCTACATATCCCTAACAATTATGCTCCATACTGAGTGATGCCTCCTTTTATATCTTGAGAATTTCTTTCCCACTTTTGGTTCTCTTCTTCTTCTAACCATAGGGGGTTGTCTCTTATTCCCACTTCCTTTCTAAGATATAAAACTTGATTATTTGTAGTCCTCGTGTTAAAGTCTCTTATTAGAATAATTTCTTCTATATTATTATATGTTGAAATGTCATTTTTTAGAGCTGCATAAGGATCCTCCTTATCTAATTTCTTTTTCTTATAAAATTTTGAGCCATGTGGAACAAAGTAGCAGACTGCAAGATAAATTGTGAAATCTTTGATCTTTATTTTCAGCCATATGTATCGGTTATTTGGGTCTACTTTTTCCACTTGTATGGTTTTTTTTCATGATTCTTTTATCAAAACCGCCACTCCCCCATGTCCTTTACCACATTCTGTTAATTCATTCCAGACTGAAACCTTTAAGTAACCTTCAAAAATTGGAATTTTACAACCATCATGCTCATGTGTTTCAATGAGGACAATTATGTCCTCCCCCTCTGCTATGGGCCCTAAACCAGGAACTCTCCTCCAAGGGTAGCCTCTACAATTCCATCTTACTATTGAGAGGTGTTCCTTGGGTGGGGGGAAGGCGGCGGGGGCGGGCGACGGGTGGGTGAAAGGGTGGCGGGCGCTTTCTTAGTTGCCATGTGCCATTTTTATTACTGATTTGGGCTTTTCCTCTAATTTGCCCAGCTTCAAATTTATAAAGCAAGTAATATTTTAACTGAACATGAAACCACTTGGAAGGATTTGCCTCTAAACAAATTTGCCATGCTTCATCATCTAAAGAATATATATCCGCAGACTTTGCCTTCAAAATAAAACTCTGTACCTTGCAAGGCAGATCTATTCAACTCGAAAGATAAATTTCAACTTTAAATTATCAAATATATCACATAATGATACATTTCTAGAATAAAATCAAAACACTAAGGTACAGCGAAAATCCAAATGGGAACTGCATTGAATGATACGTGCAATGCTCAAGACATTCTGGCAATACCTGAAATCAAGGGTGACAACAGAATCAGCTTCAGCTATCGTATAAGTGTAACCCATTTAAAATTCAGGTCAGACTAAGTCGCAGCTTTATAAACTTTTGGGTTCTCATCAGATATTCTTTTCTGATTGTTAGAGAACCAATCTAAATGAAAATGGGAAGAAGGGACCAATGCTTTCTTTAAGTACAGGAAAACCCCAAACAGCACATCCTCTGTCGGTGAAATAACCAAATCCTCCCCAATGCACCATGTCTGAAGGGAAGAAACATTCAAGATTCATTTTGGATAGCTTTTGCGGCACTAATGAGAGCACAGAACAGGATGTTTCTATGAGAGCCGAACTTGCTTGAAAATGCAGAACGGGTAGATGATAACTGGCAGAGTGCTGCAAAATCTAAATAGATTTAATGCACTTTAACAACTATTATTAGCATTCTAAAAAATTCACAATGCTCAATGCATATGGTATAGGAAAATTTAATCATTTATAAAGGGGTGAAAACCAACTGCATAAATCACGAAAAGAAAAATACATCAAGAGGCGTATATGCATTGAACTTGAAGATGCCCCCAAAAATAAGACATGTACAACCCATCACAAAAGAAATCTGGGAGAGATTTCCAGAAGATTGTTTTGCCAATCATTATAAAAACTAATCAGAACTTCATCTAGTAAAGACAATGCCTTTGGGAACCTCCTCTATAAGGAGAGAGAGGTGGTGCAACTGCTGGAGCATTGGTAACAAATGGATGATGCAGCAGCTCTGAAACATTGGCCCTCTCCTCTGGTTTTACTTTAAGGCACATTTCGAGGAAGTTCTTTGCTTCAGGACTCAAATGATCTGGAATATGAGGCAATTCCCCTCGATTCAGCTTGAAGAAAAAGCTAAACTGAAAGAAAAAGGCAGTTTTGTTAGAATGCACATCTGAATAATATTTCTTTGAACTGAAATATTGTAACGCTCATTGAAAACAACAGTAAAAGGCTAAGGCACTCAATTGTTAGGTAGACAAAGCTTGTGTATATACTATCAGAAAACAAAATCTGAAAACAGTTATACAAGAAATATTTTCATCATTGTCACCGTGAAAATTGTTAAGACAGTTAGTAAAAGAGTTGTGGACACCCGCACTGAACTGATTGAATATACTCCATATCAAATTAGATAGAGTAATGTTTAAATAACTTGTTATGCGTTCTAACTGCCCCAACAAATTTTATCCTGCTAGGATTCGAATAGAAGCAAATTACAGATGCAATGTGATAGGCACATAGCATACAAGATAATTCAGAACAGAAATCACCAGAATCAAAACTTCATTTCACCCGCCTAACTACACCACAGCTTGTCAAAAATACATATATGGAAATTAAACAAAAGAAAGCTCAAATGTCATTAAAATACCAAAAATACATAAATGAAGAAATTCAGAAACTAAGATGTGTGCTCACCCCCTCCAAATCACTCCATGGAGGCTTTCCATCTGCCATCTCAATAATAGTGCACCCTAAACTCCAGATGTCAACTGCTAGGCCATATTTTCGGTCTTCCATTGATGATGTCATCATCTGCCATTCAAAAAAAGAATGAGGGCAATCAATTATTGATAAAAACAAAACACAAAGAAATTGAGGATGTAGATGCCCACCAAAACTAGGAACAAATGAAATTCAAGAAAACCAAGTACACGTGACAAAGAAGTGATGAAAGGATGAAACTAAATCTTGGAGTCCTAAAAACTGTGGATCACATTTATATTCCAGCCCACCCCTAATGACCAATAACAGGAATACGAATGGAACTCAAGAATCCAAGATAGCACAAAGAGCTTTCTAGAAATGAGGCGACTTGGCCAAATGTCTTGAGCTATGCCCCTCCTAAACAAATCTACTGCATATAGGAGCATTTCTCTCAAATAAAGTAAGTTGTACGCTACAAATAAGACTCTTTTTTATTTATAACAGTTCAAACCATTGTAGCATATTATTATACACACATTGTCCCTTGGGGAATGCCAAAAGTTGTTAGTTTCTGCATTGTTTATGAAATTAACATAGGTAGAAGCAAAGGATGATACAAATATCAAGAAATGGGGAAAATGAGGTGTATTATCAAAAAATGTTACCAGTCCATATTCCATCCATTGACAAGATGGCTGACTGGGAGAAAAAGATCTCAAAGACTAAAACTAACATGCTTACATAATCATATAACCAAATGGAACCTTCATTGGGCACAAACACAATGGAAGAATAATTCAAGACTAAATGCCGTAATGCAAAAACTTTCTAGTTGAGGATGGACAGATCAGAGATACACTCTCATCCAAGAATAAGCTGATATTCCACCACTTAGGTGCAAAACAAATATGAACTACTATGTAATGAAAAGATTAACAACAAATAACTAGAGGGCCAAGAGCTTGTAGAAAATGGTAAAATTAAAAACAGGGTGTCAAGAAGCCATGGAAACACTTGGAGACCACACTTTAAGTTGACGAGAATGATAAATTTTCTAAATCATAGTAAGAAGATTCTGCACTTTGAATACCCTAATTCCTACAGGAATAAAACTGAAACTAATATCTATCAAAAATATCCTTTATGTTAGATACAAGAATCTACTTAAACTATAGAAAACAACAAATGAAAATCCTAATGACTTTCAAAATATTATAATATTAAGTCATAAGTCTGCTGCAGAATTAATAAAACTTCTTATTACCAAATTGTTCCTCTGCCCTTTCAATTTAAAGACTTGGAAAGGGGCATACAAAGGAGTTATCTAAATATATGCATGATCTACATGAAGAACTTGTGCCCTATCTAAGTTGAACTGAAACACAACAAACTAAACATAAGATAATCTTACCTTAAAATTAGCTGACACTTAGAACTTGTACTCCAGCCTAAATTGCGTGGGTATCTAAAACTGGAGCATGGATTAACTAAGTCTAATTAACAGCTATCTAAAGCTGAGCTGCATCCTAACTGGAACTGAAACTCAGTCTTTGTTAACTGATGGTACATGCTAACTGGAACTGTTAAGTCTTTGTTAACTGATGCTGCATGCTAACCGGAACCATTACTACTGAAGAAGACTATCCAAGGTACTCTATATATTCTAACAGACAGAAGTCAGGGAGGAAAGAACTTAAAGCCAGACTCACAAGCTGGCATCAGTATAGCCAATATTGTTGAGTATGCTGCATTATAAAGATGTTGACAAACTATATAACCAAATAAAGAAGCATTTGAAGAATCCAAAACATGCTAGAAACTGCATGAGGTAGAACAATTGGCATATTATACATCTTATAAGAACTCTGTGCATAAAGGGCAACACACTCACAAATATAAAGACAGAATGATTGAAGGTTGACTTAGTCAAACTGACCATAAATTCTTCCTTACAAGAAAGATGGTACACAGTACATGCCTAGGCAGTATAACATTGCCCCATGCAAGACTGGCAAGTGTCCATGTATTAAAATGGGAAACAGCACATAAAACTCCACTACAGAATAAGTTAGTACAAATTTTAATAAAGTATTCAGTTTCGTGTAACACTCCCCTTTAAGGTCTACTTCATTTATCTTCACACCAAGGCCTTTTCCTGAATCCCTCAAAATTAGCTTATCCAAGAGATTTAATGAAAATGTTTAAAAACTTCTCGATGGTAGAATTACAAATGAGATCAATCTCTCCATTTAGACATGATCCACAATAAGGTGATGTTGCACACGGGATTCTTGATCATCTTTTAACACACCACGGTTGTTAAAGTGCATCCTCCTACACTATGCTGAAGACTTGGCTCTCCAAGAATGCATAAACAACCAGATAGTCACTTATCTCACTATTACCTTTTACAGCCACAATATTCTGTGTTTTCTCTCCCTTTGAGTTCTTTTTGCTTGCATTGACAAGTGTAAAACCTTTCATTGCCAGCTAATGCTTAGGCAACTCATAGCATGGAATAATACATTCCTGACAGTCTTCATCCTCTCACAGCAAGCTATTCCCAAATGACTTCTCCACAAGTATTGAGGTTAACACCAACCCATATTAATCCACGTTCTACCAGTCACATCTGTGATGTGTCATCTGTACCACATAAAGCTTCTACCTATTACTATTAGACGTCCGGATGTCCTATGGGCTTCATTCTTCTCTATGGATATTATTCAACTTCTCTGTTTTCTTCTCTAGCATGTCCAAGGACTTCAACCTCTCCAGGCATGCTGGTATCAATTTTGTCATAGACAGATGGGTACTTGTCATATAGTGCTTGTAAATGTAACTAGTTCTGAATGCACTTTACCTTTTTAGTTTTTACCATCCCTGAGTTGTAGATGGCACCACTTGTCATTAATGAAAATACTACTGCTCATCCGCATCTCAACTTGAGGTAATAAGACCTTTCAACATCAATACTTCCCTTGACTCAAGCTCCTACATCTCAAGATTACTACTGCCCAGTTTTCTTCAAAAACATCTTCAACATGTCAATGTTTATCAAAAGATAATCCTTCAACATGCCAATTGCTCATTTGTCAGTATCATTAATCTTCATATTGGTGAGACCTAATTGTTTGTCAACATCATGTTTAATAGTTAATAGATCTCTCCTATTGCTCAGAAAGCTAGGAGGCTTTTTGAAGGTGATCCCTCACAAGTCAATGCAGCCACCATAAACATTGTTTTGCTTTGCACTTTTCAAATGTATATGGCATTGCAGTCTCACAACCACATATTTGAGAGTTTGAGTACATCTTATAAGTGGTCAAAAATGAAAATCTTGTCATTATTTTCAGCCTTTGCCATTATAGGAGGATATATGTGAATTGAAACAATGGGCTTCTTTATGAATATAATCAAGCTTGTTGCTAGTGATTGGAGCTGCAACATCTACTGCTGATCAGAGCCACATGGCAACTCAGCACTTCTAATTATTGTGTCAAGTTATACACAACTGCAACTATTCAACTAATAAGATGTGAATGAATCTAATCGTGCTGACAAGTCAGCTTGTTATGGATCATATCTGGTCACATTGTTGTAATTATCTAATTACACACATTTCCCAGGTCTCTATATAACATCAGTTCTTATTGTTTGGTTTATCTTTTTAGCATATATTATTTTAATCCATCAAGCAATATAAATTCATTTGCAGGACATTATTAGTTCACGTACAGTGTAGAATATATAAGGATCTTGGAAGTGAATTTTTGGATATAAATCAAACTAAGGTGGCCATATAATAATTTCTTTGATTCTCAAAATTTTTGGCCTGATGTTGTGCATTAGTTCATCAATTGGATGTTTTTTCCTTCTGCTTGGTAAAGCTCAAGTGAGGTTATGAGTTGCCTTCAATGCATTGTGCATTAATCTTAGACCACATCTTTAAAATTTGTAAACATGATAATATGCTCAAATGTACCCTCATTTAGTTACACAGCAATCTCATTGCATAATATGAACTGCCTTATTGCAATGGGGTCATTTGAAACAGGGTCAACTCTCATGAGTGTTCCTCTTCAACATTACTCCACAATCCCTTGAACAACCCATCATTTGAATGTTTAAAACATTCCAGATTGGTTATTTTATCCAGACTAAATAGTGCTCAGAACAAATGAAAGGCAAGAAGGAAGATTTTATTATTTATGATTTCTTCCAGGTTTGCATATAGAAAATGTACATTTAACCGGTCTTGATGTAGGGAAGCAGGTGCAGAAAATGTAACTTAAAGAGTACACAACACACATCCCATTCCAGCTATACAGAAAGTTCTACCATTCACAATATCTTGTCAATTTAGTTTTTCTTTTGTTTTGGTCAGTTAATTTAACCTTTTTAAGCACTTCATTTATTTCAAAGATTATGACAAAAAACTTGAAAAGATTACCTTCAGAATATCCTCATTAAATGATATGCTTGAAATCTACATTTCATTTTATTCCCTTTGGACATCAGAAGAATGTATTTTATACTATTTTATTATCATAAATCAAGGCAACTGGCAGCAAATTCCTCAAAGCATGTAATTCTACAAGCAACAGATTAAGGTTTTGACAAACCTCTGGAGCCATGTATAGTGGTGTGCCCTTGCACGAATTTGCCAGAGATTGACTCATCTGCAAGAAGTTCAATAAAACCAAACTTAGAAATGATGTTGCGATAAGATTTTCACCAAAGCTCCTTTTGGTGATTTTATCTGAATATTTAAATGCAGCCCAAAAAATATTTAACAAGCAAACAGAACAACTTTACAAACATCAAATCAATAGTTTTCATTTTACGGAGCAATCTTATCAATTTGAACTTAAAGTGAATATCAACTTTGTAACACAAAATAATAGAAAGATCAGAACCACTAAATTATCAACTCTAAAAGCAGAGTCGGATGATAGAATTAAGAAAAGCACTTTAGTGCACAGTACAACCCATATTTGATTTACAAACCTTAAGTCATACATGGTTTGAAGATTAAATACTTGATATTAAAAATCATTAATATTTTTTCAACTCTTTTACTAGAAAAATCTGAGCAAATATAGTTACTTCTATGTCACACTTTCACATAAACACACATGTATTAATCAATGAGATGAATGCTCAGATGCCATACTTGTTCTTTATTAATCAGCAAAGAGTATAATAAGAAGGGCATTACAAAAAGCATAATTAATTTCTGTATTTTCTTTCTTTACCAAGAAGTATAACTGCTAAATAATTATCCTCCCTTCTCAGTCTGTGTTATTGGATTCTCCACAACCATTCTCCATACCTTAAGGCTGAACAAAATGGTTTTGGTACTGATTCTGATTCTGATTTCCCCAGAAACAGAACCTGGTTCTTCAGAATTTCAGGGCCTTTTCCCAGCATTTCAGGTACATGTTTGCGACAAACCTGTGGTCTGCTGAAAGTCCAGAAAAAAACTGAAAACTTCGAGGGCTTTTTCTCAGCATTTCAGGGACATTTTTGGGACAAATGTGTGGCAAGAATCTGCTGAAAGTTTCAAAAACATAAATAAATTTTTTTTTTAAAAAGAACTAGATTAAATCATAATGTATAAATCTAGGGTTTTTTTTTCCTACGAACTGGGAACATTAATGCAGGCCCCAGTCCAATTTTCTAAGCAATGTCCTAGATCAGCCCACCTTTTCTCGATGGGTTCAGGGCTATCCTGCCAGGGATCAAACCCCAAACATCAACCCTATGAGTGGCCCTTGCTCACCAGACATAATGGCCCAATAGGCAAATCTATGATCTTTTGATTATGTATTGTTTTGTTATATTTCGTTCATTTTAATGCTGATTATGCACATAACATTGATATTATGGTACTTTTTCTAATACTTTTTTATATATGTTCAGACCTTTCCACAAGGGACCATGCTCAAGGTCTCAAAAAAATAGGTGTTTCCCTTACCCATAATCATTTCCCAGTAACTTGGCTTCTAGGATTTTGTCTTTAATTTAAACTATGTTGCCGGGTTCTGCAAACCCCACCACCCCAAGTACCTATACGGATCTAGTTCAGGCCCCAGACTAGAACAACTCTAAGTTCACCCAAGGTCCATCTTGGACACCCCAGGTTCCCTGTGGTTCCTTAACCCAAGCCGAACTCAAGCAAAGGCAGACCTGTGGGCTGCCCGTGCAAAAAAGCAAAAACAAAACTTTTTTTTGTAACATTTTTAAAAACAAAGAAACTCCTGAATGCCTAATTTCTCCCTAAAGTGAGGGCTCTTAACCTCTTTTGCCTCATTTCACAAACACAACTAAGTAAAACAGCATTTTTGCCTCCAAGCTGCCACTGTTGTTTTTTTATTTAAGTTGCTACATTTTTCTTTGAAAGTGAAGGCTATAGGAGAGAAAGACCTACACCAAGAGCGTGAGAGCTGCATGGAGAAAATATATCTATCAGAAGTGAGTGAATCTTGTAATTTTTTTCAAGTTTTGAAGAACTTTTTCAAAAAAATCTTCTTTTTTTTAAGTTTTGAATATTTTCTTAAACCTTTTAATTGTTATAAATAATACAAAGGTTATAATGTCATTTTTTTTAAATGTTGAATTGTAAATTTGTAATTCTTTTTGTTTTGTTATGTTCATAGAATAGCTGATAGTTCTTGTTCAATTGCCCCACATGAGAGAGCTCACTTAAAGTTGACATGGTGTCACCTCTTTAATGGCATACAACCATGATCAAACAACTTCCTAGTGTTGGGGATTATCGTTGGCATTGTAGCCAATGTGAGAATGAATATAAGAGCTTGTAGAGTCAAGTGAAATCTCACTTTTGTGCTATTAGCGACTTAGGAATAAAAGTTTGTCCAAAGACAAATTAAAAAGGGTTGTCAAATCAACAAATAATGGAATATATCAAAGAACAAGAGGATGCCAACATGGTAAGAAATAGATCAAAGGAAAAAGTACATCCTTTTTCATGAAAGGATTGTAGAAACCTCCTACTAGCTTAACACAACCAACTAGCCCTCATCATTTCACGCCCCACATCCCCGTTTTTCTTATAAAAAAGGCCCATTGGAAAAGGCCTTCAAAAATGAGATGAGGGAGGCTATTAGTGAGAGAATAGATTGCTGCATTTATGGCAACGGGCTTCCATTCAAATTGATTAGATCACCATATTGGCAGAAGATGGTGATGACAATTGTCGATGCACCCATTGATTACATTAGTCATAGACATGAAAAGGTGCACACCACCTTATTGACCAAAGAGAAAGCTTTTGTAGAGGCATAATTGAAAGCGGTTGAGGATGCATGGCCAAAAATAGGAGCGTCAATTTCTGATAAATGAAAAGCTTACAAAAATAAATCACTAATCAATGTCATTGCAATGTCTCCTAAAAGGATGATGTTTTTGAAGGTAGTAGATTGTAAGAAACAAATGAAAGATGCAACTTTCATTGTCAATATCCTCATACAATCCATTGAGATGGTGGGCCCTCAAAATGTTGTTCAAATCATAATGGGGAATGCTAAAAATTGTAAGGCAACTAGTTCAATAGTGGAGGGTACATATGGGCATATTTTTTGGACACCATGTGTTGTCCACTCACCCAGCTCAATATTGCAAAATACTGGCACAAAGATCAAGTGGATCAAATAAATCTACATAGAGGTTGAGAAGATTCAAATGTTTATGACAAATCATCATACATCACAAGCCACCTTCAAGACCTTCTCCAACTTGGAATTGTTGAAGGTAATTTTATTTTTAGTTTATTTTTGAACATTTTAATTTATAATGTCATTTACTTTTAAATATTTTGATTAGTTTTATTTTTTACACCATGTTAGATTGTCAATACTTAATTGCACCGCACAAAATCATCTTAAGATGACTTGTGAAGCTGAAAGAGTCATTGAGTGCTATAGTCATCAACACTCTTTGGTGTGTATAGAGGCAACCAAATACAAAGCGAGCCCAAAAAGTCAAAGCATTGATCCTAGATGATGAGTGGTGTGTTTGTGTGGAATATCATCAACGTGATTGGGTATACTAATATGGACCAATCATGATGGCATGGACTCCATGGTTGAAAAAATAAGAACCATAATAGAAGTCAAAGAGCTTGACTATACAAAAGCATTTTTCAAAAGGGTGCAAAAGATCATTATTGACCATTGGAACAAAATGATCACACCTTTGCATCTCCTCGCATTTGCTTTGTCTCCAAAATATTATAGCTCAAAGATACTTTCTTTGTCAAGAAGGGTGGTATCCTATAGAGATGAAGTACTTGTTGGGTACAAGACTGTATTTAGATTCTAGAAGAATATTACTAAACATAGACATACAATGTGTTGTCTTGAGTGAGTTTGGCTACTTCATATCTTCAAAGAATCATGTTGTTCGTGTTCTTTGAGACAAGTCTAAAAAAGATACTCATGAATGGTGGTACATACATGGCCAAGGCTCTATTTACTTACAAACTCTTTGCAATAAAAACTCTCTCAAGTATGCATCTTTTAATTTTTTAACTTTCTCAATTTTCTTTCACTATGATATATTATAATTTATGTTTTATAATTATAAATGTTGTATGCAAACTCAACATGTTACAAGTTCTTCTTTAGTTGAGCAAAATTGAAATGCTGCAACCGATTGAGTGCAAAAAAAGTTGAGGATTTGGTCTTTTTGCACTCCAACTTGCATCTCTTGACACATAAGAGACCTAATTACAATGAGAGGGTGACGAGGAATTGGGATTTAACTCCTAAGGGTGCTAACTTAGAGACTACAATTGCACAACTTGCCGAAAATTCTATAGATGAGGCAATTTTTGTATATGTCATGGCTAGTGGGAATAGGCATTCCAATTGATCATGGTTCAAATGAAATTGAACTAAATGTTGACTTTGATGCTCTTGATCAAGAGCAATATGAAAATTATTGAATATTGATTGTAATTTTTGTTTTGTATTGACATTTGACAAATCACTGAATTATCATATTGTGAATTTATGAGTATTTCCTTTTTAGCAATTTATGAGGTATTTAAATATTTCATTTATTGACAATTGTATGTTTACTATTTCTTAATTTTAAAAAAATTTATATATATACACACACAAGCTCGTACCAATACCCAAGGGAAAAGATTGTTGCGTGGGTGTACCTGAACCCTAAACATGTACCCATCCCCATACCTAGACCACCAACTTAAATTTTTAGTAGTGAACTTGCTACATGTATAAAAGATAAAACCACCTAGCACCATCAACTTAACTTTGGCTTCCTTATCCACAAAAAGTGTTAGTTATAGCAATGATTTACTCAACATCAATTGTTACAAAAGTGACACTTTTAACAATAGCATGTATGACATCAAACTACCAAGGTAATGGAGAATGTAATGCCCCATTTGAATTTTTAATATCTTGTTTAAAGATAGCAATTGGATTTGCTAATAAACAGCAATTGTTATAACTTGAAATTTTTTATAATGTCTACTAGAAGATCAATCAACTTAGCACAATGGTGATTTCCATGTGAAATCACTCTTAGAAATTGTGGGTTTTCGTGCTTCAATTTCTGCCACAAGGGGTTTAATCCTCAAGTTAAATTAACTACAATTCCACACTCCAAAGGAATAATAATCAGATAATAAAAGATGTATTCTTCATATGGTGGTTACTTCTTGTTTGGTGTCTCTTATATATCTTTTTTCTTCAATAGTCATGATTCTTCACATGCCCCTTAACTTTTGATGAAATTAAACTTTAGTTTTATATTTTAATTTATTATTATTATAATAATCCCATTTCTAAAAGGGGACATTACAATCCGCCCTTCCCAAGATTGCTTGTCCTCAAGCAATCAAAAACTAGGATACTCTTAGAATTTCTTCTTCACTTGACTAAGTCTTCTTTAAGATATCAATATCCCAAATCGATCTTGAGAATTTGTAATTCCCAATCCTCGAACCAAAACTAAGACCTGTATGCTCAATTTTATGAACTTGAAGATAATTTGGCATGATAACATGTTGATCATCCTGAACATTCATCTCTTTTAACTTTTTATGCAATTTGGCAATTGTGTCTTCAATCTTCATACAATTTGATGCTAGAGAGGGTGATCTACTAGTTTTAGAAACACTGGTGTTAATAATGGATGTATTTGTTATTCTAGGACTAATGCTTGCAATATAATTTGTTGATTTTGGCTTCCATTTCGAGTTAGGTTCCACTGCTTTCTGAGGAACAACAAATTGCTGAGATCTGATATTAAAATGATTAGCCATGGAAGAAGACCTGCCCATAGAGGATGTTGATATAGAATTGGATTCCTAGAGTTGTCCTTTTAATAAACGATGATACCCATCCATTGTTTGAGACTTACCGACAAGCCAATCATGAGAAAAGGAATGCATAGTTGTAGAGGGAGCACATTGCAATTGTGTTGGGACTTGTTGTACATTATTTGACTTCAAAAAATCTATTGGAATGCTATTTCTAGTAGCAATACTCCAACCTCCTACCGGAGATTGAACTTGTGGAGGGCATACACTTGATGAGTCCATGTTAGGTATAATAGGAGCCCTAGTCATAGTCATTGCCACAAAACTTGTGCTAGGAACATTTGTCTTAGATTGTGAAAGACATGGCCTTTTGGATTCCGGTGGTAAGATTTTTATAATATGCATACAAGGTGTGACTATCATCTTGTATTGGCTTTGTGATTTCCTCACATGAACTTTTTTTCTCTAATTTTTGGAAGCATTCGCATTATTTTTCTTCATGTGGAGCATTTGACCCAACATATCTATCATTGTATCTATCTTCTTTTCAAATTTATTTGTAAGAACTTTCCCCGAAGGAGTTTTTCCCTCACTATTACCATATTCACTTCTTTTGTCATTTATGTGTAATAAGTAAGAAGTTCTCTTTGATAATATCTCAAACTCTATTACTAAATTGCATATGAAAGAAGACTAACAAGCTAGCAAGATCCAACTCTAATACCATTTGTAATGTCACATTTGAATTTTTAATATCCCGGCATGAATATTTCATAATATCCAATCAATTATAATTTTTAATTTCTATACAATAATATATACATCGGAAACTATACTTTTTTCCAATTGGTATTTCTGATAATTAATCGAATTTGCACAATTAAATATCTCTTCATAGCAATCAGATTTGCTGATAAACACTTAATGTTATTAACTTGAAATTTTAATAATGTCTACTAGAAGATCAGTCAACTTAGCACAATGGTGATTTTTGTGTGAAATAACTCTTGAGAAACTGTAGGTTTCCGTACTTCAACTCCTGCCATGAGTGGTTTCCTCAAGTTAAATGAACCGCAATTCCATGCTCCAAAGGGGTGATAATCAGATAATAAAAGATGTATTCTTCGTATGGTGGTTACTTCTCCTTGTTTGGTATCTCTTACATAATTTTTACTTCAATAGTCATGATTCTTCACATGCCCCTTGACCTTTCATAAAATAAAACTTTAATTTTATATTTTATAATTATATAATTATAAAATTTTATTGTTTGATATTTTAATTTATTATTCTTATTATTATGATTATCCCATGAAATATTCCCTTTAATTTTTTCTTGATTTTTCAGTTCACATACAATGCAATCATGCACCCGTTAAGATTAGCTCCAAATCAAAACGATGCCGAAATAAACTCTAACCAAGAATGCGCCCTAAAACCACTTAAGGAAGAGGGGCAGGCATATGGTCAAAAAATCCCTAAGATCTAATAACTCAATAATTGACTTGATTACAATTGAAAAAAAGAGCTAAACTCAACACAAAGAATGTGCACACAAGATCCTTTAGAAGGCGAGGTGCTAACATATGGTGGAGTGCTAGTTATCAAACTAAAAGAACACTTCTTCTACTTTGCAAGCATCCACGAGCGGTGAGAATACTCCACTTGTTTAGTGGGTGAGATTATTACAATTAATTTAAGGCAGCAAGCCAGCCATGTAACCACACTTCCACTTGTATAGTGGGGGGTATACAAGTCCTCACAACCACTTATTTCGTGGGGGGAATACAACATAAGAAATATGCTTTATTAAACTTGACCACTCAATTGTGGGAGTATAAAATAAACTAAAATTGCAGCAACATAAACAATGGCTGTTAGTACTACTAATCAGCTTTACAAACAATGAATTACAGCTGCAAACAAGAGATAAGCTTTTCAAAATTTTGTCATTAGTTAGAGTAATCAACCCCTAAAATTTACAATACCAAAATGATATAGGAATGAAGCACAAAACAGCAATATGATGAGAATATATAAGTCTGATCAGAAACAGCATTAACAAAAAATCAGACTAGCAATATCAAAACTCATTGTAATGGACGTATCTCCTCCAAAACAGCTCGGAAAGCTTCCAAACCACAGTCGAATCACAACTAAAAGCAAGGCATCCAATCTCCAAGGAGAAAACGAGCCAAAAACAGCAACCACAGAAAGGCACGAACTCCAAGGCAACCAGGAAGAAAGGTACGGCCTCCAAGAAGGGTCAACCTTCTCCTAAAAATTCAAAACTCAGTGATAAAATCTGAAACCTTCCAAAAAGGGGCGCCCTTCACAGTAGAACAATATGGGCCAGTACCTAGAATGATAGAAAAATCCGTGGTGAAACAATGATCATAAATTCGCTTCAACCATGAACCAATCAGCAACTCAATTACAGGTTATACAACAGCAACCTGTTAAATAATATCAAAAATTAAGCTCCATCTACACTCCTGTGTGAAGTATAGTCTCAAAGACCCACCTAGGAAGCCATAGTTTTAGGCCCAAAGGATGGATTGCAAAATGCTAAGCTTCCCCTTAGCCAAGTTTTGGATTTCAAACCAGCAACATAACTTTACTTTCAAATTTTCAAGATCAAAAAACCATGAGCAAAGCACCAATACATAAGCTTCAATTGGCAAATGAAGCAATCTGTAACTCCCAACAAAAAACTTTTCCAATTCCTCCAAGGGACGCCATCAGTCACTTTATTTTGAATTTAATGAAATATTATTCATCTCCCTTTTTGGCGTCCAACTTTAAGTTGCACAACAAACATTTTAAAAAAAACATTAAATGCATATAAAATTCGACCCCCTTTAAGTCCCCTTCATTAAAACAACTTGAAGTCATCAAGCCTAAGCGTGGGGTACAACTTCAAGATATGAAAATTGACCAAGTCTGGAACTCAGTCCAAGGAGGAATAGAAGCCAAAGCCAAAACCAACACCCAAACTGATTCTACCAGAAATAGAATGATGTCCTGAACTGATGCTGCTAATAATGCCACTACCACAAATAGACTTACTAAAAATTGTAAGTTTACTTCAACTCAACAGAAAGTCAAATTGATCAGTCACACTGAACTGTAGATGATTGAGTTGCTGCTAAAATGATACTGCTATAAATGGACTTACCAAAAATAGCAAACTGCTATAAATAGTAAGTTTGCAAAGCTTCATCTAAAAATCAACTGAGCAATAAACATGACTTACTATAAATAGTAAGTATTTTCAAATGCCTTCTGAGCATGAACCGGGAAGCCAACATGACTTACTATAAATAGTAAGTGCCTGGAAAGGTTATCAGATGGAGATGCATGTTACACCATTCTGAAGTTCTCTGAAAACCCAAAAAAACCTAGAAGCACACTTCCAAACTCCTGCATGCAAGCCTTCAAAAATGCATCTGAAACCTCTTATAAAATAGGAAACCCTAATTTTTGCTTCAGCTTAGCCTATGAGTTTCTGGAAATAGGCTAAAACCTCAAGAGGAGCGTAGGGCTAAATTGGGCACATTACATCCCATTTCAAAAAGGTGACATTACAGAGAGGATATGAAATCATATGCTTGACTCATGATTTCGCAATGTCCATGCATTAATGACACATGATATTGCCAAAGATATGAAAACATGCTAAATAATGTGGCAAACTATGCACATATAACTTTCATGAGACAGTCTGCCATGTTTATCACACCCCACTAATATCATTCTCATGTTACAGATTTATGGCACCACAAAAGGTTATGGTGGTTTAACCACGTAACAACTAACAACGACATGGAATGTTACCTTGATTACAGTTAGCTAACCACTGAAAATCTTTCCATGTTATTACTCAAACACTGCAGTAACAGAGAAATAATAACCTCAGATTTTACTCTATTTATTTCATAAAAAATTCAAATGTTGTACAAAGAGGAAGAACTGCAATTTGCATTCTCAATATACTCAGCAAATACTACTACTATCTTCCTCTCACACATTTAAGACAACCATCAAGTTGTCAAGTTGTCATGACCCTCACTTATTTTCTTCTTTTTGAGAAAAGATAAATCTTTTGATATAATATTATAAAGAAAATACTACAAAAAAATTCTTTAAAGCTTCCATAACAAAGCAGCCGGGATAAGTACAAAAGTTATTTATAGATCTGCAGTTTCATAGAGCATAGAAAGTTAGGGAATTGCCAGTAAAATCGGTTTTGACAAAAACTCATATCATCTTTTGAAGATAACTGTAGATTCTCTAGTGGAGCAGCAACATATCTTATAGGAATAGCTATGAGCCTGTGTTCTTTAGCATTTGATACTCAGATACATCTGGGAATTTGTAGCTATCATTGATATTAGCCAAGGCAATATGGATGGAATAGAACCTATTTTGAGTTGGGTTGAAAGTAGCTACAAAGGAGACTGGAGCAGTGATGGGCTGATTCAGACAGACTTTTTAGAGGATTATTTGTCTCCCACATTAAGATGGAATGGACTAGGGATTTATTTCAGCTGAAAATCAGACAGAGGAAACAGAACTCTGATTTAAGAGAGTATGGGCACTGGTCTTAGGTGAGGAAATAAGGCAACACAGAGACAAGCGGGGCTCTTTGAAGGGATTGGGTGCACATAATGCCCTTGTGGCCATATTAAGAGATAAGGACAGCCAATTTTGGGGACAATTAATGCAGAATGAGAAAGCAAGGTACCTGATATTTTGTGCAGTGCAGCTTGTGTGGGACTGTGTGAGGCCTGAATTGGCTCTTGTGACAGAGTGGTACTCTTGTCATGATGAGTATTATCCTGTTCAAAGTTGATGGCTTGGTCAGATGCCATTTTGACAGCTGCAGTAATGTTAATAATTTATGTAGAAAGGTGTGTTTTTATCATTTCAGAACATTTGGCTTCTTTCTATACTTCTTTGTATAGATTTGGAGGGGCTAGCTGAGCACATTAAGGCATGATTCAATGATCATCATTAACTCAATTCGAAAATCAAAATGCAAAAATTGGAAAATTAACAATATTCTATCTCAGGCCTAGCCTCATACCCACTCTTTCAATTCCTCCACAATTCAACACACCTACAAAGACGACAATATGGTAGCAAATTATTTGGTAAATTATGCCATAGATATGATCGAGGAAAAGATTACTAGCATACTTGCAAATGACTGGGAAGAACTACACAATCACATGAATATTAAAAATAATTTCAACTCCAACTTCCATGAGGAATGATTGTATAAGTAAATGGAGTACAAATTAATGATTTCCAGGTAGATTTAACCTAGCCCAGTTGGAGCAAGACTTCTTACAATGTGTGAATTGGAAGAGAGACCATAATAAATCTACTTGCCATTATGAGATGGGATGGAAAATCGGAATAATCTCAAAACAGTTAGGCTTTATAAACTCACCTCTGCCTACTGCTGGATGCAAGAACACGATGGATACATGTGTCCAATTAACTAGTGACACAAAACAAATGGCTTTTTTGGGGACTATCTTGGAATTGAGGTTCAAAAAGGTGTTAAACTCAGTAAGGGCTACTATTATATGCCATTCAATGGCAGTTAGTAGAGTTCTTGGTCACAGACCACAAATATTGGGTGAACTCTGATATATTGTCCATGTTTGTTGGTGTTCTGCTAGACTTGGGAAAGGAAAAGGCAATGGTGAGTTCGATGGCCAATCTGATGGTGAAGAAACAGATGCTCAGTGATTTAAATGAAACATTGCAGATTGCTACTCCTGACCTTGGTCTGCCAATTGGAAACAAAGCTCTGACAACAAATGGCTCCACAACTGTACAATAGAAACTAATGGAGGCAAGGAGGAGGCTAAAAACTAAGAAAGCAGTGGCCTTCCGGAAGCAAGCCATGGATTTAAGCAATAAGGCTGGCATATAATAGATGATATTCTATTCACTAATAGCTCAGAGGAGGACAACTGAAAGTAAGATATAATTTAGATATTTTACTGTTACAGATAGATAATATATAAAATTCCGGTAAATTTAGAGCATTTTGCTAATAAACCCCAGGCACTGTTATAGCTCTAGGATTTTGCTCAACCCAGGAAGCTGAAAGGTAAACTGTTTATATTACTTTTCAATGGAATGGGAGCAGTTCCCATGACTGCAGTTTATATAGCAAAAAGAAAAGAAAAAATTGTCAGCATATAAAAGTAGGACGAAAATGAGCCCAACAACCATGTTACATCAATATATTCCTCAATTTTGTCAATGCATATGCCAAAAATTGTTTGAGAGAGTTAGGCACACTTCCCTAACCCCAATATTGAATTGATATCCATTTCTTCATTGTTAATTCTTCTTGGCAATAATCTTCTCATAATGCCTACTTACAGCACAACAAAATTCAAGAGGGATGCCAATTTCTTACAATCTTTTCCATGGGCTGACTATTAGGACAACGCTGAATACTTTTGGTAAGTCAATATAACAACATATGAGGCCTTGTTTTTTGCCTCTATGATTTTCTGTGATAACTGTAAGGATGACTGGTCAATAGTAGCACCTCATTTCATACAACCAACTTAGCTGTTCACCCTTTTTTTATCATCCTCAATCCAATGACTTTCTAGTTTCTTCTTTAAAGGATTAGGCCCGTATACTTCTGCTAAAAGAGTGCTAACCATAATGGATAAGTAACCAGCCGGGTTATTTTGGTTTCAAGACTAGAAAACAGGAACAATTACACTTATTGTTCATTTTTAAGGGAAGCTTTACATGAGAGCTTAATTGAAAAGATGTTTGATATGCAGAACAAAGACTGGATTCCCATGTTTTAAGATCTCAGCTTGGCATCCTTTGTTTTCTTTAGATTTACCTTTTGCGGCACCTAATGGCAAGTTATATATCTTTCATCAAAGAAAACCTCAACTTAGCATTAAGTGATTTGGAGCTCAGCACCACATACTGCATACACCCACACTTGAGTAATGGTGAAATGCAATCAACGAGCAAATCGATTGATATTATGTAAAGGACCCATGTGCCCAATACTTTAAAAATGAAATTTATCTTCACCATTATAAAACCAAGTAGGATTACATACTTACAAGAGGAAACACCCAAGGAAACAAAAGCAGGTTTTCAATTATTATGGTTGTATCCTGCTGTCTTACTAAAGAGTCTTTTATTTACTGATATAAAAAATCTTGCAAAGCATTTTCGATTACATGTATAAAATGTCACATAAAATTGTTAACATCCGAGCTTGGAAACATTAGTAATCCTAGAAGTAAGCAGTCCTTTCATTTTCCATTATTGCATATAAAATTTTTGAGTGGAAACTATAAAGGATAGATTAAAAAAGCCAGAGTTTAACAATTATACCAAACTGCAATGAAAAGGTACTTCAAAAATGATCTTCCTTCAGTGCTCATTTTTATCCCTTTTTTTCATTCATTTAATAGTAGTATTACAGTGCTTCTTAGCTTATAAAGACTAGAACCATAACGCCTTCATGAGTGGCTAGGAGACCTTTTTCTCACTGTGGAAAAGGAATTTGTCTAATGTTTTTTGTAAGTTAGGAACTAGACCAAAAAGCTATAATGTATAGTCTTATTCAGTAAGGCACAAGAACACCTTAAGAGTTAAAAACAATAAACCATAAAGTAAACAGATGCACGGCATCAAATAGCGATGAACCATGGATTAAAATTTAAGATTGGATGTACAAAGCCCATCACTAGCTCACATCCCTAAAAACAAAGAATTTTATCTAACATTTGTCAGCCGGTTTAAAGCACCTCAGAAGTAACCTTCGTATTCAAGATGAGCATATTTCTGACTACAAAAAGTATTGAGAGACAGCGTTGATTTCAAATCATTTGTACCTAAATATTATTTTCTTGTGAATCATCCTTACCGTCTAGTTATTCCGTAAAATTAACAATTTCTCTACCCACTGGGCCATGCCCATACATAGTTTCTTTTCTCTTCAGTTTTAACTTTTTGGAATGTAGAGTGAGAGAAAGATCAACAGTTTCTCTCTTTTTGGCATGCATTAATGCCTATGGGCACCGTTCTAACACCTCTCCTGTTTCCAAGCCAATGCTGCTGTTCTCTTTCTTATGTTTAAAGCTTCAATATGTCAACTACAAGTTTCAACGTTTATAACTGGTATGCCAACTTATCCAATGCCATTGATGCCTTGTGAAGCACAATCAAACAGCTTAGTCCCTTTCAATTCAAATTCAATTCAGGTGGAAGATGTTTATAGTCTTGTGCAATACAGGCACCATACCTGTCATTTGTTAACTTGTATTTTGCATTACTCAAACTTTATGGAACATTAGACTCAAATGGCCCCACCAATTGAACATTCATATCATGCAACATTCAAAAAGAAAGCATTTAGCATTATTTATCTGCACATACTTGCCCCAAAGAAAGAAAAAATAACAGACAAATAAACAAGTGCAAAATCACGTGCATTAAATTGCAGGGTTCTGACCTGTTTGGCAACACCAAAGTCAGCAAGTTTGACTTGCCCATTTGGATGCACCAATATATTCGCACATTTAAGATCTCTGTTCAACGAAATGTCAAAAAGTGAATCAGTGCCATTGATAGCTAGACTCGCAAGAATCGATGTTCTACAATAAATGCCAATATCAAAAACTTTTAATTTTTTTAAAATAATTGCAATTTAAGCTCTGGGTAGAGTTCACTTGTATAATTGAATATTTCAATGGTTAGACTTTATAGACAAATAAGCTAATTAGATGCTTATTTATGTTCTTTCATTATAAATTATAAAACCTATATCTTGATTTTTGAGCAGGAACTGTTTAAACAATAAAGTGTCATTTAAATAAAAAGTTGAAACCATAAATGAACACAAAATGATTGAAGCAAATAAAATTAAAATCAGTCCCACAGTGCAATGATGAAGGAAAATAATTAAAAGAAGAGATTATACTGGTAGGTGCATACATGTCAAAAAAATGAAGGAAACAGGTTCAAATCAACATATGAAGTTGGCAAAAGTAGATCATCTATAGTCCCGTTTTGAAACCTATATCTTCCTTGTCTAATTGAAATTGTCGTTTCTGGATTTGATTGTGTTTGAGTTTTTGCATCAACATTTCGGATCACACTCCGTGATCCATCATTAGGATAGAAGAGAGCTAGAGGAGAAGAAAATGACGGATCATGGAGTGTGATCTGAAACGTTGATACAAAAACTCAAACACAATCAAATCCAGAGACAACAATTTCAATTAGCAATATGGATTGTGGAAACTTGATATCATTAACTTCCTTGTCTAATCAATACAAAAGATGTGTCAGGTATACTGTCAACTGCAGAAGAGAGAAAACAGAAACAAAAAGCTCCAATATAACACTGAATCAAGACTCCGGTTACTAAAATGAGAACAAATTATATCTAAGAACAGGTAGAGCATATCAGGTTACATTATCAATCCTATAGTTGCAAGAATCAGCAAGTCTCCTGGTTCCAAGTCTAACTGAGTTCGTCCTAATGCAGCAAATCTGGCTGAATCTGGGAAAATATTTCTACTGTATCATGATTTTTGTAAATCGTCTATATGTCTTCGTTTCCTTAAATTTCGAAGTTTGTGCCAAGCTTTTGCCAAGAAAATTTGTCAAGTCCAAGTTCAGGCCAAAATTCAACCTGTCAAGTCTATGCCAACTCTGGCACTCGTAACTATGCTGAACCCCAACATACTCAGATCCTCAAACTCTGCTAAACCTTAACATACTCAGATCCTCAAATCAACGTGCAAGGCAGGTATTTGCCTATTGTCTCTCAGTGAATATGTCAAGTCCAATTTCAGGCCAAAATTCAGCCTGCCTAGTCTGTGCCAAATCTGGCTAACTGGTAAATATGCTTAACTCCAGCATACTCGGATCCTCAAATCTATGTACAAGATGAGTATTTGCCTATTGTCTCTCAGTGAATATGTAACCCAACTTGCACCTATCAAAAATACTCAGAATAAAATAATCCCAAGAAACACTCTCCTTGCAGAACTAAGTTTCATTTCTAGTAAACATATATCCATAAGTGTTTACAGGAGCAATTTCTAAGGCTGTTCATTTCACACTAACAATACTAAAATGCAATTAAAGTATTGGATCTAGAAAAATCCATTATAAGATTGTCTTGTTGTGCATTTGACAGTTGTCAAATCCCCTGTACTGGGTTGTGTTGAGTCGTTGACAGGTCTTTTGACATGCCAACTTGTCAGTCCATTTCCTTGAAAGGGAATGAATTTGTCCTCCAAGGTTCAGGGCTACACCTTTTAAAAAGCAAACAAAAAATTCCAATAAGAAAATTAGAAGGCTTTCCCAGGAACTTGTTGAGACTAAGATCAGGCTCTCTCAAGCAGAGTAGAGAAGAGTTAGGAATCTAGGTAGCCTTCTAGGTTTGGCAAAGCTAAGTTGATACCACTCACCAGCTGGAATTTGTCTCATGATTACACTCTATTCACACGAGAACAAGGAAGACTCATTCCAAAAAGCAGGCAATTTCTATGATTATTTGCCAAGATTATTGTTGAACATCGATACTTTTCCTTCCTCAAACAAAATTTAATTGAACTAAAATGCATTGAAAAACAAAATGATAAACATCAAGTCTTTGGAATATATATTGTTATTCAAAAGCAGGAACGTACACAAGAGTAGAGAAGAGTTAGGAATATTCAAAAGCAGAGTAGAGAAGAGTTAGGAATCTAGGTAGCCTTCTAGGTTTGGCAAAGCTAAGTTGATACCACTCACCAGCTGGAATTTGACTCATGATTACACTCTATTCACACGAGAACAAGGAAGACTCGTTCCAAAAAGCAGGCAATTTCTATGATTATTTGCCAAGATTATTGTTGAACATCGATACTTTTCCTTCCTCAAACAAAATCTAATTGAACTAAAATGCATTGAAAAACAAAATGATAAACATCAAGTCTTTGGAATATATATTGTTATTCAAAAGCAGGAACATACACAAGAGGGCATCATGTCATGTCCCCTCTTTCCTTTGAATAAATAAATTATATTTTTAATTTAAAAATGGTGTTATTTAACACTAATAGTAATAATATAATAATCATATTAATAATAAAAACGTAAATTCAAATCTGAACTCACTTGAGTACAAATTGTGGGTCCTTGGGTCCTAAAACAAACAGGTATAAGAAGCTGGAGAAGGTTTGGATTATCAGAATTTGCATACTTTTCCAGTTTATTCTCAAAATTTGAATTTGCTTTGAGGATGAAATCTTTCAACAGCGAAAACCCTAGGAGAGGATGCAAACCCTCTCCTCAGACATCTTGGCGACTCCACTCAGGGGTGGAAGATTGGACTAATTGATAGAGTTGTTTGTAATTCAGGGAGGTGGACAGCTGGAACAGATCAGAGAAGCTTTAGGACACTGCCAACATCCAGTCTGAGTCATGTTTGCATGAAAAGGATTTACGAGGGGTTGCCAGCACTTCCGATTTCAATCATCCACATCACCTCTCTGCCCTCCAGTCACCCTTCACACAGCCGAGCAGGCAAAGAAGACATCCATACACTTCAGATTGCTGCATAGAGTGTACACAGCCTCAACTCCAGATCAATATTCACGCCCAGCAACCACACAGACAATCAAACCCTACTGGCCGCAGCATACTGTGAGGCAGATCTTGCCAGTTACATCAACCTAGGAGCACACAAGTCTATACCAGTTGTATCATACCCAGTCCCAGAATTGTATCATTAATCACAGGCAGATTGGCAGTTATGTGTAACAGGTCAATATGAACTGTAAGTCAGATTTTATCTCCATGCAAAGCATTTCTTGGTCAGTTTTCAGATCTGTACTGTATCTATCATTTAAAGCTGGGAAGTTTAAAGTCCAAGATCCATTGTTGATGTCATGACTCCAGTTTGGGACTGAATTTTCTGAATATCTGTAAACAGCATCTATTCGTTGTTTATAATCAGAACAGGACTAAATTGAGATCTCAAATTTAAGTGCAGTACTCAATCTTTGTGAGTAAAATGTTTCTATTGTACATGTATATGTTGTATATATGCATACAACATATACATATAAAATGTTGTTCTGTAGTAATACACACACACACACACACACACACACATATATATATATATATGCATATACATATAGATACATATATAAATGTACATGTTGTATATATACATATACATGTATGTGTACATATACATATATATGTATAACTATATATATGTGTGTATATATACATATATATTATATATATATGATTTTTATATGTTTTTTGTATAGACAAACCCAAAATGAACCCAATCCCAAAAATCTGCATACTAAACCAGCATACTCATCCTTAAACTGGCAACTTAGCTCCAAATAAATATTCTAAAGCATAGTTTGAAAACTTGAACTCGGCAGCCCAAAATTTGGACTCGAACTTGGGACTCGGCATGGACTCGGCAAAACTAATACCTAATAATTACACAAAAAGAAATGCATTTGGAGAACATAAAAGTCTAATTTGACTATCAATTTGTCATAATTCATACATTACACATGTCATATGATCTTCAAACTCTCAAAATTTGAGATTTCAGCCACTATGTCTGTTATGTTCAGGCGCTAGAAGAGTCTGAGCTCAAGACTCAGGAGTCTTGGAGTAAGACCTGGCCAAGTACTATCCAAGACTTGGCCAAACTCGGCACAGGAGTCTCATTGACTTGGCTCGGCCAGCTCAGAGACTCGAGAGTTTGGCGAATGTTGCAAAGTATTCGCAGAGTCTTCAAACTATGTTCTAAAGTATATACTCTTTTTATCAAGATTATAAACTGTTTTGTTCATACTCATCTCCCTTGATGAGCAGCAATGACATTTAAGGGAGAATATATCTGCCCTGGACAAATTTATAGCAGCACGATCCATGATTCTTGCAGCACAAGATATGGGAGAAAAGATCTAATGATGTTAACTTTGATGAGAAGGTACAGCACTCATGTGAGTAGACTCAAACAGCAATCTGAGTGAATCAGATGGTGGAAGGGAGTGGGTTATACCAGATAACACAAGGAGTACATTAAAGGCTGAAGACAGTAGTAGAAGACCAGAAAAGAGACAGTCAAAACACAATATGTAGAAGAGACCAGATTGCAAGACTTCAATAAAAATAAGATAAACTCAGAGATCAACCAGCAGAAATGGCTCATAAGCTTGCCAGCTTCTGTTCTATTTCTGATGGAATATTGCATGCAAAAGGCCTGTATTTATAAGTTCAAAAGAACTACAAAGGCATTTAACCTTTCTAAGACCCAGCTTCCAGCCACTTTACATCTCTTTTATTTTTGTCTACACTTGATACATAGGCCTTGCTGCAAACTAATCCTACTTCTGATATCAAGGATTTCAGCTAACATGAAGAATGAAAAAACACATACAGATGAGAGGGATTCTTATTATGATTGGATAGAACCCAGCATAGGCATTGTAACATCTTAGGGCCATCTCGCCATCATATGCATCAGGTGGAAGGGAAAGCGATGCTTATCAAACTCTATCCCTTTGTTTAATGTCTTTAAGTTAAATAAAGGGATCAATAGCCTTAACCACATTGCAAGAAATGACTAAAATTAAAAATTCCAACAAGACCTCAAAGAGGGCTAACATAACAAATGGATGGACATCAAAGCTAAAACTCTCTTACACCTTTGGCAAGGGATACAGGAGAGGATCAGCAAGATGCAATATGAAAAACTAAGGGTGATTAAATTAAGAAAATCTGGAGTTGTCCAACTCCAAAAAGACATCTTCCCCTTGGTCTATAATTAGCATTCAACACATTAAGATGAAACAAAATGCATGCATTTGTTGTAAAATGGTTGAAGGAGCATGCTTGAGACAACGCACGTTTTTGCCAGTAGCTAGGATCAAATTTTTGTGGAAGTAGAACCAATAGTGTACCTAAACTAACTTCATTTACAACATTGTCAAGTGGTCGAGACCTTGCTCTACCCTAAGCCAACTACCTTTCAAATTCAAAGCAATTATTCATATTTGTCATGCCCCCGTCAAAGAAAGGAACAGACCACAATATTTAGTCAAATCACAGCACTCAAAGTCTGGGCAAATAAAGTAAACATGGACAGCGATTCTAATAAGGGGATCGATTAAGATTATAAGAATAAACAAGGGCAGCAATTCCCTTGAATTAAAGATATTTAATTAAAATTAAATTAAAAGGGTTTTAGGCTGGCGATTAAGGGGAATAGTTGTGACTCTTCTAGAAAGGCAGAAATAATGAAAAGTTGTGACTCCCTCAAACGTGAAGACATAAGAGGGAGAGCATTTCATTTGAGAAGGGGAGAGATAACATCATTCAATCAATCAATTAAGAATAAATATTATGTGACTCCTAATATGAAAGGTTGTGACTCCTTCAAATATGAAAGGTTGTCACTCCCTCGATAATAAGATATAAAAGGGAGATCATTTCCTTGTGGAGAAATCATCAATGGGGAATAAATCTATCAATCAATTTGGAAATAAAGTATAATTCTCAAAAGGCAGCAATGAAGGGTGATGGCTCGTTTATTATGAAGGGTGCTGACTCATTTATTATGAAGGGTGGTGACTCCTTCAAGAAATGGATATAAAGGGTAAATCAGTTCATTGACATTCAATCAGCAATCATCACTCATCTATTCATCAAGCAATCAAAATATCAAAAAGATAAATCAAGCAAACAGCAATAAGTCTATCAAATCATTCAAGCATAAAAGCATCCAAGTAACACACATTCAAGTATCCATTCGGAAATTGAAAATTTACAATCAACTCACAAGCAATTCAGCATATGAATTCAGAACTCCATATTGCAAACAACTAGTCATTCAGCCATATATAATTGCAGAAATTCACTCAAGAATCATTCATAAAGCATTCAAGTATTATTTAAGGATTGAATTGTCTATCCATCAAGAAATATAAATCAGCAATAGTCTAGCAAATACATCAAATTATCAATCCTGAATTCTAGGTAGTATTTACAAATCAAATGGGGTCTGGGCTCACGGGATGGGCTAAGGGTTGGAAGGACAGGGTCTTTTCATGCCCTTCACAAGCTAGGGATGGGGTCCTTGGTATTGTCACTATTGAGTTAGGGACGGGGTCCTTTAATTCAACGGTTTTGCAAAGTATTTCCGGAGGATTCACGAGTTGATCAACTTTGGGTATTGTGTATGATTTATGGACCGAAATATATATCATAAATTCCTAATCTTTGATAAAACTATTATCATATTTTGAGTGATATTATTGTTTTAAAGAATATCCCAAATGGGGACATTATAATATTTAAGTGCTTTTCCCTTGTGAGGAAAAGCAATGTAATTTCTAGTTCATGTTTGTATAATGTCCTCTAAGTAGTAAGATATAGACTACCATGCCCTCTTAATGTGCCATGCAGATCAATGTTCAAGCAAAGAAATTCTAATTGGATCGAACCCCCATTGACCCCTATGGTGCTGGCATCTACACAAATCATGGATGAGTTCCTCTCCTTGTTCAACAAGATCCATGCTGACATCAGGGCTATTGGATGATAGGATAAGAAAGAACCCACACAGATTATCATTTCTCTCAACAATCTCTCAGAAAAGTATGAGAACTTTGTGTGCTAACTACCAGGAAAAAATTTCTGTCCCCAAATACACATTCCGACATCTCCCAATCCTGGAAACTTGGAGACACACTGCATAATTTAGAAGTATTTAGTATTTAATCCTTCAAAATCTCATTCCTAAGACCCAAAACCCAAAAGATTCATCTGGGATTTCATCTCTCAATATCATTGTCTAAGGATTCTGCGAACTTTCATGGTTTTACTGATATTGGGACATTAATTGTGGTGTAATACAATCATTGATATTACTTAAGTCCTGACGGAGGTCAAGGACACTTGTACTGAGATGTCATATTCGTGGTCTCTTGTAGCACAGATTGTTTTTTGAATTTTGAAAACAAGACATTCTGCAACTGCTCTTTTGGCAATATAGGGAACTTTCAGACCAATAGTTCATTCACATTCTTAACAAGCAGAGGGAATTTTTGAACAGCATGACAAAGAATTCTTAAAACATCTAAATAACTTTTTATTTGTTTTCTCACAAGAAAATATCATCACAAACTTCCAAAATAATCTGTCATAGTTAAATCTATATAGGATATTGTTATCTTACAACAATATGATTTGAATGGCCATTGAAATACAAATAAATTCAATGAAAGCAAACTACCTATAACTTGTCAATACCACCATGGTGATAAATAGTAATTTGAACACAAAACAACCATCACAGGATCTTCAATATCATAATCTTATTTCTCGCAAGAAGCTAGGCAGGATCACAGTTAACAATAACTGCATTGCTTTCCAAATAAAATGCATTTAAAAGGCAACTATAAATCACAACCTGTGGATAGTTTTCTGCTGATGCAAATATTCAAGTCCACATAATATCTGTCGGGTGTATGTTCGGATCATGTTCTCTTCAAATTGTTTGTATTTGTCTAGAACATGTCGTAATGAGCCCATCCCAACTAACTCAAGAAAAATACATAAATGGCCTTCATCCTGCAATATAACACTTGCATTAATCCACCTTCTATTGCAAGACTGCACAAAAGGATCACAAAGCTAGTTTGGCAATAAACTGGATAATAAAACCAAAAGGTTGACTTACAACAGAGCTACCCAGATAGCGCACAATGTTTGGATGATTTAATCTTTTAAGCACATCTATCTCCTGCAACAGAACAGAACAAAAGACCAAATGTGTGCTCCTTTCATCAAATTTATGGTATATATTATTGCAGTATATGTACAATACGATTTTTTACAAGCTTCTTTGACACATAAAACCATCAGATTCTGTATTCAAAGTAAACAGATTGAGTTTAGCCTGCAATCTACCTGTCGAACCTCAGGTGCAGCAGTCTCAACATCACTGATCTTTACAGCAAAAAAACTGCCATCATCCCTGGAGCAATGAAAACAGAAGAACATCAAGGCCAATCTCTATGGGACAGAAGCTTGAGTTCCCCAGTACTAGGTATGTCCAACGTTAGGCTCAAAATTGTATTTTGTGCTTTTGCAATGCAATGGTTGTGATGGTTTAATGCCCATTATTACCGGTAAAAACCCAGTAAATGCGATAAAAGATAAAATATTACGTTCAACGAAACATAAGATATCCATTAAACATAAAGAAACTGGAGTTCAATGTTCAAGACTAAAGGGATAAATGAGTCATGACTCACAGATTCAGTCCTTCATAGACAGTTCCAAAAGATCCCTTCCCCAAAACTTTGCCCTTGGACCAGTGTTTGGGACATTGCCGTGGAGAAACAGAACATTGGGAGGGAAGCTGCATTCTACCAGTATTCATCCGTTGGGACCGTTGAATGGTTTCAAGTTCCCTATCCGACGATTTCACATGAGGTGGCAGGGGAAGTTTCTTAGGCATGATCTTTCTACCAGATTTTGAAGGTGAAGATGGAGGTGTTGGAAGTGGGTGAGCTTGACAATTATTTGCTATGTGAGGACTTAACTGAGGGCTATCATTACAACTTTTGTAATCAGAAGAGCCTGAGCCAACACCAATGCCCGAGTCCCATGTTGAAATAGGCTTAGGGTTACATCTACTCTGTCCCTGCCTTGGTGAAATATACGGACCATCCCAAGAATATCGCGGTTGATCAAACACATAGTTTGGATAAGATGTCATCATGGCAAAGAGATGAGAATTGAAGGGGCTTATATTATCGCTGTATGGCTCCATTTCACCACTTTGTTCCAACAACCCAAAAGACCATGATGAATCTGTCGCGGGACTGGGCCTCTGCATGACAGTGATAATATCCATCGCCTCTTCTAAACTTTCTGCGCCTAATGTTTGAATAACCTTTGCACTCCCCACCAGCCCCATTGGCAAGGGTGAACTCTTTGAGGCGGATCTCGAATTACTGTTACTAGCATTGTGAGAATCCCCCTCTTGCAAATTCCAATTGCAGGAGGAAAAATCGCTTCCATTTGGAGCTACTGAAGAACTTTTGGAAGATGGTGACACCTTCTTGTTCCGATAGAAATAAGTTTTTATATAATTCATCTCAAATCAGCTCACAACCATGCGAAATCCAATTCGATCTTTTAAAAGCCCCTATATGCCGAGCCGGAATCCCTCTCTCAAACCCTAATTGCAGATTCCAATACCAGTTTATGGCCAAATCTAATTTAACCTAAAATTCCTAGATGATGAGCTAGTGCTTCATTGTCAAATCCTAATTACAAATTCACGTATTGGCTTAGAGCCAGACTCAATTCAGTGTGTAAAACCCCAACTCTCGGCATCTCTCAGTGGAACCCCGCTAATTATTATCATAACACCTTAGAGCCCAATCCATATCCTAAAAACTCGAACTAGAATCTCTCTGTTGAGCACTCATCACAGAGTCTGCTACTCGGCATTTAGAACCCTAACCGCTTATTCCAATCCGTACAAACAAAACCAGTTATTATATTTAATTTCTGCGGCGAAATCCTTCACAGATCACACCTCTCACTGCTAAATTGTCAACTTGACATCACGTCTAGATGTCAATCAAAGTCAATTCCCGAAATGAAACCCCACTTCACAAATTCGCAGAAAGAAGAAAGAAAGAAAGAAAGAAAAGTATAGAACTTGTATAATTTCCCACCGCTTTCCTCCTTCTTTCCCTCGAAATTGCATAAACCTCATTTCTTGAGAAGCATAGAGCTCAAATTTTCACACGTTTCATTTGCATGAATTATATTCCTTGACCAGAATTCACTGTAAGAAAACAATTCACCAGAGAACCCCAAGTAGCCAGAAAATAAGTACCCTTCCACGATGATTGCAAGACGACACCATAATAATTAGGTCTGCAGCGTTGTGAAGTCTGAGCGCGCTATGCTTGCTTCCGTTTTCTTCTTCCACGAGGAGAAAAATGAGTAGAATTGAGAGGAGGATGTACCTTCCACAGAGTTTCCATTCCCTTATGTGTCATCCGTAGCAACCACGTTACGTACTACTTGTATAGAATCTGTCGCTGTTTACTCAAATATACAGCGACTTTCTCATTTTAAATAACTATTCACGCGGCAACAACGGGCCCTCGGATTTTATCTCTACACTTACTCTTCGCAACAGTATTTCTAGTCAACAGGGTTTTGTATTTCTGAGAATCTCTCATATTACAGATTAAATTTGACTGTCACATCTGCCCGTCGAGCTTTTTTTTTTTCAAGCGAATATTTTTTAAATATTGTTCTTACAATGTACCTCTATAATCTCTAAAGCAATCGCACCCGGGTGTGCAACGAGTTAGGGGAGGTTAATTAGTGATTTGTTTGTTTTTTTTAATATAGTTGTGTAATATATGATGTCAATTGATAAGGAGTTAAGAAAATGAAGTTGTTTATGTAATCAAGGTCTTTATAAACAAGTGACAATTTTGGATTGACTCTTTTTCTTTTTTCTTTTTTTTTCTTTTTTTTTTTAAATTTTTATTTTAAGATATCTCTAAGGGGGTCCCTTTTAGCTTAGCAGTCAAGGTCTGAGGGGTATCCATTCCGCCAAAATCCATCTGGGGCACAATCCCGGCCTCATCCCTTTTTAGGTGTTAGGGCTTTGCACTCAACAAGACTTGATCCCTAGTGGGCTCATTCTTAACCTTTCAACTTCACCAGTAGACCAAGGGCCCATTGGCATTAACTTAATATGTTGTTCTAAAATTTAGTGATATCAACTTAATATGTAGTTCTAAAATTTAGTCTCCTAAAATGCAACATGTTTGGAATGCGCAAGAAAACCTAATAAAAAGTTATATAAAAGTACTCAGCATTTATATCTCTCTCTTTCTCTCTTTGTTTTTCCTCTCCCTCTTTCTCTCTCTATATCTCTACTTCTCTATATCTATATCTCTTCCCCTCTATCTCTCTCTCCCTCTTAAAGTTATTCAAGTTATTTGATTCAACTGAAAGAACATAAGCTACTCGTATGTTCACCTTGAGATTGTATATTTGTCTTCCCAATTTCCCCCCAAGGGTCTTTTTTCTCTCATTTTTGCAACTCTTGAAACCAACCCAAACGAATACATATTCTTTCATATATCCATCTTACTACTAGAATTGTATTCTAATTTTCCTCATGACTCACAAATGTGTCATTTTTCACCACTTTCCTTAAAAAATAACCATGACACACTAAAATCACCTTAGAAAGATAATCATAGTGGATTTAGATTGGATCTTAGTTGTCTTTATCTTCACCACTCTCTATCTCTCTTCTTCTCACTCTACCTATATATCCTTCTTTATCTCTCTATTTGTCTCTTTCTCTCTTATATCTCTCTAATTGTATAAATACAATGATCTTGATGACTCATCAATGTGTTGTTTGTCACCTTCGAAAGATAATCATAATGGAATCTTTGTCTCTCTTTGGAGCCTCCAACGGACATGTGGCAATTTAAGATTACTTGCATGCAACAACTAATCAAAAGTCAATCCACGTTCACACTTCACAAATTGTTTGATTGTAGTTTAAGTAGTACAAATTTTACATTATAAAATAAATTTAATAATTTTAAATTATATCAAATATCAGATAATATAATAAATATAATTATATTATATTTTATATATAAAATATAATTTTAATGTACACTTTATAATATAATAATATATTTAAAGTATATAAATATAATACAGCTAAAATATTGACAAAAAAAAAAAGTTGAAAGATGGTGATAGGCTCTCTAAATTGTAATAATCATATTTCATGAGGCCTAAAACTAAAATTAAATATTATTCAATGCTAAAGTGGATGGTGTAATGAAGGCAATTCAATAGGTCATTGGTATGCAATGTTATCAAGGGGAACACATCCATGATAGAACTTTGTATGAAGAGTTTGTGGTGTATGCCATTTTTCTTTTGGGGAAAAAGAGTTGGGGTAAATTCTTGGTAAACACTTTCATAAAGAATGAAATGAAAGCCCTAATATACAATGCTATATCACTATTTATTAAGAATTTGAAGAAAAGCACATTGGGGGGAGTCTTTGATGCAAAAGTTGTAAGCCTCAAGAAAATCACATCAAAAGTTGTCAATCTCTTCAAGGATGGTTTGCATAGGAACAATATGGAAACTCTTAATTTATACTTGAGTAATTATAATATCTACTTGCTCCAACTTAGTTTGGACATGTCATAGAAGTGTCTAAAGGCCTATGCCTCCTAATACATATGAAATTGCCTAGCAACTAATGCATTTCTTGTATCTTTTTTCAGTTGTTCTAATGAATGGGAGCTACCTCTTTGGTAGTAGCTTATCTATCAAATATATATATAATACTATTAAATTAACCTATAAGAAATCTACTTCTCTCTTCCCCTCTCTCTATATTTTCCCTCTCTTTTCTCACTTCTTGTTCGCTCTCTCTCCCTCCCACTCTATTTTTCTCTTTGTTTGTATTTTTATCTTTGTCTTTTATTCTTTCTCTTCATCTATGTGTGTTTCTCTTCTCCTCACTCTATCTTTATTGCTCTCTCCTCTCTCTCTCTCTCTCACCATACCAACACTCTTTTTTATCCACTTAGTATTCTTTAATAATTGAAGATATTTTGGCTTGGTAAATCACGAGTGAGGTAATGGGTAATCTTTAACCAACGGCAAGGTAACTTGGAAGGATATGAAAGCTCGAGCTCCCAATGTTTCACCTCTACAAAAAGAGGCCATGTGCATCAACATGACAAAAGGCATGCACAATCTCTTCTTCTCATTTTCATCCCAAGATTCATTCTTTAAATTCTTCATAAGAGATTTCCCCTAAGGTTGTGGTTGTGCTCGAGGAAGAAATGTGCCCATATTTGTCCTCATTCATCCAAGAGCTCATGAAAGTGCTTTAGTTATACTCATTTTTTTACTTGCTAGACATTGTCAACAACGTGAACATGGAGATCATCCACAAGAATGAGAAGTTTCTTTTGGTGCCTAAGATTGAGAAGTTTATTTTGGTGCCTAAGATTGAGAGCTTGGTGTTCTCAAGGTCATAATTTCTTCATAAGCCTAACACTATTTACAACATGGAAAGGACTCATCTAACCATGTGTAAGGTGTTGAATCATTTCATTGTCTTGACTTGTTATTTTGAAATATGAATCATTGATCCACCAAAAGAGCTTCATATAAACATCTTTTTCACATCCTATATTTTTAAATTTTTAAGACTAATCAATTTATTTTTTTATAAAAGGTCATGGGCCTATATATTATATATTAATAGTAAAGATATACAAGAATTTTAGATTCATGGCTCAAAAGCCCATATTTATCCCCTGATTCCTTCAGTAATACAAAGTATACGAGGATGTCGATATTTTAACCACAAACTCAAAGTTTACAATATGCTTTTGGGCTAAGCAAAAAACAAAACAAGGCCTATTCGATCATTTCATTACATTATCCAAGAATTTAGAGTAGACAAAAATGAGCAAAATTCCATATGCAAATTCTGAAGGAGCGAACTTCATTCCTCCATCAAGTCTACTTGAACATCAGTTTCATCTTGATGTTCATGTAAATTCCCCACATCAAATTGTACTAGTGGCAGAGCATTTAGATTGAAACCCTTAACATTAGGACAACGAGGGGAAACATTATCTGCATTCACGTCCACTGGTTGAGCTGGCATTGGGGGATTATGATCATGTATGAGCAACACCATAATTGCATTTACCCTGGTTCTTATCTTTTCTGCTAACTCGAAATCAACCTGTCTTGCATATCTATTTAACACTGTCTGCAAATGGTTTGAATTATGCATCTCCAAGGACTTTTTAATTGCATGATAGATAGTAACAAAAGCATTTATATGTAAGACTAATCATATTTATTATATCCCTCAATTTTATTTAAGAATATTAAATCCAAAAACTCAAAATCTAAACTAATAAACCTATCCAATAATTATTTAATGTTATAATTAATATATTATGTAATAGTTAATATATTATAGATTATATTATATTTTAAAACAATATATAATAATTATAATTATCATATTTTATATAGCCCACTAGATATATTTTTTATAAATTGTTAATTCATTGTTACGAAAAAATTGGAAATCCATTGAACCACAAAAATGGTGAGAGACACTATTATATTAGGACTCTCTTCATTCATTTACTAAAGATAAATGCTTTTAGGGAAAGGAATTTAACACCCCTAAAAATGTTTTGGTGTTTAAAGCATTGCTAGTGGGAAAGTGAGTAGCAAAGTTGATATCATAATTGACAAACGTTGATGGTAGCATACGTCATAGACTCTTCTTAATCCATTTTAATGGAGAATGCCAAGATTAAAAATCACAAATTGATAACCTTCCACAAGTGACATGATGAATATAATAGAATATATATCATATATAATGATAAGTGTACAAATACAATGATGAACCTTGGTTATATAAGCAAGGATGAGGAGGTGAGAAGGTGGAATACAATGATTATTTACCCCTCCAAATGTGCAACACTTGTGAGCTCACTTGACAAGTGTGTGAGAAAGTGAAAAGTGTGCATGCATGTCTCAACCATATGAAATGAGGCAAAACTCTAAAAATCCTAAGTAAACTTAAGTTAAGTGTGAATAGGTCAATCCTAGAAAGGTGATTAGCTAACTAGTTTGATAATGACTCTATTTGCATTAACAAATTTTGCCTAATATATTCTAACATTTTAAATTTTTAGTGATGATGTGGTTGAGAAATGAAACTCCTGAGCTTTTCCACCCCATGAAGATCGGTGTGTTGAGGCTACAGTTGAAGAAAAAAATTCTAAGATGTTAGTGCCCACTTCAAAACCGTTTAAGCATAAATATGATTCTTCCATACACTCCTTTAAACCAATGTTTGATAGGTATTTCAAACAATAACTGACATCATAGAAAAAAACACATGTACAAATAAGATGCATTTAATCATCTTACATTGTTTGAAGATAATATTGATGGTTGATGTCAAAATTAGCTCACTCCCTCTCATAAGAGAAATACCTTTGATAATATAATATAATTATTTATTATAAATTAATTCTTGTAAATATAATTACTTATATTAGATATACATAATCCTATCAATAAAAATATAATATATAACTATACTAAATATTTTAAATAAATATTATATAATTAGAATTCCATATTGTATAAAATTAAAATATTAATGACTTACTAAAAATATGCATAAAACTTATATGTGTGTATATGTGTGTATACATAATGAACTTTATATATATAATGATTTGAATTATAAATAATAGTTAATAAAAATATTCTTCACTATTTGATTAATATCCTTAAAAGGTAAAGAGCAATAATTGTTATGCTTCAATAATAATGAAGCATATATAAGGGGAATTTTCCCTAAATGGTAAATCCTACAAGCCTATTACTAGGGTCATATGAAACCTTAATCTCCTATTGCTAAATATTCCCAATAATTGATAGACTCAATGAAACTAACATGAAGGTTCCCATCGAATCCATTGGGAGAAGATAATTTTTCAACAAGGACAAAATGTCACCATTTGGAAAATAATAGGAAATTGTAGGCAAATTGATGGAATCCCTTTTGGAAGATTGGGGCATGTATCAAAGAGATACACCAATAGTTAATAACAAGTCCTTCATGCAAGAATTGTTGTAACAATTATCTCTAAGTGAAAAAAACTTGTGAAACCAATGACCAAGTGAAAAGTATATTTGGAAATAAATGGATGAGATCCATTCATTCACTTGCATGGATACAAATGCCATGACAACCATAGATACACCAATTTAGGCCACTCTCTCTCATAGAGGGAACATCTTCAATGTAAATATACTGATAGTTAATAGTTACTATTATTTCAATAGTTTTTAATATATTTATACATGTGTTATTTACATTCATCTTAATATTGTTATAAATGTATTGTTTTAATATTTAATTTATTTCTTAATATAAGTTGGATTATAATTTAAAATTTATCATTTAAATTATCTTATTTCAATCATAAACTTGGATTCATCTAATTCATTAAGGTTTTTCTTTATTAGATTAGATTGCGAGTGCACTTTTGTTCCCTAGATTTACATGTGGGTTATGATTCCACAATTTCAATCTTTAAATTTATTGTTGTCTATCAACTTGGGGCGTTAGGATCTTCTATTTAAGGATAAGTCCTAAGACATTATAATCACACATTGATTATCAAAGAAAAACCTTTCATACATATTTATGAGGCAACTACCTCAAGCTTGCATCACCATTGACTTATATTATAGCATTGTAGGCACTCTATATTACTTATCTTACATGTTTTCAATATTGTGCACATCAATAAACAAGTTTGACTTGGAATCAAGGGGATTTTTTACTTCCATCCACTGATGACAAATCCCTAAGGTATTTTTCAACACCATGTTTATCTCAAATACAAGTGTAGGTGAGGACAAACTAGTTTCAATATCCATAGGCACATAAGGTGAAATTATGTGCATAGGTTGCAACTTTGTAGGTTAAATTGGATCAGAAACATAATTTCATCCCAATTATCACAAATTCTAACATATATCTATCTTTTTTGTCTATATATTATCTTGGTTTCAGATTCAAACTTTGTTGTATCAATTAAAATATATCAACTAATTTGAGGACTAGATCAATATATTATATTTGAAACAATAGTGCATTTCATATTTCATTTATTACCAATTTATGCTTCAGTTCTTAATTATTTAATTAAATTAAAGTATATTAGTATAAATTGATTTATCAGTTTTTATTAATTATTCATTGTTATTAAATTGATTGTTGCTATCAAATTGAGGTATTAGGATCTTGTATTTAAGGATAAGCACTAGGACATTATAATCGCACATTGATTATCAAAGAAAAACCTTTCACACATATTTATGAAGCAACTACCTCAAGCTTGCATCGTCATTGACTTATATTATAGTTTTGTAGGCACTTTATATTACTTCTCTTACACATCTTCAGTTTTGTAGGCACTTTATATTACTTCTCTTACACGTCTTCAATATTGCAAGACTTGCAATCAAGGGGATTTTTTACTTCCATCCACTGACAACAAATCCCTAAGGTATTGCTCAACACCATGTTTATTTCAAATACAAGTGTAGGTAAGGACAAAGTAGTTTCAAAGATCCATAAGTACATAAGATGAAATTATGTGCATGGGATGCAATTTTGTAGGTTATATTGGATCGCAAATTTAATTTCATCTCAATTATCACAAATTCTAACATATATCTATCTTTTTGTCTATACCAATTAAAATATATCAACTAATTTGAGGACTAGATTAATACATTATATTTGAAACAATAGAACATGTCGTATTTCATTTATTACCAATTTATGCTTTAGTTCTCTGCTATTTAATTAAAATAAAATATATTGTTATAAATTGATTTATCATTTTACTATTTAATTTTTCGCTTCTATTAATTTGATTTTCACAAATCTTAAAATTTAAAATGTATGATTTTACTCATTAATTAAATAACTCAATAGAACTTGCATTCTTAAATTTAATATAAATTATTATTTAGTACAAACTTTTAAAATTTTCAGATTTTTAAATTATCATTAACAACATTAAAAATAAAAATCATAAAAATGTCAATGAACACCCATTATTCATGTGAAACTAAATTTAATGGTGATTCTTGAAACATCGGTAAAAGGATTTTTATTAGAGACAAGCATGAATATTTAACCTAATAATTTTATTTATTTATATTAAGAGGAAAAAATTACAAATATTTTTGATAAAAATACACTTAAAAATAAATAAATAAACGTCAAATATAAACCTTGGCCTCCATGATGCTTTTATTGGTTTTAGGGCAATAGAAGTGGTTGTTCCACGTGGCAGCGTGGCAAAGCACGAGGTGAATATTCCAAAGTTTGTGTCTTACCTTTAAAAGCGTGGACTTTGGTTCCATGGGTTTTCTACATTGGATTTAATTATTTTTAAGAGAATTTTGCAACTTCAATCATCGTTCAATGAAGTAAAATATTAATTTATATAAGGTTAGTTTTATTTTTATTTTTTTAAGGTTAGTTTGATTAAGGAGTTTAAAGATGATGATGTCTTGTTTGGCAAATAGTTTATTATTCTAATGTTTGAATTTGTATGATTTTGTCATTTGCTATTTAGTTATATGTTTATTTTAAGTGATGTTTTAATACATGTATACAATGACAAATGGTACAATCTTGTGTAAATTTGGACTTATTTTTTAGTCTTTTTGTTTTTCTGCATAAAATTATAAATTTTGGATTTAATTATTTTTAAGAGAATTTTGCAATTGTCATTCATAAATAAAATATTAATTTATATAAGGTTAGCTTTGAAATAGAGAGGAGTAGGGTTTGATTAAGGTGTTTAAAGATGACAATGTCGTGTTTGGCTAATAGCTTATTATTCAAATGTTTAAATTTATATAATTTTGACATTTTCTATTTAGTTGTATGTGTATTTTAAAGTGATGTTTAAATATAGGCATACGATGACAAATGGTACAACCTTGTGTAAACTTGGACTTATTTTTTAGTTTTTTATTTGGTTGATAGATCATTATTATGTTAACAAATGTTGTAGTTATCAAAAAAATCAATAGTCTTTTGTCTTACATGAACCATTTTTTTAGTAATTTAAATGTTATTATAATGAGCCACATTTATTTAAGCTATCATCTTCTTTTTTTAAATAGTTAACGAGAGAGATGATAAACTAACATATTTTATTTTTAAATAGCTAATAGGAGGTACCTATCATGTTTATTTGTATAACTATGTCAAACACCTTAGTAGCAAATTTTTTTAATCCATGAACATGATCTACGAGGCTATACCTATTATATCAATTTGACAAAAAATAGAGTATTGACTACTCTAATATGGAAGCCCTTATTAAAAAAACCCCATGGGTTGTTTTTCTTTCTAAAACTTGTATTATCAACTATGTTGATTTTTATGGATAAGTTGTGCGGGTTTGACTATACTACTCACCACTTTATATTAGGTAAAGTAACAAATATCGACTTTTTATGGTTCCTAGTCCTCTCGGTCCTTGCTATCTTAGTTGTCACTCTCCAATACAAATGCCCATACTATCCCAAGTGATAGCATTACTCCTATTATAAATTTGAGGAATTTGATCCCTCATTTCACCTAATCCTTGCAAAGAGTCATTATATCTAGTGGTAGATATCACAAAAGGAATCCACAAATTTATAGGAGAGTGTTGAGAGTTGGTTGTATTCATGTTCTTAGATGAAATGTAAAACCCATAACAACATTGCCTAAAAGAGCTTGAAGATCACACTTCCATCGTGGTCTAGTTGATGAATTAGCCATCACATGAATTATGGCATCAATAAATATTGATGGCATATTTGTATTGACCCTATATCTATGGGTCATTGATAGAAATTGTTGTCTAAGGGTAACTCTAATGATGTGATTCATAATAAGCACATTCACTTTGAAAACCTCTCTCAATGTAAGATTAGGGATATCTCCCAAAAAGGTAATCTACCACTTTTTAGCCACCAACCTAACCATTATGTCTATTCTACGGCTCCTAAAATATTGCCTAAAATGGAGTGAGATTTATTTATGAGCCATCAAGGGGATTTGAATGCATATCTTTTCATAACGCCTTGTATTCCTAGAAATATGTAGTGTGATGATGCCTTATTTTCCATCATATGTGTTGATGATCACCAACATCATCTCCTTATGATTTAGTCGTACTAGTTGGAGAGAGTGCATTAATGAGTATAAAAGGAGTAATATATTACCATGTTTGGTTTGAGTTTTCAATGAGACATTCTCTCTTCATGTTAATGGAAAAATTGGAAAGAGAGTCTTCTTGGCAATTTATTTCTCTATAGGCGTGTTTTATTGTGAAATCTGAGAGGAATTTTAAAAGGGGCCAACATTGCCAAGTAGTATATTATTTATTTTCTAGTTCAGGGATCCTCACTTTTTTTTATAGAATTTACAATAACCATTGGACCACCTTCAATTTACACTTGTTTGGTATTTTATAGTTCACAAATTTATTGACCAAGGAGGAGTGCTTGGGATTTTTCTTTATTGTTAGTTCCAAACACTAATCTCTTTGAAGCTAATTCTACTAGCTTCCCATTATGATCCTTGATTATGCTACCAATTCTTGATTTTCCAAGGTCTCCCCTTGATTTGAGCTCCATAAAAGTTGAGTTTGAACCATCTTTCAAGAGGATCAGTCCAACTTATTCCCATGTGCTAGTGTGAACAAGGTGTTTTACCTAATCGATTCATCGCCTTGGTCTTATTCACACTAGTTAATTAAGTTTACTTAGGGTACACATAAAATACTTATTGATTTATGTCTCAATTCATAAGATTAAGACATACGCCATAATCTTATGGAATCATGTCTCACCTTGGTCTATATAACCAAGGGGTCTCCTTTGTATTCTTGAGCCATGATCATTGTATATTTACATCATTTGATAGAATAATACATTATTCTCTCATATTTGATCTCTCTTATGATTTCATTGAATCTCTTAGATCTTGAGTGGTTACATCTTTAGCTGAATCGTGCATGGTATAAAGTATTCTATACCAACTCTTATATGGTATCAAAGCTTGTGGGATTGCTTTTTGTTAGTCTTTATTGAGATATTTAAGTTGTAAAACTTGGCGAATCTTTAAAATATGAGTATGTTCTTCTCTTATATCATGTGATGACCTAGAGAAATAGAAATTTAAGGGGGTGTCCTATGACAAACTACCTAGAATATTTTGATTTATTATCTTATTTGAGTGTTCCCCACTTTCCCTTCTCACATTGGTCAGTAAACGCTGGATGGGAATGGGAAAACTGTCTTGTTGCAGTGGAAAAGCAAGATTTAAAGGAGAAATTAAAAGAGTCAAATTTCATTGCGTTATCTTTAGATGAAGTTACTGTTGTAGACAATACTTCTTGGGTTTGTATGCATTTGTATACTGTAGAACAACATGTTTTCCAAACTCATCTTCTTTGTGTTCGAAAAATGAAGGACAGTTCAACATCGTAAAATCTATTTGAACTAGTCAAGAAATCTTTGAATGAAATTGCAGGTTTGGATGAGTTGACAATTGCCAAAAAGTTGGTGTGTGTAGGAGCTAATGGAGCTGCAGTGATGCAAGGTCAAAGGAGTGGTCTTTGCACAAATTTACAAACTACTTGTGCACCATACATGCTTGGCATTCACTACATGGCCCACAAAATGAATTTAGCATTTAAAATTGTAAGCAAGTTTCCAATAGTATCAAAAGTTGAAAATCTAGTTCGCGAGATCCATGCATACTTCTGCCGAAGTCCCAAACGTTTCCTTGAATTTCAACATTTTGCTGAGGGAATAACACCTAGAAACAAGCTTCTCAAGGATGTCGATACTAGATGGATCTCCCTGCATGGACCAACGCAACGATATCAATCCTTAATTGGGTTGATGTATGAGCATCGCAACACAGTAGACAAAGCTCCTGAACTTTTACATAGGTTAAGCGATGTAGAGACACTCTTGATTTACATGCTTGGCCCTCAATCATTGATGGATGAGATGAAGAATCTTGTGAAGAAATCCCAAGATAGAACTATGTATATTTATGAATATGCCAATGTACGTAAACTTACATGCTTGGCCCTCAATCATCTATATCTAGATCTAACACAAGAAGGCGCAAATTATTTGATGTGGCAGAAAATTACTGATTTGAATAATCCTAATAATTATTTACAGTTTAATGCAAGCGGGCACTTATGTATTTGTGTATGTGGATATGAGATACCAATGTACCATTGTAAGACAGCCAGGTGCTCTAGAAAAGAAGTACCCGTTAACGAGGAAGATTTTAACGACATTGTTAAATCTGTTAGTGATAATTTGAAGGAAATTGCAAAATCTCTTTCTTCAGAGATTCGTGAAAGATTCCCTCAACATGAAATACTTGAAGCCATGGGTATTGTGTATCCTCAATTTTGGGTAAACCGAGATAACCCAAAATATTTTCATGATCATGTAAAAATCATGATCGAACAGTTTTCGAAAAAGGTAACATACAATGAGCAAGCAATAGAAGGAATTTTAAATGAAAATAAGCTTAGAAAGCAATGTCAGAGTTTTTCAATAGCTATGAGGGACTAGTTTGATTCCATGGGCAAGGAGAAGGCCTTTGAACTAGGATCAATAAAAAAGGTTTGGACAAGCTTAGGTCAGAGTGAAATATTGCATGGTTCAATGTCAGAATATTTTAAACTTGCTGATTTATGTCAAACAATGATATTGGGGTCAGTGGAGGATGAGAGATTTTTTAGTACATTGGGGTTTTTGAAATCAAAGTTAAGAAACAATCTGGACAAGAATTTGGAAAATTGCTTGAGGATGAAAGGAACTGCATATAATGTCAAAAATTTTCCTTTTGAAAGGGCACTCACAATCTGGAGGTCCACATGTGAAAGAAGAGGGGTTGGGTTGTGCAACACAGGCTCTCCAATTCCAGGAGTCGTCGGTACTAGTGGCAGTGGCAGTGGGCCTGGGATAGATCAAGATGACAGTGATATTGAAATTGACACAAATCAAACAATGAATGTTGATTTTGAGACATAGGCCGCACAAAGTGCAGAGCAGTTTCCTAATCAAGATGACTCTTTTACTTTATCTGAAGATGAGCATCGGTTTGAGGACCTTGACTCCGTTTGGGAAATGGAAGAGAATTAGCAGGTTTTTGGTATTTTTATTGCACTTCTTGAATCAGTTTCCATTGTTCCAAAGTCCAAACTGTAGTTGATGATATTTTATATTCTATTAAATGAAAATTGTGAATCATTGCAGTTCAAGTTCATGATATCTTATAATCTTATTTTATATTGCACTCAAGCACTGCATGAATCATATTCCAAACAGTAGTTGATGATTTTTTATATTGTATTCAAATAAATTTTGAATCATTGCACTTCAAGTTCAGGATATTTTATTTAATATTTTATATTGCACTCCAAGTCTCCATGATATTTTATATTATATTGCACTTCATGAATCATTACAGGATTTTTGGTCAAAACACAACAGAAGCTAATAGACTAACAGTTCAACATCCATAACTTAGAAATGAACAAAATAACCCTTGATCATTTTATTAAAAATAATGATATGTTTTTACAATGGAGAGACATGAGTTCAAAATGAGTAATTTCCATTCAGATGCTAGCACTGTCCTGAAACATCAAACTCTAATGAGTTTAAAACCTACTATAGAATGACACAAAATCTAAAACAACATTTTCACTAAAACAACAGGCCCTTTACAATTCACTCTGCAACTTTACTTAGACTCGACCTAAAATTATCCAACTTGCTAACCCGTATTTCTAGCCTTGAAATCCTTCTTATAGAGAATGAAGGAGAAAACAAGCATTGGGCCAGAAATACACATGTCACCAGTCACTTGGACCCCCCTATGATATTTCAAAAAATTGTTACAACAACTGAGTCCCATGAGAATATTCTTTTTTTCCCCATCTGCTGGAAAATGGCTGATGCACCGGCTAGCCGCCAAACCTCAAGAAACTTGCGCCAAAAGTGGCCCAAAACTATCATCAAGACACAACCAAAATCTTTTATAATTTTGTGGTAAAATAGAATGAAGGAAAATTACTTAATGTCGATCGAATTGAGCCAGAAAACGTCTCATCCACAATTAAAGCTCACTTTCATGTCGTGCCAAAGGCTCCAAGTTTCCAATCACATTTGATGTGAATTCAAATCCCAACCGTCGATCCTTCACTTTCGTCAGAGCATTGAATGACTGCCTTCAAAAAGGTTGATGTAATCTCCATCTCGACACAAAGGGCCCACCACACTATGCATCGCCAAAGGAATACACGTGGCGCTCACCCGTGATATCAAAATCATAAACATCTCACATCTTTCGATCACACGATGGTGGGAAACCGTTGATCTCCATCATCGACAATCGTGTTCATTCATAACAATCACCGTTGTTGAACATAACCATCGAGCAACTTTTTCATCAAGATTATAACACCTCCGTTGATTTTGAGCACGTGCATCTCGCAACCGCTTTAGTAACTTGGCCATATAATGTATATCTTTGGGTTGGGTCTTTTCTGACGTTACCTTTTTGAGGGTGGTTTCAAAACAACTTATGTCCCATTGAATTGTCTAGGCTGGGCCCCTTTTAATAAAAATGCTAAATATTTCATCTGACCTTTTATTTCTCAAGTTTGGGTCGGACCATGCCCTATGTTTTAGAACAACTTTGAGCCATTGTTTATCGTTGTCCTAGGCGGTGACCCATTCCCCTCTTTTATTTTAAGTAATTGTATTATTTTGCAAGGGTTAATTTTAGTGACCGTCGATCTCCCTACGGTTGATCTTGACCGTTCCTCATAATCTTGTGATGACATAACCGCTGGTTGCTTGGTGATTGTGATATCATGGGCGGGCACCATGTGTCCCAGGTTGCCGATGCTGAAAATGAGTAAATAAAGTGCTTAATATTTGTATGACTTTAGTACGTTATAGAGTGTGTTACTAAACCAGATGTGAGATGCACATGCTCGAGATCGACAATGATGTTTTAACCTTGATGAAAAGTTGCTCGACATATAGGTTTTGGTGTTGCTCACTGTTGTGAATGATCATGATCGTCGATGGAGGGAATCAATGGTTTCCCGCCATCGCGTGATCCTAAAGTGAAGAGTGTTTAGTGATTGCGATATCACAGGCGGACGCCACATGTATTCCTTTGGCACTATGTATTATGGTGGGCCCTCGATAATGACATGGAGATGTTGTTAGCCTTTTGAAGATGGTCATCTGATCATTGATGATCTGACAGGAACAAGAGATCGACGACGAGGATTTAAATTTGCATCCAATACGATTGAAGCCGTTGGCGCGGCATGCAAGTGAGCTTTAATGGTGGATGAGACGTCTACTGGCCATTTTTTATCAGCTTTAAGTAGTTAATTCCATTCTATCTTCACCACAAAGGCATTCAAATGTTTTCGAAGCGGTCCAGGACTCCAGAGCCAGAGATTGAGTTTTTCAAGCAATTACAACGAGGTTTGGTTTTCTGCAAGGCACGAAATCCCATGAGTTACCTTCTATGCCACGGTTTCTGTTTGAATGTGTTTTTTGTGGAGGGTTGTATTGTGTTGGTCAGGGGTCTTGTTGATTAAGACTGTAAGGTTATTGGTTCTTTTGAATTGTGGGAAATTGCAAAGTTCTGGTGTAATTTCGTTTTGGGTAGCCCTAGTTTGTTCAAGAATTTGATTTTAGGAGAAGCCCTGGTTGTTCGAAATGGCGCCATCGAAGCAACATTCTGGCCATATTGATTATTTGCAAAGGAATTTATACGGCGATTTCCTAGATCAATTCCTGCTGTCAACAAACGACAAGAAGAGGGCTTTGGTTTTAATGAATGGGAAAGACTTAGGCGATCGACTAAGGTGTAAAACCTATAATATTGCAGATGCTAGGGTCCAAATGACGGGCCTAGAAATGTTTAGGAGATGGTATGGGCAACGAAATGTACCTCATCCTTTCTATAATGGTTGGAGGTACGATATGGGGAAACTAGTTGTACCAAATGTATTTCCTAACATTGACCTACTCAGAGTAGTGGCATCACGATATGATCCTATTACAAGGATTATCAGGGATAACGATGTTGGGGTTTTACTGAATATAAATGCAGATGAGATTCGACAGGTTTTCGATTTGAGTGAATATAGCCCATTCTTAGTCTGGGTAGATTTTGAGGAAATGAAGCAGGAATATTCCAAGTCACAACCTCTTTTTAGATCAAAATTGCTTCCTCCTCATTTAGCCAAGGCAGACAGTTCAACGATTCACATCATCCCAACTGATCAGGAGCCTTTCAGGCTGAGCTGTTTTATTGATCACTTCTTGGCAACATTTTATTCACTTTGCCATATTTTAGATTTCAGCCCTAATACCGTGATTCCCATTGCTTATATGTTTATGGGGGCTCAGATTCAACATCCCAATTTTTTTGTAGTGTACGACTATGCATCATTTCTTGCTGAAAAGATACATGAGGGTTTGTTGAAGTTGCATATGGGGGACACTGATACTCCTTTCTTTTGGTACTCCCTATTAATGCATATGTTCCTATACAAGAATGTCGACTTCTTCTCAGAGAAAATGGAGTTGAGGCAAGAAGTGAATGGAGAAAGATTACCGGTACAGGTTTGGAGTGCAGATTTGTCTTGCAACAGGGGAGGTGCTAGCTATATGCAGTTTGATAACTGTTTTGCTTCCAGACTTAGAGCTAGATTGGTGGTAAATGTGCCAAGGGTCCCTGAGGATTTGCATGATTTCCTACGACCTAAAGTGAGGAAGCCTGATTTGAAGGTGTGCCACAATTGGGGTGACATCATCTTATACCCCGTAAGCACTGTCCTAAGGGTTTATGGTTTTGAAGGAGTTCCTCAAATTCTCCCATATAATGTACCATCAAGGATGGGATTTGGCGAGGTCATGTGGCAACTAGGTTGCATTCATGAGGATTATTTGACAGGGAAAGGAAAAGGGACTTTGTTCCCTGATTATACTGTTGTTTCAGATTTTGTTTTTTCCAAGGGAGGATGGGTCCACTTTGGAAGATATTTTGATGATTATCATTTGAAGAGTGGATCTAAGAGGCAGCATGACCCCGAGGGATTCTTTTCCCTATTCAGGCAACGAATTAAAGGTGGCAAGTTTGCACATGTTCTTAATTTTCCTGAGGATCTAATCAGAAATGAGTTTGATTTAAGCAAGCAAGAATTGAATACAGAGAAATGGATTGCCTATGAGAAACTATTGGCTATGGTGCATAAAATGGATCCAAAATATGATCCACTGATGGAGTTCACTCCATTTCACAAAAGAATAGATTTCTTAATGAATAACTTCAAAGATATCATGAGCACCTTGAAAACCAAGAAAGTCAATTTGGAAGTGGACTTGGGAATTCAGAGACCGGAGGCGAGGCCTGAAGAAACAAGGCCAACTTATCAACCACCAGAGGACAGGCCTCTATACAAGAGGAAGAGAGATGATAGCAATGATGAGGAGGTAGGAGATAAAAGGGGAAAACAAATAATGCAAGCATCATCACAACCATCAGGAAACCTAGAGGGATAAGGATTGTGGACCTAGATTCACCATCGAGAAATGATTCTGTAGAGTTACTATCAGAGCCAAGCCTAAAGAGGCAAAGGGATGAGGAAACATAAGAGGATCTGATGGATGAAATAATTATAACTGATCAAGACATGCAGGTTGGTATCCCTTCTCCTCCTAGATCAACACAATTGGTGTTAACTGATATGGATATAAAGGGGCAGTGTGTACAGGATGCCAGGATGGAGGCCTGCAAGGCATTCCTGGATGATGATGCCTTCGTGAAGACTCATGTATTCTTGCAGTTAATTTGGAGAATGAAATTAGAGGAATATCTGAATAAATGCAAGAGAAGGAGAGAGTCAAGACCTGATAGGTCTGAACAGGAGAATGATGATGAAGTTAAGGCCGAACTAATGGAGGAATTCAAGAGCATTACTCCTAAGGAAGGAAGGAGACTTGTGACTCAGGCTAGTGTTTTACTTTTTCCTGAATGAGACATAACTGATGTTGTAGCATTCAATGCTATCCTGCAGTCCAAGAATCCTGTGCAAAACAGTGAGGAAGAGATTAAGGCAGCTCTGCAAGACTCTGCTTTTAGTGAGGAATATGAAACTCTGGCCATATGGGCATTGGCACCTCAGGGTAGAAAACCAAATGTGGTTGATATTGGCCCAAGTATAAGGGGAGGGCTCATCATCAAGAGAGCTTCTGAAACCTCAACAACAGAATCCACAAGCTTGGCATTGAATGTGGCCAAATTGGCCCAAAAGATAGTTGAAAGGGAGGAAGTTGAAAAGAAGAGTCTGATGGACAAATACAACATAATAATTGGGGAATATAGTAGAATACAACAGAGGAATGTTGATCTACAGTCTGAAGTTGATAGACTGAAATATGGGCAGGTAGGAGAATCCTCTAATGCGCCTAGTATCAGAGCACTATCCACTACTTCAGGGTCAGTTCCCCTTAATATCCCAATCATTTCTACTCCTAGGTCCCCCATTCGGACACCTGCTCTCAGCCCTACACCAGAGCTAGTTGAAGAGGAAGTTGAGTATTATGTGGATCCTACCAAGAAGCAAATGTTGAATAAAATCATAGAATTGTAGGCTGCCCTAAAGGCAAGTGAGGATGATGCAATTGCTAAACACAATGAGGTGGTTGACACCGTTTTGAGGCATCTAAATGAGAAGGTTGATTGTAGGTTACCATCTGTACATTCTTTGTATTCTTTGTTCTTGGGTGGAATTAAAAACATTAATAGAGATCGGGAAGTAGTTCTGCCTTTGGTTGATAAGTGGATCCATCAGGCCACTGATTTAGATGTTATGTTTAAGGCTTCCAGGTTTGATGCAAACAACATGCCTCAGTCATTGAAGCCTACTCAAATTTTTGTGTAATCATTGAAGGGATTCCAGGCCCTACCTGATGATTTGAGTAGAAAAATTAGAGAACTGGTAAAGAGTTTTGATGACTAGCATGATACTTTTCTGCCAGATATAATAGATGCACAGGGAAATATCTTGCCATTGCAGCAGTGGCAAGATAGGGCAAAAGAGGTTATTGATGCACAAATCAAATTGATTTGTGATGACTCGGACTATGAATTGCTAGTGAGCAGTATGGATAAAATAATTAATATCAGCATATTCTTAGAGTCTTTTGAGAGAGAGGCTAACTAGGTTGCGGTGAAGTACACACCTTACGATACTAAGATGATCAAGGTGGTGAATTTTAACTGGCCAATGGATGAGGAATACCAGAAATGGGTGGACAAGTACTTAACCGAAACGGAGTAAAACAATGTCTATTACCGAAAACTAACAACTCAGCGGTTATAGTATAACTGATTATGGTTTTGCTTCCATGAAGGCTTTTGGTGCAGGTTTTGAGATATAGCTAATGCAACGGCTATTATGTAATGAGTGGAATCAATGGAAAGATGCTTTGGGACTTGATGGTTTTAATCATATTTTTGAATTGGCACATAGCGGTCCAATTGACCAATGACATGTGTAATTTCTGGCCCGATGCTTGTTTGCTCCTTTGTTTTCTATAAGAAGGATTTCAAGGCCAGAAATAGGGTTTGGCAAGTCAGATATTTTGGGGTCGAGTCTAGGTATAGTTGCAGAACAGATTGTAAGAACCAGTTATTTCAATATTAATACAATTTAGGTTTGGGGTTATTCGGTAATGGGGTTTTAGGTCTATGAAGATTTGATGTTTCGCAACAGTACTAGCATTTGAGTTATGATGTTATATTTTGAGCTCATGTCTCTCCTTTGTATAAACATATCATAATTTTGAATAGTATAATTAAGGATTATGGTGTTCATCTCACTGCTCTGGTGTGTATGTTTTCCATTTTGGCTTTAATTCAAGGAACTAATTAAAATGCTTGGATGGAATCATGGATGGATATTTTTGTAAAGGGATTTAGTAAGAAGTATTGGGTTAGGATATGGATTGACACTATTGTAATGTAATATTGCCAGGGATATTATATGCTATGTATTTGAATCTGTTGTTAAATTTTAAATTTTTGTGAATTTGACTCCCCAATGGTATATGGCACTGGTTTAAATTGTACGAGTTTGTGAAGTCTTGTGTTTGTATGTCTTTACTTAGAGCTTGTTGCCAAATTACAAATAAAATGACTATCATAAGTTATGAAATAATGTTGTAATCATCCCATGCTCCAAGTAGTTGATATTATTGGTGAAAGGCCAACTCATTTCAATATTATCCTATTTTTTTGAGCTATTCGATGGGATTATCTGTTAATTGTTAATGATTGTAGATTAGGAGACAAACCTGGTTTACGTTAAAAATCACCAACAAAACCCACCCAAAAAAGGTAACATCCGAATGGATTTTCACCCAAGGTATTACATACGACATTAGGATTTTCATGAAAACCAAAATAAAAACCCCAACCTTAGGTTCTTTCCCAAACAATATGACACATTGACAGACCAGGACAAGGTCAAGACAAAGAGGAATTCAGAGAGCAAAATTAGAAGTTCCATCAAGTTCATCAATAGTTCAAATGATAAAATAAATAATACAGATAATTGAACATCATCACATTACTGAAGTCTGAATTTGAGCTTTTTAATTGAATTTCACATGAAGGAGTACATATTGGCATTGGCAATGCAAAATCTTGCCAATGCCCAAAGACAAGTTTGCACAGAGCTGAGTTGGAACTTGGAAACTCATATTATCAAAGGTTGAAAATAAAAAATCAAGTCACTGTATCACCTTTTCTAGCAACTTCCACTCTTCAGGAGGTGGAATTGCCATTTGTTCTAACTGATGTTGTTTGACTTGAAGTTTTGTTAACATTTCATGATTGTAATTAGAAGTGGAACTTGTCTTGAATTCTTTAGTCAATTTTGTATTCAATGTTATCAGTGTTCTGATTGAATCCAAATAGTTCACATCTGGGTTCTGAGGAAATTGGTCCAAATCAATCTTCCTTGCACCTTCCATCTTCTTTCTGAAACCATCCTTTCCAATGAATTGCTCATTTGTGTCAAAAGCCTCTGGAAAACCAAGCTCTGTGAAGTTCCATACCTTTTCATCCACCACCTTCATCTTGTCTGCAACCAAATGCAAATATTCCTTTGTTCCACACATTCTCGAACACTTTTCAATGATAGATGGCAACTTCATTGAGGTTTCAATCCGATTAGTAAGCCCTTTTGATTTCAAATCATTGTCACTGGATTTGTAGACTGTTTGTAGAACATGATTTGCAGATTTCTCTAATTCCAACACCTTTTTGTTGTCCACTAAATATTTGTTGAGCTTCTTATAATGTTCTCTGATAGCATCAATCAGTTCAATCATGTCACACAAATGATCAAACCTCTGCATTATTTCATCCCAGATCTTTTGTTTTATATGCCTCACTGTATCTCTACAAAATGCAGAAAGCTTATTTTGAGAAGTCTTAATTTCTTCTTTTGCTTCCATCAGCTCTGTCTCCAATCTTTCAATTGTTTTTCTCTGTATATCCAATTTTTGTTCCCACTGTGCATTTCCATTCACAATGTTTAGTCTTAATTTTTCTGAAGTGGATTTTTCCTCATCATATTTCTTGTTGCTCTCATCTAGCCTTCGCTTTAGGTCATTCACTTCTCTCTCATTTGATTTATCCTCTTTGCTTGTAGATGTAGAGGTAGATTTTATTATTCTTTTTTCTAATTCATTGCTCTTGTTGTTTGTTGCTTTCCTCTTTGCTTTCTCACTTGCTAGGTATGCCTGTAACTTTTCTATTTGGGTTTGCAACCTTTTATTCTCTCTATCTTGCTTTAGCAATTATGTGTACACCAATTCATTGTTCTTTTTTGATACATTAATTTTGTTAGTATTTTTCAGGCTAGAAAAATCTAATTGAAAATTGGTTACCTGGTATTCAGATCGATCCATCTGATTTTTCGGTTTGTTTTGAACTGTGGGAACAACAATTGTGTACTCCATGATTTCTTTATTTTTGTCAAATGTGGGTAATACCATGGTTGTTCCATGCTCTGAAGTTAAAACAAATGCACTCTCCGTTAGTTGCTTCTTTTCTTTTTTATTCAAGTCTGATTTCTTTTTAAACTCTTCAATGAAATCATAACCTGGGGAGGCAAGAACAATGGAATGCTTGAATGGCAAAGAAATAGGAGTACTTGCAGTTGCTAATGATGTCGCACCCACACTAACTGGAATTGGGGGAGTGCCTGGAAATAACTCCTTTGTGGTACTGGTGGATCCATTGATAGTGTGACTTGGACCTGTCAAAATCCTTTGTCTCTTTTGATTGCCTTGATCACCTAGTGTTTATGTGGTATCTTTTTTTGTTTTCCTCTTAGTATTGTGTGTAATTTGTCATTGTAGCACATGTTGACCACTACTAGTACTACTATCCATACCATCGCCACCAATGGAACTCCCAGTTGTACTAGTTGTGATTATATCTGACCATTAGGATGATGACTAGAAGCTCTAACAAATTGAGTTTGTCTTGTATCCCCTTGGTCTACTTGTTCACCTCCAAGCCCAAGGCCAAATTTATCAATTGTTTTTCTATGCTCAACACTTGGTATTGTCTAAGGGCCTTGTCCTTTCGACCCCAAAGGACCACCTTCATAACCAATTTTTTCAATTATGGCTGCTCCTAAAGTATATGTTGAAGCATATTCTTCTTTTGCAACCTCACTTAAACCAGGTTTGTAATTGGCATAGCTTTGTTCTTCTTCTTCCCTATCAATATCATCATCAGATTCATCACGTTCATCAGGATGCTCTATATTCCACAACTTGCTAAACTCTTCATCTTCTTCGTTAGCATCATACTCTACAAGAGCTCTTGGATCACCTAAGTCCTTCCTCATACACCAAAAGGCAGTAATTTTTGATCGTGACCAATTTTTATCTATAAGTTCCTTCTTTAGAGAACCTAGAATTTTTACTCTACAAGATGGTTTATCACTTTTTTCATAAAAATTGTTGTATGTCCTGATTGTCTTTCGGTGCAATGCCATAATTTTTGCTGACAATTGGTCAAAAGAAATACCATTCTCAGCAACACTTTTCTCCATTCCTATTTTGATCTCATCCCAAGAATCCTTGTTTCTCAAGTTTTCAAGCAAGGGTTTACTTTGATGTTGAATTGTATTTGCAGCATTCCTATTGGCCACAATCATTGATTTAAGGATGTCACATGGATCATACTGCCAGTGATAGATAGCATCAAATGCAAAACAGTTCAAAATATTATGTGCCACACTAAATGCTTTTCTCTCGAATGTGAACCCTCCACATGAAAAAGGTAAAAAAGGAAATAAGGTCTTTTTTTGCTGACTGAGAAAGTGTAGTTCATCAACACTCTGCACCTGCCTTACATATTCCAATACAAAAACCCTTTCTATCACATGTATTGGAAGTTTTTATGGCTATTCTCCCGATCCATAAAATCTTAGCACAGTATATTCTTCCATTAAGTACTAATCAGCCAATTGTATTTCTTTTCCTAGTTGCATGTAGTTTCTACATGACATAGGCAATCTAGGCATTGGATTATGTAATACCCCTCCATTTTGCTTCTCGTTCGGTTTGATTTATGTTATGTGTGGTTGCAATTACTTTGATACTGGATACATTTTGTTATGATGTTTTGATCGCTACGATTGAGCGACAACTATTATTGTGTGATGTGTTTATCTAATTATTGTTTCTCATGCTTTAATGGATTAATGATGTTGTAAAGTTAACATGAGATGTTATTATGAGATTATTGGATTATGATGGAAGTGTCAGTTTCGATGAGTGTATTGGTGAAGAAGACGGGTTCGCATCACTCGCGTGCGAGCGCCCTGTGAATCTGTAATTCCTTCTTCACGGTGTGTATTATATGCTGGATATATTGTATGATGTTTACTTATTGCAGGATAGCAGGTACATGACATCGACTTCACCTGGTTTCACAGGTTCAAGTGTGTCGATCCAACGGTTAAGTTGAATGGGACATAGTAGCTAGGTAACTTGTGTCAAGTCTATACCTTAGCCATAGTGTGTCGTCAGTGGTATGTGTCGAGTTGTTCATTGCTTTGCTTTAATGTTATTTAATTCTGAAGGATTCTTGATTTGGAAATAGATATTTAGAATAACTGCATTTAAATCATGTTGATGGTTAGTTAATTTGAATTATGCAATGTGGATAAAAGTTTATATTTAAATTAATTAATTATGTTTAATTATTTAATTAATTAAATTTAATCCAAGGGGGTTGAATTTAGTTATTAAATAATTAAATTAATTTATTAAATGTGATGCAAGAAAATGAAAGGAAATAAAATAATTAAAATTAATTTTGGAAATTAATTTCAGCTTGTGGGAATTAAATTAGAAATTGTAATTAAAATGGTTACTTGGGAAATGAGTTTTAACTTTGGAAATTAATTTATTATTTGAAATTGCATTTTAAATTGAAAGTGGGTTTCTCAAAAATTGAAATTGAAATTAATATCTAATTTGCATGTAATGTGAATTAGGGTTGTAAAAATTGAAATTAAAATTGAAATTGAAATTGAAATATCTAATTTGCATGTAATGTGAATTAGGGTTGTATTAGGTATTTTTGATTTATAAAGAATAGATGTTTTAATTTTAGGGGAGAAAAAGTTTTAGAAAAAAATACATTTTTACAGCAGAGAAGAAATTTTTGGAAAATTTGCAAAGAAGGGTTTGAAGAAAGTTTGATTTTAGAATGGATTGGAGGAAAGATTGTTTGCATTTGTTGGGTTTTGGATTGGATTCGTTGGAGAATTGAAGAAAATTTAGGAAATCTTTGGAGGAGGCTTGCAGCAGAAATTCATCTCTTCCTGTAGCTAAGATAAGTTTTAAATTGCATGGTTAAATAGTAAGGAAAGAGATATTTTATAAATTGCATGTTTAGATAAAAAACGGAAGGAAATATAGTATATGGGTGGAAAATTGGAAGGATTTACTTGCATGGGATCATGTTGTTTTAAAAGTAAATTTAGGAATTGATTATTACGAAGAGACAATTAATTATCTTAATTTAATCATTTTCTATTTGAGCAATTTATTTGTTGAGAATGTATATTTTATGGTTTGAATAAATAGATGTATGTAATAAGAGTTTGGAAGGGAAACTATTAGATGAGATTAACATAGGATGTTGTTGGAAAACTAGAAGAAATATAAGGTTTGGTTGGAAAATTGAAAAGAATTATTGTAGAAGATTTATGTTAGTTTTAAAAGAAAATGATGGATTCAACTTAAATTATTTGAACTAGTCTATCCTTTATTATAAATTAAAGACACTAATTTAGTTATTTCAATTAATTTTGAAAGGGCAATAGTTATTACGTTTTATTTCCATAGAGCAAATTAATCGTTGTGATTGGAATATTAAAGAATATATATAATTAAATTTATTCATATATATATTTGGTGTCTATATAATATGGAGCATATAAAAATATGTTAAGTGTAAATTCATTATCGTTTTTCCTCTTAATAAGATGCCTACAATATATTATTGAATAGAGATTTAAAATGGATTGATTAGTGTATATGGGAAAATGGATAGAGAAACAATATTTTATTAAAGTGATTGAATGTTTTAAATAGAAAATTGAATGAGATGTAAGATTTGGTTAGGAAATGGAAAGAGTTTACTTGCATGGATTTGTATCGATTTAAAAGTAAATTAAGAAGTTGTTTATATGGATGAGGCAAATAGTTATTTTAGTTTATTATATTTCAATTAGAGCAATTAATTATTGTGAATGAAATATGAAAGAGATATGGATTTAGTATATCTAAAAATAGTAATTTTCTCGTGATTGTTTTAAATGTTCTAGTTCCTCTATATTTCATAAGGGGATGTAAGTTTAAATTGTTTAAGACTTCTTGTAATGGAAATAGAAATATGGGTATATGATTAATTGAGTTAACCCTGTAAGTGTGTCTTTGACCTTGTTAGTGTTACCTATTGAATGAATATGGATTTAGGAAATCCAAATATTAGATTTGATTAATGACTTGAATGCTTTTGTTGCTATGTCGTCAAGTTGCATTGTGGGTTTTGGGATTTAGTGTTAGTCCTAAATTATAAGTCTTCTAGAAGAACTTAGTGAATGAAGGTTGTCAAATCTTTATGTCATCCAGTTGTCTTCTCTTGGGTAGTGCATGGTGTCCTTTCAGTACTTGCCCGGTTTCCACAAACGGGGATGTTTTGCACCTCCTGTGAAAGGAGTGGACTATGTGTTGTTGCCTCCAAGATGTTTGGAGTGTGTTCTATTATTTGTATCCTCCTAGAGTTGGAGTGGTTATGTTTTCTAATTTGTGTGCACTCGAGATTCCCTTGGTGATTGGTATTTGCATACGTGTATTGTCCTCTGAACATACTTGGTTGATTTTATGTCTGGAAGCAAAGTGACCTATGTCAGTGATATTAGTGTTGTACCTGAGTTGTACTCATTTGGTTCATTTGTTTGGTTATGTCGGTATGAGTCTGCCTTTGGTTAGTGACTGTAGATCTTTGTCCATGTTATGTGGTTACTATCTCCTAGCATGGGGGGTGGGCCTTCGGGTACCACATGGTTGGGTGGAACATGCACCAAAGCCGTTGGTCCCCCTTGATTTTCAGTTCTTGGTGGCGAGACATCCAAATGGACAGCTCGCGGTTCTTATTGTATTTTCTTGCATTGTAATATTTCAGATTGTATAAGTTATTTTATCCTTCTTATGTTTATGAGGTGAGATTATGTAATTGTTATACTTTTGTACTGTTGTCTCATTTTGGGAATGAGTGATGTAAGTATTGGATTAAGTTAATGTTTATGAGATTGTATCTTGGATGTTCATCTTATTATGTTATGTGGTATTCTCATGATGTATGATGTTTATTTCATAAAGGTCATAATGCTATGGTTATATGTAATATGTATGTGTGGGTTTAAGTAATCCTAACCTTGTAGCCATAGAGGTTGTTGTTAATTAGTAAGTGAATGTGTATATTATTGCACTTTATAAAAAAAAATTGGTTCACTTAAGTCGTTAATTACAACTTCCTTTAAGGTTACTTGGCGGGGCATTACAGATTATTTGTAATTACTTGATGCAATGGAGCCAAAAATTAGTCTAAAAAATGACTGTAGTTCCTTCGAGAATCATGCATCCTTATCTCAGTGGTCCATTCATATACTAGAGCCATTTTACTTTCCTTTGCATTACTGTAGGGCTGAATCTGAAGTTTGTTGGTCTGAAACATTCCTCTAAATTTGAATAGAAAAAGATAGCACAAGTAGGTTGTGAACCTAAATGTTTTCGTGGAACCTGCTTTAATCATTAAAAATTGTCTATGCATGGATTCTACAATGTGCTGAGTATAATTATATTTGACATGTTCATCAGCATAATGGATATTATATACCATTTCAAGGAGGCTTGCACCCACTTCCAAATTGCTATCCAGACCGAGGAAAAATGCTAGCATGGAAATAGTATCCTAAACCCATGGTTTAAAAAAATCTAAATTATAAGGAGGCTTATGATCACCTTTCAATTTGTTTCTATCCTTAACTATTTGATTTAAGAAATCATTTTTCAGCTTTTCTTCCACTGCTTCATAATCACTATCAAGCTTTTTTAGGTCAATGTGGTGGTTTCCAAATTCTTCGGTTGTAAACCCCAACACTTTTCCAAGTTCTTCTGCATTAATGGATAACAATTCTTCTTGGTTATCTTTATTAACAATTTCTCTTTTCTTATCATCATAATTTTCGGCACAAACCATGATAAATTCTGGGCAAGGGAAAACTTCATGTAACATCATGCGCCCTAATCCAGTTACCCACAGTGCACTGATACTATCAACTTTTGTTTGCTTTGCAGCCTTATTTTGAGAAGAAAATCTAAGTTCTGAGGTACGCCTACCATAGATTTCAGGATCATAAATATCATGGTACCCATTGGTGAAACCTGAGGTTTTAAGCAATTCTGCATAATTTATTTTTTTATCGAACATTGCTCTAGTGGTACTGGTGGTAAACATGCTTGTACAAATGTGAAGTTGTGAAATTTGAATTCCCTAATAAGTAATACCTATTAGTCCTCCTTAATTTTAATGAATTCTTGAGTCTCTAAAGTCTAAAACCAAACTTCAAACTTTGACAAAATAAGATTTTAAGAAATGTCAAACGATGAAACGTAGCCGCAGGAATTCTTTCACTTACCCAGATTCTAAGTCCCGACGCTTGAAAATTGGAATGACGTTGTTGGAAGTGGAACTATGGAATCCAAATTCAAAACAGGGTGGTGCACTGCAATGGCCAATGAGCAATCTGAAGATTGAAGACTTTAAAAATCACTGTACAATTTCAAAGTGCAAAGTGTTTTAAATGCTTTTTTTCTCGTAATTGGAACGTTAAAGTGAATGACACGTCTTAGGAGTTAGGTCTACAAGACTACAAGTTAAAAATTCTTAACCGTTGATCTTTCTAAATCTAACGGTTATAGGGTGATTCCAGAGGTTTAAGTTGGGAAGCCCATCGCTCTGTGCATTTCATTACGGAATGCAACTACAACCATACATCAAATGTTCATCCAACGGTTGAAACTTGAGTAATTTATGATATTAACTTTAAAGTTTAAAAATAAACATTAATCACTTGACAGTTGACACTTAGCAGTACAAAGTGCTTTAAATGCTTTGTTTCTTGAAATTGGAACATTGAAGTGAATGACATGTCTTATGTCTACAAGTTGCAAATTCTTCACCGTTGATCTTTCTAAATCTAATGGTTATAGGGTGATTCCAGAGGTTTAAGTTGGGAAGCCCATCGCTTTGTGCATGTCATTACGGAATGCAACTACAACCATACATCAAATGTTCATCCAACGATTGAAACTTGAGGAATTTATGATATTAACTTTAAAAATAAACATTAATCACTTGACAGTTGACATCATGCCTGGAATTTGATGGTCTATTAAATATTTGACCGTTTTTTCAATTTTAGACCGTATATTATAGCTATAAAATTTATTAGACCGTATAGTTTGACTTGCTATATTTTTATTAAACCATAAAAAATTATTATATAGTATTTTAATTTATAATATATATCATTTTATAATTTTTATATAAAAAGAAAATAGAATATAACTTTTTTGAATATTTTGAATATGAATTTAAAATTTTTTGGCTTTTTTATAATATTAATAGCTATCATTTTTTATATTAATATATGTGATTTATAATATTATTATAAAAATATATATTAGTTTAGAATCTTTTCAAAATAAAACATAATTATTTTTAATTTTTAGAATATATTTAACAAGATTTATTTTTAATATGATTTTAGAAACTTTTGTTAATTGTTAATTATAACAGTAGATTTTTATATTTATCACTAATAATTATCATTGTTTTCTAATTTTTCAAGATATTCCATTTATAAAAGATTTTATATAAAAATTCGTAAATTAAACAATTTTTTTGATAGGCATTTAAATGACCAAACCATCATAAAATTTTCATATTGATTGTTTGCTATTGTCATAATCTTAACCGTTGATCTTTCTAAATCTAACGGTTATAGGGTAATTCGGAGGTTTAAATTGGGAAGGCCATCGCTCTGTTCATTTCATTACGGAATGTAACTACAACCATACATCAAATGTTCATCCAACGGTTGAACTTGAAACTTGAGTAACCATGAATTCTCAAGTGCATATTGCATAGAGTATATTACTTAATTTCTCAAAAGAAAAAAAATTGATTTGAATATATTAAATTATTAATAGACACTAAAGTTCTGAACTCAGAAAATAACTCTTTACTCTTAAATGTAAATGAATAACAAAGATTCAAGGAATCAAGATTCAAGAATAACACAACACAACCATTTATTTTATTGCAATTGAATTTCAATGTCACATTATTACATATCTTTTTACAGACGAGTAGCACTGTAGCTCCTGTTTTGTATAAATAACATGTCAGTGTGTCACTTTAGTACTTTACATAGACAAAATTTAATAATTTATTCCAAGTTGTTGCTCGTTACAAAATTACAATGGATTACAAATTGATTCCAATTTCCAAGCTTTGCTGCCGAAAACTTACTAAACTTCTTTCTCTAAAAATAAATGTGGCTCTGAAAATAAATTCATGATTCCAAGCTTCTACTGGTGGATTTGCCAACCATGCTGGGGAAAGGGGGTTCCAATCAGTCCTGGGGAAATGGGAGCCATGAAGATACAAAATGTACTTATCCCCTTTGAGAACCAGAGTCATACAGAAGATGTAATACAAATGTCTCTTTGAAAATAAATGCATGGGGCTTGCCTGGCCAGCCATGTTGGGGAAATGGGAGCTGTTAGAATACAGGAGGAGAAGCAAATCTACTCCCATCTTTTACCTGTAGGCTATATGCATTGGGATAGCACTTATCTCCATCAGAGCTCCTCATCCTGGTTCAAAACCCATCTGAAAATTCAGGTTAACCAAATCAACTTATTTCCAATTCCACCCATTCTGAACTTGAAGGAAATTCGTCTTTTATTGATTACTCTATAACTACATAATTGTAGGTAGGAGAATTTACAGTATCCCCAATACTGCATCATCTTCTTCGTGAATCCTTATTAACCCTAAAAAATAAAAACCCTTATGGAACTATCTACTAATCACTGAATTACTATCTCTATTTATGGGCCACTAGTGCCACTACCAGCCTATATAATTAAAATTTCTAATTTGATTGACGTCGTGCTACGTGCCAACTTGAACTCTACCTAAAGCTAACAAGCTATCAAAATCACTCATTCAAACAATATGAAATCATTACAAATCTTGTTTCATTAAAGCTATGAGTTGTCCAAGAAATTGCTTCGGATGTTCATATCACATATGGCATTAATCGCCGCCACTGCATGCACTAGCATTACAACAACCACACTTTCTTCAAAAAGAATGAGAATTTAAATTAAATGAAATGTACAATGTCGAGGCATTGAAAAGACAGAATGAGTGATGAGCGATGAGCCTTGATCTCACCACATGTCCTTATCTAACGGTTATAGTGTTATTTCATAGGTTTCAAATCCCAAGTCTAGTGCTTCAGAGATTTACTTCTGGAATGCAACTGTAGTTGTCCATCAAACATTCAACGAACGGCCCCTATGATTTTTCGTTGGCATATCTGTTTATTTCGCCAATAAATTTTTTTACTATTTTGAGATTCTTTTTAATTCGCCAATGAAAATATTTTTTTTTCTTTGAAAAAAGGTTTTAACTGCCAATGGAAAAACAATTCTAGTTTGAAAAACGGTTTTATTCGTCAATGAAAAATATTTTATTCTATTAAAAAAATTTGCAATTCGCCAAGATTTTTCACGAACTTCCAGGGATTATAAAAGATTCGCCAATTGGGATTTTTTTTTCCCCGTAAAACGAAAAAAATTGCCAATAGAAATAATATTTTTCATTGGGAAGTATACTGGATTTGCTAGGATTTTACACCTGCACCGAGGGGGGGGGGGGTTTCTTAAAGTTATCCTTGAACAACATGTTACTTGGATTTTTTCTAGCTTATTATCATGGAATTACAGTAAAAAATGAGGTACCCAAGTTTGGAGCATTTCTGGAAATAAACAACATTCTCATAACACATTTGTTGGGACCAAGTCCCAAACTTAGACTTCAAAGTCACAAAGTTAGGAAGAGTTTGCTAATGTCAACATTGACACAAAAATGGGAAAAACCTAAGTTGGACCTCATTTTGGTGATGATGTCAGTTGTAATGAAGTGGCTGAATGAGTCCCTAATGCATTAAAAACTATCTTGTCTCAATATTCAAGCGGTAGCCCCAACAGGTGGATCCAAATAGGAGAAAATTTGTTGAGGTCAACAATAGATTCAAAGCTAGGTTTCTAATGGCAAAGAGAGAATGTTTGTTGTAAACCCACAGACTAGAGGAGAGAATTAGAAGCAAGTCCTCCAGTGAAGTGAACTTAAAGAGGAACAATCCTCCCGCCATTGCATTAACATCCAAATTTCCTTTTAAGCACCATTTGGCCTTTGTCTAATGGTGAACCATGTCAATGGAAGGACAAACGGAGAAAATTTACCCACCAAATATTTTTTTCATTATTAGAACTATTCTACCCACCGTAGAGTCTGGGAGAGAGATTTTAGTCCCAAAGGAAATTCAAAGATTGCCAGCTTGTAATGATTACTTTCAACAAAAGAGATAAAAGGAGAGTTGAGCAACACACTCTTCCAACCCTTTGATCCTGGACTGGAAGGAATCACAGGAATGCCATTAGTCCTTACAAAAGGAGGAGGGAACCCCGAGGCAAGTGGAGGATCATGTGCAAGGTGCAAAGGCAGGTCATGAAGGGATAGGGAAGGGGTATTGTGGGGTACCCCCAAGGGAACATGCACCATGCACACAGGGAGTTAAAATTCAAAGTGGGAATTTAGAGCAGAAATGATGCATAGTAGTCTCAAATAGGTGCTCATGGGAAATGGACTACTAGCTTGTTGACTCACAAACCATTTTTAATTTGGGTTTTATTTTCCCCTTCTATGTAGGATCTATATTTTAATATATCTTTTTGAGGTTGATTTATTCATATTATAATTCTTATTATAACTTGTTGAGGTTGTTTTATTATTACTGTCATCCAAAATATTCCAAACTTCCTCTAAGGTATTACCTTGTTCAATATAAATCTTGATGTTGTAGCTTGATCTTCATCTAATGGATGGAAAACATTTCCAAAGATGAAATAATATATTTTTTATTTTGATGAGATCCCTTTATAAATTTTAGTAAACTTGTTCCAACTCGATATCTCTCATGAATTAGGAAATGCAAATAATATCCCTTTTTAAATATCATTATTCACCATCAAAGAATCAAAACAAACACCATTTCCAATCATTTGTATTAAGTAACAATGAAACTAAATAGTAAATAAATAAAATCTTCAAGAAGGAATAATATGATATAGATCCTTGGGGCCTAGATGTACCCCTACTCAATGTCATTTGTAACAATGAACCAAATTGTCAAAGAGATAAATAAACATGAGGAATCTTATATTATAAATACTAAAAAATATTATCACTTGCCTTTCACTAACTGACTAATGTATGCAGTTGTAATTTATCTATGATCCAAATAGAGAGGGGAATTATATGTGTACAAGATTATTTCATAGTTTCAATTATATATATATATATATATATATGTATATATGTATGTATGTATGTATATATATGAATTCATATTTTGAAAATCTTGTGGTTTTATTGTAAGATGGTGAAGTACGAATTCGACGAGTTCCCACATGATTGTGAAATAGTGGAGTAAAAAAATTGGTTAATCATGCATGATTGTAAAATGGTCTATATATTTTTTGGGTGAATAATAATAAATTTATGTTGTAATTATCAAGGCAATTATATCCCTACAATTAACATGGAATTATATTAGTATTGGAAAAATTGTTCCTCATACATGGTGAACTTTTAATTTTGTTAGTGAATGTGTAAGTAAATTAAAAAAAAATCCTGGAGATTCCCTATTACAAGTGTGTAGTTTATTGTGATAAAAAATAACAATTATAAATGTCTTATAATAAATTGGTGAAAATTAACATGCATTTGATTGATAATTCATAAAATCCTAGCAATTTGGCTCCTTACCAGTTGCAATATATTTGCCAATTTTGAATGAGAAGAAATGAAATATTTGACAATTGGTAAAGATTTACCACTAAAAAATGTATTATTGTTAATCCCCCACTTGGGCTTCTAGATCTTCCTTGGTTTTTTCATCCTTATTCAAATAACCTAGGATAGTAGTGACAATCTCTTTCCTCCTTATTATAGACTAGAGTGGTTATTTTGATAATTAGAACCCTTTATACATTTATCATTATAGAGAAAGTGTTTTTGATTTATTTGGATTTATAAGGTTCATTAAATAGATTGGACATTATGTCGGATTAATCTATTAGGATCATATTATCTCTTTCTCTTCTCTATAATGACATATAATGCCACTAGCAATCTAGAGTTAACTATAATCTTTTTGCACAACAACTTTATCCTTATTTGTTGTATCCTTTTCATGTTGGAATAAAGATCTTAGCAGAGGAGTTTTATGTAGAGGTCTAGGAATAGGAGGTCATGATATTGGTAGGGGAGATGGTTTTATTTAATGTATATACTCTTGAGAATGTAAAAATATTATTGATGGAAAGGTGTCTTTATTTGTGTAGAACTTATTTCTAGAGAAAGAACTTCCTCATCATGCAATAATACATCTTCAATGATAATTTCCTTCATCTTGACCTTACCTTGATTTCTCATCTAATCATTTTTATTTTCTTCAACCTTCTCATCCTTAGTATTTTCCCCTACCTATTGATAGGTTTATCTTCTTGTGTAGCGTTTTAGTTGTCATCTTTATCTTTTTCAAGCCTTTGTAGTGATTCCTAACCAACCCACTCTTGATTCTATTCTTGTTGTATTCTAGTTGGCTATTGGGTAGGGATATTATTAGTTGCCAATATATTAAGTTGTATTATTGCCCATATATAGACCTTGAGGTTAACAAGGTGGAGATTGTATATTTGGATAAGGGGGAGGAGGGGAATTTTTTTTGTAGTAGTTGTAGTGGTGGTTTCTTTTTGGCTAGAGTCCTTGAGTTTTATCTTTAGCTTATTTTTAACAAAAGGAACTCGCTCCTTTGGGTCCTCCTACATTTGGGTATTTTTCCTTTTTATTTTTTCTTCTTTCATTTATAGGCTTGTTCTCCTCTTCTCCTTCTCGTCTTTTTGTTGTATTAATTTTAGGGGTGGCCACATTTTGAGGGGATTTATCCTTCCTCTTGGTGGAAGGCTTCATTGTGTAAACCTTTATAGACTCCTCTTTTCTAGGCTCTATCCATTAAGACATACTTCTCAACATTCAATAGAATTTTTTCAACCATTCTATAGTTCTATTGACCACCCTTTATGTTTTGACATGGATGAAGATATCTATATTTATTGACAAATCCATTTTGGTGATCTACTATGTATACACCTTATCTCACTTATAGGAAGGTTCAAGTAGCTTTCCATCTTCTATTATGTTCTTTGGTACCTAGTAAAACTCAAGAGATTTGAATTAGGTAGTGTTAATCTTGAATAATATACCTCTATTTTACCTCATTATCATCTATGTAGTTAGCCTAGAAGTCTTTAAGGTCTAGTTGATGTTTATATATGAAACTAGTCATTGGTCCTATCTTGTCCCTTGGGTCAAACCTACCTATGACCATGTTTAGCTATAAAGTTACTAGTTTCCTCTTTTCCTACACTATTATGGAATGGTCATAAGACGAGCATGTGCATTCTCTAATTGAAATTATAAACTAGCAATTGCACTTTTGTGTGCAATAGGTACACTGAATAATTATATGAAAATTTTGAAGTTGAGTAGTCAGATTGGTCAAAATTTGAAATTGTGTCATAAATAGAAAACTTGCAAATGTCAAAGATAATAAAACAAATGGCAGCAAAACCAAATAACATAAACAATATGATTGTGCACTTGATTCTATTAAATGTTGTAAAATTTGGTTAAATTCGGAAAAGTGCACCCATGTAAGTATTGATGTTGTCGATGCAGTTGATCAACCTTCACGATTACATGTTGTAAGTTTATTCCATAACCATAAATTTGTGGATCTTCTTTTGAAGAAGAGAGCTAATTATTTTCTTTTAAATAGGCATTCAATGATCAAAATGGTCATGGGGCGACTATCAATAAGGGTGTGTCAGTGAGCTAGACCAAATCATAACTAAACTATTTGATAGAAGAATTTGAAATGTACATCTACATTCAATAGATTGTAGTGGAAAGAACAAACCACAAAAAGTTAGAAACACTCTGTGCATGTTCACGTACAGAGAAAAGTTTTGAATGAGTTATTTTCATCTGACAAATTATTCTTGCCAAATCATGAATGTAGACAGTGTCAACAAGTCTTATCTACTAACAATTGCACCCCAAAGTGCTATAAGAATATCCATCAGGACTCTTAGGTTAGGGAATTATCAATTAAGTAAAATAGGACATGACAGTCTTGGCAAGTCTTATATACTAGTAATTGGATCCTAGGGTGCAATGAGCATATCTATAGGGACTCTCTAAGTTAGGAAAATCTCAAATAGTAAAACGTGATAAACATTGAGAATTTGTTGGTGTATTGGCTTATGCATATCTTGGTCACTAAGGTTCAAAATTATCAGTATCCTGTCACTTTAAAGATTACTGCTAAAGATGTTATTCTATTTTCTAGAGTATTTATAGGTTTGGTCATAGACTTATCTGCTTTATTGGAATGCTAGAGTAATTTTTATAAGAGATTATGTTATTTTTTTTTTTCTTTTGAAACTAAACTTAGCCAGTACTGTTGAAAATTATGTTATGTTATGTAAATTTGAAATGTAACAACATATGTTCATGAATAAAATTATGATGGAAACTTTAAAACAATGATTGAGATAGATTGATATAGTTCTCTTTTCAGATCCCCATTTAATCAATCAAAACCCCCATGCCAAATAGTGCTTAGAAAATCTAACAATCAACTCAAAGGGAAACTCCTTAGGTTGAATTGCGGGCAACATCAAAATCACTATGACATTTGGAAACCCTAGTGGGAACTTGAGTACAAACGTTAACATCAAGAATGTTCAAATAAAGTGTGAATACTGTAAATGTTGAAATATGGTTTTATTAGTCAATGGAGACCTTCCCAATACATGATGTCATTGCTACCATTGTACAAGCACTTGTCCCAATGACTTATAGGATCTTTGCCTCCTCTGTCGTGCAAAGCAAGCAATGACCACACCACCTTTGAAATAAACTTGACATGTAGGAACAAGAATGACACAAACCAAACAAGATATTTTCAAGATAATAATATGAAGAGTAAGAGAACAACCAAGTAATCCTTACAAGCAAGAGGGGTCATATATGTGGGAATAACATGGTAAATCATTGAAAGTCTAGGCATTTCTCTTCAATGAGGATTTCAAAAAGGCCTCCCCACTTGTTATCTCAGTTAGTTGTTGGATATAAGACTAATTAACTCTTGTTCATCCTAGATTTGCATGCAGATCAACAGGTTTGATCCTCTCCCTAAAAATGTGATCAAAAGAAATTATCAACCGCTCTGCATGGATTAAGGCCATCATCGGTGCAAAATAGAGCTTCCAATTAGGCACATAGCCATTCATTGTACCCTCAAATTGATTTTTGAATTATATTAAATGAGAAGCTTTGAGATGCCATTCTTTTTTAGCTAGGGTAGAAATCACAAAAAAGGAGTGAAAAATAGAATACAGGTATAAACTGCAAATAATAAACCTTGACAATGAAAGAGATGAGAATATGAAATTAGAGACTGGGTTGTCCAAATCTTGGAGAACAATCAACAAATAACCTACATTTGGAACATAGTAGAAAGGTGAAATTGCTTGAGAGCATGTCTAGATGGTCAAACCTCTTTTATGTCTTTTTATTTCCATAGGCAGTCTAGAAATTTTTGTGTGAACACTACTCTATTGTTAGGAAACTAAGTGAAAAATATATATATAAATAATAAAATCACAACACAAGCAACAAGAAACCTAGAGGGCCTCTACTTTGTGCATTGTTGATTGTGCTATGTGAATGGAGGAAGCAAGGGAGGGGAATCAATGGTATTGCCAAAGAGAAAGAGAAAAAGCATTAAAGCTTTACAAAAAAATTAGAGAGGCTAAAGGAAACTCTTAAAGTAGTTGCAGGAAGAAGAGCAACTACCACACAAAAAGAGAATGCAAAAAACTCAAGAACAAAATAAGGAAGAAATTCAGATACAGATAAAATATGGAACTGTCTTGCAATGTGCCAACTCACTGAAGCATTGCAAACTTTAAGGTTTTCATGAGTAGGGGCATATCAAGTAGCCCAGATACCAGTATTCTGAACCAAATCTATAATATGCCAATATCTTGAAAATCCTGTAGCTGAAATTTGAAAAACAAATACTGGAATCTGAACTTTTGGAACATAAATATTTAGGAAAAACAAAAATCTAAAATCTGAATTGTTGGAAATTGAAACCTGACATTTAAAAGTGAAATTTGATTGATGGTCTCTTATAAAAATATCAAGATTTCATGTACGAGCTTATTTCATGTTGAAGTAATACTACATGATATGCGTAGTTAAAATTTCAAAATTCTGACTATGAGGGGATTCGATTTGGTGCTATGCAGCTAGGGTTTTAGTGCAAGCCTGCAATAGTTTTGATTTGGAAATCCTTGAGTGACGAAGTAGACAATAGATAGAACTTTCAAAGGAATTAGAAAATGGCTACCGTAGTGTAGCAGTCGCGAGCATCAACGACTACCAAGACAAAAAAATATGTTGACACTAAGCGCAGGGATGACATCAAGCATGCCAACATCATTCCAGCGAAGGCCACAATAGATGCGGTTCAAATCTTTTTGGGGCCCAAGGGCATGGACAAGATGTTGTGCACCTCCTCAGGCGACGTAATCATCACCAACGACAGTGCCACCATTCTCAACAAAATGGAGGTAACTCATCCCGTCGCTAAAATGCTTGTATAGCTTTCAAAATCTCTAGATATCGTCGCTGGCGATGACACGACTATTGTCGTCATCACCGACGCCATTCTCAAACAATGCATGAATTTTCTCTTGTGAATGAATGGATTTTAATTACATCCATGAGACCATCAGTTTATGGGACCCAGTGTCAGAGCTTTAACCATTTTCAAGTTCTTTTCCATGTCCGCCCTCCTAGTAAAGATCTTGACCAGGAAGCCAGCAGTTTTGAGGAGCCTAGCCTCCTTAAAGAGCTCATTTAGATTGTGCACCTTCAAATTGTCTTCATACTGGATACGGATATCAACATAAGCAACACACTCAATGATGAAGTGCCATTCAGTCTCCACGACCCCTTTGCTGCAAAAAATACAAGTTCTTTGTTCCCAGGCTTCCTTGGGGACAACCCACCTACCACACTCTATTGTCATCTTTATCCACACCCACTTGCAGATATTATTTAAAGCGCTTTAGGGAATATGAAAAGATCTATAATTTTTTTGTACAATATTAATACTGTAGCCGTTTCCTTAGTAAACACCGACTTCCAATGAAAATGCAAGTTGCATTTTGATATCTGCATTCTATATGATGGACATACGATACAACTAGAAAGTTTTGTAAGACAATTTCAAACGAGTTAAAAGAGCGGTGGGAAAATTGACGCACATGATGATTTTGATCGCAGGCAAGGTCCATTGAAAGTAATGAGCCATTGATTTAACATTTTAGGTTGGGCATCTTCACATTGGATACGCCTTCGGCGTAAATTAGATATTTACCTTGTGATTGGTTGAGAACACCTTATCCACTCCATTAGTCTACATAGCTCCAACAATATGATCCTACCATTGGGATGCTTCAAGATTTTATAGGGAGCCATGTGGAAGCCTCTAAATTTGATACACGTGAATGCCAAAAACTAGATGAACCAGTTCCCCCACTCTACTTGGCTTTAATGGCCTCCAATGATAGTTTCTTATCATTCTCTAAGATTTTGATGATGTAGAAAATAAATACATCATTTATCTAGGCAATCTTTTAACTTTTGTTTGGATAATTATCATATACTTTAGCTTTCTTGATGCCCATCTTTCCTAATTTGGTAATTCTTGGAAACCTTTCTCTTCTAGCGAGTAAGTACATAAGGTAAGAGTTCATGTAGAATTTTCTATTATCCTAGACCTTAATCAAATGACTGTATAATTGATCATCGATAAGGGTGCCCTAATAAATATTTTAGGATGAAATTGCACATCCATAGGTTGAAGTCATTTGCATTGGGGTTGGCAACAACCCTATTTAGAAAATTGATTGTCACAAATTTCTTCTTTGAATTGACTAATGCAGATTATCTTTTCCATCTTCATAGTAGGCATTCTTGGTTTGATCAACTAATTATCATTGATGTAGTTAATAACATCATGAGAGACTATCTGATTAAGAGATAAGAATTGACATATTTCTTGATCATAATCTTACATAAACATTCAAGAACAAATACTACATCAATCTTCATTTTAAACAAACTATATTTTACGCCGAAGGCGTATCCAATGTGAAGTTTCCCAACCTAAAATGTGCAATCAACGACTCATTACCTTCAAGGAGACGCTCAAAATGATTGCAGCCGTTAGTTTTTTCTGGCGCTTTTTCTATCTCGGGAGTTTCTGGTTGTCGCGCAGCTTGCATTCTACCCCTGCACTGGCAACTTGCCTGGTCAATTTTCATATATTTTGTAAGTAAATTTTCCATGATTTAGAAAATTTAGGCGGCTTTGGGAGGCATGACGTGGGAAGGGGGGACTTGTGAATGAAAAAGATTAGAATTTAAGATGGGCGTTGAAGTAGTCAAAGCTCAAAACCTCGGCTACAAATGGGAAATGCTTTGACCGAACTAGGGTTGGTAATTCGTTGGTCAATATCTAGGGTTAAGGGAACCCGTCCTCCCCATTTCCTTATCCTTTATGGATAGGATTAAAAATAACTTTTATTAAATAATTTGTTTATAGTTTGATGTGAAAAATGTGTTTCATGTGTTTTAAAGTGATATTGTTATTGTAAAAAATAAAGGATATTTGGATGTATACTAAATTTATAATTTATGTTGATGGTGTATCCAATCTGAAATGAAGCAAGCTAATTATTTACATCTACGGATAAAGGCATCCCAAAGACGCTTCACACCACCCCGTCCGTCCATCATTTTTTGTCATTATTTACGTCAGTTTATGTCTATTTGGCTCACCTCAAATATCTTGCACCCACGTGCAGTCTGATGAGGCACCCACTTGCAGTAATAAAAGCCGTGCCAATTCAGAGCAAGTACTCACATCTAGGTATTATTAAAGGCGCACCAGCAACAGTTTGGAGGAGCGTAAACCAATAGCGGCGGGAAAAGCAGCAAAAACACGATAAACAACAACCAAAAAAATGGTGAAAAATAGATTTGATCAAAGACGAGATTAAATACAAGTGTGAAAATGAAAGGCTACAATCACTTTGATCATCTCCCAACATCTATTGGAAAGACTGAGCCGTAGATTCAGTTTTGAATTCGGTTTAGTTTTAGATATGATTTGTCATAGTTTTTTTATTATTTTAAGTTTTTAGTTGTCTTTTAATCTATATCATATGTTTACTATTTATGTCTTTTTATTCTACACTATCAAAAATATTATTTCTAATCATTTACTTATTCTAAACACTCTCTTTATTCTATATTATCTCTAATCGTTTATTTGTTCTTGACACTAGTATATATGAGCTTCTATACCTTAAGATAGAATATGGGTAGAGAGAGATGGAGAGGTAAATAGATATAGATATGGAGGTCTAGGAAGAGGGAGAGGGAGAGAGATTAATGGATAGAGAGAGGAAGACATGTCTAGAGGTAGAGGGGGAGAGAGGAAGATAGAGGTACAAAATAATATAGAGGGAGAGAGGAAGAGGGAGAAAAATAGATAGAGAGATAGAGAGAGATAAAGATATAGAGATAATGAGATAAAGAGGAAGAGTTAGAGAGGAAGAGATAGAGAGATATAGAGGAAGAGAGATATAAGGATATATAGAGAGAAGAGAGAAATAGGGGGAGAGAGAGAGAGGGAGAGACAAAGATAAATGTATATGGGAAGAGAAAGGGAGAGGTAAAGGTAGAGAGATATATAGGGGATAGGTAGGTAGTGAGGGAGGGAGAGATGAGGGGAGATAAAGAGAGGGATAGAGAGAGTGAGAGAGAAAGGGAGAGAGATGTCAAACAGTTCACAATATTTGTCTATGCTTCCACACTTTGCGTATATATCTAGCAGAGCGTTTCAAAGAATAATACCTCAAACAAATGTGGTTTCTAGAATACTATGATTATAGGATATACACAAAAATGCCTTTGATGAAAAGGATTTAGAAAGTTTCAATCAAATGTGATTTGCAGGTGTAAAGCCAGACTTCGTGATCTTTGGCAGAGTCCTCCTTGCCCGTGCCATAATGGGAGCTTTGGAATGGGGTATGGATATGTATCACATGATAAGGAAAGAGGAATTTTGTCGGATATTGTGGTTGCAACTGCCCTAGTAGACATGTATGCAAAATGTGGAAGCATAGACAAGGCACGTGAACTATTTGACAGAATGCCCCTAAGAAATATGTTCTCATGGAATGCCCTGATTGGAGGATATTCACAAAATGTATTTGTTGAAAATATTTTAAAAACTTTCAAACAAATGCAATTGGCATGTTTAAAGCCAGATTCTACAACCTTTACCTGCATCATCACACCCTGTGCCAAATGGGAGCTTTGGATCAAGGTATGGACATCCATCAAAGCAGGATAGAGGAATTTTATGAGATGTTGTAGTTGCAACCACTCTGGTGGACGTGTATGCAAATTGTGCAAGCATAGACAAGGCACACGAACTGTTTGACAATGTGCCTCGAAGAATCTTGGTCTCATGCAATGCCATGATTGCAGGATACGAACAAAGTGGATTTGTTAACAAAGATTTATAAACTTTAAGGCAAATGGAATTATGGAAAATGTGGAAATAGACAAGGCACATGAATTATTTAACAAAACACCTCAAATCAATGTGGTCTCATGGAATGGGATGCTTGTAGGATGTGCACAAAATGGATTCTGCAAGGATGCTCTCAAAATGTTTGGATTAATGAAGCATTTTGGAACATATAGTAACATTATAAGCTTTTCTTGTGTTCTATTGCATGCAGCCATTCAAGCTTAGTGGATGAGTGTTGTGCACACTTCAATCACACAAGTAACCCTTATTGTATTACACCTACAATGAATCATTCTATGCATGGTTGAACCATGTGATGCCACATCAGCGCTCAACTACCCATGATGTGAAAGCACAAGTATTGGTAGCACTTTTTTTTTAGGCCTTTTTGGACACCTTGAAAAAAAGCATGTTGATGTGGCATCATATTTGATGATGTGGCCCTGAAACGAAAGTTATAAGCAAGGGAATTTCCATGTAAGTTGTTGTAGAAAAATTGGAGTGATTTGAAATTTCCATGTAGGATTTTGAGAAGCGTGAAGTTAGGGTGCACAATTACTGGGTTCTCTCCCCTACATAGTTATCTTGTTTGGATTAAGTGTCAAAATGGGACATCACAAATCAATTAAGGGGGCAATCAAGTGCATAAGACATGGACATGTAATTGATTGAATCAATAACTAGGAGCCTTTAAAACTTTCAAACAAATGCAGTTGGCACGTGTAAAGCCAAATTCTACAACCTTTGCCTGCATCATCACACCCTGTGCCAAATGGGAGCTTTGGAACAAGGTATGGACATCCATCAAAGCAAGATAGAGGAATTTTGTGAGATGTTATAGTTGCAACCGCTCTAGTGGACGTGTATGCAAATTGTGCAAGCATAGACAAGGCACGCGAACTGTTTGACAATGTGCCTCGAAGAAACTTGGTCTCATGCAATGCCATGATTGCAGGATACGAACAAAGTGGATTTGTTGACAAAGATTTAGAAACTTTAAGGCAAATGGAATTATGGAAAATGTGGAATTAGACAGGGCACATGAACTATTTAACAAAACACCTCAAATCAATGTGGTCTCATGGAATGGGATGCTTGCAGGATGTGCACAAAATGGATTCTACAAGGATGCTCTCAAATGTTTGGATTAATGAAGCATTTTGGAACATATAGTAACATTATAAGTTTTTCTTGTGTTCTATCTGCATGTAGCCATTCAAGCTTAGTGGATGAGTGTTGTGCACACTTCAATCACACAAGTAACCCTTATTGTATTACACCTACAATGAATCATTCTATGCATGGTTGAGCCATGTGATGCCACATCAGCGCTCAACTACCCATGATGTGAATGCACAAGTATTGTTAGCACTTTTTTTTGGGCCTTTTTGGACACTTTGACAAAAAGCATGTTGATGTGGCATCATATTTGATGATGTGGCCCTGAAATGAAAGTTATAAGCAAGGGACTTTCCATGTAAGCTGTTGTAAAAAATTTGGAGTGATTTGAAATTTCCATGTAGGATTTTGAGAAGCGTGAAGTTAGGGTGCACAACTACTAGGTTCTCTACCCTACCCTTGTCAAATTGTATAGTTCTCTTGTTTGGATTAAGTGTCAATTAAGGGGGCAATCAAGTGCATAAGACATGGGCATGTAATTGATTGACTCACTAAATAGGAGCCTTTACAATTGCTTTATTTCATTAGTTGCCTTTTTAAATTATCTACACTATTTTATATTTCAACCAAACTATCTACACAAATTAAAATATGGTCATTCAATTATTCGGGGTATCCCATTGCACACCTAAAGTGCAATAGCTAGTATAATACCTTCTAACATATGAACAAAAAAACATATCTAAACAAAACATAAAAAAATCAAACTTCAATACTCATTCATAAACACTTTGAATTCAATAATAAATTTAATAAATATACCATCTTCTCTTCTCTTATCTTCTTCTTCATATAGACATTTACATTACTCGTCTCTAACTTTTTCATCTAACCATGTTAATTAGATCTATCACCTTATTAGCATTATATTTAGAGGAGTTTTTCCCTACAAGCATATAACTCCTAAAATCACGTTTCCACTAACAAAGCTTTGAATTTAGTTGATGTTGGAGATTTATTTTATCATTTAAAGGAAGAATCCGATCTTCCCACCCCGGATATGCGCTCGCGCATGTTTTATTTATTAATAATTATAATAAATATGGTAAGAAAAAATGTCAACATTACATTTAATGTATGGAGTTGGGAAAGAATATAATCACACAAGTTGGATGGATGACAGCAAGCACATTATGGTTTGAGATTCTGCATTGTGTGCTTCTCTTGCTGGTAATCCACTCCCCCTCTATTTATATCTCTCCTCCCCAGCACTGTTGCACCATTCTTCTTCTTTTGTTTTTCTCTAGGGTTAAAAATGCAGAGCCCTAAATGGCAGGGCTCCCTGGAAATTCCCATGGCGGCTCCACTAGAGTGCGTATGGGAAATTGGCAGCGACTTTTGTAAATTGAAAAGATGGTATCCTGCGCTGGAGATTTGCGAAAGGGTGGATGGGACACCCGAGCAGGGCCCTGGCTGCGTGCGCTACTGCGCTTCCTCATCCTCCTCTTCACCTGAAGACCTTCTGTGGGTCAAGGAAAAGCTTATTTCCTTAGACAGTTCCAGCCATTCCTACACTTATGTGGTAACAGATGGAAACATGGAGGGTATGCAGGGTTACCAAGCGACTTTTCGAGTGGTGAAGGAGGAACAGGGGAGGTGTCTGGTCAAATGGAATTTCGAGCTTAATCCAATTCAAGGTTATTCCCAACAAGATTTCGTGGCTTATCTCACTTCTCTCCTCGCAGGCATCACCAAGACACTGGAGGAGGTCGCCTCTGCCTCTTCCGAATAATTCTCCAGCTTACTATTTACTTTCCCTTGCTGGATTTCTCTGTCACTCTTGTTTTGTGGAAATGTTGAATTGTATGTTACTGGAGATTACAGTTTCTAATCATGGAATTTTATTGCATTTATTGTGCTCCGTGTTTCATTTTGCTGACAAATTTGAGATCTTTGCTTGCTGGAACTAAAAATCACAGAATCTTTAACTGCCTGATTTTTTTTGTTTTCCCCTAATTGGGTTCTCTGGATTTCTCCGTCTCTCTAGTTCTCTGGAAATGTTGAATTGTATGTTACTGGAGATTACAGTTTCTAAGCATGGAATTTGATTGTATTTATTGTGCCCGGTGTTTCATTTTATTGACAAATTTAAGATCTTTGCTTATTGTAAATTTTATTGCATTTATTTTGCCCGGTGTTTCATTATTTTTTTTCTTCCCCTAATTGGGTTTGGAACGAATCGTCAACGTATTTTAGATTTATGACTGTTTTCTTTAATTTGCAGAATCCTGCCATGTTTAGGGCTCATAATGCTCACAGCAAGAGTAGCATAAATAGATCATAACCCTTCAACTAATAGGCTATAATCAAGACATTAACGTATACAGTTTGGAATGGATACAATTTTTCTTTGGATTCTAGATTTTTGAGCAATTGTGTCAATCCCACAACTAGAAAAGTGATCTCTGTAGCAGTAGCTTTGAGTCTTTTATGCAGATTTGATTTTCTTCTCCAGAAATGAAGATGCGATTTCATTTCTACAAAATTATGTTCGTCTGATATATTTGAATATGGTGGTGTCAAAGTAGAATTTGAGTTTTTTTGGTTTTCTGGATTCTCTTTTAGTGACATTTGAATGTGCCTTCTTATCACCCACTTTTTTTTTGATATGTAATTTTATTCTTATTATTAATATAGATAGCCGTCTATTCATAAAAAAAAAAAAGAGTAGAATTTGATGTTCTTGTTATGGGAGGAATCTGACTCACCTTTCATCTTAGTCAATTTTTTGGATTGATTCAATGTTTTTTTACTTGTTTGAAGTACTTCAAGCAGCAATATATGTGCAAAATATATTCTTATCAATATATATATTAATATTATGATGTATTAGTGTTAATGCAATGTGTGTTTTTGGGGACGGTGAGATGTGTTTTTGGGGACGATGAGATAAATTTTAGATGGTTTGAATGAATTAGGGTTTATCTTTTTAGACAACATCATAGCATGCACATTTAAATATTTCATGTTTGAGTAAAAAAAATGGTTAGTTGCAAGAGGGTTAGTATGCACACTTATGTTTAAATTTGATTTTTGAAATCTTGGAGTCAAGCATATTTGTATGCTCTTCAACAGGTTCAGATCTGCTATTGTAGGTTAAGTGAGGGCAAGAATGAAAAAAATAACTATGTTGGCATTTTAAATTGTTTTTTTAAAGACAACACAAAGTGCACAAACATTTAAAGATAAGAACCTTTCTTCAAATTAGAGGGGCGAGCTTTCTTATAAATAAAACATAAAAATTCTAGAACTTTAAGCAATGCAAACAACTTGATTCTCGAATATGGGAAAATGATTATTAGCACCTTTATTCAATGATTAAAAATGCATACAATAGGTAACACACGCCCACACTTTCTAGTTACAAAGTATAAGTATCATAACACACAAGTTGAATTGGATTAAACACACAAAATATATTAGAAATCAAATACAAAGATTTGTATATAAAGTCACAAAATTCAAATAGATAACTACTACATTACAAATTGTGCAATAAGTATTAAGTTATATTCAACACAAAAACCACATACACAATATCACATAAATAGACTTGAACAACAATTTCAACACCAAAAAGATAGTAAATTACTATTAGCTAAAAATGCTTTGAACATAAACTTGAAAATGTTAACTACACACACAACACAAATATCAACCACGATATAAAACTAGAATATACATCCATATATTTTTTCATTACAAGAACACTAATAAAATTTATTCCAATATTTGTTAGAGTAATCACGAATTAGCTAATAATTAATTAATCTTTAATTGATTATTAGTCTAATTTATTCTCCTACACTCAAGCTAAACTTAGGAGTGATTTACTATGTTAACTAGAGAACTATAATTAAATCATTATGTTTCATTGCATGAGATGTTGACACTTGTCATAATTTAATCTTTTTACCATTTAGAGTTGCTCCTATACAACACTCAACCCTCATTGTATTATCAGGCCTTTGATAGAACTCTCAACCTTTGAAGCTCTTGTTTTCTTTGAAGATTCTTGAGGTTCATTTTGTAATTTTTTTTCTTGTTAAAAAATATTGCATATATTGTTTGCAGATCTCTTGCGTGGAAGGTGTATTTGTTCGTTGTTTGATCCTATGGTTTGTGTTTTGCACAATCTTAATATGGTATTAGAGTGTGGTTTCTAGGAAAAATGGCATGATAGGTCGCGATGCCAACTTTCCAGCCGTAATAAGATTGTTCTTCATGGTGACTGGAAGGCTATATGCGTCGGGTAAGGTATTCCCACCGAGAGATTGTAGCATCACATAAATATCAGCATTTATAGACTTTAGATAGAACATGAACGCCAGATCCGAAGGTGGCCGACTGCCGACAGGGACCCTCTGCCAAGTCGAATGAAACTGAGCATTAAAATCGGCCAAAGCTTCATGAGGAACCCGCTTTATATGAGCCAATTGGTGATACAACGAAGATCTTTCACCATTATTTGAGAAGCGCTCGTACAAAGGATTTCTGAGTTGATCCCAAGTGCCAATTGTATTAGACGAAAGAGTATAATACCAGTCCAACACCTTCCCTCTGAAAGAGGCTGCAAGTATCCACAAAGCCACATTCTGGTTAGTAATGCCATGGACCAGACATACATTAGCCACATCTTGCAAGTGTTCCGTTGGAGTTTTTGAATCATCCCTGGTGAACTTTGGGACAACCTTTAAAGAGGAAGTTGGGATTGGAGCCCACATTGTAGGAGGTACAAGGGCTATCAAAGGACTACCAGCATCCCAGGCTACAAAATTTTGAGCCATCTGTGCAAGGGGCGGAGGAGGAGGTGGAGCTAATGTGTTAGTCGCTTGACTCTTTGCCTTAATTGAAACTAGTGGTGGTACAAGCAAGCCAGGAATTTTAGCAGTTTGAGACCTAGTGACAGGCCTATGACTCATACACTTCTTTGGTTTGTGAGCGTTTTAGTTTGAGTCTCATCAGGCATGCCAGAAAAAGAACTGTTGATGCAAAAAGTTTGCAGGCAACAGCCTTATGTGAAACTTAGCTATTGGGGGACTTGTGCGCATAGCTAAGTGAACTTTGGGATTTTATCGAAGCTGACTCTTCATTTTTTAAAATAGTTAGCCCACTGCCTGAAGACCCCAACAAGAAAGATGCTCCAGCGAAACGTCTGCGTGCCAACACTAGGAGTGATGGGCCACACGACAACAAAATGACAAGGACACGCCAAGGAAGATGCTCCAGCGAAATCACCACTGAGAAAGAACGAACAACAACATGCCAACACGAGGAGTGATGGGCCACGCGGTAGAAAAATGACAAGGATACGTGGTGACAAAACGACAACAGTTGCAACCACCATCACACCAAGAATAATAGGTGCTCGAACCATCACCACATGGAAAACTCCTCGGCAAAGATAGCTACGGTGTAGGCCCCATCATAATGGAGAGCAAGCTGAGGCGATGTGGCGAGCAACAACGAGTCGAGGCTATGTGGTGAGCAACAATGAGTCGAGGCGACGTGGAAAAGAACTGCGGTGTGGGCCCCATGAACGGAAAGTAGTGAGCGGTAAGCAAGTTGAGGTGGCATGGCAAGCAACCACGACCTGACAAAAGAAAGTGAGGCACCTCGAAGGGAAGCTCTGAGGCGAGGCCATGTGGAAAGTTGTCGACAAAACTACGAGTGATAAAGGCAAACAACCAACAAAGGCAAGCAACCGATAAGGCAACTGTGAGCGGCAAAGGCAAGCAATTGACAAAGGAAAGAAATCATGCAAAAGGTACTTCACCAAGCCTTGCTCGTCAGGACCCATCATGCGTTCTCTTTTTAGGGTTTTTTAGCTACTCCCCGAGTTCATCTTAAGGGGGGTGTTAGAGTAATCATGCATTAGCTAATAATTAATTAATCTTTAATTGATTATTAGTTTAATTTATTCTCATGCACTTAAGCTAAACTTAAGAGTGATTTCCTATGTTAACTACATAACTATTATTAGATCATTATGTCTCATTGCATGAGATGTTGACACTTAAGTGCTATTATTTTTAGATTGAAACTGTGTAAATTTTTGTATCATCAATTTTTCATATCACACTCCATGATGTTGGGAAAATGTGTCTCAACCTTGCAATTATATATAATTTATTGATAGGATGTATGTTGTTATGTGGCGACTGATCATGCAAATATTGTACACTCATAACAAGACATGGGGTTTGGGGCAACGCCTTGAATTTTTTTTTGCTGACACGTCAAAGTTTTTTCTCGTTAACACATCAAGACTTTTTTCCAATTGACACATCAAGGTTTTTCCATTAACACGTCAAATGAAAAATGACCTTGTAAAACCCTAATTATAGAAGGTTCTAAAAATCTTGTTATAAGTGGGTGGGATGTATGTAGACGATGGTGTATTCTGAGAGTTTGATAGCGGTCAGGTTGTCTCTTTATCTCTGGTGGTGATACTCCTGTGAGAAGCTTTCTCTGCAAGTATATTGCAACCTTTTGATTTCTGAATAATATTGGGCAACTTTTAGAGTGTGGGGTTTTTCTCTTGAAAGGTTTTTCCCCACGTAAATCATTTTGTTGTGGCATATATGATATTTGTGTTTAAGTTTTTGTAACCGTTAAAGATCTGTAAAAGTTTTGTATTATTCTCCTCTCAAGAATAGTGTAGGAAGTTGTTCCGCTACCTTAGCTTCCTTACACATGATCTATCATCAAGATGATGGATCATGGAGTGTGATCTGAAATGTTGATGATACAAAAATTTACACAGTTTTAATCTAGAAATAATAGCACTTAATTATCATGGACTGTGAAAACTTGATGCTGTCAATGTTGACACTTGTCATGATCTAATCCAATTACTATTTAGGGTTGCTCCTATATAACACACAACCCTCATTGTATTATCATGCCTTTGATAAAACTCTCAACCTTTGAGGACTCTTGTTTTCCTTGAAGATTCTTGAGGTTCATTATGTAATTTTTTCTTGTTGAAGAATATTGCATATATTGTTTGTAGATCTCTTGCATGGAAGGTGTCTTTTTTCATTGTTTGATCATGTGGCTTGTGTTTTTCACAATTCTAACAATATCACCAATACATAGAGCCCAAAATCTTGAGTGTTCCACCCTCATGTGGAGAAACCACCAACTCCTCCCTAACAATTTCACAGGAAACCTTCTTCATTCCCAAAAAAAACCTTTTAGAAATTAGTACACTTTTTAAATGGGGAAGGGTAGGGCAGGCAATATGAGAGGAAATATACTAGTAGTAATATTCTTAATTAAGTGATCACCCTTAATCTATGATTGATTGGTCAATTATCCTCAATCTCTTTTGTTAAATATTGTGCAACAAATCTTAACTATACTTCTAACTAGGCGTTATCCTTTTATTTGAGGAACTCTAATTATGTGCTAATTATCCCTTTATTTTAGGAATTTGATCTTTTTATTTGACTATGTGCATAAATCCTAATTGAACTTCTAACTCAATTCAAGATGTCATTGGTTAAGGGAGATGATATTGATTCATTTTCATTTACTTTGACTAACTATTGGTTCAATACAAAAAATCTAAGTATAGAAAGCACACATTTATAAGTATTTACAAGGTTTTGAATGGTATAAATAAATAAGATGCATGCTAAGTTTCTATGCTAAAAATACTTAGCTTGTAATCAAAATAGGCTCAAAATATGAAATTGCTCTAAAATACATCGTTTGAGAAAGGAAAATCCTAAACTAGAACTTGACTAAATATACCACATTCTAAGATAAATCTTCTAGAAGTTCATCTAAGAATTCTTGATCCTCCAATAATAGAAATTGCTAAAAATAGCTAGTAGGGTGTGTGATCAACCCCTCTTATGATCTGAGAAGTTTACTCCAAGATAAACTCAAAGTTTGGAACTTGTCAGGCCAAGATTTATGAATGACACAAAAAAAGTACAAAAAAACTATTATTCTAAAAAAGGAGAATACATTAAAAGGTATAAAAAGTAGTTAAAACTACCTAAACAGGAAACCAAAAACTGGCATAAGAGATCAAAAAAAATTCATAATAAATCAAAACAAACACTCAATGATTAATATATTAACATCCCCCCCCCTTAATTTAAAGGGGTTAAACCAAGCATTCCTCATAATTTCTCAAACTTCTCTCATCTAAGTGCTTTGGTAAGAATATATGTGGGTTGATTTATAGTGGGACAATATTTGAGTGTACACTGCCATATTTCACATGGTGTCAAATCAAATGAAACTTGGTGTTAATGTGTTTGGTTCAAATGTGAAAGACTAGATTTTTTGCCATTTTTATTGCAGATTGATTGTCAACAAAGATTGGTGTAGATGAAAATTGTTCTTGTAAATCTACAAGAATTCTTCGAAGCTATAAGATTTCCCGAGTTGCCTCAAAGGTTCCCATATATTCGCCTTCAACGGAAGATAGAGCCAACACTGGTTGCTTCTTTGATTTCCAAGAAATGACTATAGATCGAAGATGTATTAAGAAACCAAATGCATATTTTTCCTCTTCCAAATCGATTACATAATCAAAATCTAAATATCCAAACAAAGAGAAGTGTGTGCCTTGGAGTATTTAAGCCCATAGTTTTGAGTTCCTTTTAAATACCAAAGAACTCATTTGGCTGCTAACCAATAATTTTCTATAGGTTGTAACATGAATCTAGAGAGAACTCCAATAAAAAAATAAATATATGGACGAGTAGTTGTTGCATAAATCAAACTACCAACAAGTTGCATGTATGTAGTTGCATCAACCAATACTATAAAGTCATTTGATGTGAATTTCAAATTTTAATCCACAAGGGTACTAAGTGGTTTACAGTCAACCATGCCAAACTTATTGAGAAGTTCACCAACATATTTTTTGGGTGATGAAGATATAATTGGGTTTTTGAATCATCTCAATACCCAAATAGTAATGAAGATGGCCCAAACTAGTCATTTCAAACCCTTGCTTCAATTTATTTTTCACATTTTTATTATAATCCTAATTATTACTAGTAAAAAATAAACCACACATAAACAATAAGATAGAAACCAATGCTATCAACCTTTTTGAGAAAAAGAGTTGCATCATCAAATTTAAAATGCTTGAAATTCAACTTCAAGAGATGCTTGATGAGTTTTTCATACTAGGCTCAGGGGGCTTAATTTAAACCATACAATAATTTTATGAGCTTGCATACCTGGTGTTCTTTACCATTGACTACATATCCTTGTAGTTGATTCATATATTGTTTCTTTGAGATCACCATTAAAGAATGTAGTTTTGACATCTATTTGATGAACTTTCCACCAATTTTGTGTTGAAAGAGCCAACAAAGTACAAATGGTAGTCCATTTCATTGTAGGTACAAAAGTTTCATCATAATCTATGCCCTCTTTTTTAGAATAACCTTTTGCAACAATTCGAGCTTTATTTTTTTCAAGTGAACCATCTACTCTATATTTGTTTCTAGAAATCCACTTGCAACCAATAGATTTTCAACCAAGTGGACAATCAACTAACTCCCATGTTCCATTTTTCAGATGAGCATCATACTCATTTTGTATAGCTTGCCTCCATACTACAATATCCTCAACTTATTTATAGGAAGTTGGTTCTGAGTCCACTGTGATGTTGAGTTCATCAATAGACTCCAAGTTACTTGCAATAGGAGATTGATCCTATTGCCTTGCTTTGTAAGAACTTCTTGTGCTCATTTTTCCTATTTTATTGAATCACATATTTCTATTCACTTTGTTATGGCTGCAATATAACAAAAGAAGGCTTATATTATTTAAAAATAACACTTCTACTATATATTACCTTCTATACTATAGGATCCCAAAGCTTGTATCCTTTCACACCATAGCTATATCCAATGAAGATACATTTCACAACCTTGTTCTCTGACTTTGTGCTTCTCCTTTGGCACATGTGCATATGCATCACAACCAAAAAATCTAATATGTCTTAGTGATTTCTTGTGAACTATCCATTCCTTTATAGGTTTCTTATTGACTAGAGTTGATGTAGGAGGTCTATTACTTAGGTAACAATTAGTGGTGACAACTTCAACCCAAAACCTTTGTTCTAGACAAACACCACTTAACATACTCCTATCCTCAGTTTCTTGTTCATTCTTTCTACTACTCCATTCTATTTTGGAGAATACATAGTTATCTTTTGTCTATGAATGTCACAATATTTACAAAATCTATCAAAATTGTTAGAGAAAAATTCACTGCCATTACCAGTCCTAAAACATTTTATTTTCTTTCTAGTTTGCAACTCAACCATTGCTTTCAATTCTTTAAATTGACTAAAAACTTCATATTTACTCTATAAAACATACCCATGTCCTACTATAATAATCAACAAACAAAACATTATGTGTGAATTTTCCAATTGAAGGAACATCTACAAGACTTAACACATCTGAATGAATAAGATCCAATACACCACAAGATTTATGAGAACTTGAGTAAAACTAAATACATTTCTTTTCATAAATGCAATGCTCACAGAAATAAAAGTAAAGATTAAAATCAAACAACCCTTCAACAAGATTTTTGTTTTCCAAGGTCCTTAGACCCTTTTCTCCAATGTGGCTAAGTCTCTGGTGCCATAACATAGTCTTCTCTATAGGTAACTTTGATTTAAAAAAAAGAACAGCCTTAGGTGCCTAGAATCCATGACCATCCTTTGAAGATGAAACCCTCACCTCTTCCAATGAATTAGCCACATACTTTCTTTTCACAAAAGTTCTATTGAACTCAATATTGCATGTGTCAAGCTTAAATACAATGTGCCAAATTTGACATCTCTGGAAATCACCATAGCACCTCTAACCATCTTGCACCCTACATTAAAAAATACTACCTACACATCTGCATCTATTAGTTTGCTTACAAATAAAAAAATTTGCACTAATCCAGGGACATGCAACACACCATTAGTCCTTTTTATTCTACCATTGAGAAACATGATTATAAATTTACCATGGCCAACAATATTTAAATAAGAATCATCACCCAAGTACACCTTACCTCCATCAAATTCTTCATATTCAAAAAACCAATATATATTAGAGATCATATAGAAAGATGCACCTAAGTCAACTAGCATGCATCATTACCTACATAAGTTGCCAAATTTGTAATAAATGCATCACCATCTTCCTTCTTGGACTTAGAATCAAAATCAAATTCCTTTCATTAGATTGAGAGTGTATATAAACATTTCTTTCCTTCATGAATTCCATAGTAGAGATCCCAATACTTCGCTAATTTTTATTTGATAAGGATATACATCAAAGTTTTATAGGTACAAATATCAAATGCTATAACCTGGTCAAAGTTATCAAATGAAGTTTGGGCCATAGTAGATTGACTATCTTCTTATCAAATTAGAGCTATATTTTTTTGAGGACAAGAAAATGGTTTAGACTACCAAGAGAGGATGTTGGCAAGTCATAAAATTGACACGAGTGCTTTATAGATCAATTGAAAAATCTAAAGGGTGGTTGAATATATTCCCATTAGGTTGGAAACCTAAAATGGAATCTAGATATATTCCCATTAGGTTGAAAACCTAGAATATTAATGACTTATTAGAGGCTAATGATGAAAAATCGAAAGGGAACTTAAAGTTATCTTATAGGATTAGTCCTCTATATAATAGAACAAACTAGAGGTTGCTAAAAGTTTTAGAAAGCATATTGTGTCAATATCAAATGATGTATGGTATCTCTTAATGGTCAAAGATGAACACAAATGAGCTTAAGGACATGACCCTACATGTGGATAAACTATTTTAGTATTATAACATAGTAGAAAAATATGATATAGATGTATGAAATGAGAAATAGAAAAAATATTAGAGAGAGATAAAGAATGAATCACCTAAGCATATCTGATGTGTATATCTATGCTTGTGGTATGAAATATTGTATATTAATTGATGATATGAATGACTCTACCTTATCATGTGTATATGAATGATTATTCATTTTTTTAATGTATTATCAATTAGAATGATTCTAGTTTCCTTCTTATTGTATTACTTTTGGGTTAATGCATTAGGTCTATATTTTACCATCAACATTGCTTCAATACATGCACAATCCCTAGCACATGAAAGTTTGAGAGCCAAAAAGTGGATTGCGAGATTGATATTTCCATAAATACAACAAGGATTCATGTCCCAACATGCTCTAGTTATGTGTACCCTATGCATGCAATGGTAACATGTAACTAAGGTGTGTGCTTAGGGCCTTTATTGTGGATCATTTACTTGTGCATTTTAACAAGTGAGTATTATTTCACATGACATAGTGTACATTGTGGTCAATGCTACTATTTTGCAGAATGTGATTTAGAAGTTTACATACCTACATGAGTTTTGTTCTATGCGATATGTTGCTAAGATAAATGAAACTATTGATGTATTACACATTATAGGGGTGCACACAAGGTCCTTCCTAGTTCATAAATAATTGTTGGTTTTATTATGGGAATAATTAGGATGCTTCACTAGCACTAAACTATGGTGAGAAGAATATGAATCCTTCTCTTTGGGTTAAAGTACAATAATATGTCCCATTAGTAGGCCAACCCTAATTTTTTCTTAAAACCATACTAGGGTTGAAATGCATGGCGAGTTCAATCTAAGTAGGAGGTTTTGATCTAAGGGTCTTAGATTGAACCCCTTAGGCCTGGATCAAACCAACCCTTTTAAAGCCTCTTATGAAAATTCCTTTGCTCCTATCCACATATTGACCAAATAAGTCAGTTCATGGGTCAAAGTCATCCAAAGATACAATTTTATATGTGTGTAGCTCTTACTATTATATTTTTTATATCGAAAAATATTTCAAAAAAAGGAATTAAACTATAATAGCCAAAGTGATGACAAAGTGACAATTGAGACTAGTGCTAACAGTTCAAGATACTAGAAAAATGGGCTATCAAAAAACAATAGGTACAAGGGCATAAAGCTAACACTATTAATTAACACTTATATATATATATCAGTAAAAATATATATATTTAAAACAAAGAACAAAATCAATAATACTCTTAGACTTGTAAACTTTAGCAATTACATTCTCTTCCATGTCTATAGGTAGGTGCTCTACTAATGATAGCCCAATATTATGCTCTATAAAATTCCTTTCAATCTAGTCTTCAATATTCTTAGCCAAATGATCATTACACATCTACTATGGGTCTCATATTCATTGGATTTGGATCCATTAGGGAATGCAATATAACTAGTAGTGTCCTATTTATCCTCATCCTAATAAAATTTAGGTCAAAATTCACATCTTCCTTCTATCTAATTTATCCTTTATTCATTAATTTGGAAAAAATATTTTCATAAATATCTAGGGTCATTGTAACTTGATAAATAGCTAAGGAAGATGTGACTTCATAGATAATGTTTTTTCTTTTTAATATTGTGGATGCTTGAACTTGGGACCTTTTAGATCCCTACAACAATGGCCTTGTCATTACACTGAGCATGGTTTCTCAGACTTCATAGATAATGTTAGTAAGCATCCTCACCATTATTTATAACTTTCAAAATGAACCAAAGATTTTTAGTGGATAAAACCAACCATATTTTGCATATATTTTTGTTCAAACCTTTTAAATAACCAAACACAACATGCTTCTAAGAAATAAAGATAGTCCCAACACAACCTACACTATTACTAATAAATAATTTTCAAACTTCTATTACAAAAAGATAACCATAAAATAAATGCTTGTAAGATACATTAACATAACACATACTATAGGAAATCATCATAAAACCGGTTATTAGGACCCTAAAAGACCCTACAACTTCTTGGTATTAGCTTTCAAAAAAATATAATATGCATTACTTGTTTAATATTTTTAGTTTTATAATTAGTAAAGATCCATTACACCAAAAAAATGATTTCTATTTGAGACACTAGGAAAAATAACAAACTATATTATAAAAATCTCAAAAAATTACACTATGCTCTAAATTGAAGATATTGTTTCAATGATTGTTTAAAATTTGATATAAATGCCAAGATAAATGCATTTACAATAAAATATGGGTTTGAAATTTCTATTATTAATAATTAAAAAATATTATATTAAATAAAATTTATCAAAAATATAGATGCACTAAATATTGATCTACGTCCAATAAAATATAAAATTATTTGATTTATAGTTCGAGTTATACATTATGGTAAAATATTACTTAGTAAAAAATAAAAATAGATTTTTTTTATTGAAAACTAATTAATATGATAGAATATTTTTAAATTAGAAAAATTATAAATTAAACCTACATAGAAAATTCACAAATTGAGAAAATGTGTTGAATGTTGAAAAGTGTTGATTTAGTAGCCCAATAATGCTAAAAAATGGGAGACACCATTGTGTTGTCACCCTCATTATGTTGCTACTAGTTTATTGTAGAGAGTGTTGCACATTCTTGTCCCCATTTTGATGGAATTAATGATGCCTTGAATGTGTGTGCTAAGGCTTTGACCTTCATAGCCTAGTTGCTTTATCCCAATCCCTTCTTAATATTACCTTCTGAGCTTAATGAATTTTAAGACTATGAAGAATACTATCACTTACTAGGTTTGTCATTATTTTCATGTCATGAATCTTGAATGTTATTGATGCACTAAAACATGCTTAGTTAGGTGCTTGGAACCGTGTATAGTTGGATTGGATTCATTCTAGTTCCTCCTCTCATTTTTGATGTATATTCTTCATGGCTTATGTCTCACTACCCTCATCTTGAGAACACTTTCAAGGATAGGACTAACAAAGTGAATGTTGCATGTCATGATATTTGTGAGCCACTCCAAGGTGATTTTGAAGTTACTCTCTTGTGAGTGGAGTTTCTCTTGCAATTGTTGATTCAAGTGCTAGAGATGTTAGATCTCCACAAGCATATGTTTATTATTACTTGGAAATATTTGTGCTGTGTTGCTTGCTTCACCCACACCTACACCAATAAAGTGAGGATACCATTTGCAATTGATTCTATGTTATATTAAAAGCAATGAAGCAAACTCTCAAACTTTAATACTAATGGTCTGATTCAAGCCTAGGAGACAATCAAAGGCCAATCCATAAACTACCTAAGTGATGAAAATCACCTTAACAATATTGTGAATTATGTTATGCATAATGTAACTTATAAGACAAGATGTAAAAAACCATAACACATTTAGGGAATATGACATTAACATAAATGCTAGTTATATTCAATATCAAATTAGGAATAATTTACATAAGTGTATGCATTATAAAAAATGCTAAGAAATAGAATTATCATGTTTAGAAAAGGAGTAGTGATTCTTCCTTTATTTTATTAGGTTGTGCAAGAGGCTTCGTCAGATGTGCAGAGATACAAATATGTTGATGCCTACTATAGTGCTTGCTTCATCAAATCAAATTATTAGATTGTCAAGTTAAACACATGCTCATAAACACACAACTCGATACTTTTGGCATGTAGACTAGCAAGATAATCACCATGATTTGAGAAAAGTTGCTTGAAAGCAAGAAAGATGGAATTTGAAATAGGCAAACTATGTTGTGCCATATGACAAAGTCTAATATTAAAAAATGTGAAAAATAGAGAATGGTGAGTGTGTAGTTGATATCTAGTGCTTAGGAATTGCATGTAGTTGATAGATTTGAAGGGTATTGTCGATTAAAATGTCAAATAAATCAAATTAAAAGCTAAGACAATATATTTACAACAACAATACAAAATGATGTAAAACATACAAATAAAGATACACATGTACCCTTTAATCCCTTGTACATAAATGAAAACTAGATATAAAAAATCATAGGAAAAAAATTATTTGTAGAATCAAATTCCAAGATGTATGTTTTTAAATTGTTTAAAGAAAATTAAATTACATTGATAAGTAGGAGGTATTTTCCACAATGTGACAAATTATTATAGCTCCTATCAAGCTTCACCCTATTAAAATTTTAAATGTAATATTAATGGTCATCTTAGCTTTAGTTAATTTTTAGTAACTTTAGTTACGCTTTAGTTGTTTTAGCATCTTTGAGTTACCCATTTTAGTTAGCTTCTGTTAACGATTGTTTCTTTTTAGAAACATCATCTTGTAATTTCCTTTATAAGGTATTAAGGAGTATTCCTCTCCTTTGTAATCAAGCAATTATGAATATCAATTATCTTTTCATGGTATCAAAGCTCAGGCTCGAATCCGATTAGTTTTAGCAATATATTAGATGTTTTTTTCGTCAATTTTTTTAAAAATAAAAATCGAAAAAAATTATAATTTTTTTTTTGTGAAGCTGATTTTTTATGAAAAATTGAAATTTTTTGTGAAGAATTTTTGTAGTAAGTAATCTCAGATTTTTGTCAAAGAAAATTCATAGGATTTTTGCCAAAAAATATTGCAGATGACTGTCTAAAAACTTTGCGGGTCTTTCATTTTGGAAAATTGCAGGTTTTTGTGTACTTGTCAATGTCGAGTTTCTGAAGATTTTTGTGGGTCTTTTTTCTGGTGTATTTTCGTGTGAAGAAAAATCACTTTTTTTGTGTGATTTCTACTCGTGTTGACACCCTTCCTCCTGTGTGTGTTTTTTCTATTTGTGGGTGCACGTATTTTCTTCCTGAATCGCGAGGGTTTCATAATTTTTGTGATTGTTTTCTACACATTTTTGGTGATTTTCTTAAAAGATCATGGGCAATCTGTTCTCAGTCTGTGGGTTTGAGCAATTTCTGGAAGTTTCTTTTTCTTTTTTTTTTGGGCAATTTTCTGAGTTTGTGGGTGTGCAATGACCTAGGGTTTTCTGCGACAAGTTTTTTGAGAAGTTTTTTGTGCTCTGCTAAGACTTGTGGAGTTTTTGAGGTTTCAATAATTTTGTTTTATGTCGGGCTGACAGTGTTTTTTTTATAGATTTCATGGCAACTTGAAGGGTTGATTTTTGAGCTAGTTTTGACAAATTTAATTCTGCAAAGAGTTTTTGAAAAAAAATCTATAATTTTTTTGCATGTTTTCGAAGGTTTTTCTACAAAAATCTTACTTTTTCACAGTTTTCAAAGGTTTTTCAAATAAAATATTACAGTTTCTAAGCCTCTTTTTAAGATGAGTTTTAAAAAATTGTGAGTTGTGCCAGTTGATCACAATTTTACCTCATTTTTTGAGCTTTTGGAAAATAGGAGGGATGGCTGCTTTGACCAACGTCATGTTGGAAAGTACGCAAAGGTTCAATGGGAAAAGTTATACTACCTAGAAGCAGAGGAAGCTCATGAGTGTCAGTGTCTAGATTTGATTGTTATGTGAGAAAGGATTTGTAATCGCGAGGCGGTTATGCTTCTCCAGTTATCAGTCACCGATGATATGTTTCCAGAAGAATATGGGTACACTAAGTTTATGTTTGTACGAACCATTAAGGGAGGGTATTAAAATATTAAATGTAATATTAATGGTCATCTTAGTTTTAGTTAGTTTTTAGTAACTTTAGTTGTTTTAGTATCTTTTAGTTTCCTGCTTTAGTTAGCTTCTATTAACGATTGTTTCTTTTTAGAAATATCATCTTGTAAATTTCTTTATAAGGAGCTTTCATCTCCTTTTGTAATCAAACAATTATGAATATCAATTATCTTTTCACAACCATGTAGTTTTCCAAGTCAAACTCATTGACCCATGTTTCATGAGTAGTGGTTCACAAGAACCCATCTCTCATGATAATGAGTGGTCCACTTAGGTGATGCTCACATAGGTGAAACATTAGGCCTTCTTGGGACGTCACCCATCCCAATACTCCTCCAACTCAAGTGCACTTAACCATGGAGTTTTCCCCAAGGTTAAGGCCACTTAGCTTGCAACCCCATTTGCAAAACCTTTAGCAAGTGCTAAAACCATTCATTATAGAGCCCCTTTAGCTCATCAATTGATCAATAAGAGGTATTTTCCACGTGTCAAATTATGATATTGCTATCAGGATTCAACTGATAGTTATTCGAATCAAACTCATTGACCCATGTTTCATGAGTAGTAGTTCACAAGAACCCATCTCTCATGATAATGAATGGTTCATGTAGCACTCATTGCATCTAGGTGATGCTCATAGAGGTGAAGTAGCACTCAGATGGGTGACCTCTTGGGAAGGCCCAATGCTTCACCTCTATGAGCATCCCCTAGATACAATGAGTGCTACGTGGACCATTCATTATCATGAGAGATGGGTTCTTGTGAACTTCTACTCATGAAACATGGGTCAATGAGTTTGACTCGAATAACTATCAGTTGAATCTTGATAGCAATATCATAATTTGACATGCTGTGGAAAATACCTCTTACTTATCAATTGATGAGCTAAAGGGGCTCTGTAATGAATGGTTCATAAAGCACAACTCTTGTTGAAGATTTTGCAAATGGGGTTGCAAGTTAAGTGAACTTAACCTTGGGGAAACTCCATGGTTAAACACATTTGAATTGGAATGGTACTGGGATGGGTGACCTCCAAAGAAGGTCCAATGCTTCATCTTGTGAGCATCACCTAAATGCAATGATTATTAAATGGACCATTCATTATTATGAAAAATGAATTTGACTTAAAAAATGATGCAATTGAATCTTGCTAACCATATCATAATTAAATTATTATTTTTTAATAAAATAGGCGCATCGCCTAACATATGCGCATAGCATTGAGGCCCCTCTGCATTGACTCTCTGTTCCAAGCCTTCGAAGGCCTCAAATTGGCGCTAGGTTTTTCTCGTCTCGGCCCCTGAAAAATGGAAAGCCACAAATGGCAGGGCTGTGTAGAAATGGCAATGGTGGCGCCGTCGGAGCGCGTGTGGGGAATCGCGAGCGATTTCTGTGGAATGAAGAAATGGTACCCTGCCCTCCTTCTCTGCGAAAGAGTGGAAGGGACGCCTGATCAGGGTCCCGGCTGTTGCAGCTCATGGTTATCGTCATCCTCAGGCGATGAAGTTTTGAGGGCGAAGGAAAAGCTCATTTCCATGGACTGTATAACCATTCCTACACTTACGCTGTGATCGATATCAACATCGAGGGTTTCCACGGTTATGAAGCTACTTTTCAAGTGATGGAGAAGGAGGAGGGATCGTGTGTTGTGAAATGGTATTTTGAGGTTGAACCGATTGCTGGCCGTTCTGAACCAGAGTTTGTGAGCAACTGGAGCTCTGGTTTGACCCTCATCCTCAGCGCACTCCAACACTTCGCTTCTTCCTCGTAACTGACTCTGCACTTGTTACCACTTCAGGGGATGCAATCAACCATTATGTTGTTATGTTAGGTTGAGGTGGGTCACTGATTACTCATCGGAAAATTTATATGTTTTCTGTAATTTGGAATGTACCAGTTTAAATTGATGTCTTTTTTATTACAAATTGAAGATATTTTGTATTGTGATTCAACCGTGTGGTTTTACGAGTCAAACTCATTGATCCATGTGTCATGAGTAGTGGTTCACAAGAACTCATCTCATAATAATGAATGTCCACTTAGCACTCATTGCATCTAGGTGATGCTCACATGGGTGAAACATTGGGTCTTCCCAAGAGGTCACCCATCCCATCCCAGTGCTACTCATGAAACATGGGTCAATGAGTTTGACCATTAAAACTACACGGTAGAATTTTGATAGCAATATCATAATTTGTCACAATGTGAAAAATACCTCCTACTTATCGATATTTTGTATGTTGGATATCTATATTAGAAATCTTTTTAATTGTTTATGAGATTAAAGATATTCTTAAATTCACAAATTATTAATTTACATCATCTTTAAATTCTTGACAAAATTTTAGTATAATTGATAGAATGTGTTGAATGTTAAAAAAAATTGTTTTTTAGTAGTTTAGTAATGATGAAAAGTGGGACAAAATATTGCATTGTCACTCCTCATTGTGCTATCATTAGTGCATCTTAGACCATCAAAAGACATTAAATTTTCACAATTTATGTTATTGAATTTGAAATCTTTTGGATTTGACTATATAAATACCGTTTCATCATTTTGGATCATACTCTATAATCCATCATCAGAATAAAGTGAGTTGGAGAAGACAATGAATCATAGAGTAATACGTGAAACATTGATAGAAAAATGTTTACCCAATCAATTCCAAAATATTTCTAATTTAGTATCTTAGACCAATTTTGCACATTCTTGTCTCTATTTACTAGGGATTAATGATGCCTTAGCCATGTTTGCTAAGGTTTTGACCTTCATAGCCCATTTGCTTTAACAATTGGACACCAATGTCTTTGGTGTGCTTCTTAATGTTGCCTTGTGAACTTAATGAATTTCAAGACTATGAGGAATAGTAGGGTTTGCTAGGTTCATCATTGTTTGCATGTTATGAATCGTGATTGATGTCGATGCATCAAATCATGCTCATTTAAGTGCTTGTTAGATTTGTGAGCTACTCCAAGGTGAATTTGAAGTTGTTCTCTTATGAGAGTAGAGTTTCTTGTAGTTGTTGGTTCTAGTGCTAGAGATACTAGATCTCCACAAGTGTGTCTAATCTTATTTGGAGATGTTTGAAGGAGGTATTCTATCTAAAATATTTTCGTTGTGGTGCTCACTTTTCCTATGCTTACAACAATAATGTTAAGCTCTCATTTGATATGATTCTATGTTAGATTACAAGCAATGTAGCAAAATTTCAAGCTTTAATACCAGTGATCTAATTCAAGCCTAGGAGACAATCAAAGGACAATCCATAACCTAACTAAGTGATGAGAACCCCCTTAACAATATTGTAAATTATATAATGCATAATGGAACTTGTAAGATAAGATGTAGAAAACCATAACACATTTAGAGAGCATGACATCAACATAAATGCTATGTGTATTCAATATCAAAATAGGGATAATACACAAGCGCACCATTATAGAAAAGGCTAAGAATGCAAATTCTTGTGATTAGAAAAGGAGTGGTAATTCTTCCTTGATTTTCTTAGGTTGTGCAATAGGCTTTATTAGATGTGTGGAGATAATAGGTTGATGCCAATTATGAGTGCTTGATTCATCGAATCAGATTATTGGATTGCCACGTTAGATATTGTAATGGATCCTCTTGTTTACTCCCATATAGACAATGCATAATGCCAATATTTATAAGTGAAGGTCAATAGCTAATAGTCATGTCTATGTTGACATGTTCCAATGCATATGGTTACATTACATGTGTGAATAGGATCATATCAAGTGTCAAATCAATATGGTTCCAATTACATATCTCATGAGACATTGCCATGTGTTAGATGCATATGGTGTCGTGTCCAACCTATATGAAGTTATTTCTTGTGGATGTCATGTACATGTATTGAAGCATAATATGTGAATGCGAATGTTCTATGTGTTGCATATGTATGGTTGAATGCAAAGTTGTACAAGGTAGAGCATGTGCAAAGCATGATCTAGAAGGAGCTTTGTGAAGTTGTTGAAGCTTGCGTATACGAGACTCATGTTTGTGTGACTCTTTTCAAAATTGTTGAGGCTAATGCACCATACACAAAGCGGTACAATTAAATCAACATATATGTGCAAGGATCTTGATGTTATGCTAGTAGTAAGTGGATGTGCAAGTGATGTGGAACAAGCAATGTTTATGAACTAATGTGAACTTAGGGTTTGGGAGAGACATAGGGAGCTCATTGGTAAACTATGGGTAGGTGAATGATGGATATAACCTAGGGTCTCAGAAATATGGTCCACCATATGAGGAAATTATATATATGAAGTTAGTTCCCCTATGTCCATAATTGTATACATGTCATATTGTTTAGTGAAATGTACCTTAGTAAGAGGACCAACAACAGATGAAGTAGGCTTATCGTCATCTATAGTAATTAGTTGATTGCACAAAGATTTCAATTTATTGAGCAACTCAAGTTTCTTTCGATTTACAATATTTTTAATGAGGTGCCATGTGTTAGTGTTTCTTAGATCAGATTATAACCGAAAGCACTCAATATATTTGCAACACATAAGACAATAAACACAAGAAGATACCCTGGGAAAACCCTCATCCTGAGGGAGAAAAACCCAGGGTATCTTGCTGTGTTTATTGTCTTATGTGTTGCAAATATATTGAGTGCTTTCAGTTATAATTTGATCTAAGAAACACTAACATGGTATCAGAGCGGGTTTGAAAAAAATCAAGATCAGATTAGTTTTTTGCAGCATTCTCATTAATCTTTTTCGTCTATCTCTTGAGTTTCAAGATAGTGAATGGTTTGAAAGTCAAGGATAGAATCGAAGGAGCTTCTAACTACACATCATGGAGGTTTAGGATCTTGCTCACCTTGGAAGAGAATGATTTCGCTGAGTTCGTGGAGACAAAAGTCCTTGAACCTGAGGAGGAAGAAGATAAGTTGTAGTGGAGGAAGAAAGATACTAGGGCAAAGAAAGTGTTGGTTGATTCTGTTAAAGATCATGTTGTTCCGATTGTCTCCAAGTTGGAAACAACAAGGGAAATGTTCAACACATTGGAAGAGATGTACGAAATCAACAACACTAGTCGAGCACTTGCACTGAAGCAACAACTTCATCACGTTAAGATGGCGGAAGGAGAATCTGTCATCACCTACTTCATGAAGATTTCCGAGTTGAGAGATCGACTCTCTACTATTGGTCATATTGTTGATGACAAGGATTTGACAATGATGGCTCTTAATGGTCTTCCTTCATCTTGGGAGTGTTACATTCAAGGAATTAGTGCGAGATTGGAACTTCCCAAGTTTGATCGATTAAGGGGAGACTGCATTCAAGAGGAGTCGAGGTTGGCGGCTAGAAGCATTGGTCAAAGTTCAAAGAATGAAGATTTACATGTTCTCGCCTCTCATTCATTGAAGAAAGGAAAAGCTTGGAAGAAAGGATTCTTCAAGAGGGATTGAGATAATGGGTCAGATGGTGCTCCTGCATTCAAGAAGAAGTGGGACCTCTCTCGTGTTCAATGCTTTAGATGTGACAAATTTGGTCACTATAAGAAGGATTGCCCTACCAGGCCTAATCAACATGCTTCAATTGCAGATGTGATTGGTATCTCTTTCCAAAATGACTCTAGTGAATTTCTACTCTAGTCATGGGCCTATGTCCAAGCTGTGAAGGTTGTGTACTGATCTAAGCAAGAGCAGTGTATTGTACTATGTCCACCCTTCAGGATATTTAAGAGATAAGTATTATTTGTTTTGATTGCTTCTAGGCTAAAATTCAATTTGCTGAGTTGTGCAAATCTGACATTACTTACTTAGGATTATGTGTGACCAGTAAATAGTGATTACTGTGATAAGATTCTTTAGAATTATTCATTGCAAGTTGTATCATGCTAATTTGTGAAGATTGTCTTTTGTTTTGCTCAGATTAGCTCTTCTGGAAAATTGAAAGAAAGACATGTCATGATTGATGAATTAATTATCTATTACTCAGGAGATTTTGAATTCTATGAGATAAGTATTGCGCAGTTGAATAATGTTCATGAATTGTTTTGTAGCTATTAATTCATGCTATAACATTGAGATAGCCTGAGCATCAAGCAATCTACATCTTTAAGTCACAGGATATCGAAGTCATACCGAATGAAGAAATGATCAAGCTTGGAGTCATAGCTTGCAGTCATTGGACTATATTGATGGCTGGAGATATCTCTCGAAGACAAAGTACCTTTCAGGTCGTCATTGTGTTCAAACTGTGAAGGGTACAGACTGATCTGAGCTCAAGTACAACGTATCATACTATGTCCAGCATTTGGACCTATCAGAATAGTTAAAAAGATAAGTATTCTTTGGTTGCTGAGTTATATCATTTATTTATTCTTTGGATCTTGTAATTAAGAGAGATAGTAGATTCTCTTGAATTGTGTTGTGTTCACTAGCATAAGATCTTTTGAAAAATTTCATTCATGATATAACTTGTATGATTCTAATCTTGATATTTCTTTGGATAATTATGGACTGTTAGTAATCTCTATCTAAAATGCTTCCTGGACAGGTTTAGGGGGAAGAAGATGATAAGAGATTACTTAGTGATGAAAAGCTTGAGGCATCTTGTGAAGAAGTCATGTCAACCAAAGAAATGATCAAGAGGGAGTAAACACTAGAGGGACTGAGTTGGTGGCTAGAGGGAGTACATCTCCAGAAGTCTTATTTGCAATCTCTGAAGTCGGGATCAAGAGGGAGTTCTATGACTCACTGAGAAGAAGTGAAGATTGCAGCATTGCAAGGCCAAGTGTAATATCCTTGAAAGACCCCTTCAACTGCTGAATTCAAAATTGCACAAGACAGACATCTGGATTTGATATTGGTAGCTCCGCAAACCTATTCAGAATAGAGTGATTTGGGATGCGATCGAAGAGTCAACCGTGAATCTCTACAGTGGTGTGTGTTGGAAACCATTTCTCTAAGGCAAGCGTTGCAGGAAATGAGGTCAAGTGGTTGATGCAAGTGATTGAAGATTCAGAGGGAGCCTATTGAACCCAAAGAAGATGGTTGTGTTGCTCTGGATGCTGTTTCAGTTGAGGTTTGCGATGATATCCTGTTACAGCAGGAAGTAGTCTTTTGTGGCAGCTCGAGAAGTAGTGTGGCTACGAAAGCTCCTTGCAAGATTGGTTGAACAATCGTTGAAGCCAACTGTCATCCTTTGTGTTAATCAAAGCTTTGAGAAGCTTTCTATCTTTCCATGTGTTTCATGACAAAACTAAGCATACCACTATATCGAAGATATGGTATTGAGGAAAGATACTCAGTTGAGGTATATCAACATTGATGAGCAAATGGTAGTCATTCTCATCAAACATTTTTTGGGATAATGGTCGTGTACCTTCGAGACAAGCTTGATATGGTGGAGAATGAAGTCCTAGCTGAGAGGGAGTCTCAGTATCAGTGTTCCTTTGTTTAATGAGTTCTTCTTTGAGAGAAGTTCGAGGTGAAATCCCTTGATAATGCATTTCTCTATTGAGAGAGATTTGAGGTGCAAGCCCTTGATAATGCATTTCTCTTTGAGATTTGAGGTGAAAGCCCTTGTTTCCACCCTCTGGGAGAGCCATGGTGGATGTCATGTGTGTGACTCCATGACATCATCACGTGAGGGAGTCCGTGATGATTTACTTGTACTTGTGTTTCACCCTCTAGGTGAGCCATGGTGAAAGTCACGGTGAGGTGACATCATCACATTGAGTGATGAGCACTTGTACATACCATCTATGGAGGTAGCCATGATGGTTGATATCACAATGAGGTGATATCCGATATCATAATGAGGTGATATCTTATTTGCTTTTCACGTTGAGGTGATAAGCTACTGTATCACTGTGAGGTGATATGTTTTGTGCAGCTGAAAGTATCATCCCTAGCTGAGAGGGAGTGTTGATGTTCTAGGCAGCTTAGGGCTGCTTCTTCTAGCGCACCTCTAGAAGACACATAAATTAAATGATAGCCTCATCAACTATTTAATTTATGCTCATTGAGAATATTATTGTTTACTTTTTGGGCCGACCTATCTTGGCATTTTATTATAAAATAATTATTCTTCTTGAGGGCCGACCTACTTGAGAAGACATCTTATCTTGTATAAATACAAGGTCATTCCTTGTCATTTGATCATCAAGTTCATTCTTCATAATTCACATTTCTAGGAGAAGGTCGCACTTGTGCAGCAGATCAACACCTTGAGCAGCAGATCATTACTATGCAGCAGATCAACATCTTGAGCAACAGATCATTATTGTGCAACAGATCATCATTGTGTAACAGCAGATCGTACAGTTGCAGCATATCATTGTTTTGCAACAGCAGACCGAATTCAAGGAGAAACATATTCGTTTGTATCTTTGCATCTAGGAGAGGTGCGATTGTTCATTGTATCAAATTCGGCTATTGCCGGGCCTGAGTTGTAAGCATATTTTTGCTCTTGTTCCTATATATATAAGAGAAATATTTGCTGGGTTTTTCTCCCTCAGGATGAGGGTTTTCCCAGGGTATCTTGTTGTGTTTATTGTCTTATGTGTTGCAAATATATTGAGTGCTTTCAGTTATAATCTGATCTAAGAAACACTAACACCATGATCATACTACCATTCCTCCTCATTAGAATGCAACATGGTGGCAAGGTGAGTGTTTAACCTAACACTTAATAAAATAGAACCTAAAAGTCTTATGAACTTCCCAAGGCAAAGATAAACATACTGGTTTGAAAATCAATAATAGGCATTATAAATAAATGAAAATAAAAACTTGAAAATCTTTCACCTTGAAAGAATAGGTATGGAAGTTATAGGTTCACCAATTTAAAGTAGAATGCAAGGATTTGAGATTTATGTAATTGAGACTTGGAAAATGAAATAAATAAGAGGGAATAAGATGCTTATCTAATTTTTGATGTAATGCCACTTTTGATCTTGTCGACTAAATAATGCTTTGAGACAAACTGTTTGAAATTAGTATATAGTTGAAGAATAGAGATCAAGAAGCCAAGACTATTATATTCAAATATTTTCGCTACTAAGGACTGAATTCCCTCCATGCAATCTAGTTCAAAGTAAGATTCTTCCACATGATCTAGTCATTATGTCATAGATATATTCGATGTTTATCTCTCTTATTGCATTGTGCTACTATCTTTTTTACATGTTCATTGAGCAAGGAATGTACTAAAAATCACTATGGGGTCTATTATGAGGTAAAAGAAAGGCCACCAATTTTCTTAATAGTAATCAAATTCCTTTCCTAGTGTATAAAAGCTATTACAATTGAGACTCATGCAAATGTGACGAAGTGCTCTAAATGCAAATGCAATCTATTCTCCTAATGACAAGCAATATCCTTAAAATACATACAACGAGACTTTTGGCACTTTTGGCATGTTAGATAACAAAATAACTGCCATAATTTGATAAAAGTTGTTTTTGAGCAAGAAAGATGGAATTTGAAATAGAAAAACTAGGTTGTGCTACACAACAAAGTCTAATATGGGAAAATGCTAAAGATAGGAAATGGTGAATGTGCAGTTGATGGATAGGTTCGAGCATGATTGTTGATTAAAATGACAAATGAAACAAATTAAATGCTAGGTTTTTCTCGTCTCGGCACCTGAGGATTGAGGCCCTTAAGCATAGACTTTCTGCCGTCCAAGCCTCCAAACTCTCAAATTGGAGCTAGGGTTTTCTCCAGTCGCCCCCTGATAAATGGAAAGCCACAAATGGCAGGGCTGTGTAGAAATGGCAATGGCGGCGCCGCTGGAGCGCGTGTGGGAAATTGCGAGCGACTTCTGTGGAATGAAGAAATGGTACCCTGCCCTCCTCCTCTGCGAAAGAGTGGAAGGGACGCCCGAGCAGGGTCCCGGCTGCGTGCGCTACATTTGCAGTGCATCGCCATCGTCGTCCTCAGGCGATGGAATTTTAAGGGCCAAGGAAAAGCTCATTTCCATGGACTGTGTTAACCACTCCTACACTTACGCTGTGATTGATATCAGCATTGAGGGTTTCCGCGGTTATCAAGCTACTTTTCAAGTGATGGAGAGGGAGGAGGGATCGTGTGTTGTGAAATGGTATTTTGAGGTTGAACCGATTGCTGGCCGTTCTGAACCAGAGTTTGTGAGCAAGTGGAGCTCTGTATTGGCCGCCATTCTCAGCACACTTCAACATTTTGCTTCTTCCTCGTAACAGACTCTGCATTTGTTAACACTTCATAGGACGCAATAAACCGTAATGTTATGGTGAGGGCCACTTCTAATGTAGGGTCACTTTTACTTTCATGTATGTGTATTGGAGGATTTTAGGTCAAATTTGTATATTTTCTGTGATTTGAGGCGAAAGCATTTTAAGGATGTTTTTGCATGTGTATATGTATATATTTGGAGGATTTTAGGTCAAATTTATAAATTTTCTGTAAATTGAGGCGAAAGAGTTTTAAGGATATTTTAAAAATTGGATAGAAGGATGGAATGTTTTTAATATTTATGAGGTTAGAGATAGTTGATTCAATGTTGTCATTTTATGATCATAAGTATTATGATGTATTTTGATATATTTTATTATATATCAATTTGTTCATTCAATATGAAATTGGTTTCAACAAAATGTTTATTGAATTAAGTATTCTATGAGATTAAATTTGTTTGAAAAAAGAAAAAAAATTGGGATTATCTTTGTTATGATGAAATTTGCATACAAATATCTTTTTTATTTAGTAGTGTGTACTTTTGTGGAATATCTTAGACGTAATGACATATTGACAAGTGCTCTTGTGCTAAATTTGGCTAATGCACACAATCCATACCTATCATTATATACTCTTACATACACTTATTCCCACATATTTTCTATTTTCCTCTTTATTACTACATCCACATTCAAAACCTCAAGAAATTCACTCATTACCTCAAGATTATCAATTTATCCTCATCGCTCATATCCACATTGCTTAGGATTGATTCTGTGACGTATAAGAATGAACCCAAAATTTAAAATGTTCAAATTCAAATCTCAAATCTCCCTTCCCTTTTCACTAGCCATTATGAATTGACTTGGTAACACACCTTTACATTATATGTTGTTATGTCATGGCATTTAAAAGACATTCAATGCATCATTAGTTTATAGGTTGGATTTGGGAATTGAAAGAAAATCTAGATAACACTTTGATTATCTAAATGGAACAAAAAATCTCATCTACATATAGACCATTTGCATTTTGATTAATGTTGTCTTCAAGTCTTTGCTCCAAGCTATAAAGTTGACCCATCAAGGGATCTAACCTAAAGAGAACTTAACCATGGTGATACTAGAGATTCCCCTAAGGTGTTTATATACACCATAATCCTTGCATGGTTATTAAACATTAGATATCAAAGCCAACGAGTTTAATAATCCTATTTTCTATCATTTTAGATACATGCATTTTTGAGTTATGTGTAGTACTTAAGATTGAACCTATGAAACACAAGATTGAACCATAGGGTTCTTAGGGCCAATCCTAAATCCGAAACATCTAGCATATCAAGGTCGTAAATTTTTAGAAGCAATGAATCATTTCTACGCATTATCGTCATCATTCATCTATCATGAGTTCTAGAACTAAGTACATGAATTCCCCATAGTTAATTTTTGAATATTCTTTGGAATTATCAAATCCTAGCTAATTATTTAATTACCCTAAATTATTTATGTAAATAATTTTATTTCTTTACAATATTAATGGTAAAGTTTGCATACTCATGCTATTTCCCACTTAGTTTCCTATCCACCTTAACAAAATGTCTCAAATTATCAACAAGTGACACAATCTTGTGTTAGGTATGACTTATAACCTTATCCCTCCACACCCAATACATCCCCCATTTACACTTTTCCTTGTGTATTTATCATGTATTCACCATTTCATCCATCCCCATTTTACTTCCACACATTCAATTAATGCCTCAAAACTACTACTTTAACCTTTAGATTCATTTTTGTGTGGTGCAAATTGACCTAATCCAATCCCTACACCAATGGGAATGAACCCAAATTCAAACATTCAAATTCTTGATTTCAAGGTTCTCATGCCTTTTGACTAGCCATTATGAGTCATGTGTTTATATGACATGGTAATTATATCATGATTTTTTAAGACTATCAATGTGTCTTTTTCTCATATGTTGGAGTTGTAAAAATAAAAAAGAAATATAAGACCACACATTGATTTCCTAAGGGGCAAAAAATTGTTTATTTGTGTACAAATCATTTGCATGTTGGTGAATGTTCTCTTTGATATTCCTCACCGCCATTAATCTAGTTTGTCAAAGTTGTTGACCTAAAAGAACATGTTCCTTATCAAATTGGAAATATCTTAAAGGTGTTAGTAAACACTGCCTTGACCTACTTTAGATACCAAAGGAGTAAAGGCGAAGAATTTTTTAGGCACATATAAAAAACAAATGGATCTCAAACAACATAAATCAGAATCATTCAACAATGTAGCTCTATGGCAATTAGGATAAATCATGTGATGCTTGGGATTGAACCATAAAAGATTATGAGATTCTATAGACTTAACACATTTATCAAATCAAGGGCATTAATTTCTAGATAGTGATGAATGAATTCAACATGACACCAACATCACTTCTCCATCATCAACTTTATGGCTCTAAGTACTCCTAACCCTTGCATTTAATTTATGAATATTCATTATAATTATCAACCCATTTGAGTTTAATCTAGATTAGTTTGTACTTGTTGAATGCATATATTTAATTATATTATATTATTTATGTAAAACATTTTATTTTTGTATCATTTCTACAATTGAACCATCTCCTTCCCCTCCATTATTTAAATAAATATATAGTCCTAGTTATTAAATGTAAGCAAAAGCTTAGATATAAGGGTAAAGGTTTTGGAAAATGTAAACAAGGAAAGCATAACCTAATAGCCTTACAAGGAAATACATGACATAGTGAGATAAGATTCAATATGAGGACATCTATTTAAATCATAATGACACATCATGTTCATCTATTACATGTGATTATAATTATAGGATTCCATATGGTTCATTAATTGAATTATTATCATATGTGGTCCATTAGTTCCAAAACATAAGTGCTTGTATTGATAATGCACACAAACACACATGCACGCACACATGTGCGCGCATGCACACACACACACACACACACACACACACACACACATGCATGCATACACATGTGCACACACACACACACACCATATAAATATACATAAAACATTTAAAAATATAGAAAATATGAAAAAACTAAAACTAGAACAAGCATATGAGCGTCTACACACACATACACATGCACACACACAAACACACGAACACACAACATATAAATATACATAAAACATGTAAAAATATAGAAAATATAAAAAACTAAAACTAAACAACCATATGAGTGTCCATCATCATCAACTAAAAGGAAACATGACTAGATCCACATAATCCTATGAGAAAAATTATAAGAAAATATCTACACAAATTTTGACATAGTAACAGCTAAGAGATAACACTCTCTAAGACTTAGAATCATCCACACCCAATGCCTCCTTCATAGTTCAAGGCTCATTGATATTAGTAATCAAAGCAAAAATACATCTCCAATCAGGAGGATTATACCTATTTGGTTATTGTCTATGTTGAGTGGACCTCCTTAAGAGCTAAGTTGATAATTTTACCTCCTTTAAAAAATATTTGAACTATCCTTGGGCTCTCCTCCCATTTGACATAACACCAAAATAACACTCTTGGTAACAATTGGTTGCTTGTCACCATGGGAAATCTCTTTGAGTTGGAACAAAATTCTAGAGTATTTTGTAAAGAAATTATTTACACAGTTGTAGGAATACAAGATTCATGCATATATCTTGCTACTTTTATTCATTATCCTATCAAATTTTGACATTTTTTCTTATTACATTTGTTGAGAGACTTTGTCTAACCAAAATATCTCAAAAGGTTTAAGAGGCATGGTTGCAAGAATGCAACCTACTTGTTTACCTACCCAACCAAACATATTGGTGTAGTTAGTTTTTACCCACAACATTCATGACGAAAATTTGATCTCTCAATACCCTAATTGGTTAGTTTAATTTAGCATAAACAAATATTGAACACGTATGTAATAATTTAGCATAAATTAAAATGAAATGATAAATATATATTTCATATGATTGTCATTATGCTTATTTTTTAGTACTTACTAATTAGGATATTTGAAAAGAGAAATATATAGTAACTAATTTGATGGACAAATGATCATATGTCATTCTAAGACAATTCTATATCTAACTATGACTACCGTCATGGAAAGTAAGATTATTATTTATTGAGGTAGGAAACTACATATGATCTTTCTACGAAGAAAAACAATCATACAACAAGGAATCAACCTGTAACATGTTATTGTTCATAACTTAACCATTCTAAAGTGACTATACATTCAAATTAGGAATACATGCGGATAAGAAATAAATTATATTATATATCAATCTATATATATGTGTAGAATAATTGTACAGATACACAAATTTGGCACATATGCCAACTCAAAACATGTTGTACAAAATACACATATGCCATCCCAAAATATATATACAATTTGTACATATAGAATAGCTTTATCAAATTTGAAAGGTCCACTTTACTCCATGTCTTTGGTGAGTCCTTAACCTATGGTGGATCATCAAAAAGAGGCCTCTTGGTGCCACGGTGCTTACTAGTTGATGGATGCAAAGTTGATTGAATAACAAGTCAAACCATAAATTTGATTAATTAGTTTAGTGGTAAATAAGTTAGATTAGTAAATCAAAACTTAAATCGATTACAATTTAGAACTTTGAAATTAACATCTAAATCACTATATTCAACTATAAGTTCTTTCAACTATAAATTAAAGTAAAATTCAATTTAGTTACCTCTACTCTTTGTTGTTCTAAGAGTCATTCTACAAATTGTGGTATCTTAGGATGATTAGGAGTCCTAGCAAAGCATGATGGTAGAAGCACCACATCACTTGCTTTTGGAATAGACTATAATAGTAAAATAAAATTGATATAAATCAGTATATAATTATTGACAAAGAAGGAAATGCATACATTAAGAAAAAGTTATGTGTAAATAAACAATCTAGGCTACCAAACAAAAACTTATCTACTACAAATGTAATGCCTCGCCAGTAACCTTAAAGGAAGTTGTAATTAACATCTTAAGCGAACCAATTTTTTTTTTTTATAAAGTTCATTTAACATACACATTCACTCACTAATTAACAACAACCTCTAAGGCTACAAGGTTAGGATTACTTAAACCCACACATACATATTACATATAACCATAGCATTATGAACTTTATGAAATAAACATCATGCATCATAAGAATACCACATAACATAATAAGATAATCCACCAAGATACAATCTCATAAACATTAACTTAATCCAATAGTTACATCACTCATTCCCAGAATGAGACAATAGTACATAAGTATTACAATTACATAACTCCACCTCATAAACAAAGAGGGATAAAATAACTTATACAAATTGAAATATTACAATGCAAGAAAACAACAAGAACACGAGCTGTCCATCTGGATGTCTCGCCACCAAGTACTGAAGATAGATGGGGACCCAACGGTTTTGGTGCATGTTCCACCCAACCAAGTGGTACCCGAAGGCCCACCCCCCATGCTAGGAGATAGTAACAATGTAATCATGGACAAAGATCTACAACCACTAACCAAAGGCAGACTCATACTGATATAACCAAACAAATGAACTAACAAGTACAACTCAATCACCATACAATTACAAATCAAGTACAACTCCAACATCACTGACATAGGTCACATTGCTTCCAGACATGATATTAATCAAGTATGTTCACAGAACCATACATATAAAACAATTAACAACAGTTGTCCTAGATAGAGTGTCATCGCATAGTAGTCATGAGATCTCCTCTAGGCATCCTTCATAGGCTCCGGTAATCCTGGTGGCCTCAACCGAATCCCGACCCTCATACTCACTCATGCGGCATCAAATACCTCTCGTACTGACAAGATAAATGACTATGCCATTCCAGGCCTTCTCACTCATCCCAAGTCTAAACGAGCCCTTGTGTCTATGAGTGAGGATTAATTATCTTGATTAATGTGAATGCATCCTAATCATATAAGTACATTAATTTAGTTATCACTTGATTAACTCACTTCTAAAGGTTACCCATTTACCACTTTGGGCTCGGCCCCTAACAAAAGCCACTCTTCTATTCGACAACACACACCCAAACAATCCACCAAGGGAAACACAAGTGCATACCAACTAGGCATCAAAACCACTCCAACACAAGGAGGATACAAATGAAGAACTCACTCCAAACATCTTGGAGGCAACAAACACATAGTCCACTCCTTTCACAGGAGGTACAAAACATCCCTGTTCATGGAAACCGAGTAAACTGAAAAGACGCCATGCACTACCCAAGGGAAAACAACTGGATGGCATAAAGATTCAACAACCCTTATCCTCTAAGTTTTCTGGAAGACTTATAATTTAGGACTAACACTAAATCCCAAAACCAACAATGCAACTTGACGACATAGCAACAAAAGCATTCAAGTCATTAATCAAATCTAATATTTGGATTTCCTAAATCCATACTCATTCAATAGGTAGTGTTGACAAAGTCAAAGACACGATAACTAGATCATCTAAAATAATCATAACCCTTATTTCCCTTTTCATTATTGAAAATCTAAAACAATTAAACTTACTTCCCTTTACTAAATACAGAGAATTAAATCCTTTAAGATAATCATGAGGAAGATACTACTTTTGGATATACTAAATCCATATCTCTTTCATAATCCAATCACAATGATTCAATTAATCTAAATAGAAATTAATAAATAACATAATTGATTGCCTCATCAATAAAACAACTTTTTAATTTACTTTTAAATCGACACAAATTCATGCAAGTAAAATCTTTCCATTTCCTGACCAAATCTTACATCTCTTTCAATTTTCTATTTAGAACATTCAATCACTTTATTATAATAAAATATTGTTTCTCTATCCATTTTCCATATACACTAATCAATCCATTTTAAATCTCTATTCAATAATATATTGCATGCTTCTTAATAAACTACAATACGATAATGAATTTATACTTAATATATATATATATATGCTCCATATTATATATACACCAAATATATATTATTAAATTTAATTATATATATTCTTTAATATTCCAATCTCAACAATTAAATTGCACCATGGAAAATAAATAAAACATAACAAATATTTTCCCTTTCCAATATATTCATTTCCTAGATTTACTTCTAATACAACATAAACTATTGCAATCACTATATTCAATTTTCTATCCAAAATCTATATATTTTCAATTCTCTATTTAAAAACATGAATATCTTCAGTTTGTAAAATATCACTTTCCTTATCTAATTTATCATGCATTGCAATTTTATCCTTTAAAATCACCATTCAAAATAATATAAAACTTTTTCCCTTTCAAAATAATTGAAATAACTAAACAAGTGTCTTCAATCTACAAATATAAGAAATACTCATTTAAACAATTTAAATCAATTTCAATGTTTACTTCTAAACCAACATCAGTTCTTTACTAACTAGATTTCTTTCATTTTCCAACTATCTCATATAATTCAATCAATTTATTTAAAATACCATTTCCCTAACAATTTGAATTATGCAAAGTAATCATTTCCATTATAACCCTTCAATAACACTAAATAGTATACATCAATTAGAGTAGGATCTGATATTAAATATATAATAATGTATCTATATATGTTCCCACAATATATACATTCATTATATATTGATATATTCCATCCTAAATTTACATTTAAATATATCTTCTATCTTAATCAAAACTATCAAATTGTTTTATTCAAAACAAACTAAACCTTTATTAATTTCCAGATATATATATATTCTATCCTCCCAAATTAGTCATATTGAAATAATATGCAATAACAATATACTACATATATATAATACAAAATATTACATTAAATTATAAAAAATATTCTTATACAATCAATTAATTTTCTAAATATATGAATATATATTCATATATATTCATATATATATATACCAATATATATTAAATATAATATATGTATATATATATAGTAATTATAATATATATACACATATATCATATATAATATATATTTAATATTACAAAATTTTAATCATCAAAAATCGGAAAGATAACTAAATTTGGCGGACGTATTAATCAATCC